>CM028353.1:16965834-18165834 GCA_016618105.1 Dendrobium huoshanense | reverse complement strand
TACCAATTTTGCAAGTCGAGACACGCATGTAATCCTCAGATTTTAAAGCACAGAAAAAGCAGTTTAAACATTTTGCATTCAATTGAGCTAAATCTCGTTCATCGAAAGTCCATTCAGTAAAAGCAACTTCAGTTTTAACACCATTAATTTCACGAGAAGGTGGAGAATAACCTTTTTTGATAAGCATCCACATGCGATAATCAGTAGATTGTAAAAATATTGACATGTAGGTTTTTCAAAAATCAAAAGGTAGGTTATCGAATAGAGGATGTCGGGTAATAGAATACCCTTCCTTAGTGTTACGATTCCCAAGGTTAGCCATGGATCAAATTCAAAAAGTTTTCAAACTTAAATTTTCGAATCCCGCTCTGATACCACTTGAAAGTGCTCAGATGACACTAGAAAGTGCTCTGATACCACTTGAAAGTTTGTTAGGGATGTTAAGCCCTATAGAACTGTCCCAAGCTAACCAAGAAGGTGGGTGAATTGGTATTTTAAAATTTTTTTTTCACAAAGAATAAAAATCACATAAACCAAAATCACACCACAAAGATAAATGCGGAAATAAAAGTGTGGAAGCAAGAAAACAAGAACATAGAAATTTATAGTGGTTCGGTCAACTTGACCTACGTCCACTCCCTGGAGGCACCCTCCGAGTATTGCACTACAAACGTGACTCTTCTTTAGCCCCCACAGCTAGGTGGAGAAGCCTTTACAAAGCACCTCTTTTTTGCCACCCCGGTAAGGCAGAGAACCTACCTCCTTTTGCTTCCTCCTGAAGCTGACAGAGAACCACAACTAAAAGCTAACTCCTTACCTCTACCGACCCTTCCACGGACGAGAAACTCTAGACGAAGAACAAGCAGAGCGATCCTTGAAGCAACCCTTGTGAATCCCCTCACAAGCTCCCCCTCATAAGATCCTCTCTCTCCCTCTCTCTCTTTCTCTCCTCAAGGCCTTCTCAGGTCAAGGCAGTAACCAAAGGTCTTTCAAAACGTTGAACAAGAGTTCTTAAATAGAAGAGCTTCAAAGGAGCTCATTAATTGCAAGTTGCCGATAATATCGTCCAGGCCGATATGGACATCGGCCTGGCCGATCAGTACAAATCTCAGAAGATCGGCCAGAGCATCGCCCTGAATGCAAACTGGATGATTTAAAATTGGCTTGACCATCTAGGCCGATCTTACGATCATCCTGGCCGATTAGTTCAAATTAGAGGTAAATCGACAAGAGCATCGCCCTGAATACGAGCTGGCTGATAATTATCATCCGGAAATAACTTAAGATTTTTGAATGGATCATCCTGGCCGATCCTGCGATCGTCCAGGAAGATATGATCGTATCAATCATCCTTAATTACTCCCTTGATTTCATGATCAATTAAGGCATAATTTTTAGAATTTCGTCCAAGCCAATCAATGATCGTCCTGTCCGATCAATGATCGTCCTGGCCGATAATTTAAAAATACAGTTGTCTATGGCGGCAACTTCTTTCTGTTTTAAGCTTATCGTCATTGCTGATACATGTATCGTCCAGGACGATATTTTAATGACGGCTGCCTTAATTAAGAATCCTTAATTAGACTTTCTGTTTTAAGCCTGATCGTCGAGGACGATGTAAATATCATCCTGGCCGATATGAGTAAAAATATAAATTCTAAGTCTCTCAAATGTGTGTGTGTAGGGTTACTTAGCATCAGTCTCTTTGACCATTATAAGTAGACTCAAGAAGTGAAAAACAAAAGTACAGACTGACTCAACCCTAAACCTACACAATCTTGAACTGGCTTCATCTGTTCGTCCGATATTCGATTCCTAAAAAGTTAGAAGAAACAAGTAGTCCAAGAGAATCAATAGTGTTTGTCAATCATCAAAACATAAGCCATGAAAATAGATTTGTAACACTTTCATCAAGCCCGCCAAAGCTAGAACCAAAAAGCATAAGCCATACAATTCTTCTAACAAGTCACCAAAGATAAATTAGATAACCTTCTCCATGTTCACCGCTCTGAAGCACAAGGAGGAGGATCAAAATCCAAGGACTCTAGCCTAAGTTATAGAATGAGCACCCCATATGACATTTATAAATGTCCCTAAAGACTGGGGGTATTTTAAATATTTATTTGGGTCGACATAGTGTTGCATGCCGAGAGTTACATGTTTGTCAAAGTCTTCTCAAGTGGATAAGGATCAAGATATTACCTACATTCGATATTATCAAATGAATCCAGAACATACAAATTCTTCAACAAGTCTGCCAAAGCACAAAGCAAAGGACTGAAGAAAACTTTCCCAAAGTTCATGAAAAAACATATGACTTAACTAAGAGGATTCTATCATCAACAAGTCCAATATGCACGAAGCTCTGGATGGATGACTTTTCGCCACCAACTCAGTATAAGCCTAAAAGGTTTAGGTCACCAGCATCTATCCTTCATCAAGCCCACCAAAGCTAGAACCAAAGGGCATAAGGCATACAAATCTTCTAACAAGTTACCAAAGACAAATTAGATAACCTTCACCATGTTCACCACTTTGAAGCACAAAGAGGAGAATCAAAATCCTAGGACTCTAGCCAAAGTTACAGATTGAGCACCTCATATGACATCTATAAATGTCCCTAAAGACTGGGGGTATTTTAAATATTTATTTGGGTCGACATAGTACTGCATGCTGAGATCCCCAAATACATATTTAAAATTTCATCAAGATACAACCAAATGATAGAAGAATGTTGAGCATATATAGTAAGGTAATAAACTAAAGTGATCGTGGTGATTAAAGAGAACAAATAGTGGTGATATTATCCACCATTATCAATCTTCAAGGCCATGCTCTAGGGATCCAAACACAAAATTCTACATCTCTATCCAAGGGGTCTCTACCTAACTATAGCCTGTATATCAACCTTTTTTGGATACATCTAAAAGAGCCATGAAGAGAGAGAATGTAGTGTGACATCCGAACATGTTCTTGGAGATCCATTAAAATAAAAAGGTCTTAGTGTGACATCCAAATAAATTTTTGGAGAACTACTAAATGAAAGCCGTAGTTTGACATCTAGAATAAATATCTAGATATCTACAGGGTAAATAAGCATACATCAAATGTGGTTCGCTCTAGACACGTACCATATTCATTGGGGGGCATTTATTTACCTCCATAAGGAAAACAAAAAAAGAATGAATAAAAGAATGCCAAATCATCATACTTGATGCTGTCATATTTTACTCAAATATGGCTGCCCATATTACAAATCTAGCAGAAATCCTTTTATAGTAACCATACCCTATAAACAACACCGAAGCAGAGCCAACCATGTACGATTTCACCTCAATCCCTCCTCTTACTTCGTCTTTAAAATGTGAATGAAGACTCTGTTATCTGACTTACACATGCGAAAGTTCTTCTCTGTTCGCAGAAATCTCCCTCCCGTCGTTACTTTCGACTCCATGAGTAGCCTCAAACTCTTCCCCATCCTGACTCATGACCCTTTCTTCCACTACCGATTACTCTTCTCCCATGAACCTCCACAAGTTGCGAACACCTTTCGATTGCAACTAAAGCCTATCGCCCCATCCCGATTCTATTGCTTCTTTGGCCCAGGGAAAGAGAGAGAGAGAGAGAGAGAGAGAGAGAGAGTGTGTGTGTGTGTGTGTGTGTCGATCCACCTACCTGTAGCCATGATCAACCTCCACTCTCGACCTGATCACTACGCCGATTTGCTCTGATCCACATGACCAGCCCTCACCCGAACTCCCTCCTCCATCTCCTCTGCTCTACCCGAACCCCTTAGGTATATGTTATTACCATTATTATTATTATTATTATTATTATTATTATTATTATTATTATTATTATTATTATTATTATTATTATTATTATTATTATTTATTATAATTATTTATTATTAATAATATTTAATTATAATTAATCATAATTAAATATTTTAATTATATTTAATTATTATCAATAATAGTTAGTTTAAATTAAATAAATTATAATTAATTTATAATTATTGTAGTTAATTATTATCCTTAATAATTAACTATAATTTATTAAAATTAATTATAATTAACTTTTTAATTTAAATAAATTATTATCAGTTATAATTAAATTGCTTAATTATTATAATTATAATTAATTATCATTAACTTTAATTAATTATAATTAATTTAAAAAAAGAGAGAAATATAATTTTGTATATTTCACCGTTACCTCGCACAGGAAAAAAATTCCTAAACTCTAAAACTTTGGGAACCTTTTCCAGCACTTGCAACGCGACGAATGACAAATTATGCATGCTTTTGTCTAGCATGGTAGGAGGGAATTCGTTGCAATGCTTGCAACGGGGCGGGTAATCACAAAACACTATTTTTGACGTTAGCAGTGCATCAAAAAAGCAACTCCTGAATGTTTTTCTCTAGCGTGTTGGGAGGAGAACCTGGTGCGACGCCTATGACGAGGTGGGGTTAAATATAAAATTACTTGTTTTAAACTGGTACCCGAAAACCCATGCAAGCCTTTCTCTATCATTATGGGGAATAAAGATATTATGACCGTGGTGTCCTCGTACGAGGGCACTTATTATGCACGTTTTTTTCTAGCATGGTGGGAGGCCCAGTTTTTGGTAGTTTTCCCCAAAACAGGGGAGACGCTGGGAGGCTGCTGAAATTTCGGGTGAACATACAACTAAATTTAGGACTTAATTGAACATCAAATGAACTTTATTGAACTCATGGAACTTATATTTAAGCTTGAACGAACTCAAAGGACAACAGGGGACATGCATTTGAACTAGAACTTTGACATTGAACTTGAACAGTGAAATGGACTTGTATTCGGACACAAAGCGAATAATTAAAAAAATATTCTTGAATCTAATAAGTTCAAACTTAGACTTAATTTGGATATTAAGTGAATATGACATGAACTAGTTGGATTCAAACTCAAATAAACAAAGAACTTGATACAAATTTGAGCTTGATACTTAAATTCAAGCAAGGACTTGATTTGAAAAACAAGACTCGGACTCAAGCTTGGACAAGTATTTGAACTAAATGCACTTGAACTCTAACTTGAATTTGATATAACTTGGATAATTTGGACTCAAATTCAAATGAATGGGACCATGCCTGGATATTGAACATGAACTAGATTTGAACACAAGCAATGGCTTGCAACTTTGACTACAAGGGACTTATAGTTGGAGCTGAATGAGAACTACATTGAATAATGAGTGGAACCTATGCCACTAAAGAAGGAATCAAATTTGCAATCAGAAGAACATGAAATCGGATCTAATATTTACAAATAAAGATTATGATTTGCAAGACAACGAAATTCTTAAAAGTCAGCAAAAGTGATGCACACTTGCAATCAACAAGCAAATTCATTATGTGAGCCACAAGCTATCAAGGGCATTGTGAAATTGGTAATGTTCAATGTGACTCATGCATGAGAAGTGACCAATGAAGATTATAGAGAATATGATGATTTTCTTATAAAAGATATCTTGAGACCTTCGAAATATTGCAGCTCATTTATTTTGATCATGGGAGTTGAAGATCTGAGATACTATCAGTAACTTACACATAAGCGATAGAAAATGACAAATGATGGAGACCATAACATCTTTGTAGGCATCCATCACTCAGCATCAAGCAAACATGCTGAACCTCTACAAGAAATAGCAATCAAATATGCAATATAAGATATTCACAAGTAAAAATAAAGGGCATGTAGATGATAACAATTGATTGAAAATATTCATCCAATCATGTAATCCAGTGATAGACACTGAGAGTTGTGACGAGCAAAGAAGAAGATCTCAAGAGGCATGCAAGCAAGGGAAAATAAAACAAAATTATCTCTGATCATTCATGAAAATCAGTATGCATATAATGATTCATACAGTAGCACACTCATTAAAAATTTGCAATACATACAATCTCTCTACGAATTTGGATGCATGTATAACATGCCATTTATAGGTAGATATAGAAAGATCTCAGTAAATATAGTATCCTGAAGTCAAATTTTGTTTGTGAAGGAATATATCTACATGCCTACTTGTGGCAGTGACAGATGTACTATATGAACCAAAGACCATAGCAAAATGTATGAGGAATGATACAAATGCAAGTTCCTACGAGCTGCTGTAAGAAACCCAATATATACTTAATATGTCATCTACAGGAATGATGCAAGGAAGCTACAATAGATAGCAACAGCTACTAGCAAAGGCAAGAGATCAGTTAGTGCACTACAATCCACTCGTAGAGAACAACAAGTAGTGCATGACTGTCTACCTGTATGAAGTAACAAGCAACTCTATTCATAAGCTACTAAGCTATGCTATCGGATTCACAACATCCATGCAAACGGACAGAAGACATTTATTAATATTCCAAGAATACACCTGCATATACACCTTAATTTGTATGCACATAGGTACACTAAAGGGGTAATTATAACCAAACACCCGCATGGGCCCCAGCAAGCATGTTATTGGTACACACGTGACATCTAGGGATGCTATGCGGGTCAATAAATTTGAACCCGATCTTCCTAAGTAATAGGATTCGATAAGGTTCAACAAACAACTATAAAATGCCCCCCAAAAACCCACATGGACCCCAGCGAAAGTGTTATTGGTTCACTCATGACATTTAGGAATGTTGTACGGGTCAATAAGTAAGTTCAGGTTCAAACTTGATCCTCCTATGTATATCAATAAGAGTCGATAGGGTTCAAACCTTCAAACAAATACACGGTTGTGAGGACCAGTGTATTTGTTTTAATACATTCATATTAGGCCTTCAAGGCCTATAATAGAGAGAATTCACTAAATAAAGGCATAAAGCCTACAAAATCTGATCCTCGATCAACAGCCTAGTCGAGTTGACATGGTTCAATCAATAAAAGACAAATGACCCCAAACACCCCGATGATGGTCATATTAAACAAAAATCTCAACCGGATGGGTACCCTTGGACGAAGCAACCCATGGCTGCCGATAAGGATCCTTTTGTCAGGTTGGGTTGACTACCTCCTCTAACTAAGTAGACAAAGGACCACGGTGGCCCAGGATGATGGAACCATAGGATCTTGATCGGGTCCATCATCCATTCCCCCCACAGTCCACTTTAAGTGCAAGATGGTACAATTTCTATTTTAAATATCAATCTTCCAACCTTCAAACTTCCAAATAACCAATCTCGAATATTGAACTTGTTTTGCTACTATATGCTAGATAACACGTATTCTCTATGTATCTGATTGATGGATAAATTGAGAGGGGTAATTAACTATAGGTGCTTGCGCCTATAGGAAACTAGAACTCAGATCATAAAGTCCTCGCAAAATGAGGGAAAAATATTTGGGTAGTTTCTTATCTACAAACCCATTTGCGTTCCAAAATTTACCCCTAAACTTAATCCATTAAAACTCTCTCGCCGAAGAAAAGCCAATCAGTGCGAGTGGTGGTCTGGGCCAAATTTTTGGAGCCCACAATATAATATGTCAGCAAAGCATTATATTGATTCATTAAACATTGTGTCCATCTCAATAGGCACTATAGAGTTAGAAAATCTTCTACACTATGGCATTATTTCGTATTATGTGTGTCAAGTCGCAAGTGTCTAGAGAGTCATGATGCTAGAGTTCATTTTCTATGTTTTTATAAATAGTCTGCTTAACATTAGTAAGGGAGTTCCGTCACTTAGTTTATTTCAATCTTCATAATGCTTCTCTATAATTTTATTAGGTGTAACAACTAAAGAAATTCTAGGAGCACTAGACCCACATCATAAGAGTTTTTTGTTGTTGTTTGTGGAAATATTTATTTATGTTTAATGAGTGTATAAGAGATCATTGAACAAATTTTATGATATATTTTCATCTATACTCTTTTTTTTCTATTGTGTAATTAATGAAAATATGTTTACTTCACTTACTCTTCATATTTAACTTAATTCTCTAGTTTTGGATTTATGGTGTAAATAAGGTATGGAGTACTAATGAATTCTCTTCATCAACAATTTAATAATATTTTTATTATGATAGGTCTTTATAAATTCACATAGTGGCCATATATGAAATTAATATAAAGTGTAAAATGGATCCTTTGAATAAGAAAGTAGGAACAACTAGATAATTCTGATTCGTATGACGAAAGCATAGACATAGTGCTTGAGTATACAAAATTTATAGAGATGAATTGTTATGAGGGGGTTTTAGTACTTACTATTCTAAGAGTTTTATAAGGTGGGATTATGGGATTTTATAGTGCTAATGGTGTTGGAAGGTTTAATCTTTCCTTTGCCTCTCCACTCTCAACTAATTGGTCGGTGTTGCACATGCTCTAAATAGTATCAATATAAAATAGAATCATTTGGAAGTATATTATATTTATATTTCATCAAACCAAAAAAATTTACTCGATAGTAATTTATTTAATTTTTTATATTTTAAATTAAGTGATTAAATCTTCACCAAAACTATAATTTTTTTGAGTAGGTTAACTATTGTAATGTATTAGGCAATACTAGTATTTACAAGTAAAAATTCTTCCTCTTGGGATCAATATTCTACTATCACTATATTACTTGATTTGTAATTTGTACTTTAGTATTTTAAATGGGATTTTTATAAATGTTATTATAAATAAAACTTAAGCATTAATTAGGGATTGATAAAGCCCTAAATCATTTTCACAATTCTTTAGGTGATACCATCCCCCCATCAAGTTTTTGGTACTTTTGTCTATGAATAATTTATTTTATTTAAAAATTTTAGTAAATTTTAATTGAATGGAATAATTAGTTTCATTATATTCTTTTATTCTTTTATTTTATTTCACTGATTTCATAATTATGGTTTTATACTTAGAAGCTTTAGAAAGGAACAATTTCTATATTTTAATTCAAAAATTGAGAGAACTCTTTCTAAAACTAGAAGCACTAAAAGGTTTTGAAAATGGTTGACCATGTTTAAGAAATAGATCATTCTAGACCTTTTCAAAATTTTGTAACCCTATGGTAGACGAAATTCACCATAACATAAATTGAAATTTAAATTAAAATCTGCAATCATTTTGATGGTAAGTAATTCTTATTTTAGGGAACTTCCATTGAAGATCATAACCTATATTTAATAAATTTCATATAGATTTCTGTAATATTTATATATAATAATGTTAGTGAGGATGCCATTAGATTTAGGTTGTTTTTATTTTTTCTAAGAGATGAGGAAAATTGTTGGTTAAAATCTTTACCCCTAGGCTCTATTACAATATGGAATGAGTTAGGCCAAAAATTTCTAAGAAAGTATTTCCCACTTCTAAGACTACCAAACCTAGAAATGATATCACTTATTTTATTCAGTTAGAAGGAGAATCTTTTTACGAGAGTTGGGAAATATTCAAGGAGATGCTTCGAAAATGCCCTTACCATACCTTACTTGGTTGGTTGATAATTTAAACTTTTGATAATGGATTGGTAGGATCTATTTGAACCATAATTGATGTTTCAACTGGAGGTTCTTTGATGTCAAAGCCTTTTGAGGATGTTTATATGGTTATTCCTAAGAGAATATCATGAGTCTATGAAAATGATTCTTTATTCATTTTGACTTCTCAAGTTGCTGCTATTTCTAAGAAATTGGATGAATTAAATGTTAATAATGATCTTAAGAGATACAACATCACTTTGCCAAGATATGTAGTGCCACAATGCTACCCTATTAAATTTGAATAAATACATCATAAAAAAAATAGGAAGGAATCTTTGGAAAATGTTATTCTCCAACAAGGAATGTAAATTAATATTTAATCTAATGCTCTTTGAAAATTTAAAATCAAATAGGGAAATTGGCTAGGTTGATTCATTATAAAAACTTTGTAGAACCACGTCATAATATCCAACTTAGAAGTTGGAAAGCGTTTTGAGACCATTATAATGAGAAACACCAACCCAAAGATAAGGATGATATAGAGGAGCAAAAAGAAAACAAGACCTCTTTTGAATAACTTGAACCTATTAATGAACTTGAAAAGATTTATAATAAAGTTGTTGAGAGACGACCACCATATTTTTGATAGGTTGATCAAAAGAAATCTTGACAAATAGTTCTCAAATTTCTTAGAAGTGTTTCAAAAATTAACCATTAATTTTCCCTTCTTTGAAGCCTTAGAGCAAATTCCCACTTGTGCTAAATTCATGAAGAATATTTTATATGAGAAAAGGAATATTTGTGAATATGAAATAGTGGCATTAACTGAAGAATATAGTTCCATTTTATAAAAGATAATTTCTAAAAAACATAAGGATCATGGGAGTTTTATTATTCCTTTAACTATTAGAGATAAATTCCCTGGGAGAGAATTATGTGACTTAGGATCTAGTATTTACCTCAAGCCTCTATCAATATTTAAGAGGTTAGATATAAGAAAGATTCAACCTACTTTGTTACTCTTCAATTAGCTGATAGATCTTTTATTTATCCAAAAGGAGTATTAGAGGATGTTCTGATCATGGTTGATATGTTCATTTTCCCTTATGATTTTATTGTTTTAGACATGAAAGAAGATAAGGAAATACCTCTCATTTTAGGAAGACCTTTCTTAGCAATAGGCAACGCAGTGTTGATGCTCAAAAGGGATAATTAACTATAAGAGTTTACGGCCAGGAGGTTAAAATTGATAAATTCAAATCAATAAAATCCCCTCAAGAAAGAATGAAGATTTATTCGGAGTGGATTTGGAGGATGTATTAGTAGAAGATCTTAAGAAGAAAATTATTGGAAGGAGAAGTTAATTATGGAGAAGATGATGAGAAAGAAAAAAATGCATCTAATGGGCCCACTAAAATAAAATCAAGAGAAAAAAGATGGAACAAAGGAAATTTTGAATTATTGGAAATTTCATTTTTAGATAATACTTTAAAACCATCTATTGAAGAGGCCCCAACTTTAGAACTTAAAGCATTACCTTGTTACCTGAAGTATGTATATTTGGGAAAAATTTCTCTTCTTCATATAATCATTTATGCAAATCTAAAAAAACTTTAACATATTTAATTGATTAAGGTTTGAACTAGCTATAAAAAAGCTTATAGGTGGACTATTGCCAACATTATTGGAATTAATCCCTCAATTTACATGCATAAAATCTTAATGGAAGAAAATTCTATATCTAAATCTGATCATCAAAGAATACATAATCCTACCATGAAAGATGTTAGAAAAGATATTCCTAATTGATCAAATGTTGGGATTATCTACCTAATTTCCAATAATTCATGGGTTAGTCCCATTCATTGTGTTCCTAAGAAGGGAGGATTGACTTTTATATTAAACAAACATAAAGAATTACAAACCATTAGATCTATCACAGGATGAAGGATTTGTATTTACAATAGGAAACTAAATAAAGCAATTATAAAATATTATTTTCCTTCATATTTTTTTATTGATTAAATGCTTTATATGTTGGTATAGTATCCCATTTATTGATTGATATTCTAATTATCATCAAAATCATTTTGCATCTGAGGATTAAGTTAACACTTCTTTCACCAATCCATACAAAACTTTTTCTTCTTGGAGAATGCTTTTTGGTTTATGTAATGCTCTAGTTACTTTTCAAAGATGTGTAATGATTATCTTTTAGAAGTTAATTGTGCAGGATATTGAAATATTCAGGGATGATTTCTTTATGTTTGGCACTACATTTAGTTCATGTTTAGAACACTTAATTAGTTTTTTTAAAAAGATGTATTGAAAGCAATTTAGTGCTAAATTAAGAGAAATATCAATTCATGGTAACTAAAGACAATCTATTATGTCATAAGATATCTAGGAAAGGATTGGAATTGAACATTGAAATAATTCAAGTGTTTAAAAAACTTCCTCCACCCAATCATATTAAGGGGATTATAAGCTTCTTAGGGCATGCTAATTGTTATGGAAAAGATTTCCTTTTATATTTGATTATGCATGTTAAAAAGCTTTTAATAATCTAAAGTATCTTTTGACTGTTGCTCCTATTATTATTGCTCTTGATTCATCTTTTTCTTTTGTAGTGATGTGTGATTCTAGTAAAGTTGTCAATTGGTGCATTTTTGGGGCAAACCTAAAATAAGAAATTCCATGTTATCTTTTATGTTAGAAAAAACTTTAAATTATGCACAACCTAATTATAGAACCACTAAAAACAAATTAATAGATGTTTTTTTTTTTTTTTTGCTTTAAAAAAGTTTAGATCTTATTTGATTGGGACAAAGGTTATTGTTTATAATGATCATGATGCCATCAAATATCTTATGATAAAGAAAGACACCTACCAAGACTGGTTAGGTGGATTTTGTTGTTACATGAATTTGATGTAGAAATTGTTTATAGAAAGGGCATTGAAAATTAAATTGTCCATCATCTATGTAGACTTGAATAACATACATTAGTTGATGTTGAAATTAATGAAGATTTCTATAATAAACAATTATTTGCTCTCTAGTTAAACAAATCTCTGTGGTATACTGACATTATAAATTTCATTGTAAGTGGAATCTTCCTTATGAATTATCAGCCTCCCAAAAAAGGATATTTAAGTGTGATACCAAATATTACTATTGGGTGAATCCTATTTATTTAAATCTTGTAATGATCAAATCATAAGAAGTTATTTTCCAGATGAGGAAATAAATTCCATTATTAGTGAATGTCATGACTCAAACTATGAGGGACATTTCAAAATATTTATAAATGCTTCTAAAATTATTGAAATAGGATTTTTTTGGCTTTCCATATTCATGGATGTGAAGGAATATGTAGAAAGATGTGTTCAATGCCAAATGGTAGGCAATATAACTAACAGAAATGAAATGCCATTGAATTATGTTTTAAAAATATAAATATTTCATATTTGGTGATTAAATTTTGTTGTTCCTTTTGTGCCATCGCATGGAAACCAATATATTCTTATTATTTTAAATTATGTTTCTAAATGGATTGAAGCTATGGAAACCCCTAAATTGATGCTCAAATTGTGATTAATTTCTTAATGAAAAATATATTTTCTAGATTTCATATGGAAGTAATTTTAATTAGTAATGGAGGAAGTTATTTTTTATAATAAAAGAATAAAAACTATCTTAAGATCTTTGGGATTTTCCATAGGACCTCATGGTTATCATCCCCGCATTAGTGAGTAAGCTAAAATTAGCAATAGGGAAATCAAGAATATATTGGTAAAAAAATTTCAATTTTAATAAGAAAGATTGAGGAATTAAATTGGATGATCCATTATGGGCCTACAAAATTACATTTAAAACTCTAATTGGTATGACACCTTATAAATTAGTTTTTGGAAAATCTTTCCATCTTTTTGTGGAATTAGAACATAATGCATTTTTGTTAGTCAAATAATTGAATTCAAATTTTGGAAGTGTGAAAAAAAATGCTAGAATTGTGTGAATTAAAAGAAATTATAAATGAGGCTTATGAAATAAGCAAAAATTTAAATGAAAAGACCTAAAAATGGCATGATAGAAAACTTCTTATGAAATAATTCTCTCATACTCAAAATGTTTTACTTTTTATTCTAAGCTTAAGATATTCCCTAGAAAATTAAAAAATTTGAGTTTAGGGCAATTCACTGTCATTAAAATATTTTTGTATGGGACTATTGAAATACAAGACAAGAAAAGCTTGCATATCTTTGAAGTAAATGGACACATATTGAAACTTTATTTTGGAGGACATATTGATCAATTACAATAAATTACTAAATTGGTTTATTCTAAAAAGTAATAATCTGTGTAGTCTAGTTGAAGCCCTAAAACATAGTTCTTCTAGGAGGTAACCTATGTATATGTTATGCTAGTACCCATTATGTTATAAATGTTATGTTGTTTTTTTGTTCAACCTTTAGTTTATGTGCCTTTCTATCATTCTTATGAAAGCATGTGTTAGTAGTGTTTGTTTATGTGTTTTATTTACATATTAGCAAATTCGCTTCATGTTTAAATTATTTTTATTATCCCTTAATTACTTTTATATTCTATTTATTTAATTAACCTTTGTAGAAATGATAATTAAAAATTATGTAAAATTAGGATAATAATAAAATCTTACATCCTAATTTGAATGAACTTTGTTTATACTTCATAGGTTGGAAAAACTATTACTTAACTCATTCAACCATTTGAGTTGTTATTCTAATTTTAATTTAGAAGCTATACATTTATTAAATTAACTTTTAAAATTCTAAGTTGAATAATTAGTATTAAAATTTATATATGAGTATATTAAAATTTTAAATCATAGTTAACATGATGGTGGAATTAGTAATCTCATCAAGTACATGCATTAAAATCATTAATATTATATGAAGGCATAAATTAAAACTGATATTTAAAATCATTAATTAGAAACTCAATAAAAGAAAAACAACAATAAAATAACTCTCAAAAAAAAAGAAAAGAAAAAAAAAAAGAATCAAAAGGAAGAGATGAGCACATTAAAAAATTGGTATCAGTGAAAGCTTAAGCATGGAAAAACATTCTTTCAGATAAACCAAAAAGAATAAGATGGGAGAGCTAATAGAAGGGATGGTGAACTAGTGAATGTGAAAGTTCTAGGAGGTTGTAAGACCTCACTGAACTATGCTTAGACACACAAAGAGGGGGGTTGTAATTGCACTTTTAATAATACTACAACAAAGCCACTCTTTTTGTTTTATTAAAGATAATAATTTTTTAATAAACTAATCTAAATGAGTAACTAACACAAGAAAAATAAATTTAAACGTTGTTAAAAATTATTATTTTTTCATTTAGAGGCATAAAAAAAGAAAAAAAAATGAATTTTTTGCTAACACAAATTAAATTATCTAAATCTTACAACGAGACATAAAATTCATGCAAGAAGTTTAACATGCATTAATTAAAAATGTAAAAAAGAAAAATATATCAAATAGAGCACACTAAAAAGTTTATAGTGGTTTGGTCAACCTTGACTTACGTCCACTCCCGGAGTCCTCCTGCCTTCTTATGCACTAACACTATAATGACTCTCATTCTATAACCACAGCAAGGAGGAGAAGCTCTTATAAAAATCACTTCCACCAAACCCGGTGTGATAGCGAATCAAAAGCAATATCACCCTCCTAGTTATGGCAGTGAACCTTCAATCTTATTCACCCTCTTGTTGGAAGGAGAAAACCCAAGAAATCTTTCATACCAACTTGTTGATGGTAAAGAACCTTCAATCCTTTTAACCCTCCAAGTGAAGACAGAGAACCATAGACCTAGACTTTAAAGCTTCTCTCCCATGAGCAACTCCAAGAAGTCACAAATTCCATAGGAGGAAGTAAGGTGCAAGTTTGCCTTTAGCAACTGTGTGAACATCCCTCACACTCATTCTCTCTCAAGCACAACGTCACCTTCTCCCTCTCTAAGCCCAAAGTACTCTAAAAACTCCTCCCATAGAGGTTATCACTATTTATACAGTAAGATATGTGTTCATGTAATATGATTAGTTCCAAATAGATATTCATCATGTTTGATGGAACAATCACTTTAAAAAAAATTATATTTTGAATGCTTATTGTACAATATGATTGTAAGTTTGTACGATACTATTAGTTAAATTTCACTATATTCATATAGGATAATTACTGACATAACAAAGTATGTTTAGTTCAAACTTCAACAGTTAATATAGTACGATTGACATCATACTATATAGTTAGTTCAAAAAAATAATGTTTTCATCCAGTTTGATATTCGGGATGATCGAATTTCATCTCTATCAATCATACAATATGATCTTTATCATATAATATTTTTTTTCAAATTTATTAAACCTTAATTAAATAAACTAATCAAGGGAGAAATTTAAGTGACTTTTTAAATATCAAAGATCATATATTATGATTAAGATCATATAGTATAATTAGTTCAAAATTTGAATTTAAAAACACTTAATAAAATTATCGAATTCCTAGGGTTTCCTGATGGAAATTAATCATAAAGTATGATCTACATTGTAAAGTATGGTTAGTTCATTAGAATTATTGACATAATTAGACGTTAACCTTATTTTTTCATACAATTATTTGTACAATACAATCGTAATTGTATAATAAGATTAGTTAAAAAATTCTAAGTTTAATTTTCCTCTTTCCCCTATTTGTGCATGGTCTCCAATTTATGGCCAGACTCAAGAAGTATAAAATAAATGAAAATGAAAAATACACTCTTTTGAAAGAGATCATATTCTACCCAAACATAAATCTGGATCAATCATGAGAAGTATATGATGTATATGAAATGTTAGTACACATATAAAAGATAATATCAAATATATATTCCAAAAAAATAAAATTTCAATCAATAATATTTGTTTTCATCAAAATCACAAGGTAGAGATCCTAGATTACTATAATCTCCCCCTTTTAATGCTAGCAATTAAGTTTGGTTAGAAAAGCAAGTTATGTTCTTTTTTTTTATCTCCCCCTCACTAGGGGATAGATTAAAAAAATATGGGGTAAACTTATTTTTAATTTTAAATTTTTAATTTTTTTAAAATTAAAAAAAGCAAAAGTGAAAGAAAAGAAAAAAAAAACAATCTGAAAAAAGAAAAATGCACAAGATTAACTTTTGGATAAAGATGAAGCATACATACAAACACCCAACAACTATGCTCCAATTTCACATCACCAAAATGGAGGATAAAGCATAGAAAAAAAACTATAAAGAGTGAAAAATCTCATCACACAAAACCTAAAAGTAGGAAGGCCCCTGACCAGGTGGTGGTAGTGGCAGCTGAAATTATTTATGATTGGAAGAGAATTGTTCCCCAATCCACTCCTTATTTACCTCTTGTTGTTATTACTGCTTCTAAAAATGAGTATATAGGTGGGAATCTAATTAATCAAATAATTGTATCACCTCCTCATAAGGTTAAGACTTGTATGCATGTATAGGTTGTGGCTCTGGTGGTGGTGCAGGTTCTGGTATAGGTGCAGGACGAGTTTCCCCTTCATCATCAATATTACAAATATGAAGCATGTAATGTAACTTTGATGATAATAAATATTATTTTGTCTATTATTTCTTTCTTTTGATTATATAATATTCTATTTTGTTTTGTGTGTATTAATATTTCAGAAAATCATTCCACAATTCACTTGTAATTTTGATCAGCTTAAGATTATGTAGACTAGGGTTATTGTCTGTTTTTAAAATTTCTTCTATATTTTGTCCTTTCTTGAGTTGTATCATATAATTGGGAGGATATAATCAGTACGTAACCTTGCATAAATATAAGGGAAGAGACAATAATATTTTTGAGAGAGCTTTTTTTTTTAAGTAAATCAATACTATACAATTTTAGCTTTGTAATGTATGAGTTTGTTTCATACATTTGAATTTTAATTCATATTGTACGAACTATTATGTTTATCAAAACCCTAGCCGCCAGTGGTTAAGAATGATATTAATTATGTGATGATTGTATGATATGATTTGGTTCATATTATATGCCCTAATTAAAATATTTCGTAATTAACCCATTGATATCAGGTAATCAAATCATGAAAATATATTATCATCGATCATATTGTATAATATAGTTTGTTCAGTAAAATTGACAGTTTACTAAATTTTCCATCCTAGAGATTGTATTAAAGGAAAGCCATGATTTTTGTAATGATCATATTGTATGATGTCTACATTGGTGGATGAACAACAATATATGAAGTTGGTCATCCCAGGAGTCATCCCTAACAAACAAAAAGAATTTCTATAGTTCATACAAGATAATCTTTTAATCATATTATACAAAGTGTTATAAATGTTTAATAGTTTGTTTGCAGAAACTTGATGGACAAGTTTAAAGTACATTGATCATTTGGTATAATATGTGTATCATACTGTATGAATAAAAGATGGAACTCATGAAACTTAGGGTTTCTAGAAACGAACTACTTAAGGTGTTCTAATAATCTTATTAGAAATTCTTTTTCTATTTAAACTTCTAGAGAAAAAGCCTTGAGGGAGAGAATAAGGATTGCTTCGTAAGAGAACAGAGGGAGATTTTTTAAGAGGGAAATTGTGAGGGAATTCATAAGGTTGCTTCAAGCATGAATCTTACCTAGTATCTACAAGCATATGCCTAGATTCTCTATGACTCTGGAGAAGAAGTTCTTCAACAAAGATCATTATTCATTGACCATCACCTGAAGGATGAAAATAGAGTTGTGGTTTTCAGACAATTACCTTGAGGGTGAAAAATGAAGTTTTGGTTTTTTGACCATCACCTTGAGGGGGAAAATGGAGTTAAGGTTCTCTGCCTGTAAAAAAAGTCATGGTTCTCTGACACACCGGATTTATGAAACAACGTTTATACGAGCTTCTCTGCCTTGCTGTGAGAGCAAAAAAAGAGTCACTTCTATTTAGTATAATACTTGGAGAGAGAGTCTCCAAGGATTGGACATAAATTAGGTTGACCGAACCACTATAAATTCTGGAGTGTTCAATCTGATTTTTTTTTTTCACTTTATTTATTTGCAATTATATATGTGGTTAAAAAATCTAATTTATTTTCTTATCATGAAATTTGCTTATTTCTACATCCGCTGTGTCGATTCTTGTATGTCGGTGTGAAAAACTTTTTTAATGGATTTTTTTGTCCTAAGGAATTTTTTAAATATTTAATGGATTTTTTGTCCTAAGAAATTTATTTTGTTCAATCTGATTATTTTCGCATCCGCTAATTCTTAAAAGTTTAACACTTGTTATAAACTTTCAAGTGGTATTAGAGCGGCATTAAGAAATTAAGTTTAAGAAAACTTTTAAAAAATGATTAATGGCTAACTTTGGAAATCATAATATTGCAGAAGATATTCAATCTTACGATGACCTTTATTTGATAATATTCCTTTTCATTTTTAAAAAATTTGCATGTCTATCTTCTTACAATCTATAAATTATCACATGTGGATGTTATTTCAAGAAAGATATTTTGCACCTTCACATTTAATAAATGTTGTTAAAATTTATATACCTTTTTTTGAATGAAGTACATATAATAAAAGCTTAGCCCAACTAAATGCAAAATGTTTGAACTATTTTTTCTGAGCTTTAAAATTTGAAGAATACATTGCCTTTTTACTTGCACTATTGGTAAGAAGATTTGGGATAAACTCTATATAACATATCAAGGAACAAAGGAAGTAAAATAATATAGGTTAAACATTCTGCTTCATCATTATTAACTATTTTGAATGAAATCTAGTGAATCAATTTCTGAAATATATACTAGGTTTACTCAGATTGTTACTTTCATGCATACCTTAGAAAGAGAACTTACTAACTACGACAAAGTTAATAAGATTATGCGTTATTTACCTTCTCCTTATAGTGCAAAAATTATTGTGATTATTGAATCTAAAGATCTAAATGATTACTTTATTAATAACTTACTTGGATCACTCATTGCCTACGAGCAAGGATTCAGCTAAATATAGCTTGACATAGGAGAAAAGAGAAAGAAGAAAATTGTAGCCTTAAAGGCTAGTGATTTAGGCAGTTATTCTAATGATGGAGAGGATGATATCACATTGATGACCTAATAGTTTAGAAGCTTTCTAAAGAAAAAAAAAAGTGGTATTAGAAAGGTAAAAATTATAAAAATTCTAAAGCTTCTTATGATGTTATATGTTATGAATGCAGGAAATTAGGGCACTTGAAGTCTAATTGCCCAAGTCTTAAAGCTCACCAAAGAAATGAGAAGGACAAGGAATAAGATAAATTAAAAAAAGGTAGGCAAAGGACTCAGAAGTCATTTTGAGAAAACTCTGCTTTAGACTCATCTAAAACTAAAGCAGAAGAGGAGGAAACCAACCTGAGCTTAATGGTAGATAACCATATTTATCATTCTAATCAAGAGGAGGTATGTGAGCTTTCCTATGATGAATTATTTAAAGTTTTTAAAAAAATTTATATTACATAGGAAGATAAAGAAAATACATACAAGCCTTAAATCTTATTTTTCAAATATGCAGAATGAGCATGAATGCTCAGGCAAGATCATTCCACTTTGGATAGTAATTATACGACTTTATTAGATGAATTTGACTCTTTAAACAAGATGCCTTTTGATTTAACTATTGAACATGATTCTTTGAAAACATTGCATGTTAAATTAGAAAATACATTCAAGGAATTAAAAACTCTTGCATGTAAACTAGATGAAAGTGAGCATGCATTAAAAATTGAAAATTTAATTCTTAAAATTGAAAGAAAATCTCTACAAGTTCAATTAAAAGCTTACAAAGAAAATAAAACATCAACTGTACTTGCACAGTTAAATAACCCATCACATCAACTTCCATCATTCATACCAAGGAAGAGGCACCATAACCCACATAAATTAGTAAATCGTTTCCCTGGAGTTAAAAGTTTCTCTTATGGTATGCTAGGACACATCTGCCACACTTGCACTATCCACCGTAGAACACTTTGGTATAGAGACCAAAACTATATTATTCACAACATAGCATGTAAGCATTTAATCACACATTACATAAAGCTGAACCCAAACTTATTTGGGTTGCCATATCTGACCCCTGAAAATTTTGTAGGGAAGCTCTCACAGAAGGCCACATGAGAGTATGTGGTACCTGGAGATTGAATGTTCAAGGAAGATGTCTGGAGAGGAAACTTAATTCATTTCATTGGAGGCCGGGGCAAGAGGTAAGGTGACACTTAGAGATAACAACACCACCAGAGTAGTGGGCTCAAGCATAATTGGCAACTCAAAAAATTTTATTATTGAAAATATTTTACTAGTAGATGGCTTAAAACATAACCTGCTCAGCATAAGGTAGCTATGTTATAAAGACTTTAACATTTAATTTTTTTCTACTAGCTACATGATAAGCTTAAACTGTAATACTGTGCTACAAGGAAAAAATAATTGATAATATTTATATGCTTGATATAAAGTGTGTTGAGCTTGTTGCTTTTTTTGTCTAAAAACAATTGTTGATGAATCTTGGTTATGAAATAGGATATTGTGTCATGCAAGCATAAAAAACCTTTAATAAAATACCCCAAAAGACTTAGTGAGAGGCATACCCAAATTAGAGTTCTCTAAGGACCTCCTATGTGGTGCATGTTAGTTAGGAAAGCAATTCAAATCCTCCTTCCACTCAATTAAGGATATTAATACTAGCAAACCTTTAGAAGTCCTTCATATGGATCTTTTTGGACCTTTTTGCACTACAAGCCTCGAAGGGAAAGTCTTAGGACTTATGATTATTGATGATTACTTTAGGTTTACTTGGGTTAGATTCCTATCTCATAAGAGTGAATCATTCAAAAATTTAGGACATTCTCCACTTAGATTCTAAGGAAGCTATGTTATGAAATTCTGACAATTCATAATGATTATTATTATGGAGAATTTGACAATGAGAAATTTGAATCTTATTGGAAGGAGCAAGGGATATATCATAACTTTTTAGCTACTAGAACCCCTTAGTCGAATAGGGTTGCTTATAGAAAGAACCGAACCCTGGAAGAAGTCGTTAGAGCAATGCTAGTTGAATAATCACTTCTTAAATACTTCTAGATAGAGGCGATTAATACAAACTTTTATGTTCTAAATATAATTAATGTTTGATCTAAGAAGAACAAGATACAATTTGAAATTCATAAGTGTGGGACACCCAACTGCTCTCACCTTCATGTCTTTGGATGTAAAGTGTTCATTTAGAATAATTAAAAATCTCTACTAGGAAAGTTTGACCCCAAGTTGGATTAAAGAGTTTTCCTAGGATACTCAAATGTTAGAAAATCTTTTTGAGTTTTTAATAAAAGGATACTGGTGGTAGAGGAGACCACTCATAATATATTTGATAAATCTTATAATTCAAGAGGGTCTAGGGTAGAAGAAGAAGAAGTTGTAGAAATCACTCAAGGAGTAGAATCTAGAAATCTGGTTGAAAAGGTAGAACCTTAAAATTCACTTCCTTAGAGAATGAAGATATTCTTCAAGTAATCTTAAAGTATTAATCTTAGGATACCCATTTGAAGTTATTAGAATTAGGCATAGACTTAAAAAAGAAGTAAACCATGATGCCTTTATCTCAATAATGAAACCCACCAATATAAATAAAACCTTATATAATGAATTTGGAATCCTAGCCAAGTAAAAATAGTTAAATCAACTTGTGTGGAATGATATTTTGGAACTTATTAAAAGATCAAATGATCAGAGTGTGGTTAGAACTAAATTGGTTTAAAAAAAATCAATGATTTGGATGTTGTGATTAAAAATATAGCAAGATTAGCAACTAAAGGGTATAACAAATAGAATGGATTGAATTTGAAGAGACATTTGCTTTTTTAGCTAGATTGGTAGTCATTAGAGTGCTACTAGCCATCGTCTATTTAAAGGGATTCAGATTGTACAAAATGGATGTCAAAAGTTCCTTTCTGAATTAGGTGGTAAAAGAATATGTGTATGTTGAATAGCCCTAGGATTTGAAAATTTATAAATTTGTAATTATATGTTCAAATTAAAAAGGAATTATATGGACTAAAACAAGCACCCATAGCATAATATGAAAGACTAAGCTCATTCCCACTAGAGAGAACCTTTGTTAAGGGGAGCGTAAACACCACCCTATTTCTGAAAAAGGTAGGAGAAAAATTACTTATTGTCTAAATTTATGTTGATGATATTTTGTTTGAATCTTCTGATAAAAATCTATTTGATGAATTTTTAAAAATAAAAAGTAAGGAGTTTGAGATGAGTGTGATGGGAGAATTGACCCTTTTTCTTAGATTTAGTATAAGGTAGATGGATGGTGGAATTTTCCTTAGTAAATAAAAATACATTAAGGACTTCCTTAAGAAATTTTAAATGCATAAGGCCAAGCCAATAAACACTCCCATGAGTTCCACTGTTCCGTTAGATCAGGATTCAAATGGAAAATTAATTATTCAAAAGAATAATAGAGGAATAATTAGATGACTTCTTTACTTGACTGCTAGTAGACCTAATATTATATTTAGTGTTTATCTCTTTACTAGATTTCAAGTTAATCCAAAAGAGTCCCACTTTACTACTGTAAAGAGAATCCTTAGATATCTCTTAAGAACCAAAAATATAGGAATCTAGTATCCTACGCTTAGCACTTGCTTTGAAATCATATGATATTCTGATTCAAATTTTGTAGGATGAAGAGTTGATTGGAAAAGCACTTCTAAAACATGTTAATTTATATGATAGTCCTTAGTCTCCTAGTTTAGTAGAAAACAAAACTTAGTTTCCCTTCCCATTATTAAAGTTGAATACACAGCCTTAAGAAGTTATGTAGACCAAGTTCTTTGGTTAAAGAAATAAATTTTGGATTTAGGATTACCTGTAGAAACCATTCAAATCTTATGTGATAAAACTAGTGCCATTTGTATTTCAAGAAATCTAATGCAACACTCCATCATAAAACACATTGGCATAATGCACCATTTTATTTGGGACCATGTTACTAAAAGAGAAATAGAGCTACACCATGTAGCCACTGAAAATCAACTTGCTGATATCTTTATAAAACCACTAAACCACTAGCCATTGAAACCTTTGGAAGCTTAAGAACCAGATTAGGTGTGATAGACATTCAAGCTTGAAATTTATGTTTTCTTTTTCTGATGTTATTTATTCTATTTGTATGTTTGTTTTTGTTTATGAGTATTTCTTTAAGCTTTTGTTTTTCTGTTGTTTTTCTTCAGTGTTTTAAGAATTAGATCACTACTCACTTTTCCTATTAAATTTTTTAAAAATGATATTTTTTTCCTTATTTTTATTTACAAACATGTAAGTAGTGATTGCCTCCTCTAAAATAGTTAAAGGAAGAAATATTGATGATTGTTTATCTTTCTCTAACTCTTTGGGTAGTACGTTTTTCTTCTTAAATTAAAATTTAATTAACTTAAATGTTAGAATTTGAAATAGAGATCTATTTATCTTCTAATTGTAATTTATCTCATATGAATAATATTCCAATTCAATGATTTTCTTCCAAGTTTTCTTAATCAAGTGTTTTGTATTTATCATATGGATAGGAATCAATTTTGTTGTTTATTCTTCCTTCTATAAGAAAGTGAGTTTACCTTCTATTATGTTTGGAAGATAATCTCAAAACTAAGTTTTTTAGATTTAGAAAAGAAGAAAGCATAGAAAAATGAAAAGAGACATAAAATAAGCTCAAAACTAAAAAGATGTGCAATAACCATCAAAGAATTGCAAAATGCACAAAGTGCATCGAGAAATCAAAAGTTGTGCAATGTGTGCTAAAAGCTAATAAAAGAGGCATAAAATGAGCACTATGAGTTAGCTTACCATTCTTTCAAATCCTTAAAATCTTAGAAGACTCCATGTGCTAATTGATATCACCTACACTTGAATTTGAAAATCATTATTTCTGATTGATTACATTGAAATATTATTCTACTAGATATTTTTTTTGAAATGAAGTTTGAAAAGATCACTATTACTATCTAATTTTGTTTATGTACTAGATTTCTATTCAAAATAGATTTTGACCCGTAAGGACTCCAAGCTAGGTTTAAAAAGAATGATTTTCTAACCTTTATGATTTTCACTGGATCAATTCATTTCTTGTTGATTTCTTTTAATAATGAGCTAAATTTATCATGCACTGGAGCAAATCTATTCAAACTAAATATTTTGATTTTATCCTCTGATTATTTTTATCGTATTTTTATTGCTATTTTAAGTTATATTCATGTTTGTGTATCATTCATTCTTATGTTCTATTGTTTTATGTTTTGCTTCATTCTTTTTATGATGTCAATAAGGGCTGTAGTATTTTATTATTTGTTATTATTTTCTTATTAATAAAAAATTACGCTTTTTTTTCTAACATATGGTTATGATTTAAGGGGGAGTTTATAAGAAAGCAACTTTTTGAAAATACATAAACAATAATGTTTCCTATCATAAAAAAAGGAGAGAGTTGTAAATCTGATCTAAGAACTATGATTTTGATGATAAAAAATATTGTGTTTGTTACTACTTTCTCCTGATTCTATGATATTCTATTTTGTTTTGTGTGTACTAATGTTTCAGGAGACTAGTCCATTATTCACTTGCAATTTTTATCCATTCAAGACTGGGTAGACTAGGGTTATAGTTTATATTTTTCAATTTATTATATATTTTGTCCTTTCTTGAGTTGTATCATATAATTGGGTGATTATAATTACTGAGTAACCTTGCACATACATAGGGTGAGAGAGAAAAATGTTTTGAGATAGTATATTTTTAAGTAAATTATTCTGTACAACTTTTTCTTCATATCTTATGACTTTATTTTATACAATACTTTATTTTGTACTATACTACTTTATTTCAAAAGTCATTGAGCAGTCCACACAATGTCTGTATTCTCTCTCCTCACTTCTATTGTGCTCTAGCGATCAGGTTTTCCTTATTCTAGGTCGATCATTTTCTTGTTGATTCTGATACTCTGGGTTGTTGTTTTGCTTGTGCTGGTTTTTATTGTGGTTTTGTGACCTAAGGCTTCAACCTTTGGTTTTTTTCTCTTTCTATTTCTCTCCATGGTGGTTGGTCAGTCTTCGTCCATGTTCTCTCTAAGGGGTAATCCACATGCAACTTCAATTGCTAGCAATAAAGGCTTCATTAGCGATGCTGGTAAAGATTCTAACCCTAAATTTCACTCTTTTTGTATTGTTCTCGCTGGCGGTGTTTTGTCAAAATTTTCTAATATTGGTTTTACTAAATCCATGGTTAAAGGTTTTTCGGCTTTATTGCTTTCTAAGGATGATATCGTGAAACTTGCATCTCCTTATCAGTATACTTTGGTAGGGAAGTTCGCCCTAAAATGTCCTAATCTTGACTTGATTTGATCATTTTTTGGTAACTTGAAATTGTTCAGTTTTTATTTGATTGGATTACTTGAACTTCGACATGTTGCTATCCATTTTATGAATGATTTAGATTATAGTCAGATTTTTGCTACAAGATCTTACTATATTAATAACTATCAAATGAGGCTTTTAAAATGGACTTTTTTACTTTGATATTAAAGAGAAATCCCTGATCATTCCTATTTGGGTTTCGTTTCCAAATTTGAAACTACATTTCTTTAATCCGTATGTTCTTCATGCCTTGGGATCAATTTTTAATAGACCTCATTAATCTGTCCAGGCCACTGCCTCAAGGTCTCAGCCTTCCATTGCACAGATTTTGGTGGAATTGGACATAACCAAAAAATACCCGCGTGAAGTATGGCTTGGTTCAGAAAGATCATGGTACTTGCAAAAGGTTGAGTTTAGAAAATTTCTAGATTTTTGATCTAACTACAAAGTGCATGGTTATTATTTTAATGAATGCGTTGTGGTTCATCCCTTAGAAGTTAACAATGACATAATGGTTGAGCTTGACAACAAGAATGATGTACCTACATATATTCCTAATAATGAAAAAGAAAAGGATGAAGTAAATCATGTATTAAAAGATCCTTTACCTGTATCAGCAAAATAGGGAGTAACAGATCAAGTCGAAGAATCAACGGATTCTAGTTTGCCTTTGAAGGATTTTGCTATAGAAATGGGGAGCTTGACTCTACAAATGGTATTTCTAATGGTGATGGGTAAATAATCAGTATGAATTAATTGTTAGTAATGGAGAACAAGTGGAAAATGATGAAGGATATGAGCAAGAACATATGGAGGAAGGAGAGATTGTATCAATCAAAAATGTTGATTTATTAGGGAAATCTGTAGGTAGAGATGATGTTGCTTTGTTGTCTACTCCTTCAAATGAAAACATCATAGATGAGGGCTTTATTAAAATGGACAGGAAGAAATCTAAATGTAACAAATTATTTGAGGGTAAATCTTTTAGAGTTACTCGAGCATCTCAAAATTCTTCTTCCAATGGTTAAAGCTCTCATCTTGAATATTAGGCATGTGGGTAACCCTCATTCTATGGATAGGGTCAAGAATCTTTGTCAGATACATAATATTTATGTGTTGGTCTTACTTAAACCTTTAATTTCAAATTCCAAAATTGATTCCATGCATTCTAAATTTTGTTTTGATTGCTCTTTTAGTAATTGTACCAACAAAATTTGGATTTTTTAGAAAACTTGGGTTAAATTAGATATTCCTAAAGATCTTCCTCAAATAATGCATACCAATATTACTTATTTGCAATTTTCTTGTTTTGGGCCTTTTTTGTATGCTTCTTGTTTTAGGTTTCATACGAGGATTTTATGGGAAGAAATTATGAATTTTTCTTCTAATAATTTTTCTCTGTGGATGGTTAAAGGTGACTACAACACTATCACTAATGCCTCTGAGAGAATTAGAGGGAGATTTCCCAATTTTCAAGCTAAGGAGGATTTTAATGATACGATATTAACTTCAAATTTACATGATATCAGATTTTATAGTAATACGTTTACATGGAACGAAGGTATTATATGGAAACGGTTAGATTGTATCCTTTTTAACAATGTTTTAGTTACTAAGTACCAAAAAACCCATATTGAGCATTTGCCTCTTTCTAATCATGCTCCTTTACTTTTAGACATTCCTACGGTTGACAATACTACTCCTTTTAATTTTAGATTTCAAAATATGTGGCTTTCACATGATTCTTTTCTTACTAATGTTGAAGCGAATTGGCATCCTCTGCTATTTCCCAATGACAATTATTTTGGGATGATTCGGATTTGGCTTAAGCTCAAACGTCTTAAGCAAAGTTTAAATTGGTGGAACAAATGTGTGTTTAAGAATTTATTCTCTAATATTTTGGAAGCTGAGAAACAAGTTGATTTAGTCGATAATGTTTACTTTAATACTCCTTCGACGGATAATATGGTTCATTTAAATAAAGCCAAGGATAATTTAGTCAACCTTCAAGAAAAAGAAGAAACTTATTGGAAACAAAAAGCTACTAGCAAGTTCTTAGTTGAGGGAGAAAGAAACACTAAATTTTATCATAATATTTCAAATCATAAGAGAGTTACTAATTATATTCACAAAATTACCACACCTGAAGGTCAACATCTTGATTCTCCAGAATTAGTTTATAACTCTAGTGTTAATTATTTTAAGGAGGTTTTTAACAAAAAATTTACTCCTCTGGACTTGGATTTATCTTTTATTCCATCGCTTGTGACTGTTAAGGATAACATTAGGCTCACTAGAATTCCTTTTGATATTGAGATTGAAAAGGTTTTAAAAGAAATGAATATTAATTCTGTTGTTGGGCCTGATGGTTTTACTACTAAATTCTTTCAAAAAGATGTCATATCATCAAAGAAGATTTAATTAATGTTGTTATTGATTTCTTAAAAGGTAACCAATACACAAAATTTTTTACTTCGATTGTTATTATATTGATACCCAAGAGTAATGCTACTAATATTTGGTGTGATTATCGACCCATTAGTTTGAGTTTTTTTTAACAAGCTTATTGCTAAACTTATTATGATTTTTCTTGAACAAACTGGCTTTATGAAAGGTCATTATATCTTTGTTAGTGTTTTATTAGCTCAAGAACTTGTTCATGATTTAGAAGCTAAAATTGCAGGGGGGATCTCATTTTTAAGATTGACATTACCAAAGCTTATGATAATCTGAATTAGGAATTTCTTTATATTATGCTTCAAGCTTTTGGTTTAAATCAAGAATTTATTAGACTCATTAAAAATAGCATTGAGCATTATTTCTTCTATGTGATTATCAATGGCAAGAATCATGGTTTTTTCAATTCTACTCATGGCCTTAGGCAAGGGGACCCTTTATCTTCTGCTTTGTTTATTATAGCTACTAAATTTCTTTCTAGAGGTCTAAATAATCTGTTTAGAAATCATCCTAACTTACAATATTGCACTAGGGTGGTTTCTTTGTGTCTCACTTAAGTTTTGCTGATGATTTTATTATTTTTTATGAATGGGTCCAGGAGGATGCTTAAAATACTCTTTAAATTTCTTGGTGTTTTTCAAAAGGCTAGTGGTTAAATTTTTAATCCTATGAAAAGTTGTTTTATTACTGCTAAATCTATTACCCAACCCAGAATCTCTTCCATCCAGGATCCGTATGGTTTCTTACGTAAGCAGTTACCTCTTAAGTACTTGGGTACTCCTCTTTATAGAGGTAGAAAAAGATCTCATTTATTTGGGGATATTGTCTTTAATGTTAAAAAAAAACTCTATATTTGGGCCTTTAATTTTTTATCTTTTGGAGGTAGGTTAGTTTTGATTAAAAGTGTTCTTTGTTCCATTCTTATATACTTGTTTCATACTTTATATCCTACTAAGAATATTTGCACTAAGCTTGAAGGATTTTCAATAAATTCCTTTAGGTGGCTAAAGACAATAAATCTGCTATTATATGGGCCTCTTGGAGTAGATATTTTGGTGTCCAAGATGAAGGCGAGTTTGCTTTTAAGAACTTAAGTGACATGGCTCTTTGTTTCTATTTTAAACTTTGGTTCAATCTGAGATCTAATAATAGTCTTTAGTCTAAATTCATGATTACTAAATATTATGTTGGTAAACATCCTTTTACTGGATTTTTTAGAAATAATGATTCCTTCAACTGGAAAAGACTTTGTGCTATTAAATGTGATGCTAAAAACTTCATTTAATGGGATCTTGGTTGCAGGGATATCTTTTTTTTGCAAGATAACTAGCTTTGTTGATCTTCTATAGATAATTTTCTTAACACTCATACCATTATTACTTGTAAAGTGACTGATTTTATTCAGGATGGTTCATGGAATTTAACTTATCTTGTTGATATGGTTTTGGAGTTTGTTTTTAATCTCATTTTGAAAGTGTCGCATCAACTTGCAAAAAAGATTACATTTTTTTAAAAAAAGTATAACAATGGTGGTTTTGCATTCAAAGAGGTGTGGCGTTCTATTAGGTCTATTCAACCTAAGTTCATAATTTTCTATTCCTGATGGAAAAAAGGTATTCCTTCCTCTTACGCTATTCTTTTGTGGAGGATTTACAACAATTATATGCCCATTGACACTATTTTGATGAAGAAAGGCTTCTACATTTTGTCTAAATGTAAATGTTGTTACCATATTGAGAATTTGAACCATGTTTTTGCTACTGTTGCTCTTAAAGTATGGCTTTATTTTGATAACCTGTTTAACACTCAATTTTGTAAGAATTATAACAACATTGTTAATATACTACATGACTAGGTTGTCCCTATCAAGAGTCATATTAAAAATGTGCATCCCTCTATTATATGTTGGTTTCTATGGAAGATTAGGAATGAGGCTAAGCACGAGGATACTATTATGAATGCTTTATCCATTGTTATCAAGATTAAGGATAAAGTGAGATCTCTCTTTATGGCTAATTTGATTACCTTAGATTTTTTAAAAAACTCAACTCAACTTGATGATGATTTTGGCTTTTTTGGTGAGGGCTCTTTTACTCTCCCCTTCAAAAGTAATTTAGTTAGATGGATTAAACCTCCAATGGGCTGCTACAAACTAAATACTGATGGTGCTTTTAATAGATCGAAAGCTGGCTGTGGTGGTATCATACGGGATTTCATTGGCAATATTATTGTTGCTTTTGCTGGTCCCTCTGATGTTAACACGACTATTATGCTGAAATTTTGGCGTTAAAATATGGATTATAATTATGCAATTCTCTTGGGATTTCTAATGTTTGGATAGAATTGGATGCTAAGATTGTTATTCATTTTATTTCTATAAACAGCATCACTAATTCTTCTTACTTCTATATTATCAGAGCAATTAAATAGTTGTTATCTTCCATTAAATTTTTTATATCTCACATTTATAGGGAAGGAAATGCTTCTGCTGAGTTTTTAGTTGAGTTGGGTTGTAATTTGCATGAATTTATGGAATTTGATAGTTCCTCTTTACCACCCAAGCTGTTGGGCATTGCTGGGCTGGAACAGTTAGGCACCCCTTATATTAGAGTTGGTTAATTTGGGTTCTTTCAATCTTCATTTTTTTAAAAAAAATCTTTTTATGATCTTCTGGTTGTTTGTACCCTACAGATATATTCTTTTGATATCTATTTCATTTATGGGATTTATGATTTTTTTGGTGTCTCATTATCAGCTTTGTTTTGTGTATCTCTATATCGGTAGTCTGGCTATTCTTTTTATGTCTTACTATTGGGTTTGGCATTGCCGTAGAAAAAATTGGTATTGCATTTACGGTACATATTTCTTAAGGTATTGCCCTTGTATTTTCCCATATGGGTTCATTTCGTCTAAACATGCTTTCCAAGGTGTGGCCATTACTACGCTGCTGGAAGTTATTGCTAGGGGGTTTTCTCTAGAGGTCTATTATTTCTGATGGGTTTTGTGGATCTATTTTCTATAGCTGTGGCTTCCAAATGTTTGGGAGGCTATTTTCCTAGATGATCATTTGGTTTAAGGATTATTACTGGATTGGCATTTTTCCTATATGTTATTTTTCTTACTGTATTAGCATTTTTTCTAACTGCTTCTCGGTGATCATTTAAGGATTAGCTGGAATGTTTTGGATTTGAAGTTCGGTGGTTGTTTCTGGAGCTATCAATTTTTGATTCTACTGAGTGGTCTTATGTGGCATTGGGATTACCATCATTATCATTACCATTTTATTTTGGGTTTGGATCTCTGGATTTGTTACTGTTCTTATACCTCTCGGGAGGTCATGCGTGATTCTTATGAGGGTGTTTTGATTTACTGTGCAATTTGGAGTGACCATTATATGAAAAATTATTAGGGATTTCACATTAGTTATCCTTCTGCCTATTTATTTTCTATCTCTTTGGACAATTAGTTAATGGATTATAACTCTTTTGTTCAGCTACTCTATTGTTTCTTATTACAGGTTATTTGTGATTTCTATTCTAGGGCGCAAGCTGAGTATTTGGACTTCATGATAGAGCTGATAAGAGTTTTGGAGGATATGGAGGGTTATTTTGGGTGGAAACACTGAGATGAATGATTATAAATTTTTTGTTACTTTTTAGGTTTTGGCATCTGGCCAACCTAGAATGTTATTAGGATCTCATGTACTTGAGCTTAGTGGGGAACTCCGGCTCATAGGTTCTTTTTTCTCTTTTTTGTAGCTCTTTTGAGCAGTAGAAAGCTGGAGGTCCTCTTAAGGACCTTTTACTTTTTAATTTTTATTAATGCGTAGGCCCGTTGGGGGTTTTAAATAAAAAAACTACTTTAATTCATAATATACAAATTGTTGTGCTTTATCCAAACCCTAGTCGCCAAAAGTTAAGAAAGATACTAATTATGTGCTGATTGTATGGTACAACTTGGTTCGTACTGTACGGCCTTATTAAAATCTTTCATAATAAACCCCTTGATATCAGGCAATTAGAACATTGAAAAATATTGTCGCCGATCGTACTACATAATAGAGTTCATACAATATAATTGACAGTGTATGAAATTGGTCATCTAAGAGATAGTACTAAATGAAATTGATGATTTTGGTACTGATCGTACTGTGTGGTTTCCACTATGTTTGATGATCGATAGTGTACTAAGTTGGCCATCCTTGGAGTAGTCCGAAACGAACATAAGGATTTTCTATAGTTTGTATCGAATGTTTTGATTGCATTATTCAAAGTGTAATAAAGGTTGAACAGTTCCTCTACATGAACTTGATAAATGAGTATAAATTACATTGATCATATGGCACGATATGTGTATTGTACCATACGAATAGAAGACATAACTCATAAAAATTAGGGTTTCTTGAATCCCACAACTTAAGGTATTTTAATCCTCTTATTAGGAAATTTTTGGTTATTTAGACTTTTAGATAGAGAAGAATGAGAGCTTTGTGAGAGAAGAGAGGGAGATTTTGTGAGGGAGAAGTTGTAAGGAGATTCACAAGGTTCCAAAGCAAGAATCTTTCCTAGTATCTACAAGCGTCTACTTGGATTATCTATGGCTCCGGGGAAGAAGTTCTTTAGCAAAGATCATAGTTCTCTAACCATCACCTAGAGGGTGAAAATAAAGTTATGGTTCTTTGACCATCACCTGGAGGGTGAAAATAGAGTTATGGTTCTATGACCATCACCTGGAGGGTAAAAATAGAGTTGAGGTTCTCTGCCTGTAATGAGTCGCGATTCTCTATCACACCAGGTCTTTATGTGCTTCTCCACCTTTCTGTGAGAGAAAAATGAGAGTCAATACTATTTAGTAAAATACTTAGAGAGGGAGTCTCCAATGAGGGGACATAGGAATAACATCATATTTTTAGCGGCCTAAATTTGTTGGAAAATAAGGAACTTGTCAAAAAGTTTACATTTTTGGTGTATTATGAGCAAAAAATAGGATGATGGTAAAATGAGTGTCAGAAACATTATTAAGACATAAGTTTTTTATCTGAGATACTTCTGATAAATTTATCGATGGACATTTGATGGAATTGTGTAGCCAAATTCATCATTCACAAATTACTCTTCATGATGGTTTTTCTACTGGAACTTTTTCTAGAAGAACTACAACACCAGAAATATAGTAAAAAAACCTTCAGGAACTTTCACTGGGAACTAAATAGTGGACATGTTCGATGGTTTATCCTTTATACATCATATGTAATTTATTCATTGAAAGAATGTTACAATTTCATCGTATTTCATTTTTAATAGATATTCCCCCAGAAACATATACTAAAAATAAAAAATATCTTGCCCTCACATGTTTTCAACAACATAATAATCTTGCATAAACCATACATATATATCATATTTAGATTCAAACATTGACTATAAACACTAACGCTACATGCATGATAACATATTTGATTACAAAAGGATATTAAATAATCACCAAATAGTTTAAAAATAAACATAAAATTTGTTGCATAATAAAAAATGTACAATGAAATATATAAATATAGAAAATGAAATATCCAACATATAACTAAAATGTCCAGTAATAATAATAAAAACCTAATTAGATTTTGTCTCATTATTCTCCTCCTCTGCTAATGATGGCTGCTTTGCACTAAACTACTATCTCAATTTTTGTATCTCATTCAACAACTGACTTTGCTACATTTACATCAGCATCTGCATATCAGCTTTTAATTCTCTAACTTGACTTAGCTCTTCAATAAGGGTAGATATGTATCTACTTTATAATGACTCATAGCTAATTTTTGAAAAGTTGGAGCCACCAGATGTCTATCATATCTACACATAGGTTTTCAAGCTTAAACCATAAACTTGACCTTTTTGTATTCCACCAATTGCTTGTAACCAAGTGTGGTAGTCAAAATAATCTGCTAATCCCCAGATGATCCGTCACCTACTCTAGTTTAGCTCTCTCGAAGTCATATATACTCTTCCTACAAAAGTTAACATAAGATTAATCAATTTACACATAAATCTTAAAAAATTAAATTTATATACTAACGTAGGCTTTCCTTACTCGCTCATTAACCCATTCGCGGTCCTTCTACCATTTGTAGGTATGACTATTTAACTCAATAATGGTCGACTCTATACTCAATAACTCTTTCTATAATATACTTATATTAGTATTCATAATAGAATAATTTATTAAAATATTTTTAATTTTTTTTACCAAATATTTCATGTGCTCAGTATGTAGAATTGAGCCCCTAATGTGGAGGAAATTACCTATGTCCTAAACATCAAAAGCTTATAAATATGTATTGCATATGAGTCAACGTACACTTCTCAAAATTATTTCAAATTTTATTATTATATTTGAGCAATAAATAATTTTTTTTTTTGCATATAAAATATACAATATAGAATATAAGGATCATCATACCTGCTCCATAAGATGTCCCATATTTTATGTTTAGTTAAAATATATTTATCAAATTTTGATAGCATGTTTAGAATAAAGTAAGTAAATAAGCGTCACCCTCAGGTGCAGTCAGCATGTGCCCCTCTAGATCAGCTCTCCTATAACTGGGGTGAAAGGTCAATTTAAAGAGGGCTGAGTGGGTGGTGGTGGATAGAATGGTAGGACATATGTTGGATATGGGTAAGTGGAAGGGCCTCTATGAGAAAATAGGGGGTTGAGTAAGGGTAAAAGGGAATACTATGCATTGAGTATAATGAAGGAAAGTGGGGGTCTAGTGAGTGAATGACTTTATAAATTCTATATAATATGGAAAAACTAATTTACCAAAATTATTATAACTTTCAAGCATATTATATGTAGGAAAGTCATCAATTATCCAAATGTTGTCCTCATTATGAAGTTTTGTTTGGTGGAGATATCTTATACACTTACTCATTCTTACCATAATAAATTTAAATCATTGATTGAAGGTTACAAGAATATATTGATCTTTGATTTTGGATTATAAGGCCTTGGAATTATCAACATCATAAACATATGAGGTGTAGTCATATACAACTTGTGAGGAAGACTATAAGGGGTGAGTATCACTCGCTAACATGATTAAGGTGAAGCAAACTAGTCAAATGGAGTAAAACAATCTGCGCATAAACCTTATCTTGTATTTCTTGATTCTATGGGAAAGGTAGGATGTGAATGATTAATGAATTTTTAGGCCTCTGCATCTGATGGATGTGTATAACATCTTCTTGCAAATTGTGTTCATTATGCCATCTCATGTGCAATAGATGTCATGGATTCATAAAATCATTGTAGTCTAGGAATTATGGATAAGTAAAGCAGATTACTAACTGGTACATCCTTCCATTTTCTTTCCATCTCACAATTTAGTTTAAATCTTGGTGCATTGAAAAGATGGCATGCAATCTCTAATAAATCAACTTTATAGTATAACATCTACTATTGACACAACAATCTATTTTGTATATGCCAAACCAAGTTTGGAGGATAACTTCTAAGTATGATATAAATCTATAAGAATTATGTTATCTATCATATTAGTTTTGTTAAGTATTACAATGAATTAATTAAAAACTTTATGGGGGACATTATATTCTTTCTTGATGCTTAACATCTTCATAGTAATAGATAACTCTAAGTGAGTGATGCACCCCTTCCAAATTAGTTGTTGAACAATATGTAAATCATAAATATTATATTCCTCCTTATTTTGTGACTATTATGTATGTTGTTTAAATTATGCACCAATTTGATAATTATTGCAATAAGGGATCCATAGTCTATGATTTTGATGATGAAATACATTATTAAATAAACTGTTACTTTTGTCATTGAATACTATATAAATTTCTTCTATATTTGAGCACTAACATTGTAGGTAATACATACACTACTCAAGGCTACTAAAACCTAAAAAATTGGTAAAATTGTAATGCCAAGTAAACAAAGTCTATAATTTTATTTTTCTTTATTTTCTATTTCTTAAGTCTGTCAACATAGGAGTGTATGTAATTGGGTGACCATGCACACACATAGAGGGGGAGTAAGATAAATTTAAAAATTAAAAATTTTGCACTAATCATAGCATATAACTTATAATCATAATGTATAATTGATATAAAAATAGGCTTAATGGCTAATTAAATAATTAGTTTTTATGAACTAAATATAATATTCGATCTGGATCATATTGTGCAATTCTTTACAATTTGAAAACCCTATCCCCATAATATATTAAGTAAGATATTCAGTTATAACATGGGTCCACATGGAGAATATGCATCATGTTTTTACATCTGGTCCTATTGCAGTTAGAACTTGGGTCTATTTTGATGGTTTGTTTCAATTAAATTGATATAACTCCCATCTTTCCCTTAAATCTATGCTCAAGGCTTGGTTTATTAACTCTAAATGCCACATACATAATGTCATTCCATCCCTCATTCTTTGGTTTTTGTGGTTAGAAAGGAATAACTCCCTATTCAATGATGTGGGGATGAACCATTATAATGATATTCAGAAGGTGAAGGATAAGGTTTTAATTCTTGTGGCTATTAATCTTCTTTCTGGTAAAAATTGTAAAAATTGTTACTTTGTTGTTACTACTTTAGGGGTTAATTTTGAGGGTGTTCATTCATCTTCTAATAATATCTATTGGAACAAACCCCCCATTAATTTCTTTAAATTTAATTTGGATGGTGCTAGTATTGATTTATCTTTTGGTTGTGGTGATACTATTAGGGATAGTAATGGCTGCCATATTATAGCTTTTTCAGGTCTAGTTCAAAATGGTAACTATTTTACTGCTATCACTATGGTCATTCTCTATGGTATTTAGTTGTGCATTCCCCTTAACTTAACTAATTTATATATTGAAGTTATTTCTGAATTTGATTTTCAACTTTTTCAAGCTGATGAGGATATGTGCTGTATCTCAAATATCTTCTATCATGTAAGGGAAATTAAAAAGTTGTTATTGTTTTTGAACTCCTCATTTCACCATGTTAGCATAGAAGGTAATGCCTAAGCTTCTTGTCGCCTTGATTGTTTTTCTGATGTTATTTGGTCCACTATTTTAGTGACCCTTTGTGGTTTGCTTAATCTTGATGTTTGTGGTATTCCTTATATAACATCTTAACTATCTCTACTCTTGGCTGTTGTACTAGTTGGTTTACTTTCTCTGTCTTTCTGTTTGCTGGTTCATTTTGGTTTTTTGGGCTTCTTGGTTTCACCTATTGGATTACTGGGGTGATCTAGTTTTTTTGTATGCAACCTGGTTTAATTTTAATGATGGTTGTGCTATTTGTGGTGTGGAGGAGTCTTACCCTCTTGGACTTGGTTTCTGGCTGCACTCTTGTGTTTCTCATTAGAGGTGTTCTGTCCCTATTATTGTTTGGATAGAAAACTAAACTGGTGTTTTTTTGCCATTGGCTGAATTATTCTCCATTCTTAGGGATTATTTATGTTGTATCAATCTTGTCACTCTTACATGGTATTTCTTTTTTCAGTTACTTGTTATCTACTGTTGGCATAAATCATTGTATTCTTGTTTAGCTGTTGTCTTGGTGGATTTAGACATGAGATATGATTTTACTGGTTATAATGCTGATGGTCTATCCCATTATTGCTCTCGTATCTTCAGGTTTTGGGGTGCTGGGGGTAACCGTGTGGCTCTGGCTGGTTTTTTTAATATGTTCATGTTGTTGCTGGTTTGGTTGTTGCTTGCTTGTAGTTGTTTGTCCCTTGGAGGCTCTTTTTCCTTATGTTTTTCTAGTTTTTGTGGACTGGTGTGGTATTAGTGTAGGGATTCTAGATTACTTATGCTATTCTTCTAGGGGTCTTCTATTTTGCTGGATGGGTTTTTCCATGGTGCTTTTGGGTGACACTGAAGGTAGGATTGAGTGCGGTGCCAGGAGAGAGAATGTCCAGGTATTTAAGATATTTTCAAAATCCTTCATTTGTGAATCTCCGCCGTGGTCGCTGAGGTTAGAAGAGGGTCGCTGGCCATCCCTTGATGACCGAAATACCTCAAACCCATATTCTATTGTGCGTCCAACTCCGTTGGATACAAAAGGTAGATTTTCTCTCAATTGCAGCATTTCTTGTAACTCTTATTTCAAGTTTACTCCTCTAATTATTAGAGAAGTTTGCTCTGGTTTTAATCGAAAGCAATTGCTTGATGGATTGAGAGGGAAAGAAATGGTTTCAGAATCATGTTTAGTCATAAGTCTTTATTTTATAAAAAGAATTTTCAGCAATCTGATTTGTTTTAAATGTTGTTTTTGATTTTCCTCCCATATCAAACTATGTTGAGGCATCTTCTTTTTCTTTTTTGGGTTTTACTTTAAAAGGGAATAATTGTTTGGAGAAAGGTGTTTGAATAGTTGCTATTTGAATGATTTATATTTGTGCAACTTATGTAGTTTTGATGATTCCAAACATTATTGTTCAAATGTATAGTTATCTCCTAACAATTTTAGAAGATTTGCATTTGCTCTTGTGTGTACTAACATTTCAGGAAAATCAGACTCCAGACTATGATAACTTCAAATCAAATTCAACATGAGATATTTTGTTTATTTGAAGTTTGCATTTTCTTTGAATTAATTTTGAAAGGGAGTGATTGTAATTGAGTGAATAAAATCTCACACACACAAATAAGGAGATCTTAAAATTCTATACTGATCGTACAGGACGATATTTATCGTACTGGACGATCTGTCAGTTATCTCCTATTGAGCACTTGGAACGAATAGGAACTTGCTCGAGAAAAATTTTTCTAAGTCCTATTCGTCCAGGACGAATTTTATTATCGTCCCGGATGATGGGTTCTCTGTAAAATTTTCGTCCAAACGAATTTTGCTATCGTACGAGGCGACCGATCCTCTGGAAAATTTTCGTACAAACAAAATTAATTATCGTCCAAGACGATCGGGTCTCTGGAAATTTTTCGTCCAGACGAAAACAAATTATCGTCCGCGGCGATTGGTCCTCTGGAAAATTTTCGTCCAGACGAAATAAATAATCGTCCAGGACGATCGGGTCTCTGGAAAATTTTCGTCCAGACGAACATATTTTCGTACAAACGATTAACCGACTTAGAACAGTTTTCAGCAGTTTCTAGAACTGACCTTGTAATAACCGTTCGTACTGGACGAACCTAGTTCGTACAGGACGATCAGCTGTACGAAGTCATTGCGTACACATATACAAATTGGGTCATTTCAGATCGTTTAAGTAAAATCGTCCAGGACGATCCAGGATCGTACAGGACGATCCACTGCGTACAGAATTGGAAACTTGCAGTTTTTGGGCAGTTTTTCATGTCTTTTGTATAAATAGTCCAAATTAGACTGCCACCCAATCTTTTTGTCATTTGATCTTCGTGCCTCTTGAGAGAATAGCCAAGGAGAGAGTGGAAGAGAGCATTCAAAGGAGGATTCCTACCATTGGAGCGAGAAGGCTTCACTTGGATTACTAAGGTAAGAGTCTCTACTTGTGAAATTGGATTTCTTCACTCTTTTCTTTCTTCCTTCTAGATTCTTGTGAGAAGATCAGTCAAGGAGATCCGGTTCTCTGCCGACACTTGGAGAGTGTGAACAGACGAAGGGTTCTCTGCCCACACTAGGAGAGTGTAAAAGGACGAAGGTTCTCTGCCTACACTTGGAGAGTGTGAACAGCCGTAGGGTTCTCTGCCCACATTAGGAGAGTGTAAAAGGACGATGGTTCTCTGCCAGCACTGTGGATTGTGTAAAAGGACGACGGTTCTCTGCCGCACCGGGTAGTGGTGAAAAGAGTGTTTTGTACAGGCTTCTCCGCCTTGCTGTGGGTGCTAAAGGAGAGTCACTTTGTGGTATTAGTGCAATACTCAGAGGGTGCCTCTGAGGAGTGGATGTAGGTCTGGTTATAGACCGAACCACTATAAATCTGGTGTCATTTACTTTATTGCTTTTACGTTTCCGCACTTTAAATTTCACTTTTAACTACTCTGTGGTTGAAAAACATTTTTCTACAAACTTTAAAAGAAAATTTTATTTCGGTTCAACTTTATCATTAAGAGGGTTTAAAATTTTTAAAACTACCAATTCACCCCCCTCTTGGTAGCCATGGGACATTTACTTAGGCTTAACAACCTAATTACTGGACTCAATAAGTGGTATCAGAGCATAGTTTCAAAATCATAAGTTTGAACTACTTTTTGATTAACGTAGATGGCTACATTTGGAAACTGAAACACACCTGAGGGTTACTCTATCACTAGACCTCCACTATTTGACAATATTCCTTTTGATTTTTGGAAAACACGCATGTCTACTTTCTTACAGTCACTTGATTATCGCATGTGGATGCTAGTCCAGGAAGGTTACTAAAAACCAACTAGATTAGTTGATGGAATTAGGGTAGATACACCCTATGCAGATTGGACTATAGAAGAACGTGACTTAGCACAATTAAATGTGAAATGTTTAAATAGTTTCTTTTGTGCTTTAAAATATGAAGACTACATGCGAGTTTCCACTTGTAAAAGCGGAAAAGACATATGGGATAGACTTTGTATTACTTATGAAGGGACAAATGAGGTTAAGCAATCAAGACTCAATATCTTGTTACATGACTACGAATTATTTTGCATGAAACCTAATGAATCTATATCTGACATGTACACAAGATTCACTCAAATTGTCACCTCTTTGCATGCACTTGGTAGGGAATTAACAAATGCTGAAATGGTTAATAAGATTCTTCGTTGTTTACCTACTGCATATGATGCTAAAATTACTGCAATTACAGAGTCTAAAGATCTGAACATTTATTCAATTGACAATCTTCTTGGTTCACTCATTGCTTACGAGCAAGGAGTAAGTCAAAGAAAGATTGATGCAGGTGAACCAAGAAAGGACAAGAATATTGCACTAAATGTGGAAGAGTCAGAAAGTGAACACTCACAACCTGAGGATGAAGACGATATAGCACTGATGACTAGACAATTCAGAAGCTTTTTAAAGAGGAAGCAGAAGAGACGCCAGCAATGGAATAGAGGTAAGTATAACAGAAATGGCAAGGTTTCTAATGAAGTGATTTGTTATGAATGCAGGAAACCAGGTCATATAAAGACTGATTGTCCAAAACTCAAAGCCACTCCTAACAAGGAGAAGGTAGAGGAGAAACCAATGGTAAAGAAGGGCAAGAAGAAGTTTCAAAAGGCTTTTTGGGCGGACTCAGCTTCAGACTCATCTGAGACTGAAAAAGAAGAAGAAGTCACCAACCTTTGCTTGATGGCAGATAAAGCTGAACAATCAGATCAAGAAGAGGTATGTGATTTAACCTATAATGAATTGTTTGAAGTTTCTGAACACATGCATGACGCATATAGGAAAATGAAAAGGATGCATGCTAGTGTAGTTTTAGAATTAGAAGAGCTTAATAAGGAACACGAAATCCTTAGGAAAGATCATGCTTTAATTGATAGCAACAACATGAAACTACTTGATGAATATGATGACTTGAATAAAAATTTTGAGAATTTAAAATCATCCTAAGCTGAACTTAAAAAAGAATTTAAGAAATTTATGGATGAATCTGAGAGCAAGACATATAGAATCAATTATATCAATCGAATCTTGAAGGATATGAATTTATTTTACAAACTCACTATAAGAGCTCTCGAGGATAATAGGAACCCCCCTAAACTTGAAGATTTTACAAATCCTAAATATTATCCTAAATTCATGAAATCCCTTAGAAGACAATCATATGAAAGAAAACATAGGAATATTTTTCCTAATGTTAAATGTAACAATTGTTGATTTTTGGGACATATATATCACACCTGCACTTTAAAGATGAAACCTAATTTGGTGTGGAGAACTAAGATGCATAAACCTAGACATATCATACATGCATCTGATTATAAATTTCATAAAGGTGAACCCAAACTAGTTTGGGTTCCCAGATCTAACATTTGAGAATTTTGCAGGAATGCTCTCACACAAGACCTCGTGAGAGTATATGGTACCTGGACAGCCGATGTTCAAAGCACATGACTGGAGATACTGCTCAATTCATAACGCTGGAAGCCAGGAGTGGAGGCAAGGTTACACTTGGAGATAATACCACAAAGAAAGTGGTTGGATCAGGTATGATTGGAAATTTGAAAAACTTTTTCATAGACAATGTTTTATTAGTTGAAGGCTTAAAACATAATTTGCTTAGCATAAGTCAGCTATGTGATAAGGGCTATAATGTAAAATTTTTACCTACCAGCTGCATAATTAGCCTAAATGGAAAAATTGTTTTAAATGGAAAAAGGGTAAACAATGTCTACATGCTAGATTTAAATTGTATTCAATCTCCTACTGCTTTTTGTTTGAAAACTGTTTCTAATGAATCATGGCTTTGGCATAGGAGACTTTGTCATTCTAGTATGAAAAATCTTAAAAGAATTACCCAAAAGAATTTGGTGAGAGGAATACCTAAACTAGACTTTACTAAGGACCATCTTTGTGATGCATGTCAATTAGGAAAACAAGTGAAGTCCTCTTTTAAGTCCAATAAAGATCTTAGGACCAGTAAACCTTTAGAAATTCTTCACATGGATCTTTTTGGACCTGTAAGCACTGTTAGTCTAGGAGGAAAGGTATATGGATTTGTTATAGTAGATGATTTTTCAAGATTCACCTGGGTTAAATTTCTTTTTCATAAGAGTGAATCATTTGAGGAATTCAGAAATTTTTCAACTTGGATACAAAGAAAAAGGATGTGAAATAATTTCTATACAAAGTGATCATGGAGGAGAATTTGAAAATAAAAGATTAGAAAATTTCTATAAAGAAAAGGTGATTGATCATAATTTTTCTGCACCTAGAACTCCTCAACAAAATGGAGTAGTTGAAAGAAAGAACAAAATATTAATAGAAGCCGCCCGAGCAATGTTAGCAGAATACTCGCTTCCTAGATATTTTTGGGCTGAGGCGGTTAGCACTGCATGCTATGTTCTGAATAGGGTGAATGTGAGATCAAATTTGAATAAAACACCCTATGAGTTGCTAAAAGGTAGAACACTAAATTTGTCTCATTTACATGTATTTGGTTGCAAGGTGTTCATACATAATAATGGAAAATCTGCCTTAGGAAAATTTGATCCAAAATCAGATGAAGGAATTTTTGTTGGATATTCAAGTGTTGGAAAATCTTATAGAGTATTCAACAAAAGAACTTTAGTCATTGAGGAAACCACACATGTTGTTTTTGATGAAAATGGAAACATGGAAGAGCCAAAAGTTGTTGAAGAAGAAATTGAAGAAAACTCCCAAAAGATTGATAGATTAAATTTGGAAGAAAATGTGGAAGAAAATTTAGAAAGAGAAGACCCTTTGCCTAGAGATTTGAGATTTTCTAAAAACCACCCAAAGGAATTAATCATAGGTGAACCAAGTGAGGGTGTTAGAACTAGGCGTGGATTAAACAAGGAAGTCAATCATTCAGCCTTTATTTCAACTATTGAACCCACTAACATTGATCAAGCACTTTCAGATGAATTTTGGATATTGGCCATGCAAGAAGAGTTGAATCAATTTGTAAGAAATAAAGTTTGGGAACTAACTACAAGGCCAAAAGATCAAAGTGTTGTTGGAACCAAGTGGGTGTTCAAAAATAAAATGAATGACTCAGGAGTAGTCATTAGAAATAAGGCTAGATTAGTAGCTAAGGGGTATAATCAAATTGAAGGAATTGATTTTGAGGAAACTTTTGCCCCTGTAGCTAGACTTGAAGCAATTAGGGTTTTACTAGCCTTTGCCTGTTTTAAAGGTTTTAAATTGTTTCAAATGGATGTCAAAAGTGCCTTTTTAAATGGGGTAATTGAAGAAGATGTTTTTGTAGAACAACCTCCAGGTTTTGAAAATTCTAAATTTCCAAATCATGTTTTCAAATTAAAAAAGGCATTATATGGATTGAAACAGGCACCTAGGGCTTGGTATGAGAGGTTAAGCACCTTCCTACTCGAAAGATCTTTGAAAAAGGAAGTGTGGATACAACTCTCTTTTTAAGGAAAATTGGAAAGGATATACTTATTGTTCAAATTTATGTGGATGACATCATCTTTGGATCTTCAAATAAACATCTTTGTGATGATTTTTCTAAAACAATGAGTAGTGAATTTGAAATGAGTCTAATGGGAGATTTAAATTACTTTCTAGGATTTAGCATTAAGCAACTTAAGGAAGGTACTTTTCTTAGTCAAACCAAATATATTAAGGACATCCTCAAAAAATATGAAATGGACAATGCTAAACCTGTTAGTACACCAATGAGTTCTTCAGTTCAGTTGGATAAAGACCTTAAGGGAAAATCTATTGATCAAAAGAAATTTAGAGGGATAATTGGATCTTTACTTTACTTGACTGCTAGCCGACCAGATATTATGTTTAGTGTTTGCTTATGTGCTAGATTTCAATCAGATCCAAAAGAATCACATTTGACAGCAGTGAAAAGGATTTTAAGATATCTACTAGGAACTCAAAACTTAGGAATTTGGTATCCTAAGTTTAGCTCTTCATTTGAAATTATTGGTTACTCAGATTCTGACTTTGCAGGCTGTAGAGTGGATAGGAAAAGCACTTCTGGAACATGTCAATTCATTTGAAATTCATTAGTTTCATGGTCTAGTAGAAAACAAAATTCAGTGGCACTATCTACTGTAGAAGCAGAATACATTGCATTAGAAAGTTGTGTGGCACAAGTACTTTGGTTAAAACAACAGTTGATTGATTTAGGATTAACTATAGGCACTATTCCAATTTATTGTGACAATACTAGTGCTATTTGCATTTCCAAAAATCCTATTCAACATTCTAGAACCAAACACATTGATATAAGGCATCATTTCATAAGGGATCATGTATCCAAAGGAGAAATTGAACTCATACATGTTTCAACTGAAAATCAACTTGTAGATATTTTTACAAAACCTTTAGCCTTTGATACCTTCAGTACTTTAAGAACAAGGCTTGGTGTTATTGATTTGAATGCTTAACCAAAATGTCTTTGCAACATTGATACTTGTTGTGTTTTGTTTTTGTGATTTTGTGAATTTTGTGTGTTTTGAATGAATTGTTTTTGGATTTATGATTTTGTTTTATGTTTTCTGTGTTTTTGAATGTTTTTGTTGATTTTCTTAATTTAAAAAATCAAAATTAAATTTTTTTTTGGAGGAAATCGTCCAGGACGAAATTGGTTTCGTACGGGACGATGTGTGAAGGAACAGTTTGATTTAAATCGTTTTGAGAGCAGTTTTTAATTAGATCGTCTGTACGATATGTGATCGTCCAGGATGAATTTTTTCTCTCTCAAACGTCGGGACGATTGAATGCAGCGGTTGAGTGGATAAGACAGTTTTTAATACAAACTTCGTCTGTACGAAATTTTCGTTCGTCCAGACGAACATGTGTCGGTTCATTGTAGGGGACGGTTTTCAAGAGTCATTAAAACGATTCACTTTTTGATCGTCTGTACGAAATTTTTTCGTCTGTACGATCGGTCAAGTCAAAAAGCCTGTACGAAGGGATGCATCGTAAGTTGTGTTGAATACGAAAAGCCGTTACATTTTGGACGAATTGGATCGTCTGTATGAAATTACTTCGTCCAGACGAACGATAATTTTTCGTCCAGGACGAATATTTTCGTCCAGGACGAACGTATCATTTTTCTTTAAATATGAAGGCTTTCAAACTTGACAATCACACTTTCAAACTTCTTTTTCAATCCCTTTCTACATCAAATCAACAATAGCCTCCTCTAGCAAAAGACAAAAGGTTTTGGTGAGAAAACCAAATAGGAATGCCCCAGACAACTTTCTTTCCAAGGCAAATGAGGAATCTTTTCCTCATTTTGCATCCGCAAAAATCACTCCGTCTCGCATTCTTATCCAAACAGAGTTGAAATTTTGGGTATTGCACCTCTTCGCCTCAACCCAATTTCAGTTCATTCTTTCTCTCGTCCACCTCTACAATAAACAAACCTACCACTACTTTCTAGCCAACATGAGTTTCAATTCTGACCACTCTATCATTAGTTCTTATGTTTTTAAACAAAAAGTTGAGATCACCAAGCACGACCTTAGTGCATTTTTAAACTTAAGAACTGAAGGATATAGAGCCCACACCCTAATGTCAGAAAACTCCTTCAAATGGTTTGAAATCAATAGGGTGATTAGAGAGATAGGCATAACCTATCATGTTGCTAGAGTCTCCGGTATGACCCAAGATGCTCGAATCATCCAGCATATCCTTAGATCCTCAATTATTCCTAAAGCTGGTGATAGGATTAACATTACTCCTCTCCTTTCTGTTCTAACCTTTTTAATCATGCAAAGACATCCTATTGACGAAGCCCAACTCATCATAGACCATATCTATGGGCTTTCAGAAATAGGACATGCAGATCAGAAGAGGAAGAAGAACATTTCATTAGGACACTTAATTACTTATATTTTGGAAAAGAAGTACAATATAGTGCATCCTGATGAAGAATATGAAGAGCCAGTTTACTATAACGATGCATCATTCAGATTGCTCTTCAAGGAGGAAAAAGAAAAAGAAAAAGCACATGCCAGTGCTTCAGAAGAAGAAGAAGAAGATGGAGTGCAAGCTTCTGCTTCTCAATCAGATTACCAGAATCTGATTGAGAGATTTGATAGACTAGAGACTCACATTGATCAAAGGTTTGATCAATTTGATGCTCAACTTACGCAGCAGCAACATGACATTGGTAATATTAAAGATGAAGTTCATGAAATTAATACCAATGTAATGTTGATGGCCTCCTACTTCAACCTCTTTGGCGGCATTCCTCCTCCTCCTCCAGAACAGTAGAATTTTTTTTTTGTCTGTGTCTGTTGTATTTTATTTTTTTTTGTTTGTTTTATTTTTATTTTATCTGTTTTATTGTGATTGTTTTTATGTTTTTAAGTTCAATGAATTTTTTTTTTTTGTAATCCGTTCCTTTAATTTTAAAGAAAGTTTGTTTTTATTAGATTTGTTTTGAAATGTGGTTAATGTTTATGAATTTCATTAGTATTATTTAATCTACATAGTGCTTAAATTCGATTGTAATTTGAGATTATCTATATTAGAAAATCTAGACTTTCTTAATTTATAAGTTGTATATAACTTGTTGTAATTAGAACTTTTAAATTCATGTCTATTCATTTAGACTACATAAAAGTTAATATTACTATTGCAATTTAGATGTTTTCTTATTTTACATTTCTATGCTCAAGAGATATTTATGTACCTAGAAATATTTGAAATTTTAGATTATAGATTTTGGAAAGAATTGGTCAAATTACTCTTGAACATTGTACAAATGTACAAAAATCAAAAGGAATTCACAAAAATTTGCAAAGTGAAAAAGAGGCACAAAATAACCCCAACCAAATAAAAATGCACAAAAGATTGCTCTCGTATCTTCAGGTTTTGGGGTGCTGGGGGTAACCGTGTGGCTCTGGCTGGTTTTTTTAATATGTTCGTGTTGTTGCTGGTTTGGTTGTTGCTTGCTTGTAGTTGTTTGTCCCTTGGAGGCTCTTTTTCCTTATGTTTTTCTAGTTTTTGTGGACTGGTGTGGTATTAGTGTAGGGATTCTAGATTACTTATGCTATTCTTCTAGGGGTCTTCTATTTTGCTGGATGGGTTTTTCCAAGGTGCTTTTGGGTGAAACTGAAGGTAGGATTGAGTGCGGTGCCAGGAGAGAGAATGTCCAGGTATTTAAGAGATTTTCAAAATCCTTCATTTGTGAATCTCCGCCGTGGTCGCTGAGGTTAGAAGAGGGTCGCTGGCCATCCCTTGATGACCGAAATACCTCAAACCCATATTCTATTGTGCGTCCAACTCCGTTGGATACAAAAGGTAGATTTTCTCTCAATTGCAGCATTTCTTGTAACTCTTATTTCAAGTTTACTCCTCTAATTATTAGAGAAGTTTGCTCTGGTTTTAATCGAAAGCAATTGCTTGATGGATTGAGAGGGAAATAAATGGTTTCAGAATCATGTTTAGTCATAAGTCTTTATTTTATAAAAAGAATTTTCAGCAATCTGATTTGTTTTAAATGTTGTTTTTGATTTTCCTCCCATATCAAACTATGTTGAGGCATCTTCTTTTTCTTTTTTGTGTTTTACTTTAAAAGGGAATAATTGTTTGGAGAAAGGTGTTTGAATAGTTGCTATTTGAATGATTTATATTTGTGCAACTTATGTAGTTTTGATGATTCCAAACATTATTGTTCAAATGTATAGTTATCTCCTAACAATTTTAGAAGATTTGCATTTGCTCTTGTGTGTACTAACATTTCAGGAAAATCAGACTCCAGACTACGATAACTTCAAATCAAATTCAACATGAGATATTTTGTTTATTTGAAGTTTGCATTTTCTTTGAATTAATTTTGAAAGGGAGTGATTGTAATTGAGTGAATAAAATCTCACACACACAAATAAGGAGATCTTAAAATTCTATACTGATCGTACAGGACGATATTTATCGTACTGGACGATCTGTCAGTTATCTCTTATTGAGCACTTGGAACGAATAGGAACTTGCTCGAGAAAAATTTTTCTAAGTCCTATTCGTCCAGGACGAATTTTATTATCATCCCGGATGATGGGTTCTCTGTAAAATTTTCGTCCAAACAAATTTTGCTATCGTACGAGGCGACCGATCCTCTGGAAAATTTTCGTACAAACAAAATTAATTATCGTCCAGGACGATCGGGTCTCTGGAAATTTTTCGTCCAGACGAAAACAAATTATCGTCCGCGGCGATTGGTCCTCTGGAAAATTTTCGTCCAGACGAAATAAATAATCGTCCAGGACGATCGGGTCTCTGGAAAATTTTCATCCAGACGAACATATTTTCGTACAAACGATTAACCGACTTAGAACAGTTTTCAGCAGTTTCTAGAACTGACCTTGTAATAACCGTTCGTACTGGACGAACCTAGTTCGTACAGGACGATCAGCTGTACGAAGTCATTTCGTACACATATACAAATTGGGTCGTTTCAGATCGTTTAAGTAAAATCGTCCAGGACGATCCAGGATCGTACAGGACGATCCACTGCGTACAGAATTGGAAACTTGCAGTTTTTTGGCGGTTTTTCATGTCTTTTGTATAAATAGTCCAGATTAGACTGCCACCCAATCTTTTTATCATTTGATCTTCGTGCCTCTTGAGAGAATAGCCAAGGAGAGAGTGGAAGAGAGCATTCAAAGGAGGATTCCTACCATTGGAGTGAGAAGGCTTCACTTGGATTACTAAGGTAAGAGTCTCTACTTGTGAAATTGGATTTCTTCACTCTTTTCTTTCTTCCTTCTAGATTCTTGTGAGAAGATCAGTCAAGGAGATCCGGTTCTCTACCGACACTTGGAGAGTGTGAACAGACGAAGGGTTCTCTGCCCACACTAGGATAGTGTAAAAGGACGAAGGTTCTCTGCCTACACTTGGAGAGTGTGAACAGCCGTAGGGTTCTCTGCCCACACTAGGAGAGTGTAAAAAGACGACGGTTCTCTGCCAGCACTGTGGATTGTGTAAAAGGACGACGGTTCTCTGCCGCACCGGGTAGTGGTGAAAAGAGTGTTTTGTACAGGCTTCTCCGCCTTGCTGTGGGTGCTAAAGGAGAGTCACTTTGTGGTATTAGTGCAATACTCAGAGGGTGCCTCTGAGGAGTGGATGTAGGTCTGGTTATAGACCGAACCACTATAAATCTGGTGTCATTTACTTTATTGCTTTTACGTTTCCGCACTTTAAATTTCAGTTTTAACAACTCTGTGGTTGAAAAACATTTTTCTACAAACTTTAAAAGAAAATTTTATTTCGGTTCAACTTTATCATTAAGAGGGTTTAAAATTTTTAAAACTACCAATTCACCCCCCTCTTGGTAGCCGTGGGACATTTACTTAGGCTTAACAACCTAATTACTGGACTCAACAAAAGGGAATACTGGTGAGAAAAACTTTACTGTTGATGGAGATGATAAAAATCTTAATTCCAATTTGATTGGAGTTAAAAATTCAACTCCTGATTTGGAAAATGTTAATGTGTGGGTTAAAAATTCACATATTAAAATAAATATGAAGGAATTTTCTGATGATAATATGGAAGCATATTTTTCACCTATTTATATGATAGTATGTTGGGGGTCTTATCGTTGGAATAGACAAATGGTCACCTATTTTTTCTCCTATTTCTATGGATGGAATTTCTTCACCCAATTGGGTTTAACTTCCACATTTACCTCTTCATTGTTGGGATGATGTTAATATTTAAAAAAATAATTTCTAAAATTGGAACCCCATTGTTAGATGGCAACATGTTCAAATGGGGTAGAAGGGACTTTCCTAAAGCTTGTGTTCGGGTAAAATTGAATACTAAGCTGCCTTGTGGAATTTGGATTGAAGGTTTTGGTGGTAAATTTTATTTAAAAAATTGAATATGAGAATTTCTCTATTCTTTGTTCCAAGTGTGGAAGGATTGAACATAAAGATTCTGTGTCCTAATGTTTCAATTGGTCTGATAAGGAAATTTCTAAGCCGTCACATGTTAATGAGACCTCGTTTGGTCCTTGGATGCATGTGAAGTTAAGAATAAGAATAGGCAAAAAATGGTTTTTGAAAATAAATTGAATGAAGTGAATAATTTGAATTCTCACACAAATATAGATGAAGAAAAGGTTAATAAAGAGATTTTGGTTTTGCTTGATAATATTTCTGAAGAGAATATGGATGCCTTATCTAATAAGTTGATATCAGATATTGGGAAGAATAATAATTTTAATGTAATATCTCTTGAGGGAGAATGTGAAAATTTGACAGGGATGTTAAGCCCTAATGAACTAGTACCAAGGCTAACCATGAGGGGGGTGAATTGATATTTTAAAAAATCTCTTCAAACAGAAAACACTATCATAAATCAAAACCACGATTCACCACAAAAATCAAAGTGCAGAAATTAAATGCAAAAGCAGTAATAAAAAACACAGAAGTTTATAGTGATTTGGGCAACACGACCTACGTCCACTCCCTGGAGTTCCCTCTGAGTATTGCACTAAACTCCCCATACACAGGCGGAGAAGACTTTACAAACCTCCTTTCCACCAACCCAGGTGAGGCATAGAACCCAACTCCTTTTGCTTCCTCCAGATGCAGGCAGAGAACCCAACACCTTTTATTTCCTCCTGAAGCAGGTAGACTACCTTGATCAGATGCTGAAGTAGACCTCTCTAAAACACCTAAGGAACTAAGGATGAAGACTGGAGAAGACGATGACAGATCCTTGCTTAGAGAAACCTTTATGAAACCCCTCACAAATGCCCCCTCACAAGATCCTCTCTCTCTCTCTCTCTCTCTCTCCCTTGCTATCCCTCTCCGCTTGGCTCTGTCAAGTCAGAACATTATCAAAAGATTCCCTCTTGGGTGAAACAAGAGAACTTATTAAGAAGAGCTTTGGAATAGCTCTTAATTACAACAAATTGACTTTATCATCCATCATGGCATAAATATCATCCCGTACGATTAGTGAAAATTAAGCTCAATCAACCAGGATGATTTGGGATGATCAAAAGGTTTTTGTTCATATCATTCAGGATGATAGTATATCAACCTATATGATTAGTACAAATCATTGAATATCATACAGATAATTACACTAAATGGATGTCTGGATGATGGAAAAATAGCTTGATCATCCAGGCCGATCTCACGATCATCCTAGATGATTAGTTCAGGTCCATGTAAATTGTCCGAAGTATCACCCTGAATAAAGTTGGCCGATGTTTGATCGTCCAGAATCAACTAAGGTTTTTGAACTGATCCTCCCAGATGATCCTGTAAACATCCAGGACAATATGAAGCAATCAAATCTTAATTACTTTCCTTAATTACTAGATTAATTTAGGCATAATTGTGTTGCATCATCCAAGATGATGACCTAGATGATGTTCAAAAATAAAAGCTACCTAAATAGATCTGGTGGCTGATTCTTTCTGATTTGAGCTTATCATCCCAGATGATATGAATATTGTCCAGGATGATGAGCTTAATGATGGCTTCCTTAACTAGGATGCCCTAATTAGTGTTTCTATTTTTAACTAATCATCCAGGTTAATTTGTGGATCGTCCTGAATGATGAGACCAAAAATAGAGAACTCCAAAATAGTTAGAAAAATTCCCCTGAGTGTGTGTGTGCAAGGTTACTTAGCATCAGGAACCACATCATTTACAATATACCTAAGAAAGTGAAAGGTTTACAAACTAACTCAGACCTAGTCTACCTAATCATTAGCTGGTTACAATTGCAGTTTGATCTTATGGACCTAAATTGTTAGTGGGAAATGCAGTCATAGAGAAACAAAAGTATTTATTATCATCAAAATTATATTCCCTTAAATCAAATTCGTAACAATATCCCCCTTTTTGATGATGGCAAATAATTAAACAATCAAAACTAAATAAAATGAAAATAACTATAAACACTACTCTCCCTTTCGATATCAAAAAAAAGAGGAGGAAAAACAAGAAAAGAAAGAAATAAAAGTAAAGTTTTTTTTTAATCAAAGCATGAATATGACATAGTCTCCATGTGATCGATGTTAAAGACTTATAAGACCAATGATTTAACAACGTCGAAATTCAAAAATGGTAAAATATCTGATCATGTTAACTCTTATCTCGGACTTCTCTCAGGGTAAAACCATCTTTTGAAATCAAACGACCTAACTAAGAAAAACTAATTAGATAAGAAAAAGAGATCCATCAAGACTTGGCTTCAGAAAAATATTTATAGAATAATGTATCAAAATAATTTGTCACAATTGTGAAATTCAAAATCAAGCCTTTGAAAATCTCAAGTTATACATGAATTCTTCTAAGATTTAAAAGTTTGAAAAGAGAAGAGAACTTGCTTTTGGTGGGCTCATTTTTTGCCGCATGTCAATTGAATGGCGGACTTTGCTCATATTTTTATTTTTGATACACTTTGTGTATATTTCTATTTGGCATCATTGTACATCTTTTATTTTGGCATCATTGACCACTTTTTATTATTATTTTTGCAAGCTAGATCCTTTTTCAAAAAATTTAAATATTCTCAGTTGTGAGCATATCTTATAGATATTAGAGAAGAAAATCTCACTCTCTAATATATGGAAGAACAAACCATCAAACAGAATCAAAATCATATGATAAATGAAATGACAAGATAATGAAAAATCTTAACGTAATATAAATACATTGAACATTATAAATATAAGATAAATTAGTGTAACAAGGTAGAAAAGATCTCAATCGCAAAGTCCAGTTATTAATTTGTGATAGACTTTTATTTAGAAAAAAAATTACACTATTAAAAGAGGTTAGAGAAAGAGAAATAATCAACAGTGTTTTCTCCCTTTAAATGATTAAGAGATATAAAATATTGACCATAAATTTTTGAAAAGCAAAAATATGGTATAAAATATCATTTCAACAGTGACCACAAAAGAAGAAAAACTAAAATAACATAAATAAAAAAAAAAGAGAAACAAAAACTAGTAAGCAAAGTGAAATAAAACAGAAAGGAAACAAAATAGAAGATTCATAAATCAGTAAAAAACAAGTTCATGCATTTATGTCAAACACACCCAATCTGGTCCTTAAGGTGTAGAAAGTGTCAAAAGATAGTGGTTTAGTAAAGATGTCAATTCTCAGTTGTCACATAGTGTAACTCAATGTCTCCTTTGGTCACATGATCTCTAATAAAGTGATGCCTTATGTCAATGTATGTGGTCCTTGAATGTTGGATAGGAGTCTTAGAAATGCAGATGACATTAATATTATCACAAAAGATTGAAATTGTACCTATAGGCAATCTTGAATCCAGAATTTATTACTTTAACCAAAGGACTTGGGCCACACAACTTCCTAAGGCAATGTACTCAGCTTCAGCAGCGGAAAGTACAATAGAGTTTTATTTTCTACTAGACTAGGAGACTAAAGACAGTCCTATGAATTGGCACATTCTAAAAGTGCTCTTTTTATCCACCCTATATCATATAAAATTAGAATCAGAATATCCAATAATTTTAAAAGAAGTGTTGTGCCTAGGATACCAGATTCCTAAGTTTTGGGCCCCCAAAAGATATCTAAGAATTCTCTTAACTGTAATTAGGTGGGATTCTTTAAGAACAAATTGAAATCTAGCATAGAGACAAACACTAAACATTACATCAGGTCGACTAGCAGTCAGGTAAAGTAAATATCTATACTTCTTTTGATCAATAGATTTTCCAATTGAGTCCTTATCCAACTGAATATTAGAAAGCATGGGAATATTTATTGGCTTTGCTTTATCCATTTCATATTTCTTCAAGATGTCCTTAATATACTTTGATTGACTTATAAATATTCTATTATCCAATTATCTTAAAAAATATGACAACTCTCCCATCATACTCATCTCAAACTCCTTACTCATTATTTTAGAAAAATCATCATATAGCTTTTTATTAGAAGATCCAAAAAGTTTATCATCAATATAGATCTGAATAATGAGTAACTCATCTCTTACTTTCCTCAAAAAGAAGGTGTTGTTTATACTTCCCTTAACAAAATCCCTCTTCAATAAAATATGCTAAGCCTCTCATACCAAGCTCTTGGTGCCTATTTTAATCTATATAAGGCCTTTTTTATTTTGAAAATATGATTTGGAAATTGGGAGCTCTCAAAACCTAGGAGTTTCTCTACAAACACATCCTGTTTTATTACCCCTTTTAAAAAGGCACTTTTCACATCCATTAGGTAAAACTTAAATCCCTTATAACAGGCAAAGGCTAGTAGAACTCTAATGGCTTCCAGTCTAGATACAGGGTCAAAAGTCTCCTCAAAATCAATCTCTTCTATTTGGTTGTACCCCTTAGCTACCAATCTTGCCTTATTCCAAACTACTACATAAGAATCATTCATCTTATTCTTAAAAACACATTTGGTTCCAACTACACTTTTTCCCTTTGGTCTTTCTACAAGCTCCTAAACATAATTTCTAACAAATTGGTTTAATTCCTCTTACATAGCTAAGATCAAGAACTCATCAGATAAGGCTTGATTGGTATTGGTGGGTTCAGTCATTGAGATAAAGGCAAAGTGGTTCACTTCCTTCCTAAGTCCATGCCTAGTCCTAACACCTTCAGAGGGGTCTCCTAAGATCAGTTCTTTAGGATGACTCGAAGAATATCTCTAATCCCTATACAAAGTGTATATAGGATCAACCCTTCCCTATAGATTTAAATTTTCTACTCCTTGGATAATCTCTCCTACTTCTTCACTAATTTGGGATTCTACTCTCTTCTTCAAATTTTTAACTCCTTTGGAAATCTCTCTAACACTATCTTTATCCTCAATTCTAGTTCCCTTAAGATCAGATTCGTCAAACACTACATAAGTAGTCTCTTTCATCACCAATGTCCTTTTATTAAACACCCTAAAGGATTTCCCAACACTTGAATAACCTAAGAAAACTCATTCATCAGATTTTTGATCAAATTTTCCTAAGTGTGACTTTTTATTATTATGAATGAAAATCTTACAACCAATGACATGGATGTGGGAAAGGTTTGGTGTTCTACCCTTAAGGATCACATAGGATGTCTTATCAAGTTTGGCTCTTACATTCACCCTATTCAACACATAATAAGTTGTGTTTACTTCTTTAGCCCAAAAGTATTTTGGAAGTGAACTATTTAAACTAAAGATGGCCTTGAATAGGTTAAAGCAAGCACTTGAACTTGGTATGAAAGGATGAGCACATTCCTTTTAGATAGAGGCTTTATTAAGTGTAGTGTAAACCACATCCTCTTCTAAAAGAAAGAATGAGAAGACTTACACATTTTTCAAATTTATGTTGATGATATCTTATTTGGATCCTCAGAAAAAAATCTATGTGATTAATTTTTTTTTTTAAAAAGAATAACAAATTTGAGATGAGTATGAAGGGAGAGCTAATATACTTTCTTAAATTTAGTGTAAAGTAGATGGATGATGTAACCTTCCTTAGAAAACCTAAGTACATCAAGGACATCCTTAAAAATTTATGAAATGGATAATTATAAGGACATGAACACTCCCATGAGCTCTACTGTTCAATTAAATAAGGACATAAATAGAAAATAGGTATATCAGAAAAAGTGTATGGGGATAATTGGATCACTTCTTTATTTATGTTCTAGTAGACCAGACATAATGGTTAGTGTGTGTCACTTTGTGAGATTTCAGGATGAACCAAAAGAATCTCACATTACTTCCGTTAAGAGAATCCTTAGATACATGTTAGACACTCCAAACCTAGGAATCTTATATCCTAGACCTTGTAGTTTTTTTTTAAATCATAGGATATTTGGATTTTGATTTTGTAGGATGTATGGTAGATAGAAAAAGAACTTTTGGAACCTGCCATTTTATCTGACAATCTTTAGTCTCATGGTCTAGTAGAAAGCAGAACACAGAATCCCTTTTCGTAATTGAGGCAGAATATATAGTAATAGGGAGCTGTGTTGTGCAAGTCTTATGGCTAAAGAAACAACTTTTAGGTCTTGGACTACATGTTGGAATCATTCCAATGTGTGACAACATTACTACTATTTGTATATCCAAAAATCTAATTCAACACTCCCACACAAAGCATATAGACATAAGAAACCACTTTATAAGAGATCATTTAGTCAAGGAGATAAAGAATTGCATAGCTACAAGAAATCTATTGACAGATATCTTCACTAAGCCCCTAGACTATGACACCTTTAACACCTTTAAGACTAAACTAGGTGTTATAAACATTCATGCTTAACTCAAGATAAATGAAAAAAAATAATATTTGGAATCATTCATTTATATGAGTTAGATTATATGTGCTTGTTCTTGTGCATGTTTAAGTGTTGTTGTTTTTTGTTTATGATTTTTTAAAAAATATTTTTTTATATTTCCTGATAATCACACACACACCTTACTAACTGACAAAATCTCTGAAATTTTTATTTATATCGTAATGTATGATCCATGTCCATACTGTACGATATGCACATATACATATATCACAACCCTTTGTTAAATCAATGGATAAGATTAGATCCAAGTTATATTCTTGTAATGTACAAACCTTTATTCATAGTCTATGATATACATGTAACTAACCATTTAAGAATTCAATTCATGTGGTACAAAATTATTGCCAATTGTACGGTACGATACCTCTTTTTGTACTATGTGATACACGTGTCAAACTGGATTGAAACAAATTCAATTTGGCCGGTATGATAATAATTATCTTTTATACTATATGAACACTTGTTCGTACTATATGATACCTTTCATTAAATTCCATACCAATGAATCCTTAGAACGAATGTAATTTCTTAAGACTATATAATATGATACTTGATCATTTTATATGATTTGAACACTTTTTCAAACAAGTCATCCAAACAAATTAACTTTTCTAATTATACTATTTGAAATTATATTTTACTTTATGATATGCCCTAAAATATGTAAATTTGTTGGATTTTTGTATTTCAATTTACTCAACTCTCCCAATTTCATACCCATTAAACCTTACTCGTCCATTGGTCAGTGGAAGCAAATACGGTAGAATGACCCAGAGGTGCACCTCCTCCTCTTCTCACTTTGAAGATCATTTTCTATCTACAAGGGATGAAGATGCCTACTACAAGCTCAAGGAGGCAAAAATCAACCCATCTATAATTTTAAATCAACCAGCTATTAACTTCGAGGTGATGAACCTCTTAGCCTCCACCACTCTTTTATTTCTCCTCACTCCCTTCAACACTGAACTACTTTATGATAGACAACCTTAGGCTAAATTTGTAAACCTCTATCTTGACTTCATATGTTTTTCGCCAACCCATACAGATCACCAAGTATAATTTATGGGAACATAACGATCTTTCCTCTAATGGACCTCTTCCAAAATCCCTTATCTCTACAACTAACTTTGATTGGAACTATATAAACTTTACCATTGAGAGTGTGGCCATAAACCAACATCAACCATTTGTACTCACCTTAAATCACAATGCTTATGTTATCCAGCATGTCCTTAGAACCTCAATTATACCCCAAGCTAGGGATCTTGTTAATATAACCCTACTTCATTCCATAGTCGCCTACTTAATAATGTCAAATAACAAATTTGATGAAGTCCAAATAATTCTTGATTATATAAAAAATATGACTCATATTTTACATCCCAATACCTGAAGAAAGAATAATATTACATTAGGACACATGATATGATATATCTCAAACAAAAAAACTACCAAATCAGCTATCCTTCTCCTCCTGATAATATTTTGATCTTTTATACATATGCCTTAATATGTGTTCTTTTTAATAGGGGGCATGAGAATGATGAGCCAGGTCAATTCTTAAAAAAGGGGAAGTTGTTCTTGCAGGTGGACCTGTACTACCCCTAGTACCACCACCTGCACCTGTCTACCCTCATGATTATATAATTCAGTGGCTTGAGCAATTAGAAACTAGGCTCAATTATAACATTTAACAATAATAATAGTAGCACGGGGAAGAAATGAGATGGTTTGGAGAAAGTTTTTCCTCAATTGATAATTAATTTACCTTCATCCATTAATACTTTCAACTAGTACCTGATCAGTGTCCGCCTTACCTTTAGTGATTATTAATTTTATTTTTTATTTTTTTTCTTGTAATGTTCATTTTATTTGTTATTCCTCCTATTTCTGGTGATGTTAAAAAAGTGAGAAAATATATGTTTGGTTGTATGTTTCAGTTTAATAGAATCTTGTGTTTGTTTTATTTTTTTTCTATTTTCTGTCTTTTAAAAAAAGTAACTCCTAAATTTTAAATCTATTACTAGTAAGGGGGAGCTTAGGAGAAAAGAGTTTTTAATTTTCCTATCAATTAATACAATTTATCATTATCAAACAGGGGGAGATTTTTGTAATCCAGGATTCCTAGTCTGTGATTTTGATGATGACTGACATTTTTTATTTAATTATTACTTTTTTATTGAACATTTTAATATTTATTCTATATGTAATCACTAATATTGCAAGTAAGACATACACTACTCAATGCTATTAAAAGCTCAACAATAGATACAATAGGAATATTAAGTTAACAAAGTCTGTATTTTCATTTTTCTTTATTTTCTAAATCTTGATTCTGGTCTCATAAGTGTGTATACAATTGGGTGATTGTACACACACATATAGGAGGAGTGAGATAAATTTTAAAAGTTACATTTTTTTGTATTAATGATAGTGTACAACTTACAATCATAGTATAAAATCAGTAAAAAAATAATGGACTTAATGGCTGCTTGAATAATTAGTTTCTATGAACTAATCATAATGTAGGATCTAAATTATACTATATGATTTGTTATAATTTAAATTAAGTAAGAAATTCAAAATTTAGTCTTTGAACTAACATGCTATACGATATTATTCGTACTGTATGAATATTTAAAATCTTACTTATATTAACCCTTATAATTAATAAATTAAATCATGGTTTAATTAATGATAGCAAATCATATTATATGATATTAATCATACCAAATGATTTCAAGAGATGAAATTTAGTTGTCCCAAAGATCATATCAAACAAAAGTATGATTTTTGAACTAATCATACTATACAATATTCATATCGTACAAGATGACCTACTTTGGGAAAATCAATGATTATTACATCTTTTTATAAATTAAAATATAATCATAGTTAAATCAATAATTTTGATAAACTCTACTTCTACAAACAATTAAAATTTGGTATTTTTAATTTCTAAAAACTTTTTTAAAAATATTATCATCCATATTTTGAAGTTTGGGAAAATTTTAAAAATTACCAATTCACCACCCCCCCCCCCCCCCCCCCCCTCTATTGGTGAGCCTTAGGCTTATTCCTTAAGGTTAAACAACCTTCACAAACTTTCAATTTTAAACTAAAAGCTCAAGAGGTCAGATATTTTCTTTCTCAACTATTAGCATCAAGAATAAAAATGTGACTCGTACTCACCATGATAAGTCCAATACCAATATTTTTTGCATTAACCCTCTATGATATAGATAAATAATTACATTCTCTGGTGTGAGGTGCAGTTTATTTTTATGTTTAACACTTGGGCATTAAAACTTTCCATTTGAGATGAAGGTACGTAGTTGACAGGTTGTTTAGATGAAAAATTTTACCCCATTATGAACTCGTATGTTAAAGTCTTTCTGCATTTCTTCATTGCTCAAATCGATTTTAACATTTAACTTCTTTGATTTTTATTATCAATAACTTGAATAATTTAGCCTACACATAATATTAAGATATTAGAGATTGGAGTAACATCTATTAAAGGAAAATAGATTTAATTCAAATTAATTTGTAAATTGGATGGTGTCAATTCTCATTTAAATCTAATTAGTAAGCCAACAAATTAATAACAATATTAAAGCCTTTATCCTAGTACATGGGATTGGCTACATGAGTCAATTTTTCTCTATTGTGCTCTATTAAGAGTCAAATTCACATTTAAATCTAATAAAGAAAGGTTATTTGTAATATTTTATGACCAACTCTTTTTAGGTCTACCTCTACCTTTCTTAACATACGCGAAATCTAATACCTCTACTTTCCTAACTGGGTAATTAGGAGGCTGCTATTTTATGTGACCAAACCATCTAAGGAGAATCTCTCACTCTTTGTAATCTTATCTTCCATTAGATCTTCTCCAATATTTTTATGTATATGATTATTTTGTATCTTATCTCTAAGAGTAAAGCAACTCATGAGAATTCCCATCTCGGCAAACACCTAACTTTATGTTATGCTTCTCTTTTACTTACCAACATTTTACACCATAAAGAATTACAGGTCTCACCACAATCTTATAGATTTTTTTCCTAAGTTTGAAGGGAATTTTTTATCACATAATAAGCCAAAGATTTTCCTCCACTTTAACCATCCAACTTAAATTCTATTAATATATAAACATCTATTTCACCATCAACTCCCTCCCTAGTTTTATCAATAAGAAGAATATTATCAACAAAATGCATATACGATGGTACAATCTCTTGCAAATTTCTACCGAGAATATTCATGACTAAAGCAAAAAGATATGGGCTAACGCTAGCAAAACTTGTGATGGTTATAATAATATAATCGAGGCGACAAACGATGATTAAGAAGGCAATGTACGAAGGCAACAAAGGTGTTATATGACAGTGTTCCGGATCTATGGTTCATGTTTTTGATAATAGCAAACAATTTTTATTTCTCTATAATTGCCATATGAACTAACGTTTCAGGTCCACATGATCAAACTGCAACTTGGAACCAGCTTAAGATTGGGTAGACTAGGATTGAGTCAGTTTGTACCTTTTTCCTTTCTTGAAGTCTAGTGTATTTGGTGTGGCACCTGATGTTTTATAACTTGGTAGGAATTCACTTTTCCCTTTATGATTTCTGTTTTTGGTAACATCGGCCAGGACGATAGTAATATCGTCCTGGACGATCGGTCTAAAATCAAAAACCCTAATTAGGGCATCCTCATTAAAGCAGTTGTCATATGCACTTAAACGGATCGGCCTGGACGATACCTGTATTGGCCAGGACGATATTCTCAATTCAGAAAGAAATCAGCCGCCATAAGCAGTTTAGGTATTCTTTATTTTAGGCAATCGGACATGACGATATTATTATCGTCCAGGATGATCTAACTCAATTATACCTAAATTGATCTGGTTATATTTTGAAATCATTAATGGCTGATTGATACGATTCAATCGGCCGGGACGATAATTGGATCGGCCGGGATGATATCCTGTGCGATTGACATCGGCCAGCACCAAAACAGGGCGATGATCAGGACGATAGAAATCCGTTTTAAACTAATTGGCCATGACGATCAAAGTATCAGCCAGAATAATGTAACCAATTTTCTTCTGATCGTCCCAAATCGTCCCAGGCCGTTGAGCTGAATTTGAACTAATCGGCTAGGATGATATACCTATCGGCCTGGATGATAATGTCAGCAACTTGCATTAATGAGCTCATTTTGAGAGATTCTATTTAATATTTGGCATAACACTTTTTGTAAGTGTCTTTGGCAGCCATTGGAGCTTCATTCTTGTGGGGGAAACTTGAAGAGAGAGCTTGAAAGGGAGAGAGGAAAGGGTGGAGTTTGAGAGAGGGAGAAGATCCTGTGAGGGGGGACTCAGGGGAGTGTTGAGGGGGTTCCACACAGTTGCTCCGGTGAACTCGCACCTTAGTACCATCGGATTCAAGGCTTGTCTCGAGGTAAGTTCACCAAAGAAGAAGTCTCTTTGGTGTCAAAGGACCCGGCAACTCCGCCGCACCGGGAGAGGTGGAAGTGATTTTGTAAGGGCTTCTCCGCCTAGCTGTGGGGGCTAAAGGAGAGACACTTGTGTTAGTGCAATACTTGGAGGGTGCCTCCAAGGAGTGGACGTAGGTCAAGGTTTGACCGAACCACTATAAATCCGGTGTGTTCTTTCTTTATTAATTCCACACTTTAATTTCCGCATCGTTGGTTTTCTATGTGGTGATATTGGTTTTAGTTTTATCTTTGGTTTTAAAGTTTTCCAATTCACCTCTCTCTTTTAAATTAGCTTGGGCCAATTCTATAGGGCTTAACATCCCTAACGAACTTTCAAGTGGTATTAGAGCGGTTTTCATAAAATAAGTTTTTAAATACTTTTGAATTCCAATCCATGGCTAATATTTCTAATCGTATTTTTGCGGAAGGATATTCAATCACTAGACCACCATTGTTTGAAAATATTACATTTGATTTTTGGAAAATTTGCATGTCTATTTTTTTACAATCAAATTATTTTCGCATGTGGCATATGATTTTAACTGGTTATTCATCACCATCACGTATTGTTAATGGAATTAAAACTGATATTCTTTTTAATCAATGGAATTGGGATGAACGAATGGATGCTCAATTAAATGCAAAATCTTTAAATTGTTTTTTTTTTGTTCTTTAAATTCTGATGATTTTTTGTTAATTTCCACATGCACTACTAGTAAGAAAGTTTGGGATAAATTGGACACCATATACGAAGGCTCTAATGAAATCAAGCAATCAAAGTTGAATATTTTAATGCATGATTTTGAAATGTTTTCTATGAAACCTTTTGAAATAATTTTAGACATGTATACAAGGTTTATTTAAATTACTACATCATTGCATGCCTTAGGAAAAGATTTTTCAAATTTTGAAAAAGTTAAAAAAATTCTTCGTTGTTTACTTAAAAAATTCGATGCTAAAGTTGTTGCTATTTGTGAATCAAAAGATTTGAAAGATTATTATATTGATAATTTGATTGGCTCACTCATTGCCTACGAGCAAGGGTTGGGTCAAAGACTTTTGGATGCAGGTAAAACGATCGTTCTAAAAGCTGAAGAAATGGAAAGAGGAAGCTTAGTTGGTGACGATAGCAGTGAATTGTCAAGGAAATCACAAAGCTCGCCAATGCATAAGCAAAAGTGGAAGAAAGGTAAAAGTGGTAACGATGTCCATATTTCCTCTAACATTGTTTGCTTTCGATGTAGGAAACCTGGACATATGAAGAATACGTGCCCTAATGTAAGAATTCTCCTTGCAAAAGAAAAGGGCAAGGCAAAGCTAAAGTTTAATTGGGAAAATAATGAAGCACTCAAAATCTCATAGGCGTCTGGTGTCTGAAGAATCGGACCAGGAAAGAAATAATGGTTAAAAAGGGCTATTTGTGTTTCTCTTTCTTTTTGTTGGTTTTTGTTTTTCTTTTGTTTTCTTTTTCTTTTTACTTATTCCTTTTTTTTATTATTCATATTTTTCTTTGATCCAACATACACACTCACTGTTCTAAAAATGAAAAATCTACTTCCTATTTTTTAAAAATCTTTGGTAAATTTTGTTTGACTTCTCTAAATCATCAAAGGAAGGAAACTCATTATTTTCTTTTCTCAATCTCTATTTCCTAAAAGAGATTATCCTACTTTTGATTTAAAATCTATTTCATCTTTTTAAATTAGTTTTTGAAATAAATTTTTTTTTCTCCCTATGTTTTATTTATCGCATAGGAATCTTTTGCAAGTTGTTGAATCTAACTAATAATTTTTTAATCTAGAAATTCGCTTTGTCACTAAGATGGGTTTTCCTTTGTTTTTAAGATTTAAGAAAGGAAGCATTTTGAAAAAAAAAAAAAATTTGGCCAATGATGCCAAAAATAAAAGATGCGCAAAACGCTTAATTGAAAAATATATAATACACAAAGTGTATCAAAAGATGCGCAGTGCGCCAACCAATTGTCAAGAGGCATAAAATGAGCCCACAAAAAGTTAATGCTTACCATTCTTATACTTCTTAAAAAGCTTAAGAAAACCCTTGATACTTTCGATACTTGGCTTTGAAAATTTTCATTCTTGATTCAACAATTCGTGCATTGATCTTCTATTAGATATATTTTATGGAAGGAGTTTTTGAAAAATGATTGTTTCTTTCTCTAATTTATTTTATGATTTAGATATTGAATTAAAAGTTTTTGAGCCTTTTTTAAGAACTTGAGTTTGGATTATCGGATTTTGAATTTCTAACCTTTACTGGGATATGCGTTGTCAATTTAATTCTACTAAAGTTTTTGATTAAAACTAAGAGGTAACTTTCTCATTTTCAGAATATTTTTCTTTTGTTTTGTTTTCTGTGCATTCTCTCTTTTTGATAATGTCAAAGGGGGAGAACATATTGTTGAATTTTTTGTATCCTTTATTTTCTTTTCAAAAATTTTAAAACAACAAAAATATTTTTTATCTTCCCTATTTTTAATGTGTTATTCATGTGAGGGGGAGATTAGGAGAAAATAATCCTTTTTGAAAATTTAAATTGTTTGCCATCATCAAAAAGGAGAAGATTATTGCGGATCTATGGTTCATGTTTTTGATAATATCAAACAATTCTTATTTCTCTACAATTGCCTTATGAACTAACGTTTCAGGTCCACATGATCAGACTTAACTTGGAACCAACTTAAGATTCGATAGACTAGGATTGAGTTAGTTTGTACCTTTTTTCCTTTTTTGAAGTCTAGTGTATTTGGTGTGGCACCTGATGTTTTGTAATTTGGTAGAAATTCTCTTTTCCCTTTATGATTTCTGTTTTTGGTAACATCGGCCAGGACGATAGTAATATCGTCCTGGACGATCGGTCTAAAATCAGAAACCGTAATTAGGGCATCCTCATTAAAGCAGCCGTCATAAGCACTTAAACAGATCGGCCTGGATGATACCTGTATCGGCCAGGACGATATTCTCAATTCAGAAAGAAATCAGCCGCCATAAGCAGTTTAAGTATTCTTTATTTTAGGCAATTGGCTAGGATGATATTACTATCATCCAGGATGATCTAACTCAATTATACTTAAATTGATCTGGTTATATTTGGAAATCATTAATGGCTGATTGATATGATCCAATCGGCCGGGACGATAATTGGATCGACCGGGATGATGTCCTGTACGATTGACATCGGCCAGCACCAAAATAGGACGATGATCAGGATGATAGAAATCAGTTTTGTTAAAATAGTTGCTATTTGCATGCTTTACATTTTTGCAACTTTTATAGTTTTGATGATTCCAAACATTATTGTTCAAATGTGTAGTTATCTCCTAACAATTTTAGAAGATTTGTATTTGCTCTTGTGTATACTAACATTTCAGGAACAACGAATTCCAGACTACGAAGACTTCAAATCAAATTCAGAATGAGATACTTTGTGAAATTTGAAGTTTGCACTTCTTTGAAATTAAATTGAAAGGGAGTGATTGTAATTGAGTGAATAAAAACATACACACACATAAGGAGATCATAAAAATTTTATACTGATCGTACTGGATGATATTCGTTCGAACCGGACGATCAGACAGTTATCTCCTATTGAGCACATGGTACGAATAGGAACTGGCTTGAAAATTTTTCTAAGTCCTATTCGTCCGGGACGAAATTAATTATCGTCCAGGACGATCTGGTCTCTGTAAAATTTTTGTCCAGACGAAATTAATTATCGTTTGAAAATGAGTTGCTCTCTGTAAAATTTTCATACAGACGAAATTAATTATCGTCCAGGATGATCTGGTCTCTGTAAAATTTTCGTCCAGACTAAATTAATTATCGTCAGAAAACGAGTTGCTCTCTGTAAAATTTTCGTCCAGACAAAATTAATTATCGTCCAAAACGATCTGGTCTCTGTAAAAATTTCGTCCAGACGAACCAATTTTTGTCCAGACGATTAACTGACTTAGAACAGTTTTTAGCAGTTTTCTAGAACGACCAAGTAATAACCATTCGTACCGGACAAACTTAGTTTGTACGGGATGATCAGCTGTATGAAGACATTTCGTACACATATTCAAATAGGGTCATTTTAAACCGTTTAAGTAAAATTGTCCAGGACGATTCACGATCGTACAGGACGATCCACTACGTACAGAATTGAAAACTTGTAGTTTTTGGATGGTTTTTCTTGTCTTTTGAATAAATAGTCCAAATTAGACTTCCCCCCAATCTTTTTGTCATTTGATCTTCGTGCCTCTTGAGAGAATAGCTAAGGAGAGAGTGGGAGAGTGCATTCAAAGGAGGATTCCTACCACTGGAGCGTGAAGGCTTCACTTGGAGTTCAAAGGTAAGACTCTCTACTTGTGAATTGGGATTACTTCACTCTTTTCTTTCTTCCTTCTAGATTTCTTGTGAGAAGATCTGTCAAGGAGATCCGGTTCGCTGCTGACACTTGGAGAGTGTGAATAGCCGAAAGGATCGCTTCCTACCCTTGGAGAGTGTGAACAGTTGTAAAGTTCTCTGCCCATACTAGGAGAGTGTGAAAGGACGGAAAGGTTCTCTGCCCACACTAGGAGAGTGTGAAAGGACGGACAGTTCTCTGCCAACACTGGGGATTGTGTAAAAGGATGACGGTTCTCTGCCACACCGGGTAGTGGTGAAAAGAGTGTATTGTAAAGGCTTCTCCGCATTGCTATGGGTGCAAAAGGAGAGTCACTATTGGTATTAGTGCTATACTCAGAGGGTGCCTCTGGGGAGTGGATGTAGGTCTTGTTATAGATCGAACCACTATAAATCTGTTGTCATTTACTTTACAGTTTTTAAGTTTCCACATTTTTTTTTAAGTCTTAAAAACTCTGTGGTTGAAAAACGTTTTCTATAAAACTTAAAAGAAATAATTCTTTATTTCGGTTCAACATAATTTTAAAAGAGGGCTTAAAATTTTTAAACTACCAATTCACCTCCCTCTTGGTAGCCTTTGGGACATTAACTTAGGCTTAACAACCTAATTACTAGACTCAACATTAAACTAATCGGCCAGGACGATCGAAGTATCGGCCAGAACGATGTAACCAATTTTCTTCTGATCGTCCCAAATCGTCCCAGACCGTTGAGCTGAATTTGAACTAATCGGCCAGGACGATATACCTATCGGCCTGGACGATAATGTCGGCAACTTGCATTAAAGAGCTCGTTTTGAGCTCTTCTATATAAGCTTTGGCATAACACTTTTTGTAAGTGTCTTTGGAAGCCATTGGAGCTTCGTTCTTGTGGGGGAAACTTGAAGAGAGAGCTTGAAAGGGAGAGAGGAAAGGGTGGAGTTTGAGAGAGGGAGAAGATCCTGTGAGGGGGGACTCAAGAGAGTGTGGAGGGGGTTCCACACGGTTGCTCCGGCGAACTCGCACCTTAGTACCATCAGATTCAAGGCTTGTCTCGAGATAAGTTCACCAAAGAAGAAGTCCCTTTGGTGTCAAAGGACCCGTCAACTCCGCCGCACCAGGAGAGATGGAAGTGATTTTGTAAGGGCTTCTTCGCCTAGCTTGTGGGGGCTAAAGGAGAGACACTTGTGTTAGTGCAATACTTGGAGGGTGCCTCCAAGGAGTGGACGTAGGTCAATGTTTGACCGAACCACTATAAATTCGGTGTGTTCTTTCTTTATTAATTCCGCACTTTAATTTCTGCATCGTTGGTTTTCTATGTGGTGATATTGGTTTTAGTTTTATCTTTGGTTTTAAAGTTTTCCAATTCACCTCTCTCTTTTAAATTAGCTTGGGCCAGTTCTATAGGGCTTAACATCCCTAACGAACTTTCAGACAGGAGTTGACTCACATGACCACGAGTGAAGTGAGAATGAAATGAATAGCAAGATGACTACAAACAACATCGAAAGGGGAAATATGGCCTTTTTCAGTAGTTCTGTTGAAAATGTTTTCCATGGAGATGTCTCTGATGTCATTTCCAACAGAAAAAATTGTGATGCTTAAGTAAGATGATGGGTTTTCTACTAGAAGTTCTACAAGACAAATTTCAACATATTTTATGCCGACAGGTATTTATGGATTTAAAAAAACTAGCATAATGTTTTGGTAGTAATGTTATGATAGTTTATCCATCAGATAACCCACGGGTATGTGTCTGGTAGAATATCCATCGGTTAAACCACTGTTACCGATGGATATAGTGTCGCCAAAAATTAGGCCAATAATGCCAATTTTTTATATAGTGATGTAAGCATTTTTAACTTCATTAGTTCCTTCATAAGTAACAAGTTTAGTTTATCACAAATTTTTTTAGTGAGCATGAAAATAAGTATATAATCATTAGGTAATAATGCACAATAAAAATAGTTACAAGCTCTAAGCATTACCTATTAGCTGCTTTCCTTATCAGTTGGATTAGGTATTAGTTTTTTACCAGATTAGTCAATCAGGGTGAGTGTGTCTTCTTCTACATTAAAAGTGAGTGTATTCCAACTATGTGGTTTTCTACTTTATCTAGTTATGTTAATCATAATAGTTTTTTGTTTATTTAAATTACTATTTTACTTATATCCTTTATAATGAATTACCTTGTTTTATTGAAGTTTTTCCTTATGCAGGTTTAGAGGTTTGAGGATTATGGTTGTGTGAATGACCAGTTTTGCAAAAAGATTGTGTTGATTGATTGCTTTTGGATCTTTCTTTTTTTGGTGCTGACTCCTTACCGCGCTAGATTATATCAAAGCAATTTTATATTTTGGTGTAGGAGGAGACTTTCTCGCTCATAGGTTTTCTTTTATTTGATTTTTATAGCTCTATAGAATATTAGTGAGCTAAAGGTTCCCCATTGGGCCTTGTAATTTTTTATTTATATTAATGCGTAGGCCCATCCGTGGGCTTCCAAAAAAAATTAAATAATTTTATTTGTCAATATTAATAGTTCATTTATTAAAAAGATTAAAATACTGAAATTAGGTATCCAATTTTTATGAAAAGAATGACACTTATTTTTAAAAATAAATTATTCAATTTAAATATAAAGTTTGATAATGTTGGTCTTGATTAAAAGTTATTGTCAAATTACATTTTTAATTTCTAAAAAAGAATAATATGAATAATTTTGTAATTCAATTTTATTTTAATTTATATGGCCAAATTAAATAGTGTAGAATGATATGCCATGATAAAATGTGTATTCATGAATGATAATTAAACATTAAATCAAGTTTGATGCAAGTTCATAAGTGAAATATAAGAATTATAAAGTTTTCAAAATTAGTGCTAAAAATGGTAATGTATAAATTTTAAAAATCATAAATTAATTTTGAAAGAACCATGCATGTTAGTTTACTAAATTTTATTTATTTGTGAGCTAGTTCATTTGAGGTATAAAAAATAAATACCAAAGTCTTCAATCTTAAAGTCTTAATTCAATGTAAGTCCAGCTTGGTGATTTTGTTTTCTGAAATGCACATAATATAAATCATTTATCTTATCTAATATAACCTTGGTTATCATCAAAATCCAATGACAATATCTATCATGCATGGCTCATGGGGCTTACAATATGATGTCACTCTACTATGCTTTTTTTTTTTAAATTTGTAGTATCTATATTTTTTAATTATGTATCAATGCTAGGTATTATTATTATTATGCTTAATTCCTTAGGTAGCTCAGCGAGTTCAACTTATTTGACATTTTCTTGGTAATGTTACGTAATCAAAGAGATATTTTATTTGTGTTGAATAAAGTCCTATAATAAACATATATTTTGTAAGAAGACATGATTTGAGAATTTTAATGTTCTAGCAACTTAATGATATTCATAATTAATTAGGATTCATCGCTTATTTTAATTCTTTGAATCAACACTTGAATGACAAATTAAAGGATGAGACTAGGGCCTTAATTTTTTATTCGTCACTAATATATGGCTCTATAACACCATAAAAAAGTATAGAAAGTATAGTGCAAATATGTTAAGAGAAATAAAGGCCAAATTAAGATTTACCTTTACTTAATTGGAGTTAGTTAGAGTAAAAATTCTTAATAGATTCCCTTCATTAGAATCAAATTTTTATTAGTGCATCTAGTTCTCAACACACAAGATTCAACTAAATTTATAGATCATAGTTAAGTGGAAAATTGGTAAGAATATCACTACCAAGTGGAATTTTGGAAGAATCTATCATTTGATTGCCTAATTAGGATAATAAATTGATATCAAATTGATTAAAAATCACTAACCACTAAGTAAAATACCCTAACAACATTAGAGTGGTCATCTATCACACTTGATATTTTTGAATGCTTTAAAAAAATTTATAACATTTGAATTTGGTATTCTTCTTGACTAATTTAATGTCCTCTCCGAGAAAAGTTGGAAATTAAACATTATCATAATAGAAATTTCAAAGTGAATATCTCAATTAGGGAGACAAAAGGGAGGTTACATATTTTGAATCGACTCATTAGTATATGAATCAATTTCAGTGTCGAATATTGAACTATGAGCCTTAGGTTATTGGAGGCATCTTGAATGAACAATTTAATGGATTCATTTTCAGGCAATCATACCTCAATTATTAAGAAATAATCTAGAGCATGAAGTGATGTTTTTTCATATGATGACCAAAAAATTGTCAATGCAACACACAATTTATTTAAGTATTAAATTTTCTTATGATAATGGTTATAGTATTATGACAAAAAGTTAGGAAATTTTAACATTAAAAGTGTTTATCATATTGAAATAAATATTAATTTAAATTTTCAATACTATATTGTTTATTTTCTTGGATCTTCTTAATTCGCCTGTAATTAAATCAAAGGCTGTCATGAAAGACGAACATGATGTGGGACGAGGTATGTTAACTACCAAACTTTAAATTTGAAAAGAAACATGATCCTTTAAATATTAAAATAATGAAAGTCTATTCAAACATGAATTTATTTTTTTTTAGCATATAAACAATGTGGACTAATCATATTTAATAATTATTAACTAAATAAATCAACATCTTATTTTCTTTAATTCCTTGTTATGTAATCTCATAATGGTGCAATAAATTATTTCTCTGATAACTTTGCATAGGCATGATGGAAATTATGTTGATAGTTACTTTAGATTATGACCAAGTCACACAAAGTAGCTCCAGATAAAAACAATCAAGATACTCTCCTGAAGAAGCTGAAAGAGCCAATGAGTATCTTGCTAAGAAAGTTAAGAATTTGCTAATCAATGTAGGTCAAAATATAGCTCACCTTGGCTTGTTTTTTTTTTTTTTTTTTTGGATAAAACCCAGAATAGGGGCCTACGCGTTGATAACAAAAATCGGTTACAAGATCCTTAAAGGGATCCTCCAGCTCGCTACTGCTCAAAAGAGCTACAGGCAAAAAAGAAGGAAAAAACCCTAAGAGCTGGAGGTTCCTTATCCTACGAGTACAAGAAAAGCTTAAATAAAGACTAGGGATGTGAGTATGCAGCGCCCAAAAAAGGAAGAGCAGATTAATCCCATTCAGCTCGAACTTCCTGCAAAAATATTGATAGACTATGATATAGAAATACGAAATAAAGACAAAAAGTATCTTGCAGTCATTGGAGCTCCCTAATGTAAGTAATAAAATATCCCTACAAGAGGTACTCCAAAAAGAGGTATTAGTAAGGTAGAAGAAAACAGAAAGAGGAAATCTGATATAATCCTTAATGGCCCAAATCATACTATGAACGTAAGAACCAAGCAGCATACCGCCCAGAAACAAAAAATAGGCACTCCAACTACACTGACAACCCCTCCAGGCCCTCCCACTCAAACCTTAACCAGAATACCCAATGTAATTCCAGACAACCTCAAAGAAGTTATCATCCATAGGAAACACGCCGAGAAAAAAGAGCCCTCCAGTGAATCAAACAATCTGGAGACCTCCAAACTACAAATTAAATCAAGAAACCAGTTCAATAGCCACACTAAAACCTCCTCACATAACAGGCCAAGCCCAAAAGCATAAGGAAACTAAAAATCCTCCAGAACCAACAACCACCACCCTAGAAACAGAGAGCAGAGAGAAACAACAAAACCCCCCGCATAAATCAAAAAGCCCCACAGGCAACCCAACATGAAGAACACCCCACCAAACTTAATGACACACATATGGGTAACCACTTTGATCTAAATTGATGAGGCCCTGAATATGGATGGGCAACTGAGCAAAGGTAAAATTATTACAATTCTTAAGTAAAGTGCCCAAAATAGCCACATTATTAGCAACAGCATTACCATCCTTCACAATAAGAGAAAAAGTGCTCACGAAGGATCTGAACTTATCTTTGATGATTCTCCGGATATAAAACTGAGAAGGAACACAAATGTTATCATCCTTTTAAAGGCATAAAAGGCTGTCATATAAAGTATCCACCTCAAAAACAATGTTCTTCAAGTTCAAATTATAGCAGTGATTTAACCCATGCAAAATCCCCTTAAACATAGCAATGTGACTATCCATAACATTAGCCGACCCAGTAAAAGAAAAAATATAGCTACCAAAATGATTCCTGATAATACCACCATAGCCATAAATACCATTAACTTCGGCCCAAGCCACATTAACCTTAAAGCAATTAGGAAGAGGCTTGCACTACTTACAAAAAGAAATTCTAACATTACTAACAACCTCAATCCCATTAATACCAATGAAAGAAAGGGTAAAATAATAATTCATAAAGTTTTTTAACACAATCAAATTGGAAGAATACAGAGCCAGAACATTGTCTTTAATTTTTAAAATAATGATCTGATGGTTCATAGGACCCCCATTAAACCGAGAATCATTCCTTTCCAACCAAATATTCCAACAAATGAGAGAGGAGATCACATTCCTAATTGAAAGTGCTCAGATGACACTAGAAAGTGCTCTGATACCACTTAAAAGTTTGTTAGAGATGGTAAGCCCAATAGAACTGGCCCAAGGCTAAAAAAAGAGAGTAGTGAATTGGTAAAGAAGAATCTTTAAATCAAAACAAAAATCAAAACCAATATCACCACAATAAAAACCACTGTGCGGAAATTAAATGCGGAAGTAATAAAGAAAGAACACACCGAGTTTATAGTGGTTCGGTCAAACCTTGACCTACGTCCACTCCTTGGAGGCAACCTCCAAGTATTGCACTAAACTAAGTGTCTCTCCTTTAGCCCCCATAGCTAGGCGGAGAAGCCCTTACAAAATCACTTCTAGCTCCCCCGGTGTGGCGGACTCGCCGGGTCCTTTAACACCAAAGAGATCTTCTTCTTTGGTGAACTTTCCTCGAGACAAGCCTTGAATCCGGTGGTACTAAGATGCGAGTTCGCCAGAAAAACCGTGTGGAATCCCCTCCACACTCCCTTGAGTTCCCCCCTCACAGGATCTTCTCCCTCTCAAACTCCACCCTTTCCTCTCTCTCTTTCAAGCTCTCTCTTCATGTTTCCCCCACAAGAATGAAGCTATAATGGCTGCCAAAGACACTTACAAAAGTGCCTTGATAAAGCTTAAATAGAAGCTCTCAAAATGAGCTCATTAATGTAAGTTGCCGACATTATCGTCCAGGATGATAGGCATATCGTTTTGTACGATCAGTACAAATTAAGCCCAATCAGCCGGGAAGATTTGTGACGATCAGAACAAGTTTGTTCATATCTTCCTGGATGATAATATATCATCCTGGATGATCAGATTAAATCATGGAATATCATCCTCGACATCGCCCTGAAAAATAGCTATCTGATAACCAATCATACAGCATATCATCCTGTATTTGTGCTGGCCGATATTTATCGTCCAGAAGAAACTAAGATTTTTTGAATAGATCATCCTGGCCGATCCTGAGATAGTCCAGGACGATGTGATCGTATCAATCATCCTTAATTACTTCCTTGATTTGTCTGATTAATTAAGGCATAATTGTGAATATCGTCCAGGCCGATCCAAGATCGTCCTAACCGATTGCCCAAAATACATTAATACCTTAATTATTTATGATGGCAATTTCTTATGTTTTGATCCTATCAACCTGCTCGATACACGTATCATCCAGGCCAATCTGCTAATGACGGTTGCCTTAATTAAGAACCCTTGATTAGATTTTCTGTTTTAAGCCCGATCGTCCAGGACAATATAAATATCATCCTGGCCGATTTGACTACTAAAAATTGAAATTCTAAGTCTCTCAAGTGTGTGTGTGTAGGGTTACTTTGTATTAGTTCACACCAAAGATTACAATTGATTCAAGAAGGGAAAAATAAAATTACAGACTGACTCAACCCTAATCTACCCCATCTTGAGCTGATTCTGATTTCTGTTCGATTTTTGAGTCCTGAAAAGTCAGTAGAAAAAAGCAGTCGTAGTGAAGCAAGATTTGTTTACTATCATCAAAATCATAATCTAAAAAAATATTTGTAACAATAATGTGCCCTTTGGTTCTAATAAACCAAAGGTCCAACAATTGAGAAAAACCATTCGAACTAACATATAAATTTAGATGAAATAAATTTTCAAAAAATGTCCAAACTTTGATCGAAATAGGGCTAGAAATAAAAACATGATGCATATTAACAACATGGAAACAACATTGATATTTGAGTACTAAAAAGTCAGTAGAAAAAAGCAGTCGTAGTGAAGTAAGATTTGTTTGCTATCATCAAAATCATAATCTAAAAACATGTTTATAACAATCTCCCCCTTTTTGATGATGGCAAACATATCAAAAATTAATTTCTAACTAAACAAGCTTTTACCAGAACAAGTACATATATACTAATCAAAAGAGCAAGTACAAACACACTAATCCCCCTTTTGACATCTCAAAAAGGCCGAGGAAACAAAAAAAATGGAGAAAAATCACAATACATAAGCAAGAAGCAATCCACGTAAAATAGAAACTACAACTAAAAAACGAGGGATCCTAATCTTGAGATGGAGGTGGAGGTGGTGGAGCCTGTTGAAAGTAGGATTTATGCGAAGACTTGCGAAGAATTCTCGAAGAAGCTCAGAATGAAAGGGGACAGTGAGAGAAAGAATAAAACAAAGAGAAGTGTGAGCGAAGAGATCCATTATCGGATACAAAAGGTGGACAGGATTGATGACTCTGGAGATAGTTATCCCACATTCTTTATATCGATGGTAAGCAGGTTCATCTTTTGCATCCCTGAAAAGAGGGTCAATCCTAGCACTCGAAGAACTCCTAGAAGTTTGTCGGACTCGCTTCCCACCAGCAATAGCAAGAAACCAGTAAGAAAACACAAGTGAAGAAGGGGTATGATGTGAAAAACATGGCTGGAATGGCCTAAATTTAAAGAAATGGCCATATCATCCATGACGATCGCATAATCATCCAGGACGATTTAGTTCATTTATTGCATACAAGCCGATTGGTCAAAAAGATGGTCCGATCGGTCAGGCCGATCAGATATCGGCCAGGATGATTAGACACAGGCGATCGCCCTGAGGAGTCAAGATGGACGACCGTTGAAAAAGTAGATTGTCCGGGCCGATTAGGTGTATCGTCTAGGATGATGCACACTAATTGATCGTACCGGCCGAAGTTAAAATATTTTAAATCTGTTCAACATGTATCCTCCAAGACGAACAGTGGATCAGCCAGGACGATTTTCTAATAATGGATCGTCCGGGGCTGATTTTAAGGATTTAAGCGTGCTGACACATGGATCGTCCAGGACGATCTACTGTATCGGCCAGGATGATGACCATAAATGCATCGGCCAGGATGAAAATTGTATCTGCCAAGACGATCAAAAGAGATTATAATTGAGTTCGATCATATCGTCCAGGACGATACGGGACATCGTTCTGTCCGATCAGTACAAATATCATAAGATCGGCCAGAGCATCGCCCTGAATGCAAACTAGACGATTGAAAATTGGCTTGATCATCCAGACCGATCTCACGATCATCCCGTCCGATCAGTTAAATCAGAGGAAAATCGTCCAGAGCATCGCCCTGAAAAATAGCTATCTGATGACCAATCGTCCAGCATATCGTCCTATATTTGTGCTGGCCGATATTTATCGTCTAGAAGAAACTAAGATTTTTGAATAGATCATCCTGGACAATCCTGAGATCATCCAGGACGATGTGATCGTATCAATCATACTTAATTACTTCATTGATTTGTCTGATTAATTAAGGCATAATTGTGAATATCATCCAAGCCGATCCAAGATCGTTCTGGCCGATTGCCAAAAATACAGTAATACCCTAATTGTTTATGGAGGCAATTTATTTCTGTTTTGATCCTATCGTCATGGTTGATACACGTATCGTCCAGGACGATCTGCTAATGACGGCTGCCTTAATTAAGAACCCTTGATTAGATTTTCTATTTTAAGCCCGATCGTCCAGGACGATGTAAATATCATCCTGGCCGATTTGAGTAAAAACAAAAATTCTAAGTCTCTCAAGTGTGTGTGTGTAGGGTTACTATGTATTAGTTCACACCAAAGATTACAATTGACTCAAGAAGGGAAAAATAAAATTATAAACTGAGTCAACCTTAATCTACCCCATCTTGAGCTGATTCCGATTTCCATTCGATCTTTGAGTCCTGAAAAGTCAGTAGAAAAAAGAAATCGTAGTGAAGCAAGATTTGTTTGCTATCATCAAAATCATAATATAAAAACATATTTGTAACACTAATGTGACCCTTGGTTCTAATAAACCAAAGGTCCAACAGTTGAGAAATACCATTCGAACTAACATATAAATTCAGATGAAATAAATTTTCAAAAAATGTCCAAACTTTGACCGTAATAGGGCTAGAAATAAAAACATAATGCATATTATCAACATGGAAACAACATTGACATTTGGAAGTAATGATAAAACCTCTCTTCCTCAAATTATCATCAGTAGGAATGTAGTTATGAAGAATTCTCCACAAAAAAACAGAAATAGTAAAGGTGATAGAATTGTGCCAAATCATATTAAACAACTTAGAAGCCACCTTCTTAAGTCTAAAAGTATGCCAAGCCTGCTTGATGCTGAAAGAACCATCTTTAGAACCCGAAAAAAGTAACACATCATTAAAAATGCTATTCATAGAAACTTTTAAAATAAGTTGAATAATACCATCTGGTAAAATAGCAGACAATTTCTCCACATCCCAACCCTTAGCATTGAAGAAATAGTTAACCTTCGATTGTGATATAGAAATAGTATTATGTAAATGGTTAACAGACTCACCATTGAGCCACTTATCTTGCCAAAAGAAAATGTTCCCATTGCCAGGACCCCACCTTAAAGAAGCCTCCACCTTCCATTTAAAAGAGAACATATGATGCCAGACTTTAGAATTACCCCTAGAAAAATAACACAGGGACGCGTGGCTACCACCACAATATTTGGACCTCATAAAAATGGCCTAGAGAGACTCATTAGCCCTAAAATTAAACCAAAGCTTAAAATAAAAAGCACAAGCCGTATCAAACATATTTTTGCAACCTAACCCACCTTCATGTTTAGTACGACAACAATCACCTCAATTCCTCCAATGAATCTTAGCATTATTACCCTAACCTTGCCAAAAGAATTTATTTAAAATCCTATCGATTCTAAGACAAACCGCTTTAGTAGGAAAAATCATTTGAAAACTATAAATAGGAAGAGAACAAAGCACACTCTTAATAAGGGTAAGGCGACAACCAAAACTAAGGAAGTTCAAATTCCAAGAGAACAAACAATGCTGGATCTTATAAATAAAACCATCAAACATAAAAGATCTTTTTCTGTCCTTAAAGAGCCTTACCCCAAGTAATTAATAGGAAAAACAACTTGAGTAAACCCAGTATAATTCCTAATATTCAAAATACGGTTAGATAACACATTTTTAGAAACTATAAAACAACAATTTTGTTTATTGAAAGACAAAACACTCACCGATTCAAAAAGGCCAAAAAACCTAAAGATTTTAGTAATTCTATTCTTAGCAGTATTAGAAAAGATAATGAAATCATCCACAAAGCATAAATGCAAAATGTGAACACCACCCAAAGTTTTGAAGTAGAGACTAGGATAGTTGGAAAATAAATTAGCCAAACCCCTAGATAAATAATCAGCAGCAATAATAAAAATAGCCGGCAACAACGGGTCCCCTTGCCTCAACCCATGAGAAGCTTGAAAGTAACGATGACTCTTACCATTGACAATTATAGAGAAGAAAGGACTTTCAATACAAGAATTAATAAGCTTAATGAACTTGCTATCAAAGCCAAAAAGACCTAGCATGTTATAAATAAAACTCCAATTGATATTGTCATACGCCATGGCAATATCAAATTTCATAATCATGTTACCACCTCTTACCTTGGCATCCAAATCCTGACAAAGCTTCTGAGCTAAAAGAATATTATCAACAATAGCACGACCTTTAACAAAACCCATTTGATAAGGAGAAATAATCTTAGGCAACAAAATAGTTAACCTACTCATCAAAATTTTAGAAATAAGCTTATAGAACACAATACATACACTTATAGGTCTAAAATCATTCCAAGAATTAACATCAGTATTTTTAGGAATTAAAACAATAGAAGTAGAAGTGAAAAAGTTGGGAATCGGAGAACCCTAAAAAAAATCCGAAACAACAGAAAAAACATCATTAAAAATAATAGGCTAGGTTTTTTGGAAGAACTTAACAGTAAACCCATCCGACCCAGCCACAGAATCAGAATTCATCTCAAAAAGGATATTCGTAATCTCCTAAAGAAGCGGGGGGTCTAGATAAAAAAATATTCTCATCTTGAGAAATGATATTAGGAATAAAGGCAGAATTATCAATAGACACAGGTTAAAAGACTTATTAAAATTCTTTTGAAAATAATTAACAGTCATACTAGCAATCTCATCTCTATTATCAGACATAGAACCATCATCACGAGAAATTTTATGAATACTTTTAATAGAACGTTTCCTATTAACCAAGCCATGAAAATATTTAGTATTCTTATCACCCTCAACTAAGTGTTTTACAACAGCTTTTTATTTCCAATAAGTTTCTTCCTGAATTTGAAGCTTAGCCAGATCCACTTTGGCCTCATTGAGAGTCCCCAAATTAGCCTCAGAGGAATCCAACTGACAAAACTCTTCCAGGGAGCTAATTTTATTTTTGGCAAGCAAAATGTTGGTAAACAAGTTTTTGAAAATATTATTGTTCCACCAATTCAAAATCATCTTAAGTCTTTTCAACTTAAGCCAAAGTCTGTTCATGCCAAAAATTGAATTATCAGGATAAAGAGGAGCATACCAATTATTCTGCATAAGATCCATGAAAGACTCATGAAGCAACCACATATTTTGAAATCTAAACTGAGACGAAAAACCAGTAGGATTATTCTTAATGTTAATAAGTAAGGGGGAATGATCAGATAAAGTATGACTTAGATGCTCAACATTAGTTTAATTAAAAGCATTCAGCCAATAATTATTAAAAAGAACTCTGTCCAACCTTTGCCACAGGTGGCCACGATGCCAAGTGTACTTATTACCCGAAAAACCAATATCATTAAGATTACAAGCCAAAATCATGTCATTAAAGTCCTCCATGGAATGGTAAATAGGAAGAGACTCTCCCATCCGTTCATCCTGTCTAGTAATAGTATTAAAATCACCCCCAACCAACCAAGGAAGATTACACACATTATGAAAACCCAAAATTTGCTCCCATAAAGACCTCCTAATATACCTAGAGGAGGCGGCATACACGAAAGAAGCAGCATTAACATTAGAACTTTCAATATTACAGTATAAAACTTGAGTAAAATCACCTATAATGGCAACTCTAACGAAATCTTTCCAAAAAACCCAAATTTTACTAGCAACATTAGACTTATCATTGTTAAAACCTAAAAATCTAGCAGTAGAAGATAATTTATCAGCAGAAAGAAGAGGTTCAAGTAAAACAAGAATAGCAATGTTGTGAATACGACATAAATTTTTAACTCTAAGCTTAGACGAAGGCAACCAATCCCCCGCACATTCCAAATAGTGGCGTTAAACATAAAAAAATAAATTTAGTGGGAAGTATGCGACCAAGTGCTTCTCGGAGATTGTAAAACAACATTTCTTGGTTTCCTCCCACATTTTTCCCTACTCTTAGAAAAACTAAAATCATTATCTTCTCTAGCATAACATTTAGCCACAATATCAATTTCAAAATCCGTGTAAGCATCACAGTTATAAAGGTCAGATAACAAAATAGTTTTATCATTGCTATTACTAGAAGGCCCCCTAGGAAGAGACCGATCAAAATCCCCATCCACAAAGAAAACTCCATCTTCTAAAGAAGACAAAGGAAATTCGTTACCTTTGATTACATCTTTTTCTTTATTAGCTAGAACTAAGGGAAGACTACCATTAGAGGGCACCACTTCCTCCTCACTGAGAATGACAAAGTTATCATTGGCTAGATAGTTAGAAGTAGACATATGCACATCATTATTATTTAAAACGAGAGGAACTACCTCCTGAGAAGGCAATTCATTCACAACAACATCCTCAGCCCCATGAGTAAAAACATCCTGAATTTTCTCAACCAAAATATTAAAATAAGTAGCAATAGTACGAATTTCATCCACAACAATATGTTGCATCACATTATTTAACGAAGCAGTTAAAGAAGCTGTAGTTTCAGAGGTATTAAGAAAAGCATTAAAAATTTTCGTACCTTCTCCCACATCATTGATAGGCTTTTAATTATGTTCAGTAATAGTAGAAGCAGGAACATCTAATGCTTCAGACTCAGAAGGATCATTCGTAGTATCATTACCTTCCACCAAATTTTTGTTATCAGCCACTTTCTCAACCACTATCGACTTGCCTTCTTGCAATTTAGAAGACCTAACAATATCTTTATCTTTCTTAAGACTAGGATGCAATTTAAAAAATTCGCTCGAACTATGACCATGCATCTTATAATGAGATCAGAATATAGGAAAGTTTTCAAATTTGACTTTTTGAAAATACCCGTTCAATTCAGATCCATGCCAAATTTCGTTAGGATACTTTTTAGATATATCTAACTCCACCAAGACCCTAGCCACCGAAGGACGAGAAACCGAGGCCGTAGCCTGGTCAGTCTGAAGTGGCCGGCCAAGGATGGAAGCCAATCCAAAAAGAATTTGAGAATTAAAGAAATGCAACCTAAGGTGAGGGAAAGACACCCAAATAGGAGCAATAGGGGATTCATGTTGAACATCAAAATCAGGAGTCCATTTAAGTAAACACATTTGACAGGATTGAATGTAATAAGAGCGCCTAGAGAAAATACGACTATAATCCAGATCGTTATTCAGTTGAATAGCCACATGCCTAGAATCAAGTAAGCCAACATGAAATGAACCAAAGAGCTTAAGGTTATAGAAAAATTTACGAATGACATCAATATTTGGCCACTTTAACACAAACTTTCCGACCAGAGTAAGTGCAAACGGATCAGCCAGTTTAGCAACAACCGAGTCATCTAACAATAAAGCAGGACACCCTTTGAAAGAAGCTTGAACAAAATTCCCGGAAGGAACAGAGGAAGCCGATCCAGCCAAAACATCTTTAAAAGACCTAGAACCCCCAGACGGGGCAGTGATTGGAGGGTTAGATGACGACGGGGTCGTCATCCCCCCAAAAAACCCGAAGGATGAAGGCTAGAAGAAAGAAGACCCACGAAGACAACAAAACCACAACCAAACCCTAAGAAAAACCAAAAGCACCGGAGAAAAATCGTCAGACCTCAAAGCACAACCAAGCAAAGGACAATAAACAAGGAAACATGTTAGAGATCACCGGAAAATCCAGGTAGGAGGGCCGGAGTGGAACGCCGGGAGAAGCCCTAGAAATCGCCTCGAAATCGCAAAGGAAGAGCGCAGAGAGACGTAATCAAAAGATTTTTATTAATTCAGGATGCTCACCTTGGCTTGTTGGTTGCTGGATTTGTCAACTAGCCAGGAGGTTTTGGGTTCTAAACTTGCTTATGTAATGTATATGTGAGTTTGGATTAACGACTCAAATGACGTCACCAAAAAAAAAAAAAAATCAATGTAGGTCTAACATGTTCACTGAGATTGATTTTACATGTTCAATAATGTTTAAATACATCTAAACATGATAAATATATATAAACATAACATATAATACAACATAAAAAGATAAAATAAAAGCGAGGCCAACTACATCTTCATCAACCAAATATGTATTATATTGTCCAAACAAAGCAAGTGGTCATTCGCTTCAAAAGGGCGATTTAACAGTTCAACCAACCTCTCAATCAAAGCAATACAGATCTGCCTCAAGCTAGAAACTTACCAGTTCTGATAAGCCATGTGCCTCCTAAGCTTGCTTCCTCCACATCACAGGACCCTAAAAACTACAAAGTCAACGTTTGTCCTAATATACTGAACGACACGCGAACTGTTGAATCTGACGGAATTCAAGCCAACACTGTGCGTCAGACGTTATTTGTTATTATCGACGCAAATAAACTTAACGTTGTCACAGCTGTCACGTCATGGAACCTCTCAGGGTTGCTAGTCCCGCAATCCCACTTATCTTTTTTAATTGAAATGTCAATTATGTCCTATCGGGTGGTAGTGTTGGGGTTAAAGTATTTTTTTTATTTTTTTTTAGAAATTTTGGTTTGAGCCCATATCATCATAAATCAAAGAAAAATTACAACACTATGAAAAACAACTCTCTAGAAATTACAAGTAATATCTGAGCTATTATAAAATAGGTCAAAATCCCGAAAAGCAAAACAGTACAAAAAAATGAGATAATGGACTCAGGGACTGGGATGGAGATCAGCAGAGATACAAATATCTACATGAAAGGAGCTAGGCATTGGCTGATGAAAGGTCATAAAGGCCAAGTTGCCCCTGGTTGCCAAATGGCCAACAAGAAGAAATTCGGTTGTGACGACCATCCATGAAGCTAGATAATAGCGAATGGCCATCAAATAGGCAGCATGCTCCAAACATCATCGTCCATGAGAAAAAATAGATGCAGAGCTGCAGTCAAATTCAAAAATAAAACAAATAAAGCCAAAAATCCTAGAAGTTAGAAACAGCTAGGAAAAGTAGCTTTAAGGTTGTCAAAGATCTTTCACTTGAGCAACTCCAAGAGTTAGAGAACCATCTGCTGTTCGTTTCACGCCATAGGAGTTGTGGTTAAAGTATTGCTACATCCACTTTATAAGAAAACATAAGAAATTATTATTATTATTCTATTATTCAGATAGTATTATCATAAAAAATTACATGTAATTTTATCATGATGTAATTTTAAAAAAGATAACTGTTCCGGCGTAATTGAGCTTAAGAAACATAAACTAAAAAAAAAAAAAAAGAATCAGAAACGCAAAATAGGATATGGATTTTGGGCCTTACGGAGAAAACACAAAAAAATTTCTTGGTTTTATAAGGAAACATTATTTAGTTTTGTGTTTTCTTAGAAAACATAAAGCTATATATATTCGGTTTTCTCAGAAAATTAAAGCTATTTTTTATTTTCTTTTGAAAAAAAAAAATGCTTTGTGTTTCCTTCAGTAAAACCCGACCACTTTGTTGTTTCTGCATTCCTCATATTTGCCCACTTTACGCGCCATTCACGCTAATCATGCAAGTTCGACATATTTGATTCCATCGAGTGCTATAAATACTAAGGGGCTGTTTGGTTGCCTGCAAAGTAAATGCAGCGTAAATTAAATGCAGTGAAAAGTAAATGTAATGCATTCTAAATACTTTGAGGATGTTTGGTTGTCTGCAAAGTAAACGCAAGAGATCTGTTTTCGTTGTTTGATTAGATATATCCAGAGTAAAGTAAAAGCAGTGCATTTGTAATATTTTTTTTGTCATTATATATAGTGTATTTATAAAAACTGTTATAAATTTTGTTGAAATTATATAATATAATATTCTGCTGTGTATTAATTTAGCAGTGTGCTGCAATAGATGTAAATATATTTGTAATTGAGAGAATTTTTTATTTTAATTTTGTTAAAGTATAAATTTTTAATTTTAATTTTGTCAAATATAAATTTTCAAAACTTACAACTTGCCAATAAAAGGAATACAATCTCTGAAAAGCCATCTTATGTAAATATATTTGTAATTGAGAGAGATGTGCTTGTTTTAAGCTTTTAAACCTATCATTATAAATTCATAACATAATCGCACTTGTTGTAATAAAAAGTTGTTTCCTTAAGCTCATATTACAAGTTTCTATCAAATAATATAGAAGCCTATCTCAATTAGTGAGAAAATTCTAATGATCATAATGATTAAAAAATAGATGAGATGGACTTCCACTGAAATAAAATCCAAATAAAATTGAAATAAAATCTACTTCCAAAAAGGCCAATAATATTTTATTTAGAACCATGAAAATTTGAACGCCCTTGTACAATGATCTAAATAAAATTCTAAAGCAATAAGCAGCAAAAGCAAAGTATTTTATCAGATTTTTCTTTCTCTCGTTCATAATTGAAATTCTTTCAAAAAGAAGTAATAGCATATTATTCCGCTCAAAAGCATTATCAACCCACAACATGACCAACTCCAATTGAAATCCGGTTTTACTGTCAAAATATTAGCGTTGGCATGATCAAAGTATGTTGAAGCCAAATTGTTCCAAATTATGAACACTAGGCGTGATAAAATTGGTATTAAACTATGGTAAAAAAAGATAACATGGAGTAGTATTCTTCCATTATAAATGTGTCAGGGTGCAGGCATAAACAGGGGGTGGAAAGATCTAAAATGTTATCTATCAAGAGCCCCAAAGCAACGTCATAGAAGTTGACGATTGATATCAATATAGTTGTCTTCATACATGATGGGTACTTAGACTTCAAAGTTCCAATGCTCTAAGAGGCAATAAAGTGGGCAGTTCTCAACCACCTCACATTCTAAACCATACTTAAATGCTTTTTCTAATAAACTTATAATGTATTTTCTATACCCACATAATGGTTTAGATCGATACAGAAAGATGCACTATATTAACAGAAATATCAATCTCATTACAATTCTTCAAAAATATTCATAAAGGAATCCAAGCGGTACAGTTGCACAGAACAAACTTTTTTTTTGGGAAATACACAGAACAAACTCTATCAGATTCCAGTCGTGTGTGGGGAATGCCAATAGAAATAAAATAAACTAAAAAATTATGATTTCATGGCATGTTTGATAAGTTCGTAATATCAGCCAAAGCTGTAAACGAACACATATATTTCATTTATTTCTATTCTGCCATTGTATTTTTCTATTTAAAAAAACTCTGTATACGTTCAATAGTTAGATTACAATAATATTTCTTTTCTCTTCATCCCTGTCGTGTCTTCTTCCTCTGTTCGTTTGCTCTTCTTTCTCAATTCTTTCAAAAGCATCGTTTAATACATGACATTCAGCCATGCATGTCATGAAAAATTATAATCTATGAATGGAAGAAAAAAACACAAGCTGCTAACCTGTTCCCAAAGCATGGATTCTGAGCAGATATTGTGACATTAACGGTCTGTATATTGTGCTGAGATTTTGCCCCTTCAGAAAGCAGGAAATAACCCTATAAAATTTGTGTGGCATAAAGCTTTAGCAAACTACATAAGCATGTCCAGCAATATCAAACACTAGGTTCATTAATCAATCATCTATAAGATCACAGATGAGGAGAATATAATGTTAGACCGTAATTGCTCACCCTTGAACTATTGATTATCAAAGCAGAAACAATCCAGAGTTTTACGTTCTCAACAGTGTACAGATATGTCGGCTCAAAGGCCTTGTTTCTCTTCTCGAGCCATTGCACTGCAATCAAATAAACTTAGCAAATACCATACGCCATGAAGAACAAATTACATCAAAATCAAGGAGATTCAAGGCATTACTGGAGAAATTACACCAAACGATTACAGCAAGTTCAAAAATCTTGATTTTCAGCTACGGGAGAAATCAGCAGAGAAGAAGAGAGCGTTACGTTACTTAACAAATCTGGATTTGGCCGAACAAGCGCGCGAAAGGGATAAATTTACCTTCTGAAATTCCGAGCTCCCGTCCTTACTTCCGATGGAAATGTCGCAACTTCCGATCGGACAGGCAAAGGTAACGTTGTCGACGGAGCGAAGTCGAACAAGAACGAAGGAGCCGTAGAAGCCTCGCGTGCAATCTTACACCTCCTGCGAAGCAATGAAGCCGAACAGCAACGACGACGCCAAGGAATTTTCGTCGAGCGAATTTGTAACCCGCTCAATATGAGCGGGTTTCTAATTCCCGCAAAACAGCCTCTAGAATACACGACTAATGCATCAGATGATTTCTTTTTGTTCCGCTCAAAATTAACCAAACAACCCAATTTAGTAAATACCTGTATTTGTTTTGCTTTACACTCCTAATTCAGTCAACCAAACAGCCCCTAAATAACATCGGATTTCAGCTGAAGAGAGCACCAAAGTTTGAGAGAAGTTGGAGAGAGAGAGAGAGAGTTTGGAGAGAGGGTTGAGGATATATATAATCATATAACGAAATATAATCCTGTTTATTTTCTAAATTATTAAACGCTATTTATTTATGGCTAAATATCATTATGTTGTATTATTATTTAGATATATCTTACAATATAGTTGTAGTTTAATATATTTATACTGAATTCGTCATAGTATAAATTAAATTTAAATTAATTTATCTAAATTAAAATAATTATAACATATAATTATACATATTAAAGATTTATTTGAAAATATTTAATGAGTTTCGAATTAATTTGATTAATTTTGAAGTCATGTGGGTGCCAGCAAATTTTTTCCCTTCTATTATGCTGTGTTAGCTTAATTATTAATTTTGCTCTTTAAATACCCTTTTAAGGGAAAATTGATTCCTTATTATTATAACAAAGGTCCCAAAATTTCTAATATGTAGGCATCACCAAATTCGATGTAGCAAAATAATCATTAAAGAGTAGTGAAAGACATCTTAAAAATACCAAATATTTTGTAACTTGGCTTTAATTAAATCTATGTACATACAATAATAAAGATGAACCCATCCATTAATAAAAAAATCATAATCATCATGTTGCTAAACTTTATTCATTAACTAATATAAGACTAATCATTATTAGAAGTGGATCTTTGAATGGAGTTATTTGCCGACTTCCCTAGCCGCGCCGACGACCTTCGCTCCTTCGACGATGTTCCCATATATGTTGGATCAGAAGTTATGAGATTTTGGATCAAAAGCAACAGGAGCTCGCTTGCTGTGAAGGATTGTAAACTCTAGTCAAAGGTCCTTTGCCCTAGCTGATGCCGGTCTCAAGCTCCGCGAACAACTAGTTCGCTTGCCTTCACTACAGGAAAATCACCCATTTCCGGCGGCCTTTTTCGGCGGAAAGTGAGCCTTTATCGGCTGTTTTTCGTCGGTTAAAATACCGCCGGTAAAAACGGCGTAGGAAAATAAATTCCGGTGGCTTTTTCCGACGGTAATTTATTCCGATGGCTAACCGGCGGTCTTAAACCGCTGGTCAAATTAAAAAAAAAATTAAAAAATTTTGCCCGCCTGCCCAGGAGCTCTGCCCGCCTGCCCGAACTCAATCCCGGGCTGCCCGCTGAATTCCCGCCCTGACCGACCGCCCCGAAGCCCCGCCCGATCTGCCCGCTGCCCGACTGCCCGGACTCAATCCCGCGCTGCCCGCTGCATTCCCGCGCCGACCAAAGCCTGCCCGGACGCCTGCCCCGCCTGCCCGTGCGCATGGTGGGATTCGAACTCTGTCCACCTGAAAAATGTGATTCATGTTAAACTCATACCATTTTGTTGCAAGGCAAAATATAATAAAACGCTAAATGTTTTTTATTTAAACTATATTCTTTCAAAAAATTAATATTTATTTTAAAAACTAAAATTATATTTACTTAAAATTAATAATAAATGAAAAATTAAAATTAGTAATTACTTCAACTAAATTATTATAATTAAAATTAATAATAAATAAAAATTAATTAAAATAAAGTATTATCATTAAAATAAATTAAAACTTCATAATTTATTAAAATATTAATAAATTTATTATAAAAAATGGAACTAATTAATTTAAAATAAAAACTTATATTTAATATAAAATAAAAATTAACTAACTAAATAATTTTAAAATGAATATTAATTAAATAGTTAATATAATTTTTAATAATTATTTGTTAAATCATTTAAATAGTTTAAAATTTATTCATTTTTCTTTAAATTTTTAAAAGCCGCCGGAAAATTGGAAAAGCTGCTGGAAAATTCCGACGGAAAAAACGGTCGGAAAAGTGACGAAAAGCCGCCGGAAAAGTGGCCGCCGGACAACCGCGCCGGAAAATTCCGCTGGAAATTAGTGATTTTCCTGTAGTGCTTGCTTTGCCGAACTCAGCTTCTCACCTACAGATGCCTCACCCTCCCCGATGCTTCGCTGATCTGCTAGGGCTTTGCCTTAGCAGCCTTTTTTGTGCTTCCTCCAGTTTGGAGCCCTAATCTTCTGGTTAATTTGTTTCCTCCTTCTTCCTTTCTATGGATGGTAATCGATTACTTGACCCCAACTTTTTTGATGGGGTTTCGTAATCTCGTTCTTTTAGGGAGGTTTTGTCTGAGATCTCCTCATCATCGAGTTTTCCATCTTTGCAAGTGTCATCTTGTCACAGTCTTCTTGCTTTACTGATTTCTGATGAAGAACTAAATGCCCTAGCTGTGCCTTTTGAGTTTGCTTTAGTTGGAAAATTTCCCAGCCGTCGTCTGTTTTTTGAAGCTATACATAATTTTGTTTTCCAACTTAAACTTAATGGTTAGTTCATTTTCACTATTCTCAATAGAATAATGTTTTGATCAAGCTTAAGAATAATTTAGATTACTATCGTGTTTTTGCTCATCGTTCCTATTTTCTTAACAACTATTACTTGAAGTTGTTTAAATGGTCTCCACATTTTGATATTAATATGGAATCTTCTATCATTCTGATTTGGATTTCTTTCCCTAACCTTCACCCTCATCTATTCTCTACCCAAATTCTTTGATGGTTAGGGTCCATTTTTGGATAGCTCTTAAGGATTGATAGCGCTAATGCCAATGGGACTAGACCCTCCATTGCTCGTGTCCTCGTTGAGCTAGATGTTACAAAAATTATAGGAAAAACGTCAATTCCCGGCATCTATTTTTTGTCTGAAAATGGCCGAAATTCGCTGGAAATTAGTATTTCCATCGAATTTCTAGCGAAAATATTTACGCTGGTTTAACGCGCGTTAGAAAAGTTTTATCAGCGTAAAACTTTACGTCAGAAAAATTTCTAATAAAAAATTCATCGAATATATTTCTGCCGAATATAAACTATGCCAGAAATATAAAAAAAATGAAAAAAAAATCTAATCCCGCTAATGCCCGCATTAACCTGCTGAAACCCCCTCCCCCCCATCCAGCCAGTTGGGCTCACCCTACCGTGACTCGATTGCCCCAACCAGCTTTGCGGAGCCCGTGACCCACTGGCCCGCGACCCGCCTGGCTCAACCCACACTGACCCGTGACCTGCCGACAGCGCTTGCACCTAGCGGGGTTCGAACCCCCTCCCTTCAGCAATCTATTGTCCACCAAACCATCAAGCCACCACTACAAAATGAATAAACCAGTGAGTTATTTTTTATTTATATTACTAAAAATAGAAAGTATTATTTAAAATAGTTAGTATATTAAAAGATTAAAATAATCAATATATTTAATATAAATTATTTAAAATATTTATAATATGAGTTTATATTTTATTTAAAAAATAAACTTAATAAAATTCAAAATAATTAAATTAATTTATAATAGTTACTTTTAATTTATATTTAAAAGCTAAGTTTTTATAATATCAAAATAAGTTTTATATTTAATTTAGTAATAAATTATTAAAATTTTAAATTTAATTTATTTTAGCAATATTTAATTTAATTTAACAAAATGAATAATTTTAAATATTACTAATTGCCATTTTTCAAAAAAAATTTAATTTCGTTAGAAATTCCATCGAAAAAGCCAACAGAAAATGTGCCAGAAATAACTTAAAAAATTCGTCAGAAATTTGTTAGAAAAACTATCAAAATTACAGATGAATTTATTTCGTCCTAAAATTCCACCAGAAATTAACATTTTTCCTGTAGTAAAAGGGGTATCAGGATCATGTTTAGCTTGGTTTTGAAACTATGGGTTATGAATAATTTATGTAAATGGAAGTTTTCCCCTTCTATTGTGGTCATTGTAACACTTTGGGTCATTCAAAAGCTAAGTGTATTGTGTTGCATCCTCATCTTATTGTTGTCTCTGCCCCTGTGATTAGTTCGGTTTTGGAACCTTTGGCCCATCATGTTGGCGAGATTGATAAGGTAAGTTCTTGACTATGTGACCAAACTATTGCCCCTATGGATGTGGAGTTGTCTGCTTATGTTGTTTGTTCTTCTCTTGCTGTGGATAATGTTAGCTTAATAGGTCATAATGTTGTGGAGTTCAATAACTTGGGTAATAAGGAGGTTGTTGATATGCTGCAAAACCCCATGGATGTCGATGTTGTAGCTTGTAGGGAGGTTGTTGATGCTCCTATGGATGCATTGGTTGTGCCGGTTGTTGTGCTTGAGTTAATTGTACCTACTTGCACTACCCCTTCTATACTTAATTTGGTTACTAGTCCTATTATACCCCCATATCCTAATGTTTAAATTAGAATTGGTGAAATTGAGTATTATGATGATTATGTTACTCTAGACAGGGATCGTAAATGTGATCCTTCTGCGGGGGGGGGGGTGATTTGGACTCCTATTTATTATGAGGATGTTAGTGCTTGAGTTCTTAAAGATGATGATATGGTGGGAAATTCAATAAAAGTTGATGTTCCCATTTCTATTCTCTCTAACGAGGCTTTGCGAGATTACCTAACTTGTTATTCGAGGAATTTTGAGGTTATGCATGGTGATTGGTTGAATGATGATTGTTCTTCAATTGTTGGGGAAGGGTTTGATGAGAATGCTTCATATTTTGATATGAGTATTCTCCAAATTGCTTATGTTGGTCTTCCTGTTAAAAAAAGTAAGAGGAAGAAACATAAGTCAAAGAAGAAGTGAATTGCTACTCTTTCCTCTTTTTTCCAATGCTGCTCTTCCTATTACTTGCAGTCTGCTTTGCTGATGGTTTTGTGATGGCCGCTAGTTTTTCTGGGCAATGATGATGAGGCTTCATTGTACCTCTTGGGCCTCGCTTGTTGGAAACCTTGGTGGTCATTTTGTAGTTTTGGAATTGTGGCTTGGTGCTCTTTGTTTGCTGCCTCCAATGGAGGGCCCCTGTTTGGCTTGGATTAGGTTTATGTTGGTAGGTGGCTGAGGATTTATGCTCCCTTTGCTGGCTGGAGTAGCTTGCTGTTTTTTTGGCTCTTTTATTGTTGGTCTAGCTCTCGGGTGGCCTAGGTTTTTGATGAATTGCCTGTTTTAGTGCTTTTTTGGTTTTCCTTTGCTTGTAATATATATATTCATTAGCTCATAAGTTTTGCTTCAAATATTATATTTTTAGAGAGCTGGTGGATCATTAAGGAATTGTAATCCTTTTCTCAATTAATGTGTTGGCTCCTCTATGGGTTTTATCCAAAAAAAAAAACTAATCTAAGACTACTCCACACCTTTAATTATGTAATAAATTAGAAATAATAAATTTTTTTTATAGTTTTGTATATTTTATGTAATTACTATTATTAAAATCATACTAATTTAATTCTTTAATAAGTTTTAAAATGTTATTTATAGAACTCACATAAAGTTATATATATGAATGATTTTTTTAATATACATAATTTCTATTAATTTAATTACTATAACTAAACAGAATCATAATGAATAATTTGATAGATTAAATCAAAATTTTAATACAATTTTTTTGCCAATAACATAATCTATTAGATATTTAAATATTTTATTTTTTTTAAAATAAAAGAAATATTTTAATAAATTTGATCTATAAATAACAAATAATTAAAAAATATGATAATATTTGAACAATGAAACTTAGAATTCTTTGAGCATTACATTATGATAACACCAAACACACACACTTTGCCTTGCATGTCGAATAAAGAATAATCGTGGTCACGCTGTAGTTTGTTTCATGGATAATGAGGACTTCGAGTTCATGCTAATCGAGCCTAGGAGGAGGTTGGTGATCATGTATGTTGAATTTAAAAAGTTTCCTAGGTAGGCTCTTAAAGTGGAGTACTTATTGCATATGCAGTTTGATAACCCCTAACATTCCACCCATATATAGGAATATATTTCACTCTCGAATATGTTTCTATTTGCAATATTATATCTTTTTAAGGCCTGTTTTATTTTTTATTTTTTGAAACTATGCAAATTGCATTAATTTAGAAAAGAAAACATACAATCAACTACAAAATAAGAAGCCTATCACAGTTCATCCTAATCAAGTCAACAAACCTTGATGGAAGTTCACTATTTTAAAAAAACATCCCAATAAAAATCCCCTAACTTGGCATGATGAGGACAATAATCTTCCACATTACTACAATCTCTAGAAATAAATTGAAAGATAACATTCTTAAACACATCTAAGAAAGAAAGATCCCATCTTCGACAATCATTATTTATATCTGAAGTCACCTTTACTAAATTTTGAAGCTTCTTCATAATATTTACATTATCGTCTTCAATAATGATCCCTTTATTTTCCAACATCCAATCTTAAATAGAGTATTCACAATTTAAAATTTCCTTCATCTCCAGAAAAGAAACATCCCAATGGATTAATTGCTTTCCATGGACAAAAAACATTCTACCTTTATGATCTCTTAATACGCCTTCTACTCTAGTTATATTAGATTTCAAAATAGCCACATCTACATTAAATTTAATCCAACCTTCAGGTGGGGAACACCAAGCATTCGACAGCAAATATAGTTGATTGATATCCCAGTTCTTCTAGATTGGAAATAAATGTTGATACAAATAATTAGATATAATGTCTACAACAATTAATGAAATAGAAGGAGTAGATTTCCCATTCTTAACCATATTTCTAATTTTCCAATTTTGATAAACATGCACAATATAAATTCTAGCAAGACTTGGCTTCGCCCATCCTACCATCTTCATTCCTTCATAGCAATGATCAAAACTTTGAAATTCAGCTACATTAATACCCCATTTCCTCAAGATATGCAATACTTCTAAGATTTTTATGCAATGGGTTGAAATATGCTCTATGTTTTCATAATCATCACAACATCTCGGATAGCTAAAATTGTTTTGTAGCCTTCTATCATTTAACTAAACATTTGTAGGCAATGCATTATTAAAGAGTCTCCACAAAAATAAGAACTCCCTAGGAGAGATTTTTAAATTCTTCATCCACTTTAAATATTTCCAATTCCCTTATTGAACTTTATAATGAAATTCATAAGCCATGGCTATAATCAATCTACCTGATTCAAAATTGATTAATTCAACTTTAATGTTGTTTTGATTAACACCATTCTTCCTACCAGTGATAGGAACGAGATCCTCAAGTGTTTAATTTCACCATAGCCTTATCCATTACTGATTGGTAGTCTGAAGCTTTCATTCTCCTTAAAGCCATTTTAACATCCAAATAAGTGATTTCATCAGCAAAATTAAGTTCAATAACTTTATTTAATCTTTTCTCCGACCCTTTTCTTAGAAATTGCATTTCCATAGAGAACCATATACTTTTTTGAGTTTATATGCTAATCATTCTAGTCACAATAATCATTTGAAATCAGATTCAAAAGTTTAGCATTGCATATAAAGTCCTCGTCTATAACAAGCACTTCAACATCATATAGAAGATTGGTTAATTTCTCAATTTTAATAGCCAATCAAATACCTAACTGATTAGATTTAACTTGTAAGGATTTAGATAGAAGTTTCGAACACAAAATAAATAGGCGTGGACATAGAGGAAAGCCTTGCCTAAAACCACATTCAATTGTAATCAACTTTGTCATCCTTCCATTAATCTTAATAGAAAATTTAAGATAGCAAACATATTGCATAATATGATTTATTATCTTATCTGGAAAGCCCATAACTTTCAAATTTTGATGCAATGTATCCCAACTCATACTATAATAGGCTTATTCCATGTCATATTTCAAAAGCATAAATCCTAATTTTGCAATTGAAAATCTCATTCTATTCAAAATCTCATGAGCCAAAAGGCAATTATAAGAAATACTCATTCTGGGAACAAATGCTTCTTGATATTCAGAAATAATATTAGGAAGATAATTACTTAATTTGCTTATAATCATACATGAGGCCATTTTGTAGATGGTCTGATTACATAAACATATGGGACAGAACTTGGATGCTTTAGAGGCAGTAGGGACTTTAGGAATAAGAACCACCATTGTATACTTCCGATAATAAGGCATGATACATGAAATAAAAAAAAATCATTATTGGAATTCCACATTTCACTCTTCATTATGCTCCAAAAAGGCTTGAAGAAGCATGCAGTGGCCCCATCTATTCTTGGCTGGTTGTTGTTACTCATTTTCATAACAATAGCATAAAGATTATCTTTTATAAAATCTGAGCTCAAAGGTTTCTACATATCTTCATTTATCTGATCTTCTATTCAAAAAGATGTCCAATTAGATAGTTGACAATTGCGCCTTCTCCATTTTTTGAAAAAGAATTCCTCAAAAGCTGAATGAATAATTTCAAGATCTATCTCAAAAGTTCCATTAAGAATAGATAACTGATTTATCATATTCCCGTTTCTTCTAGTTGCAATATATGCATGAAAAAATGAGAATTTGATCACCTTCTTCCATCCACTATGCCTTAGAGCATTGTCGTCACCAAGTAGCAATTCTAGCATGTGTAACATTCAATTCATGCACCTTTGTCCTTAGGATCAACATATTTTCTGTTCTCAACACCTTTGTATTTGTCTCTACTTCTTGTAAAAGTAAGATTTCACTTTGTAGTGATAGCTTGAGGGTGTTAAGTTATTTCAACTTTTTTTACTCTAAAAGTACAAAATTTTAAGAGATATATTTACTTTCTTTTCAGGACATCTACAACAAACCCATGATCTTTCTTCCTCCAAGATTTAGCAATAATACCCTTTGAAGCTTCATAAGAACACTAGATATTCTCAAATCAGATATCTCTTTGCTTAACAAAATTGGAATTATTTAAATTGAGTAACAACAAACAGTGATTAGATGCAACTCTTGGGAGATGCTTAATTACTGCAAAAGGAACAAACATCAATGCTTTATAGTTTAAGCAAACTCTATCAAGTCTCTCCCATATACGAGCAAGGCCAGCCTTGTTATTGCACTAAATATATTTGGGGCCAACTATAACAATAGCATGAAAATCATTTCTAGTGAAGAACTCCATCTCTTTAGGACCTTGAGAAAACATAAACCTTCCGCCTTTTCTTCTCATGCTTTGACAATAAGTAAGTAAAGTCTCCTCCTATAACACAAGAATTACCACTTGTCATTTGTTCCTCTATAATTTTCCACAATTTCCTTCTTTCACATTAGTCTTTTTTACCATAAAGAATAGACACATTCAATAATATCCCTTTAGGAGAGATTAAGTTCACAACTATACATTGGTTGGCAGAATTTAAAATAGAAAATGATAAAATCTTATCTTTTCACAGAGCAAGAATACCTCCCGATGTTTCATTTGCAGTATAATGGAAGAAATCCCAATAATCGCCAAACATTCTTTGAACTCTCGCTTTATCTAAATTTTCTAGTTAAGTTTCCATTAACACAATGAAACAAACATCATTCTCAATAATCAAACTCCTCAAATTATGGGAAGTTTCCTTCTTCTTAGCCCCCCAACAATTCCAAAAAGCCATAAAAGGCGTTAATGATGGAATGGGGATGACCAACGCTTTCATTTCCTCCTTCTCCTATCCTTGTTCTCTGACCTCCCTTAAAAAAGCTTCATCTTATGTTGGAAATCTTAAGGAGTAGTCTTTTCATCCTCAATAGTTCCAACATTACCTTTAACTTTGTGATATCTTACATTACCATTCCTTCCACTTCTAGAAATTAATAAAGCAACACTTTGAACCTTTTGATTAAGCTCTGGAATCCCATGCTGAGATTGAACTCCATTTAGTTCTCCAATATTTTGATTAAGAGCTTCTTCATTTTCTAAACGTCTATCCTCATTAACTAAAATAGTTTGGGTTACTGAAATTTCCTTCAGTAAACTAGAAGCATTAGACAAATTTTTGAAAGCAACAACAACCTTCACATCATCAACCTTAAAAAAATTCATGTCCTACTATAAGCTTCATCTTAAGTTGAAAGTATCATGGAGTTTTCTTTTCATCCTCAATATTTCTAGCATTATCTTTAGCTCTATGATCTCTTGCATCATCATTTCTTGAACTTCAAAAAATTAATAAAGTAGCACTTTGAACCTTTTGATCAAGCTCCAGAATCCCATGCTGAGATTTAACTCCTTTCAGTTCTGCGATATTTTATTCAAGAGCTTCTTCATTTTCTAAACAACTATCTTCATTGACTACAATAGTTTGGGTTACTAAAATTTCCTTTACTAAACTAGAAGCTTCAAACAAAGTTCTAATAGAAACACCTTCCTTCAAATCATTCACTTTAGAAATTTCCTAGGCTACTATAACATGATTTTTAACATTCTCTTTAACAACTGAAACACCTTCATTCTTCTTCTCAGACTATTTATTCAAATTCTATTCTTCAATGCCACTTAAATATGCCATATTGTTTCCAGTTTGAGCAGAAGCTATAGAAACCATTTTCTTCTGATGAGTTGATGCTACTAGTCTATTAAAAGATTTATAAAACTTCTTCTTGTAATGTACATGAATCCATGGTCCATAATGGCTTGTTTCATTGCTAAACTTGTCTGATTTTTCCACAATTGAAACTAAAGAAGATATCTTCTCATATTCAATTTTCTGAAAGAATCTTCTTTCAGAGACTTCAATCCAAACTCCCAAATTGAATTTGAGTATCCAAATTAATTCTAACACAAATTCTTGCAAACTTCCTCCTACCCCAATTAAACATAATGCCATCTAAGAAAAGGGGAGTACATACCCTAGAGGCAATCCGAATATTATTATTCTCATCCCAACAATTTAAAGGGAGGTGTGGCAACTGAATACCAATTGGAAAAAATAATCCTTTCATTATTGAAGAGAGAAGTTAGGAGTCCATTTCAATGATATGTTCACCTACTAACCAATGTCCTCCACTTAAAACTAATTTCTTAGCTTCTTGAGATTGAAAAGTATAGAGGACCCATTCAAATCCCATACTAGTTAAGAGAACAGACCCAAAGTTCATCCACTATTTTCTCAATTCATTGCTTATAACAAAAAATGGAATAGAATTGCCGAACACCTTAACGACCACTAAATTTTAGAGTCTTTGAATATTAGCTTATTCACTTATAGGGTTTAATTTGAAAGCAACACCATCATCAGAAATTTCTACATTAGTAACTGAAGCATCCACCTTGATATTTGGGGGTTTTTTCAGCACATTAGGAATAGAGTTTTCAACATAAGTAATAGAATCATGTTATTTAGATTTTTTTGAGTCTTCAATACCTTCTTCAATCGCATTGCCATGTTTGATTTCTACTTGCAACAAGCTTTTCATACCCATCCTAGTGTTTGAAAATCTATTAACTTTAAGGCATGGACTAGCAGAAGATGAAGCATCCTTATCTAATTTAGCCTTGAACTTGAAGCTAATAAAATTCTTGGATAGAGGAGAAGATTTAAGGGAAATCTCATCCACCACTTTTTTTCCTTTATCTTCGTAATCATCCACCTTTAATGGTTTAGGAAAATTTGATACCTTTCTGATCACCAAAGGAATACCATTAGAAGCTCTAAACATGTTCGAGCTATTAACTAAAGAAGAATTTTCATAGGCATGACCGGAAGGGATGAACGAATTCCAATCATGCTCCGCCATGGTTGTGTCGGAGGATGACAAGACGCCTGCAAAAAAAGCTCTAATTGAATTTTAAAACCTTTCTCTCTCTAGAATAACGAACCATCTCTATGTAGAATTTTACTTTGGGAATGATTTTAAGACCTATATGGCATATATTTTGAACAAAATTTGTTATTTCTTTCTACTTGATACATCTTGTTCACATGTATATATGCAGTGCTTACGGTTACTTAAGAATAGATATTTTTTTGCATAGTACTCCCTGCCATGCTGGCACATCTATACAGAGAGTTAAGTTTATGATCAAAATCCACGCGATTGTATATAATGGGATGTATGCCGTTTCTACAATTTTGCGTGTGGGAGTGACTTGTTGGACGCTGAACACTTTATGTTCCATTCCCTCGAGATATTATTTAAAAGCCACTAAGATTAAGGTATTTCCATATTCTTGTAAATTTATTTCAATAGAAAGTTTAATTTCAAGTAATGAATTTCCAATAAAATATAGGTGGGAAGGAAAGAGGGTTCAAGAGATACCAATAGGGAACATTATGACTTATAAAGATGATCTAGATGGCCTTTAGTAGAGCCAAGTAAGTTTTAACAAACACACATGTAATTAAATTGAATGTAATAAAGAGAGAGGAAAGTTGTATATGAATATCTAAATATAAAATTGACATATGAATATAGTAGCTTATGGAATTCATTGCTAATCATGTATCAATATGCAGGTAGATCACTTCTTATGAATAAAAAGCATCACCAAGCATTTTCTAGGGGGCATTACATGAATGATATCTTAATGCAATTAGGCTATGATGAGATTGTGGAGTTTTCTAGATGAGTGGAGCAATTAGTATATGTAGATTATAAAGTTCTTAATGCCCCTATTATGAAAGAGTTGCATTCACCATGTCATCAAAGAATTCATCAGAGACACATAGTCTTAGATGCTTTATGTTTGATGCTCCAGCCTTGTAAACATCAGAGCATTAATGATCCCTCAGACCTTTCATTTGATCCTCTAAGTAAGTTCATGGATGTAGGATCAATTGATTACACCAGACCATATATCACCATGGACGGAGGGTTATGCATGATGTGGTGGGCATTCATGTTAGGTGTAGGAGTCACTATAGGGGATGGATTATTTTTTACCAACAATGGGGGCGCCACTTGTGCCATAGACACATCTTTAGAGATGAAGCATCTTTCATATGGAAAGCATTTTCCAACTTGGATGGTCCCCTTTGACTTGCTAATATCTCCAACCTAATAGAACTTATTTTTACAACAATCTAAACTAGACATAGGTACTACATAGGAAGAGGGAGAGTGGGTACATGAAGAAGAACAATAACTCCAAAGTTAATCTAGGCACATACCTTCATGATGTAACTCTTGCAAAGATGTCGTCCCATGGAAGAGGAGGACTTAGATGTTGCTAAAAAAATAAATAGCGTAAATAATTAAAACTTAAATATATGTTAAATTCAATATATTATAAATTTTTAGTCAATTTTTAACCTATGATCTTGAAATGGGTTGTATAATACTATTTAACAACTCTAATATCAATAAATTAATATTGATAAAAATAATCTTAATAATAATAAATTATTTTTTACATTTTTACATATAATAGGTAAAATTATACTATTTACATATCTAACTCTTAAACTACATTATTTGCTTCTATACCACCTAAATAACATTCTCATCATCAAAAATACCACTCCATTACCACCTTCAAAACCATTCCTTTCACGTGAGAATCCATATTTCTTCTTCCTTCGAGCAGGTATCTTCCCTTGTTGAACCTCTCACTCATGTGCTTTTGTATCCCGTGAAAATAACCAAATTGAGCCGAAACTTTCCCTCCCCATCTCGTGCGAAGAAGCAAAGCAAGGGGTTACTAGACATTCTATGTTTTTCCTTAAGTTTGGAAGCACAAAATTCACTCCACACAGTAGGACAAAGAAAACAATTTGTATTATGTAGATGTAGTAATTTTTCTGCATTCTATTACTTTGTCAAGAGAGAGCTGAGAGGACGGGAGATGGAAAGAGAGGAAGAAATGAGGACGGAAAGAATGCTATCGTTGGAGCTACCTCCAGGTATTGAAATTTCTTTGATATTCCTTCTCTTTTAAGCACACTTGGGTTCTTCTATTAGTTGCTTCTTTCCATGGAACCTTCACTCGCACATTTTTTTTTCTTCTTTTAACCTTTTTTTTTTTTTTGAGATTTTCTAGCAAAATTTTCTATAATTTGGCTGAAATTTTCAATCTTAAGTTATAGTTGTTTGATTTGGTAGTAACATATTTTATAGATTTTTAGCTTTTTCAAATTTAATTTTTCTACTTCAATTTTATAGATTTACTATTTATTTTTTATTTTTTATTTTTTTTAATAAAAAACCCCAAAGGGATTACGCGTTAATAAACAAAAAGGGTTACACAAGAGAAAAGGAGATTAAAGGCTCACTGTTGGTGGAATTTTGAAAACAGGTTTTGAAAATATTAGTTTTCTTTGAGAATTTTGAAATTGAGATTTAATTCTAATTCTAGAAGTCGAATCAACTCGCTCGGAAAAGTATATCACCCCGAAAGGCGAAAATAAAATTCCACAACGGTGTTCAGGCTTAGAATTATGTAATTCCTCTTGGAAATAACGGCTAGATTCTAAAGAGAACTCGACACGGCCCCGAGGGGATGAGGTAGAGTTCAACTAAATAATCTAGTTATGATACTCAAGGAGTATGATTGCCGAATTCATATCCAAAGCCTTATCAAAGAAGGATGTATCTCCCTAAAGGGAGGTATCACCTTTCAATGATACTTCTTCTAATATGATAACGGCAATCATTTTTTGACTTTTCCCAAAGAAATGTAAGAGGGTTTTTAAAAAGATTAATTTTGAAATCAGGTGTGTGGGGTTCCAAATCTCGTACATCGTAGGGAGATAGAGTCCCCTACGAAAACTCTCGATTAAAATAAGAACAAAATTTTATTAGATTTTCTAGGAGTGATATCAAAAAAAATTGAATAGAATCTTTTGGAAAATCAAAGGGGAGTGGATCAAAATTGAACAGTTATTAACAAAATCAAAGGAAGAGAGGTAGGGGACACTTTGAGATTCCAGAACCATCCGGAAGTGTCCCAACTTAATCTAAGTGTTGGGCTTTACATTTTAGGATTGAAAGGAAATTTAATTTGATTTGAGCATTTTATTAGAAATTTGGGATTATATTCCCAAAATTTGGGGTCTTATATTCAAAGATCTGTCCCGGATCCTAAATCTATTTTGGACACTGGACCACAGTCGTCCGATCCTAACTAATGCTGTGCAAAACCTGGACTTACCCTAGCCTGGATTCGGGAGCCAGCTAACCACCTAGTCGATTTAAAAGGGATGAGTCCGGTCTTTTATGAAAGAGTGGTAGGGATGTTGTACTTAAAGTTTTGGAGAGTTGGGGCCGACATCTAGAAATTTTTCTAATTAGCCCCTTTGAATTATGTTGGGTGCAAAATGCTAAGGACTATGAAATTAAAATTTTGACTCTTTTAATTTGTTTCTAATGTAATGCATGCTAGTTAACAACCTTAAATAAAATATGCTTGAAATTTTAAAAACAGGCTTACAAAATAATTTTTTAGAAGACTGGACTTCCCCAGATCCGACACCTCGTCCTCATAGGTCAGACTATCTGGACTCTACCCACAGGAGGGGAAGGGTCTAAAACAAGGGAAGAGTAATGCAGTAATATGCATGCGACCCCGGAGTCGATCCCCGGCTAATTCCCTAGATTCGTTATCTTTCTATGTTATTTAGACTCACAAAAATTTTAAACTTTTAAAGTTATGAGTATAAAAATTTCACACCCTCACAAGTCTCACATATCCAGACGAAAACAAAAGCGGCACACAATCGCCAAAAAACTAGGAAAAGCAAGCAATCCTAAAGGCAATCAATTCATCACATCAAATATTAACTAATTAATAAATGTCCATAAGCAAAGTTGCCCTGCTTATTACAAACCAGAGTTTTGCAGAAAGTAAAGTGGCCGGGCACCACTAACAACAACCCGGATTCTAATCCTAATAATGACGCAAGTAATTTTGAGTGGGATACTCTCAATCTTCATGTCTTCAGTCTTGCCCTTCTTTGGACTCCTTTCTTTCAAACTTCTTGGATTATTCGCAGCGAACTACCCAAATGGATAAGAGGGCACCTCCCCCTTAAGGGGAAGACCACTCTTTCCTTTTTGGGTATAAGAGAAGTGTGATCCAAATTTGGATTTCCAAATGGAAGAAGGAATTCTTCCCAAAAGGGCATCCTTTCCTCTTTGGAATCCAAGCTTTGGATCTATGTATCCCATCTCAAAATTAACTTTCACAACACTTGACAATTATACAAATTACATTTACATCAAAAATAAAATCTAGACTCACCTGCAGGGTTATCCTAAGCAGATAATAAATAAGAAGCAATTATTCCCAAGCAGTTATATATGTGCAAAATGGAAGTAAAACACACTGGCCACGCTCTTTTTATTTGGGGGCTTTAGCAGCTGAAGCACCTGTGCAAGCATTTATAATAATTGATATTTATTATTAACTTAGCCCCCCCCCCCCCCTTTTTACTGCCCTGCATGAGCGTGACCACCTACAGAAAATTATGTGAACATCCAGATCGTACCTAACCTAAGGGTAATCTAGTCGCCAAATACATCAATCCATCCACAGAGTGCAGAAAAGTAAGCAGACACAGCAAAGCAATTTCATCCACAACATGCAGTGAAAACCATAAAAAATCTGGCACACAGTAGTAAAGTAAACACTGGCCTAACATAGATCTAGAGTTGGTTGTCCTAGCACATCATCTAAAGTGTGTGTAGAAGGTCGTGTGGCAGGGATAGATCCTAAGGTGGGTGATTAGTTAAAGTTATCTAAAGTTTTGGATTTGTTAAGGCCTAAAAGGGAGAGTTAAGTTAAACGTTAAATATTAATAAATTATGAATTTTAGTTAAATGTATTTTAAGTGTTAATTGATTGCTACCTTTATTTCACATCGAGGCCATGAAGTTTATTTCACCTTCCTTGGGGCTAAGCTAACAGCCTCGTAGGCTTGGGTTACCAAGTAACAATTGGGGTTAATAAAGTTATTTTAAATAGGTTGGAATTAAAGGAGTAAATTAATATTAGGGGAATTAATTACTGATTTTAATGGGTTGTTTGAGAATTTTAATGATCTATTAAAAGGATTTTAGAGGTTAGAAAAATTAATGGGTTTTATAGGATTATCCGGATACATTAACTAGGGGGTAAAAACTTGACTTTTAAAATTAAAGTTAATCTTAAGGGTTTCAAATTTTTAATAAATACTAGACCTAATTATGAGTTGTTAGACATGTAGTACACTCAATTTGGAGTTTTCTATGAAAAGTTATGATTTTTAGAAGTTCTGGCCCGTTTTGACCTAAGGTAACCTAAGATGTTGAGTCCTTGGTTTTAACTAAATTATAGAGGTTTAAAGTTTTAGGGAATGATAGATTATAATTGAAGTCATTAACCACTAAGTTGATTAATCAAAATTTTTCTATAATTAACAATGAATTTTAGAAATTTTACACATTCGTAGGGATTATTAAATTACTACGACTAAGGGGTCTGCTTTAAGGGTTTGAACCCGAATGAGCCCTAAACTCCTTGGGATCAATTCCAAAGGTCATAAATGACCCAAGGACAGATCAACAAGTGTTTAGAGCCCTTTTGGGATATTTAAGATTAATCAAAATTAGTTAAACTCTAATTACCTAAGGATCAAGCTAGGACAAATCTAGGAACCGATTTGAGAGGGTTTCAATTCTTATTGATTAAGGGATTAATTAAAGACAATTAAGGACATTTTAATGGATTTTACAAGCTAAGGATGGTTCATTATCAATTAATCAGGGTTAAGGCCATTTCTAAGAAGGATTTTTTAGGCTCCTACTTGGGGAACCAAATGAACTCCAAATTTGATGAAATTAGAACCATAGGATCACCTAACCCTAGGGACTAAACCCACCAAATTTGAGCTCAAATGGAGTACTCTAAGGTGGTTAACCAAACCACCCAAGGTGAGCTCTAAGTCACCTTCAAATCACTATGGGGTGTTGCAAATCTATTTTTTCATGTCTTATGTTTTGATGATTGACAAACATGGTTTCTCTTGGACAGCTTGTTGCTTCTAACTTTTCAGGAATCGAAGATCGGACAATCAAAAAGGAGCCAAGTTCAGGAATGCGTAGGTTTAGGGTTGAGTCAGTCTGTACTTTTATTTTTTACCTTTTGAGTCCACTTGTAATAGTCAAAGAGACTGATGCTTTGTAACCCTTCACACACACACTTGAGAGACTTAGAATTTCTGTTTTTACTCATATCGGCCAGGACGATTTCTTTGATCGTCCTGGACGATCCGTTTAAAACAGAAAGTCTAATTAAGGATTCTTAATTAAGGGAGCCGACGTTAACAGATCGTCCTGGACGATACGTGTATCGGCCAGGACGATAAGCTCAAAACAGAAAGAAGTAGCCGCCATAGACAAGTATGGTATACTGTATCTTTAAATTATCGGCCCAGACGATCCTCGGATCGGCCTGGACGATATTCACAAATTATGCCATAATTGTTCAGGAAATCAAGGGAGTAATTAAGGATGATTGATACGATCAGATCGTCCTAGACGATCGCAAGATCGGCCAGGCCGATCTAGTCAAAAACCTTAAGTTACTTCAGGACGATCAATATCGGCCATCCCGTATTCAGGGCTATTGTCATGACGATTTTCCTCTGATTTGAACTGATCGGCCAGGACGATCGTGAGATCGTCCTGGACGATCAAGCTAATTTTCAATCGTCCAGTTTTCAATTCAGGGCTATGCTCTGGCCAATCTTCATTGATTTGTACTGATCGGCCAGGCCGATGTCCATATCGGCCTGGACGATATTGTCGGCAACTTGCAATTAATGAGCTCTTTTGAAGCTCTTCTATTTAAGAGCTCTTGTTCAACATTTTTAAAAGACCTTTGGCTGCTGCCTTGACCTGAGAAGACCTTGAGGAGAGAAAGAGAGAGAGAGGAGAGAGAGAGGATCTTGTGAGGGGGAGCTTGTGAGGGGTTTCACAAGGGTTGCTTCAAGGATCTCTCTGCGTCGTCTTCGTCTAGAGTTTCTCGTCCGTGAAAGGGTCGGTAGAGGTAAGGAGTTTTGCTTTTGGTTCTGGTTCTCTGCCAGCTTCAGGAGGAAGCAAAAGGAGATAGGTTCTCTGCCTTGCCGGGGTGGCAAAAAGGAGGTTCTTGTGAGGGTTTCTCCACCTAGCCGTGGGGGCTAAAGGAGAGTCACTTTTTGTAGTGCAATACTTGGAGGGTGCCTCCAAGGAGTGGACGTAGGTCGAGTCGACCGAACCACTATAAATTTCTGTGTTCTTTTTCTTGCTTCCGCACTTTTAAATTCCGCACTTTTTGTGGTGTGATTTGGTTTATGTGATTTTATTTCTTTGTTTAAAAAGAAGTTTTTAAAATACCAATTCACCCCCCCTCTTGGTTAGTTTGGGACTAAGTTCATAGGGCTTAACATCCCCATCGAACTTTCAAGTGGTATCAGAGCTTGATTCGAAAATTAAAGTTTGAAAACTTTTTGAGTTTGATCCATGTCTAACTTTGGGAATCGCAACACTACGGAAGGTTATTCTATTACCCGACCTCCTCTGTTCGGTAACCTACCTTTTGATTTTTGGAAAACTCGCATGTCAACTTTTTTACAATCTACTGATTATCGCATGTGGATGCTTATTCAAGAAGGTTATTCTCCACCTTCTCGTGAAATTAACGGTTTTAAAACTGAAGTTGCTTTTACCTAATGGACTTTTGATGAACGAGATTTAGCTCAATTAAATGCGAAATGTTTGAATAGTTTTTTCTGTGCTTTAAAATCTGAGGATTACATGCGTGTTTCAACTTGCAAAACTGGTAAAGAAATTTGGGATAAATTGTGCATTACTTATGAAGGCACTAATGAAGTTAAACAATCCCGTTTAAACATTCTCTTGCATGACTACGAACTTTTTCGTATGAAACCTCATGAATCGATTTCTGACATGTACACTAGGTTTACTCAGATTGCTACCTCATTGCATGCACTAGGAAAAGAACTTTCGAACTATGAAAAAGTTAACAAGATTTTGAGATGCTTGCCTTCGTCTTATGATGCAAAAATTACTGCAATCACTGAATCTAAAGATTTGAACACCTATTCTATTGATAACTTGCTTGGCTCACTCATTGCTTACGAGCAAGGGGTGAATCAAAGAAATCTTGATGCAGGTGAGAAGAAAAAGGAGAAAACAATTGCATTGAAGGCACATAAATCGGATTCTGAATCTTCCGGGTTTGAAAGCGATGGAGTTGCCTTCATCACAAGGCAATTCAAAAGCTTTCTAAGGAAGAAACAAAAGCATCATCAAAGTTGGAAAAAAGGTAAGGATCATAAACATATTAAAGGATCTTCTGATGTTGTTTGTTTTGAATGCAGGAAACCTGGACATGTAAGAGCCGATTGTCCTACACTTCAAGATCATTCAAGCAAAGAAAAGGAAAAAGGTGAGGAGAAAGCTAAGTCTAGGAAGGAGAATAAGAAAATCCAAAGAGGCTTCTGGGCAGAATCTGGTACTGATTCCTCTGAGACTGAACCAGAGGAAGAGACTACAAACTTGTGTTTCATGGGAGAAAATCAAAGTGATGAGGAAGAGGTATGTAAACCAACCTATGATGAATTATTTGAAATCTGTGAAAAAATCCATACATCATACAAAAAACTTAAGAAAACTCATGCTAGCCTAAAATTAGAACATTCAAATCTACAAAAAGAGCATGAAGTTTTTCTCAAAGATCATGCAACGATTGATTCAAATCACATGGCTCTCCTTGATGAATTTGATGAATTAAACAAGAAGCATTTGGAATTAGTTGATAAAAGTAATACATTAAAAGCTTCACACACCTCACTTAATGATGATCTTAAGAAATCTAAAGAGATTGAGAAAAATTTGAGGATTGAGAATGATGCATTAAAAAGAACTAACTTGAGAATTCAAAATGATTTGGAAACATGTAAGAAAGCTAGGATGACACCAACTTTTAATCAAAGGCCAAAACCTAGGAAGAGGCATTTTTACCCAAACCATTTAAGAAAACCTTTTCCTGGAGTTCAATATTTTTCTTGTGGCATGCTAGGACACATCTCACACACTTGCACAGTTCACCGCAGTACACATTGGGTGTGGAGACCTAAGATGCATGATTCAAAGCATACCACATCTGCATTGCACTCTACATTTCCTAAGAAGGAGCCCAAATCTGTTTGGGTTCCTAAAACTGACTGTTGTTGAGTTTTGCAGGAGTGCTCTCACCAAAGATCTCGTGGGAGCATAAGATAACTGAACATAAGGAGGCTTGCAGCTCAATTGCTTAAATCCGTTGCTTTATCACTTGCTTGAAATCTTTAGTTTTTGTATGTCTTTTATTTTTTAGCTTTTGTGTTCACTTTGTGTTGTCTTTAGTTTGCTTATTTTTTGCTTTTGCTTTTTCACTTTGGTCTTTATTTTTTTTTTGGGGCTTCCATATGATGAAACTTCTCAAGCTTTTAAATATTGGAGTTTTTGGAGATAAGGTTTAGCTTTTTAAAATTGGTTAAAGGGAGTAAACTATTGATGTTTTTCCCTTCTTCTGACTTTGTTTAGAGGCATGATTGGATCTTTACTTTACATGACTGCAAGCCGACCTGACATTATGTTTAGTGTTTGCCTTTGTGCTAGGTTTCAAGCTGACCCTAAGGAATCCCACATGACTGCTATTAAAAGGATTTTTAGATACCTTTTGGGGACACAAGGATTAGGGATTTGGTACCCTAGACATAGCACTTCTTTTGAGATTATTGGTTTTTCTGACTCTGATTTTGCAGGATGCAAGGTGGATAGAAAGAGCACCTCTGGAACTTGTCAATTCATTGGACAATCCTTGGTCTCTTGGTCTAGTAGAAAGTAAACTTCTGTTGCACTTTCCACTGCTGAAGCTGAATACATTGCTCTTGGAAGTTGTGTGGCCCAAGTTCTTTGGTTGAAACAACATGTATTGGATCTAGGATTACATGTAAGCACCATCTCAATCTTTTGTGACAACACTAGTGCCATATGCATCTCTAAAAATCCTATCCAACATTCAAGAACTAAACACATTGACATTAGGCATCACTTTATTAGAGATCATGTGACTAAGGGAGACATTGAGTTACACCATGTGACAACTGAAAACCAACTGGCAGACATCTTTACTAAACCACTGGCCTTCGACACTTTCAGTTCTTTAAGGACCAGATTGGGTGTGATTGACATAAATGCATAAAATCTTTTTAGCTAAATTTTCTTTTTTTTTTTGCTTTCTTTTTACCTTGTCATGTGCTTTATTTTTAGATCATCACTGATATGATATTATATTTCTTGTTCTTGTCTTTAACAATTTGTAGTTAATATGTTTTCATCTACTTAATCTCTTAGATAGTATGAATATTTTGTGATTGTGTCTCTTTCCCTAACTTAGTATTAGTGGCATAGTTTTCTTTTCTAATCAAAAGTCTATCTCAAAATAAAAGATTGTTTATGAAACTAAGATCCTTTCTAAAGCTTGCTTAAACAAATCTATCTTGTATTTACAATGATTAAAAGTTTTTTTGTCACATCATGATCCCTCGTTACTCTTGTCTTCGATTATTAATCCTGCTTGTGGTAATTCTTCCCTATGTTAGAGAGAGAGCTCCTATTATCTAATATCTGAGAAGATATATTCACAACTAAGTTTTTTTTTTAAAGAGTCTAAAAGGGAATCTAGCTTACAAAAATAAAAAAATATATATTGGCCAATGATGCCAACAAAAGAAGCGCAAAGACGCCAAAAATTGAAAAATCTATAAAAAGATGTGCAAAGCGCCACAACATTGACAAGAGGCATAAAATGAGCCCACTCAAATGCAAGCTACTCTCTCTTTTTATATCTTTTAGAACTTAGAAGTTTTGATTCTCAAAGGCTTGATCTCGATTATCGTTCGATTATGACAAATCTACCTCAATGTTTTATAGAGATATTTTTCCTTATGACAAGTGGTGGGTAGAATTTTTTTCTCATATCCAATTAATTATTTGAGTTAGGTCATTGATTTCAAAAGACGATTCTACCATAAGAAAACGTTTTTTGGTTAAGGGTAAACCATGAACGGATATTCTCCTATTCTATGGATTAAATGAGATTGGTAACTCGTTAACTCACAGGTTTTTAAATCAATCACATGGAATACTATATCATTGATGTGCCTTGATTAAAAAAAAAAAAAAAAAACGGGGAATCTCTTTTGCTGTGCTTTCTTGTACCCTCCTTTTTGATATGTCAAAAGGTAGAGAAGTTTATGAGGTTCTTTTTTCATCAATCCTGAATTATTAACTATTAAATCTTTGTGTAGGATTTTGCCATCATCAAAAAGGGGGAGATTGTTGCAAATCTATTTTTTCATGTCTTATGTTTTGATGATTGACAAACATGGTTTCTCTTGGACAGCTTGTTGCTTCTAACTTTTCAGGAATCAAAGATCAGACAATCAAAAAGGAGCCAAGTTCAGGAATGCGTAGGTTTAGGGTTGAGTCAGTCTGTACTTTTATTTTTTATCTTTTGAGTCCACTTGTAATAGTCAAAGAGACTAATGCTTTGTAACCCTTCACACACACACTTGAGAGACTTAGAATTTCTGTTTTTACTCATATCGGCCAGGACGATTTCTTTGATCGGCCTGGACGATCCGCTTAAAACAGAAAGTCTAATTAAGGATTCTTAATTAAGGCAGCCGACGTTAACAGATCGTCCTGGACGATACGTGTATCGGCCAGGACGATAAGCTCAAAACAGAAAGAAGTAGCCGCCATAGACAAGTATGGTATACTGTATCTTTATATTATCGGCCCGGACGATCCTCGGATCGGACTGGACGATATTCACAAATTATGCCATAATTGTTCAGGAAATCAAGGGAGTAATTAAGGATGATTGATACGATCAGATCGTCCTGGACGATCGCAAGATCGGCCAGGCCGATCTAGTCAAAAACCTTAAGTTACTTCAGGACGATCAATATCGGCCAGCCCGTATTCAGGGCTATTGTCAGGACGATTTTCCTCTGATTTGAACTTATCGGCCAGGACGATCGTGAGATCGTCCTGGACGATCAAGCTAATTTTCAATCGTCTAGTTTTTCATCCATGGCTATGCTCTGGCCGATCTTCATTGATTTGTACTGATCGGCCAGGCCGATGTCTATATCGGCCTGGACGATATTGTCGGCAACTTGCAATTAATGAGCTCTTTTGAAGCTCTTCTATTTAAGAGCTCTTGTTCAACGTTTTTAAAAGACCTTTGGCTGCTGCTTTGACCTGAGAAGACCTTGAGGAGAGAAAGAGAGAGAGAGGAGAGAGAGAGGATCTTGTGAGGGGGAGCTTGTGAGGGGTTTCACAAGGGTTGCTTCAAGGATCTCTCTGCGTCGTCTTCGTCTAGAGTTTCTCATCCGTGAAAGGGTCGGTAGAGGTAAGGAGTTTTGCTTTTGGTTCTGGTTCTCTGCCAGCTTCAGGAGGAAGCAAAAGGAGATAGGTTCTCTGCCTTGCTGGGGTGGCAAAAAGGAGGTTCTTGTGAGGGTTTCTCCACCTAGCCGTGGGGGCTAAAGGAGAGTCACTTTTTTTAATGCAATACTTGGAGGGTGCCTCCAAGGAGTGGACGTAGGTCGAGTCGACCGAACCACTATTAATTTCTGTGTTCTTTTTCTTGCTTCCGCACTTTTAAATTCCGCACTTTTTGTGGTGTGATTTGGTTTATGTGATTTTATTTCTTTGTTTAAAAAGAAGTTTTTAAAATACCAATTCACCCCCCCTCTTGGTTAGTTTGGGACTAAGTTCATAGGGCTTAACATCCCCATCGAACTTTCATGGGGGTCTATCCTAGGCTTGGATTGGGGCAAAATAAGTGGCTCTACACTCCTCATCCTACACATAATTAGCACACTAAAAATCATACCCTAAATCCCATTGGATAGGTCTATATCCCCTTTTGAATTTAAGGGTCAAACCATGACCCTTAAACTTAAAAAATAGGGAACATGCCCTTGAACAACTTAAAATGGGGAGATAAAATTTGGACATGTCAGAAACATATCCAATTTCAATTTCCCAAAATTCTAGACCTAGTGGACATGTATTTAAAAAGTAATTAAAGAAATATATAAAATGCTCAAATTGAAATTAAGCCTAAGACTGATCTAACCAGGGTCTGGAACCATAAAGCTTTTATAGAGCTCACTGAGATCTTTCCAATGAGCCTAAGAACACCTTATTTGGATAAGTGTGCAGGGAGTTATTAATTTTTGAAGTTCCCTTGAATTTTTGGATTTATTAATCCGACAATTACACAGTCAGCAGCCGTTGACACGCGCCGTGCGTCGATTCACCAGGCAATGATTGGCGCTAACGGTTAACAGCCGGGTTAACCACAGCTGTTGGATGCCGGATCAAACGGCTGGGATTAATAGCGTTCCGATACCACGGGATTTAATCCGAGCCATTGATCGAGATCAACGACTGGGATTTCGCCTTTAACCTCCCGCTCGTATCCGAGACCGCAGGGCTTCTCCGGCTTGATCCGGGCGATCCCGCCGGTGAACTCCGATTAAATTTCACAGGGAGGATCAGGATGGTGGGAACCTTCAATCCAACGGTGGAAATCTGTTGGGGTGAAGGATTCCTTCACACTTGACCAGACTACCTAGCTAGGGAGCTCGGGATGGAGAGATTACAGCAGAGAAGGCCTCAACAAATGAGCTTCTCTATTAGGAAGCTTCAGGGCACGGTGGCAAACAGTTCTCCTTCAGACGTCGGGACCGGAGGATGGCCGGAGGTGCAACTTCGAGCTAAACGTCAAAGGCTTTCACGGGCGCTTGCTTGAACAGAAGGAGGGATCGATCTGGGAGCTCGGAGGAAGCGTCTGGGAGTTCGAAAGAGTTCTGGGAATCAATTGAGAGCGAATGCCAATGCCTCTTGAGCTTTGGTGAGCTCAAGGGTATTCAGCCACCTTTCGGTAGCTTGGATGAACGGGATTGAGCTGGAGAGGGCTCGGATTGCTGCCAGGTGGAAGATGGTGACGTCCAGGGGAGATCGTGGGGATCAAACTGGTGGATGGAAGCCTTGAGCACGGAATTGTCTTGGGGGACCACCGGAGCTCAAATTCCATTGGCTCCGACCGCCGCCCGGCCATGGTCTGGGTCGGGTTTATTGGGGGAGGTCGATGGGGACATGCTGGAGCCAAGGGTGGAGTCGATTTGGCCTGGGGAGGTCTGGATCGGACTGGTGGCTGGATTGGACCCAAACTTGCTCGGTTCAAGTTGAATTAAGCTCGATCCAGGTCAGGTCAGACCTTGGGTTTGGTATGGGAGATAGGTCTGGATCTGATGCACCCAGTACAGGTGATAATTGGATCTAATTTGGTCTGGGTAAAAAGTTGGCTCGGGTTGATCCAAATTCTGCTCTGTTCGGGTCGATTTGGGCTCAACCCAGGTCAGGCCAGACCCTGGGCTTGAGGTGGGAAGTGGGTTTGGGTCTAGTGCACCCAATCCAAGTGGCAATTGGGTCCAATTTGACTTGAGCTGGAAGATGGCTTGGGTCCAAGTGTTTTTGGCTACTTTGGGTTAGCCTAACTCTTGACCCAAGTTAGCCCAAGGCATGGGCTGGCTGGAGGAAGTGTATTGGACCTAGGGCCACCTAAGATAGGTGTTGATCAAGTTCAATTGGGCTTAGGTTGAGAGTCTGCCCAATCCTGTTGACCTCATTTTTGTATGAGGTCACTAAGACCCTTCCAGATTCTAAATTTAATCCTAGACTCTAGGATCCACTCTAGACCTTAGGATCTTTTCTAGAACTAGACCTTAGAGCTTATTCTAGAGCCTAGGATTCCTTTAAATCCTAGATCTCAGGGTCACTCCAACTTCAAATCAACTTCCACCTTTGATCAACCTCAATTTTAAATCAATTCTTATACTTAATCCACTCCAATTTCAATTTGATTCCTACCTATGACTAATTTGAATCTCAAACTCCATCCAATTCAAATCCAAATTAATTCAAACTTCAAATCAAATCTAAACCCAGAGTTTAAACTCAAATTCAAACCCTTAAGGCCCTGTCCTAAACACCCTTTTCAGAGATTTTTCAAACATTTCAAAACCCCAGTCAACTGGCCTCTGATTCAGGGTCTATCACTTGCAAAGTGATGAGACATGTCTCTAAAGGCTACCCTCCAATTTTGAGCTCATTCTGAGGGCTCTAACCCCAGAATCTCAATTAAAATTCAAAGGTTGTAAAACCTTCAAATATTTACAGCCTATGCCACTGAGCATAACCCTTTTGAGATTTTGACCTTGGAACCCTTATCCAAGCCTCCAATCACTTCCAGACCTTTGAATTTAACCCATTGAGCAGTAAACTGCATTTTCCAGACCCTTTTGACCTTAGTTGACCAATAGGTCAAAATTGACCAAAACACCCCTATGGGGCTCAAATGGGGATTTCAAACCAAATGAGCTCCAAATGGGATGCAACCACCTTTAACAAATTTCAAATGTCATTTCAAATCTTTTGAACCCATTTCCAACCCTTGAGTCAACCTGGTTGACCAAGTCAACTGGTTTGACCCAAGAGGCCCTTTAAGGGTCCAAACATGTGTTTTGACCCAAATGACCTCTTTAAGTCACCCAACCACTTCCATTAACCTTAAAATATCATTTCAAACCTGTTGAGCCCAAACCCAGACCCTGGGTCAACCTGGTTGACCAAGTCAACCCAGGTTGACCAAACAGGCCCTTAGGGGCTCAAATGGGGATTTTGGTCAATTTGACCTCCCCAGACCTAAGAACCACCCTCAATGGTCTTAAAATATCTTTTCAAATTTGTCCAGCCCAGATTCACCCATTGGGTCAGCCTGGTTGACCCAGTCAACTTAGGTTGACCCATTAGCTCTTAGAGGGTCTAAATGGGTTAAATCAACTCATCTGAGCTCTTCAACCCCTATTACCTATTCAAATCAATTCTTGGTTAAGGATCAAGTGTCACTTGACATTTGGTCAACTTGACTCAACTTGAGTTGACCAAGTCAACCTTCAATTCTTAGTGACATTGGCTCCCATTTTCCCTACCCTTGACTTTTGACTTTGACTCTTAATCAAACTATCCTAAATGACCTTTTACCTCTCCAAATGCCACATCACTAACTTTGACCTAGTTGACTGGTCAAACCAAGTCAACAAAGCCTTAAATCCCTCTTTGAATTGGTCAAACCTCCTATTTGACCTCAAAGAGTGTGGGATTAAGCTTGGAACTTCTCCAACCTATAGCCTTGACCTCCCCTATGCCACATCAGCAGCCATTGACCAGTTGACTGGTCAAAATGGTCAAGACTCTCTTAAAACCCCTTTTTCATGGTCAAAACCCTATTTCCTCCCTATATCACATGCCTAAAAGCCTCTTTTTGCTTTATTTCCCTAACTAATCCCTGTTTAAGCTGCTCCAAGGGCTTGGCTTAGGCTATTTAGGCAATGTTCCCTCCCACTCATCCCAAGTCCACCCAATGGGAATGAGGCATGTCCAGCCCTTTCCGCAGCCTTCCAGCTTTCCCAGGGACAGGTGGCATCATCTGGAGAGCCCTGGAGTCAATCCCAGCCATCCATTTGGCTTGGGGCGTTTGAATAAGGGAAAAAGGCCCTAATGCATAACATTCAAACCCTAACTCTCTCTCTCTACTCAAGCTCTCTCAAGCCCAGCTCCCTGTTCCACTGAGCTCCCCAGACATCCCCAAGCACATCCCTACTCAGACCCCGGCGATCAAACCTATCTCCGGCGATCTTCCGGCGAGATCTAGCACAATCAATTCAAGGAGTTGTCCCGGTCGATCCAGGCGATTTCGAAGCTCAGAGTCAACTAGGGATCTACACTTGGACAATCTACAAGCTCAACCATCCTTTTAACGGCTCAATCCGTCCAAAAATCAAGGTGAAAACTTAAACCCTAGATCTAGGCACACTAGATTAAATAACTTTAGTTTCACTCCGTTTTAAGATCTAAAATTACCTCCCCATTATTTCTGTTCATCCCCTTTACCTAGGTTTAAAATTTTATAAACATTGACCGAGCCGATCGGGAGAACGAGTCAAAAAACGCTTTCTAAGGCGTTTTCGTAGCCTCATTCAGGTGTACATTTTCTGAACCGTTGATCACTGGATCAACGGCCCAGATCAAGCCATTCGGGACCAACATCCGACCGTGTATCCGTTTGGCGTTCACCTTTTGGTCCGGCGATATCCTGATCGTTCGTTTGAGATCGCGGGATTAAATCCTAACCGTTCGATCTTTCTTAACGAGATCGAAACGCGGGATTAAATCCCGTCCGTTGAATTAAACCCGCGGTTTCGATCCAACGATCCACGCCAACCGCTGACGTGGTTAAGTGAAACCGCGTGAAGCGGTTTGCGATCGACGCGTGGCTGACCGCCGCCGCCAATCATTGGCGCCGTCGCGTATTGATCCTGCGGCTTCTATTGCGCCACGTCGCCCCGCTGTTTCTGTGGTTCGATCGGACGAGCCGAGTGAGCCACGTGTCCCGCCGGCGCTGCCGTTTGACTAATAAATAGATTTAAATTCATTTTAATTAGCATAACTTCAAAAAATTACAATAAATAAAATACAGAACTAAAAAATAAGTATAATATATCAAATTGTTCATAATTTTATCTAGTTTTTTTTAAAAAAACAATGAGACTATTTTGACTATTATTCTATTAATAATTTAACAAATACAGAAAATGTTTTTTTTATTTTTAATTAAAAATATATAAGCCATATTACTTTGAAATTTGGCATGATTATCATAGGATATATGATTGATTTCCAGTAAAATTTTCAGAGTTATTTGAGTAAATTTTAATATTAATTTGAGTTATATGATTATTTTGATAATTTATTAATATTTAATTAAATATTATGATAATTACATCATATTTTAAAAAGTTATTTTCAAATGACTCCAAAATCAGTGGATCTCTCAAGTTTCAAAATTTTATTTTAATGTTATTTTAAATTATCTTATTTTAAAAAGTAATATTCTTATAGGTTCACATATGAAAATACCTATATTTCAAGAAAAATTATTTTAAAATTATATATATATTAAACCTTTAACATAATTGAGAGATCTTGTGAAACTTTAAACCTAGATTGAGCTTGATTGAATAACATTGATGGGGAGTGATTAGTGTATAGTTGTGCTTCAACTATTCACTAATCAAGATCTAAGTTAAGTTGATTATGTTAGTTCTTGCATGTTTAAGATCCACACACCACTTAGATTTAGGTTCTCCTAGATTTAGGATTTGCTTGGTTTGATTGCATATTGCTTATGTTGAGTTAAAGGGTTAGAGAAATTTCGATTCAAACCTATCAAACTTAGGGACATTAAGGACAATAATTAAGGACATGTTTAGAAAACTTAGAATATCTTCAATAATTAGGATCCAATTCCATTTGACTTGGAACTTCAAACACATAAACTTAGTAACATGTACAGCCACTAGGAAAAGTTTCACTGAATTTGGAAATCATTAAGGTCCCTAATTAATTTTCCTAAGTTTAAACCTTAATTAAGCTTTTAAACCTTCCAGAAAATCTAATAAATCCATTTTAAATCCAAAAATTATGTTTAACCCCTCTAACTGACCATAATTAAACCCTTAACCCATGAAAATTAAAATCAAAATTAATTGACAGTAATTTGAACCTTAATTTAATTTTAAGTGAAAATCAATATTTAATTAATATAATTAATTAAAAAAAATATAAAAAAAAAAATCCAAAAATCTCCCAAACACTTGGGGATCACTCCTTAGGTTGTTCCTGACCTTTGGAGGTGTTTTCAAGAGATTGGGAATTTGTTTGAAGCAAAATCACAAAATGGCCCTCTAATTAAGAAATTTAGAAAATTCATTAAGTAGTCAAAATTTCAAACCTTCATAACTAATTCTAGAAAAATCCGAATCACCCAAACTCACTTGCATTCAATTCCTAATAAGGTCTAATATTTGTTAAAAATATTAAATTCCAGAAATTTGCAATATTTTAAAAAGTCAACAAATCGGTCAACTCTAAGTCAAAACTGGTTCAAAACTTCAAACCTTTGTAATAAAATGTAGAAAAATCCGATTTCAACGTACTTACCTTCTAACTGATCGTAGTAAGGTCTAGTATTTTAATAAAATACAAACTATCCAGAATTTGGGCTTAATCAATAAGTCAATTTTCAACCCTTTAATTAAATCATTAAAATATTAAAAAATTCATAAAATTCAAAATCATTCTAAAACTCCAGAAAATATTAGCTTAATGTTTAAAACACCTAACAAATCCTTTAAAACACAACAACCACCCTAAAGTTGAAGTTTATTGGCTGGACTACTCCGGGCTGCGGGGCTAAGTGTCCTAAGGAGGCTGGTTCCTCGAGCCTGGTGGCACAACGCCACGAATGAATTCTAAAGGGTGTCAAACCTTAAAATGGATTAATTTTTAATTATTTAACATTTTAAAAGTCTCTGATTCAATTACATTAATTTGGTTTATCGGCTGGACTACTCCGGGCTGCGGGGCTAAGTGTCCTAAGGAGGCTGGTTCCTCGAGCCTGATGGCACAACGCCACGAATCAAGTAATGGCAAACTTAAATTAATCAAGCTTTTAAAATCAGTAACTAACTCATTTTAATATTAATCCACTCTTTTAATTCCAACCAATTTAAATAACTTAATCAAACCCGATTGCTACTGGGTAACCCAGGCCTACGAGGCTATTAGCTTAGCCCCAAGGAAGGTGAAATAAACTTCACGGCCTCGGTGTGAAACAAAGGTAGCAATCAATTAACTTCCAAAATATGTTTAATTAAAATTCTCAATTCATTAATACTTAAATTTTAATCTAAATCCCCTTTTAAGCCTTAACAAACTCAAACTTTTAGACAACTTCAATTAATAACCCACTTTAGGATCTACCCCAGCCACACGACCTTTCTCACACACTTTAGATGATGTGCTAGGACAACCAATTCTAGATCTAGGTTAGGCCGGTGTTTACTTTACTGCTGTGTGCCGGATTTTTCGTAGTTTTCACTGCATGTTGTGGATGAAATTGCTTTGCTGTGCCTGCTTACCTTTTCTGTACTCTGTGGATGGATTGATGTGTTTGGCGACTAGATTACCCTTAGGTTAGGTACGATCTGGATGTTGACACAGTTTTCTGCAGGTGGCCACGCTCATGCAGGGCAATATAAAAAGGGGGCAAATTAAAAATGCATAAATATTATAAACTCTTTGCACAGGTGCTTCAGCTGCTAAAGCCCCCAAATAAAAAGAGCGTGGCCAGTGTGTTTACTTACTTTTTTTTTTTTTTTTTTTTTCTGTGCTCATATACAACTGCTTGGGAATAACTGCTTTTTATATATCAATTGCTTAGGATAACCCTGCAGGTGAGTCTAGATTTTTATTTTGATATTAATGTAATTTGTGCAAGTGTCAAGTGTTGTGAAAGTTTATTTTGAGTTGGGATACATAGATCCAAAGCTTGGATTCCAAAGAGGAAAGGATACCCCTTTGGGGAACACTCCTTTTCCATTTGAAAATCCAAATTTGGATCATACCTCTTCCTTACCCAAAGAGGAAAGAGTGGCCTTCCCCTTAGAGGGAAGTGCCCTCTTGTCCATTTGGGTAATCCACTACGAAGATTCCAAGAAGATTGAAGAAAAGGATTCCAAAGAAGAATGAAATTGAAGATTTGAAGACTTGAAGATTGAGAGTATCCCACCAAAATAACTTGCGTCATTGCTAGGCTTAGAATCCGGGTTGTTGTCAGTGGTGCCCGGCCACTTTACTTTCTGTAATATTCTGGTTTGTAATAAGCAAGGCAACTCTGCCTATGGACATTTATTAATTAATTTGTATTTGATGTAATGATTTGATTGCCTTTAGGATTACTTGTTTTTATTAGTTTTTTGGCGATTGCATGCCGCTCTTTGTTTTCGCCTGGATACGCGAGGCTCGTGAGGGTGTGAAATTTTTATACTCATAATCTTAAAAGTCTAAAATTTTAGTGAGTCTAAATAATGTAGAAAGATAACGAATCTAGGGAATTAGCCGGGGATCGCCCCCGGGGTCGCATGCATATTTTTGCATTACTCTTTCCTTGCTTTAGACCCTTCCCCGCCTGCGGGTAGAGTCCGGATAGTCTGACCTATGAGGACGAGGTGCCGGACCTGGGGAAGTCCAGTCTTCTAAAAAATTATTTTATAAGCCTGTTTTTAAAAATTTCAAGCATATTTGATTTGAGGTTGTTAACCAGCATGCATTGCATTAGATACAAATTAAAGAGTCAAAATTTTAATTTCATAGTCCTTAGCATTTTAGCACCCAACATAAGTCGAATGGGCCAATTAGGAAAATCTCTAGATGTCGGCCCCGCCTCCCCAAAACTTTAATTATAACGTCCCTACCACTCTTTCATAAAAGACCGGATTCATCTATTTTAAATCGATTAGGTGGTTAGCTGGCTCCCCAATCCAGGCCGGGGTAAGTCCAGATCTTGCACTGCATTAGTTAGGATCGGACGACTGTGGACCAGTGTCCAAAATAGATTTAGGTTCTGGGGCAGATCTTTGATTATAAGACCCCAAACTTCGGGAATCTAATCCCAAATTTCTAATAAAATGCTCAACTCTAATTAAATATCATTTCAATCCAAAAAATAAAGCCCAACACTTAGATTAAGTTGGGACACTTCCGGATGGTTCTGGAATCTTAAGGTGTCCCCTACCTCTCCTCATTTAACTCCGTTAATAACTGCTCAATTTTGATCCATTCCCTTTTGATTTTCCAATAATTCTATTCATACTTTGATATCACTCCTAGAAACTCTAAATAAAATTCTGTCATTATTTTAATCGAGAGTTTTCGTAGGAGATTTTATCTCCCTACGATGTAATTAACTACGAGGGCTTGCGCTCGTAGGAGATTTGGAACCCCACACACACCTGATTTTAAAGAAACTCAATTTCTAAAACTTCATTAGATTTCTTTGGGAAAAGTTAAATAATGATCGTCATAGTTGCATTAGAAGGATTATCGTTGAATGGTCTCATTTCCCTTTGGGGAGATACACCCTTCTTCGATAAGGCTTTGGATGTGAATGCGACGATCATGTTTCTTGAATATTGTAATTGGGTACTTAGTTGAACTATATTGTGTCCCCTCGAGGCCATATAGAGTTCTCCTTAGAACCCGATCATAACATTCAAGATGGTTTACATAATTCTAAGTTTGAACACCGCTATGAAAGTTTATTTTCATCCTTCGGGGTGATATACTCTTTCTAACGAGTTGATTCGACCTTAGAATTGGAACTCAACCTTAATCTTAAAATCCCCAAAGAAAACTAATATTTTTCAAAACCTGTTTTCCAAAATTCCACCAACAAAAAAAATGGCACGCCCGGTGGGACGAATCTCTCTCTCCATCTTTAATAATGGCAAAATTTTGTTTCATCGGTAGTCTTAACTACCTTTCTTCCGTTGGTCCCTTGCTCATTTCTTCCTTGGGTTAGTGTGGCCAACGTCTAAAATAAATAACAAAATATTAAAAGAGAGGTTTTACCTCTAAATTTGATTTTATTTAGACTTCTGTTCTGATTTTGACCTTCTGCCCCAGCATAGCCTGTGAGGCGACAGTGTCAAATCAGATCTCTAGATATCCTTTTTTTAATTTTATGGATTTATGGTCGATAAATTTTTCATTCAACATATAAATCCTTAAAATTGAAAAGCATTCAAAATTTTTTAATTTCATTCCAAACTTGCTAGTTTTAACCCCCTCATTCCTCCTTTGACTTCTAAGGGTGGGGAGGGTTAAACTATTCTTTTACTTGGGCTTTCTCACAATTCCATAAGCCTTCGGGCAAGGGGAAACTCTGTCCGTAGTATTTTGGAATTTGTAAGAGAACCCGTTTCAAATTTTCAAAATTTCTTCAAAGATTTTCTTAAACTCTAAGTTGACATATGTTACCCCATACGATTTCCTTGTGGGCTAATATATGTCATACTTTCAAAAAAATAATAATAAAATACTTCCTACTACTCTTTTCAAAAAAATCTAATTTCAATCATTTTCTTTAACTTTCAGAAAATTTCAAATGGCTGGCCAACTGATTTTCTCCTTTGACCGAGAGTTGAATTCGATTGTTAACGACCAAGGGAGTACTGTTATCTTTGGAATGGGATTTAGTACTCTAGAGCTCTCTATGGATGGACACCAAATTGTGAGCCTGGATGCCAGTAAGGAAACTCCCCCAGTAGTTGAGCTAATTGTGGCATCTGCACCTACCTTGCCAGTAGTCAGTGATGATCAGGAACAGCCTGAACCAGTTGTTGAGCCTTCCACTGAAATTAAGTCTGTCTTTGAAGAAGGATCTAGTTCTGGACTTAGATTCACCACTAAGAATCAGAAGAAGAATTATTTGAGGAGACTTAGGAAGAAAATCTCTAAGGCTAAGAGAGTCCTACCTTTTAAGACCTTGGCCCAAGTAGAACCTGAGGCTGTTGAGGAACTACCTATTCCTGCTTCCTCTCCCCTCCTAAAGGGAAGTCGCTTTTACCCCCTGGCTTCAGCTCAAGGGGAGGAGAGGATAGCTAGGATAGCCCGTTCTCCACCATGCCCGGTCGACTACTCGGCCAAGAAGACTCAGAAAGAAAAACACCTTCAAAAGACAAGAACTTTGAGAAATATAATTCACACCTGCGCTGCACAGACCGGACAGACTAAAGAGGAATATGTGAAACAGTTAAAGGGAGTGATCTCACATCGCTTCCAAAAAGAAGTATTGAAGGAAGAAGCATCTGAAGCAAAGAATTTAACCCCTCAATTCGTTAGGAAGAATAAGAAGTATGCTAGACAGCCTGCTACTTCGGTGCTGGTTGATGGATATCACTGGGTGCCACGCCCTCTGTCCTCTCAAACAGAGGGTATTGTGTTGACTGGGTCCGAGAGAGGCCGCCAATTTACTGGTAGACCCCCGGTACCCCCACATAAACCTGTGAGATTGGCCTCAGTGATTGTCAAACCAAAGGGGGTTGAAGTTCAAAAGCCCGTGGATCTTAAAGGAAAAAGACCTAAATCTCCTGAAAGGAGATATGTGCCGAAGAGAACTAAGTTGGAGAGTCTGCCACCACCTCCTAGAACTTCTAAGTTCATTCTGCAGCTCCAACGAGTTTCAATCAACCCTACTCCGAGTTCAGTTGAATTGATGGATGTTCAGGCTAGTACCCCAGTTGTTACAGTTGACAGTCCTACCACGGCCAGTTTAACCCCAGATCCAATAGTTACCGTTCCTGCTACCCCAGTTGATGATCCCCAAAGTCCGAGTGTCATTCCTAGGCCCCTTAGTCAGGTGTCTGAGGACCTTACCTTACCGGATGTGGGAACTATCACTTTACAAGCTCCTACTTCCCCTGAGGAATATGTCCCTCTCCCTGTAGAGGATGCCACTCTTCTGACTACCAGCTTTGGGATGGTCGAAGAGGAGAGAGTTGACCAGGATTTAGAGATGGAAGATGAGCCAGATACGAAGTCTCAACCAGATCCTAATCCAAAACTTACAGAAATCATTGCCCTTATGGATTCTGAAGAGTTGTTTGATATGGCTGAGTATAAAGGATACTTACCCCTCGACCCTAAATCAATTGGGGATAGACCGGTCGAGGAGGTAGTTCAAGAAATAAGAAACATCTTGTTGAACAAAGAAGGAATGGCTTCTTTTGACCCTGATATGGATGATCTCCTTGGAAATGAAGATGATTATGTTGGAGGCATTCATGTGGTTGAGACTAGAGGGTCTAATAAAGAAGCTGAGCCCAGCAGACGCCGATTTGTTTAAGATGATGATCCGCATGCTGTTGAGTCAGAATCAGATGAGTCTGTGAAAGATAAGGATGAAGAACATATAAAGAGTTTGGAGACTCAGCTTGCTACCATGATGTCACAAGTTAGAGAAATGCAAGAAAAGTTGGACAAATCACAGCAAGAGTCTTTTGCGATTCACCAATCAGCTCGAGAGCTCACAGAAAAGGCCAAAAGGGCAGAGCTTAAATCCAGACCTCTCGAGTCACCACCTGCGACTCTCCCTTGTCCAGTAGAGACACCTCCAGTTCACCCTACAGTTTCCACCATTCCTCCGATCCCCCCCAGAAGGATATCAAGCAGTTAATTGAGGACCAGGTAAGGGAGGCCTTAGCCCATGCTCAAGGAACTGTGTCTATTGCAAAGGGTAGACCCTACCCCGAGGAATATGACCTAGTTCCTTATCCAAAGGGTTTTGTGCCACCAACTTTTAAAGTTTTCACCGGAATTGAAAATCCGAGACAGCATCTGGCCCACTTCCGAGCAAGCTGTTGCAATGCAGGAGGGTCAGATGCTCTACTATTTCGCCAATTTGTAAGTAGTCTATCTGGCATTGCTTTTGAATGGTACGCCGATCTGCCCAACGGTTCAGTAAGAACCTTTAGCGACCTAGAAAACCTCTTTATTAAGAGATTTTCTGGAGCGCAACAACGCACCACCGTGGGCGATCTCGTGGTTGAAAAGCAAAAGCCGGGAGAGTCTCTAGTTGAGTACATCTTGAGGTGGCGAAACCTCTCGATGAAGTGTGAACCCCAGTTGCAAGAACAACATGCTGTGGAGATTCTGTTGAAGAATATCCACGGTCCTGTTGCTTTTCTCCTGAAGGGTTTCACTATTAAAACTTTTGAGAAACTTCTTAATAAGGCTAGCAATTTGCAGGAAGAGGCTCCTAGGATGCCATTCTTACGAGAGCAGTCTGAAGAAAGGAAGGGTCCAAAACTGGTGAAGACATTTGAAAAGAAAGCTGTGGTCTCAGCAGTAGACAAAGGAAAGAGGCCAATGGTTAGTCAGCCTAGCACTCCACTTCCACCACAGCCGCCTCAGAAGCAGCCCTTTCAGATAGTTCCTCAACATACCAGAGATCCCTCTTTCATCCCTTTTAGAGAGAGATTGGCAAAACCTTATCCATTTAAAAGGGAGTCAGTTAAGAAGATCTTTAGGAGTCTGTTAAAGAAACCGGATTTCCAGTTGTCAGAGGCTAGAAGGCCTAAGGATGAGAGCAAGAAAGATGATCCCAAGTACTGCCCCTACCACAGGATGCTTAGTCACCCTCTTGAGGACTGCGTTGTGTTCAAAGATTGGCTTGAGAGGAACTACACCCAAGGTAACATCATAATACCTAAGGAATACTTGGTCGATCCAGAAAAGGCTTCAATTAAGACCATTTCAGGTAATCCTCTTAACTCTTCTTGTTTTGTTGAAGATGGTTGGGACATTGCTTTGTCCCGGGCACTTAAAAAGTCGATTAACAAGTCTTTTCATCTTTCTCAACAGCTGACTACGATAGCCTAGGCCCCGGTGTGGAAGGTTGACCTGGACGCTTCGCAGAAGGATGTTGAGCCACTTCCCTCTCCAGTAGTCTTAGGAACTACTGAGAAAAATGTGAAAAAAGAAAAATCTGATTTTGTAGAGAGGAAGTGTGTAGATGAGAGATGTATTAGAATGGCGGATGGCGGTGTTAAAACCCTTTCCCCTCTTTTGTTATCTGACTTTTACTTTGCCCCATCAAAGGCGAAGGGTCAAAAGATGAATAAAAAACATCCTTCTACTTCTGTCTTGATGATTAACCATGAATCTCAAATGCAAATTGATGACTCTCCTGCTTTGAATCAAACTCCTAATGAACCAAATATTGAGGTTAATCAAACCAACCTCACTGAATCGACTATTCAAGAAGAGGTCGAATTTGAAGCTTTATCAGAAAGTGATTTCCCTCAAATTAATTTCCAAGGAAATCCTATCTTGATAGAACTTTCAGATTCTGACTCGCTTTCAGAAAATGATGATCCGACACCTATGGTGTGTGTAGACACTGCTCTAGTTTGCCCGCCCGAAGACGTCGAGCAGGTGCAACTCCGTGGCGGTAAAGTCTTACCCCCTAGGATGCCCCCTCAGGATAAAGGCAAGCAACCTTCATTCGAAATTTTAAGTCCGGATTCCCCTCAACAACCAGAATCTCCTTTAATTCCTCCGGGTTTCGAGTCTGTCGTTCCTAAGGTTGATTATAATGTTCTAGCCCACCTTAGGAAGTTGCCAGCAAAATTAAGTATTTATGACGCCCTCCTTCTTTCCAAAGAAATGAGGGAGTCTTTAGTTAAAGCACTTCTCGATCCCGAGATTTGCTTAACACAGTTGGCTGCAACTTCAGAAGGTGAGGCTCTCTACTTCAAAGAGGTCCCTGGGGTTACCTTTTCAGACGAAGATTTACTCTTGAGAACTGCTGACCACAATCGTCCCCTCTATATTACTGTAGATGTGGGAAATTTCAAGTTATCAAGAGTCCTTGTTGATCCGGGTGCATCGGTCAACGTGATGAACATAAAGACCCTTGCTTATCTCAGAGTTGATACTAGCAAGCTTTCAACCGACAGGTTGGTGCTTCGTGGGTTCAACGAGAAGGGCGAGAGAGCTTTAGGTTCGATCACTCTACTCCTGGAAATAGGAGGTTTAAAAACTGAAGCTAAATTTCATATAATTGATTCGACTACGTCCTTTAACGCACTTCTAGGTAGACCTTGGATTCACGAATATAGAATGGTTCCATCTACCCTACACCAATGCATTAAGTATCAACGAGATGGCATTGAACATGTGATTAAGGGTGATTTGCAACCATTCTCAATTCAAGAAATTGGGATCTACGAAGATGCTGCATATTTCGTACCAAAAGGGTCCTCGTCCCGTTCTAAATTAGAGATCAAATTTGAGGAGAAAATGGTTGAACAAAAATTCAACCAAAAGAAAGAAAAAGATAAGAATATCAATCAAGAAATGATTCAATCGAGTAGTGAAGACGACTCTGATATTGTTGTCCTTAGACCTCCAAGCACATTACCTCAAAGAGGTGGGAGGATGGCTTTAAGGGCACGAGGTCGAGGCCGCGCTTCATTAGACAGGAGAGCAGCACCCGTATATATTGATTTGGAATCAGATTCCGATGATGAACTAGAAAGTCAAGGTGCTGCCCTCTCTCTCGATTATCAAAGCATAAATACTCCTCCAAAATTTGATCTCACCTTAGACCAGGACAGTGACCCTGAGGCAGATATTTCAAAAGTTAAAAGTGACGAGCCTGAATTAACAATGTATGAAAAGCTCACTAGAAGGATTGAGGCCCTTTCTCTGACCCCACTGTCGGCAGGCAGGGTTGTAGGGTTAGAAGTCAAAGTGGCCCCCAACTTGGATGGTGAAGTTAAGAAAGTCCAGAAATTCTTTCCTGGCTCCTCCTCCGCAAGGGACGAAGGTGATGTAACCCTTGAGGAGGCAGATTTTAATGAATTAATGGAATTACCTTTCGGCTACTTCCCTGTTTGTGTAAAAAATACTTTTTCTAAAGGTTCTGTACCATACCGATGGACTAAGGGTCAAGCTAGATACCACGAGAACATTTGGCGAACAAAAATAAATAAAAATCCAACAAGTGGTATTGGCTTTGGAACAGTTAGTTCATTCGATGATGATGAGTATTGCCTAATGATAACTTACCATCTCGATTCTCCGAATGTCCCTACGGATCCTCCTTGCCCTTTGGATGGACTCTGTTTGGAGACTTTAGATGATCCCGATGATCTTCAAGTTCGGGATGCACCCCCTGAATTTGAAGAGGAAATTAAGTCGACAGTCGATGAGTTAAGAGAAATTAACTTGGGAAACGATGATGACCCCCGTCCGATTTTTATAAGTACTCTGTTAAGCGAGGGTGAAACTCAAGACTTAATCCAGTTGTTATTCGAGTTTAGGGACTGCTTTGCTTGGACATATGACGAAATGCCAGGTTTGCCTGCTGAGGTAGCAGTTCACAAACTTGGGGTTCGGCATGATGCCATCCCTGTTAAACAAGCTCCTCGACGCATGCGCTTAGAGATTGAGCAACAAGTCGTTTCTGAAGTTAAGAAATTGGCGGAGGCCGGATTCATTCGAGAGGAACAATACCCCTCTTGGGTGGCCAGCGTCGTGCCAGTTCGGAAGAAAAATGGTCAGATTCGGATTTGTGTCGACTATAGGGATCTGAATAAGGCATGCCCTAAGGATGAGTTCCCTTTACCAATACCAGAACTCATGGTGGACATTGCCTCCTCACATGCTATTTTCTCCTTCATGGATGGCTCGTCGGGTTATAACCAAATCAAGATGGCCCCTGAAGATGAGAGAAATACGGCGTTTAGAACCCCTATTGGAATCTTTTGTTATAAGGTAATGCCATTCGGCCTAAAGAATGCCGGAGCAACCTACCAACGGGCCATGACCCGTATCTTTGACGACTTAATTCATAATCAAGTTGAGTGTTATATTGATGATTTAGTTGTCAAGAGCAAGGTTAAAGAGGCTCACCTGCATGACTTAAGAGTTGTTTTCGAACGGTTGCGCCGCTACGACTTGAAAATGAACCCCTTGAAGTGCGCCTTCGGCGTCACTTCAGGAAAATTCTTAGGATTCGTAGTGAGGCACCGCGGAATCGAGATAGATCCTGCTAAAATTGAAGCCATCTTAGATATGCCATCCCCTAAGAGCCTTACTCAATTGAGGTCTCTACAAGGTAGATTGGCATATATAAGGAGGTTTATTTCTAATCTTTCCGGGAGATGTCAACCCTTTTCTGTCCTTGCGAAAAAGGATACTAAATTCGTATGGGGCGAGAAGTGTCAAAATGCTTTTGATGATATCAAACAATACCTGTCTAACCCGCCAGTCTTGGCAGCTCCGATTCCCGGAAAGCCATTAATCCTCTACACCGCAGCTCTAGATGAGTCTTTAGGTGCTCTGTTGGCCCAAGTTAACGACGAGGGAAAAGAGAATGCTCTCTACTACCTTAGTCGAAGACTCCTTCCTACTGAGATTCGATACCCGTCAATTGAGAAGCATTGTCTTGCTCTGGTTTTTGCAGCTCAGAAACTAAGGCATTACATGCTTTCGCACTCAATTAGTTTGATTTCAAAAGTTAATCCTTTGCAATATCTTATGACCCGACCTACTTTGTCAGGACGTCTAGCTCGTTGGTCTATGATATTGTTGCAATTTGAGATTACTTTCACTCCCCTTCGTGCTGTGAAAGGACAGGCTGTCGCCGATTTTCTGGCAGCACACCCGCTGCCGGCAGATTCTCCTCTGAACGATGACTTACCCGACGAACAAATCATGAGTTTGGGGGAATCTGGCAAGGCCATCTGGGAATTATATTTTGATGGGGCAGCATCCTCTCGTAGGATTGCGACCCAACAATCTGTAATTCCTGGAAAGGCTGGAGTCGGTTTAATTTTTATTACACCAGAAAAAGGAATGATGCATTTTTCCTACCACTTATCGGAGCCTTGCACAAACAACGAAGCTGAATACGAAGCTCTGATAACTGGTTTGGAACTTGCAATTCTAATGGAGATTAAAGAGATTAAGATCTTTGGAGATTCCCAACTAGTTATTAACCAAGTCGCCGGAACTTATAAAGTCTTGAATCCGAATCTCCTAAAATATCACCAGTACACGCTTCACTTGTTGGAACAAATTCCCATTGCTACTTTGTATAGGGTTCCCCGTGGAAGCAATTCTGCGGCGGATGCCTTAGCAAAACTTGCAAAGGAATTTGCATGTCCTGAGGAGGATTCCATCCCTATAGAGATACAGGGTCGTATGACCCTTTCTCTTATAGATTTGGAACATATTAGTAAGACTCCCCTTCAGATCCTTTCTGCCTCTTCGACGACTGACGAAGAAGGCGATTGGAGACGACCCTTAGTCGATTACCTTAAGGAAGGGAAGCTTCCCCAGGATAAATCACTCTCCAACCAGATTAAGAAACGTGCCCTCTCATATGCACTAGTTAACAATCTGTTGTACCGTCGGTCCTTTGATCATATGTGGCTGCGCTGTTTGAACAAGCGAGAAGCCCAGAAAATTGTTAATGAAGTTCATTCAGGACTGTGCGGTGCTCATCAATCGGGTCCAAAAATGAAATTAAAGATTAAAAGACTTGGGTACTACTGGCCTACAATGATTGACGATTGCATGAATACTGCAAAGCTCTGTCATCAATGTCAGGTCCATGGTGTGGTTTTACATCAGCCGCCTAATGTGTTACACCCTACGATAGCCTCGTGGCCCTTTGAAAGTTGGGGCACGGATATCATTGGGCCGATTGACCCTCCCTCCGCGAGAGGTCATCGTTTCATATTAGCTGCAACTGATTACTTTTCAAAATGGGCGGAAGCAATTCCCCTACGAAATGTAACATCACACCATGTCTTAAAATTCTTTCGTGACCATATTGTATATCGATTCGGCGTACCCCGTAGAATCATATCCGATAATGGGTCCGCATTCAAGTCTACAAAAATCAATAGTTTCGTAAGGCGCCATAATATTGATTGGAGATATTCGACGATCTATTACCCTCGGGCGAATGGATTGGCCGAGGCCTTCAACAAAACCTTGGTGCAAATTGTCAAAAAGACCCTTGATGATAACAAACGGCAGTGGGATGAGCGGTTGGTGGAAGCTCTGTGGGCTTATCGTACCACTTATAGAACCCCGACCCAATCCACCCCGTTTGCACTGGTGTATGGATCTGAGGCTGTTCTACCCTTGGAAATACAGATCCCTTCGCTTAGAATTGCAGTTCAGAATCAAATTACCAATGAACAAAATGCAAGACTACGATTGGAAGAACTCGAAGGCCTTGAAGAGCGACGTCTCCAAGCTCAACAAAGTTTAGAGTTGTATAAATCCCGTATGGTTCAAGCCCATGATAAGTTAGTGCGACCTAGGACCTTCCAAGCGGGAGACTTGGTTTTGGTCCTTCGGAGGCCTATCTTGGCCCATCGGAAGTTGGGAGGCAAATTTGAACCCACATGGGAAGGACCCTTCGTTATAGAGACTGTCTACGAAGGAGGCTCGTATCAGTTAGTAGATTGTAAAGGGAACCACCCAATGCTACCTGTTAATGGGCGTTTCCTTAAGAAATACTATGCTTGATGTAGCTCATTTTATCAATCAATAAAACTTTCTTTTCTTGATTTATAGCTTGATTCTACCTTTTTTTTTAAGTTAAGTTTTTAACGCTCTTCGCCCTTTTCCTTAAGGTTAGGTCCTTCCTTCCCTTAGGATTAGACCCGCTAGTGGTGGAGTACGCCCTCTGTGGCACCACCCTGGCATTTCACCCGGGGATTAGTGGTGGAGTACGCCCTTCGTGGCACCATCCTGATTCCCATTCGCTAGTGATGGAGTACGCCCTTCGTGGCACCATCCTAGTTTGCCAGTTAATTTGCCTATTTGGAGTAAGTCTTCTATCAGCATCCTATAGGCCTAAGGTTGGGTGATGCCCTTCCTTAGACCCAAGGCTAGGTATTCCCTACCTTGGTTTCCAGTTAATCCGTCTACTAGGAGTAAGTCTTCTATCAGCATCCTGTAGACCTAAGGTTGGGTGATGCCCTTCCTTAGACCCAAAGTTAGGTATTCCCTACTTTGGTTTCCAGTTAATCCGTCTACTAGGAGTAAGTCTTCTATCAGCATCCTATAGGCCTAAGGTTGGGTGATGCCCTTCCTTAGACCCAAGGCTAGGTATTCCCTACCTTGGTTTCCAGTTAATCCGTCTACTAGGAGTAAGTCTTCTATCAGCATCCTGTAGACCTAAGGTTGGGTGATGCCCTTCCTTAGACCCAAAGTTAGGTATTCCCTACTTTGGTTTCCAGTTAATCTGCCTATTTGGAGTAAGTCTTCTATCAGCATCCTATAGGCCTAAGGTTGGGTGATGCCCTCCCTTAGACCCAAGGCTAGGTATTCCCTACCTTGGTTTTACCAGTTTTCCTTATCCAATAGGTGTAAGCCTTTTCATTAGCATCCTATAGGTTTGAGGTTGGGAGATGATCTCCCTTCCATTCTCAAAATTCTACTTCCATTCGGTCAACACCAATGTGTGCAGCAGAAGTTCCTTCTACCACACACATTGGGGGTCCATTTGTTGACCTCATTTTTGTATGAGGTCACTAAGACCCTTCCAGATTCTAAATTTAATCCTAGACTCTAGGATCCACTCTAGACCTTAGGATCTTTCCTAGAACTAGACCTTAGAGCTTATTCTAGAGCCTAGGATTCCTTTAAATCCTAGATCTCAGGGTCACTCCAACTTCAAATCAACTTCCACCTTTGATCAACCTCAATTTTAAATCAATTCTTATACTTAATCCACTCCAATTTCAATTTGATTCCTACCTATGACTAATTTGAATCTCAAACTCCATCCAATTCAAATCCAAATTAATTCAAACTTCAAATCAAATCTAAACCCAGAGTTTAAACTCAAATTCAAACCCTTAAGGCCCTGTCCTAAACACCCTTTTCAGAGATTTTTCAAACATTTCAAAACCCAGTCAACTGGCCTCTGATTCAGGGTCTATCACTTGCAAAGTGATGAGACATGTCTCTAAAGGCTACCCTCCAATTTTGAGCTCATTCTGAGGGCTCTAACCCCAGAATCTCAATTAAAATTCAAAGGTTGTAAAACCTTCAAATATTTACAGCCTATGCCACTGAGCATAACCCTTTTGAGATTTTGACCTTGGAACCCTTATCCAAGCCTCCAATCACTTCCAGACCTTTGAATTTAACCCATTGAGCAGTAAACTGCATTTTCCAGACCCTTTTGACCTTAGTTGACCAATAGGTCAAAATTGACCAAAACACCCCTATGGGGCTCAAATGGGGATTTCAAACCAAATGAGCTCCAAATGGGATGCAACCACCTTTAACAAATTTCAAATGTCATTTCAAATCTTTTGAACCCATTTCCAACCCTTGAGTCAACCTGGTTGACCAAGTCAACTGGTTTGACCCAAGAGGCCCTTTAAGGGTCCAAACATGTGTTTTGACCCAAATGACCTCTTTAAGTCACCCAACCACTTCCATTAACCTTAAAATATCATTTCAAACCTGTTGAGCCCAAACCCAGACCCTGGGTCAACCTGGTTGACCAAGTCAACCCAGGTTGACCAAACAGGCCCTTAGGGGCTCAAATGGGGATTTTGGTCAATTTGACCTCCCCAGACCTAAGAACCACCCTCAATGGTCTTAAAATATCTTTTCAAATTTGTCCAGCCCAGATTCACCCATTGGGTCAGCCTGGTTGACCCAGTCAACTTAGGTTGACCCATTAGCTCTTAGAGGGTCTAAATGGGTTAAATCAACTCATCTGAGCTCTTCAACCCCTATTACCTATTCAAATCAATTCTTGGTTAAGGATCAAGTGTCACTTGACATTTGGTCAACTTGACTCAACTTGAGTTGACCAAGTCAACCTTCAATTCTTAGTGACATTGGCTCCCATTTTCCCTACCCTTGACTTTTGACTTTTGACTCTTAATCAAACTATCCTAAATGACCTTTTACCTCTCCAAATGCCACATCACTAACTTTGACCTAGTTGACTGGTCAAACCAAGTCAACAAAGCCTTAAATCCCTCTTTGAATTGGTCAAACCTCCTATTTGACCTCAAAGAGTGTGGGATTAAGCTTGGAACTTCTCCAACCTATAGCCTTGACCTCCCCTATGCCACATCAGCAGCCATTGACCAGTTGACTGGTCAAAATGGTCAAGACTCTCTTAAAACCCCTTTTTCATGGTCAAAACCCTATTTCCTCCCTATATCACATGCCTAAAAGCCTCTTTTTGCTTTATTTCCCTAACTAATCCCTGTTTAAGCTGCTCCAAGGGCTTGGCTTAGGCTATTTAGGCAATGTTCCCTCCCACTCATCCCAAGTCCACCCAATGGGAATGAGGCATGTCCAGCCCTTTCCGCAGCCTTCCAGCTTTCCCAGGGACAGGTGGCATCATCTGGAGAGCCCTGGAGTCAATCCCAGCCATCCATTTGGCTTGGGGGCGTTTGAATAAGGGAAAAAGGCCCTAATGCATAACATTCAAACCCTAACTCTCTCTCTCTACTCAAGCTCTCTCAAGCCCAGCTCCCTGTTCCACTGAGCTCCCCAGACATCCCCAAGCACATCCCTACTCAGACCCCGGCGATCAAACCTATCTCCGGCGATCTTCCGGCGAGATCTAGCACAATCAATTCAAGGAGTTGTCCCGGTCGATCCAGGCGATTTCGAAGCTCAGAGTCAACTAGGGATCTACACTTGGACAATCTACAAGCTCAACCATCCTTTTAACGGCTCAATCCGTCCAAAAATCAAGGTGAAAACTTAAACCCTAGATCTAGGCACACTAGATTAAATAACTTTAGTTTCACTCCGTTTTAAGATCTAAAATTACCTCCCCATTATTTCTGTTCATCCCCTTTACCTAGGTTTAAAATTTTATAAACATTGACCGAGCCGATCGGGAGAACGAGTCAAAAAACGCTTTCTAAGGCGTTTTCGTAGCCTCATTCAGGTGTACATTTTCTGAACCGTTGATCACTGGATCAACGGCCCAGATCAAGCCATTCGGGACCAACATCCGACCGTGTATCCGTTTGGCGTTCACCTTTTGGTCCGGCGATATCCTGATCGTTCGTTTGAGATCGCGGGATTAAATCCTAACCGTTCGATCTTTCTTAACGAGATCGAAACGCGGGATTAAATCCCGTCCGTTGAATTAAACCCGCGGTTTCGATCCAACGATCCACGCCAACCGCTGACGTGGTTAAGTGAAACCGCGTGAAGCGGTTTGCGATCGACGCGTGGCTGACCGCCGCCGCCAATCATTGGCGCCGTCGCGTATTGATCCTGCGGCTTCTATTGCGCCACGTCGCCCCGCTGTTTCTGTGGTTCGATCGGACGAGCCCGAGTGAGCCACGTGTCCCGCCGGCGCTGCCGTTTGACTAATAAATAGATTTAAATTCATTTTAATTAGCATAACTTCAAAAAATTACAATAAATAAAATACAGAACTAAAAAATAAGTATAATATATCAAATTGTTCATAATTTTATCTAGTTTTTTTTAAAAAAACAATGAGACTATTTTGACTATTATTCTATTAATAATTTAACAAATACAGAAAATGTTTTTTTTATTTTTAATTAAAAATATATAAGCCATATTACTTTGAAATTTGGCATGATTATCATAGGATATATGATTGATTTCCAGTAAAATTTTCAGAGTTATTTGAGTAAATTTTAATATTAATTTGAGTTATATGATTATTTTGATAATTTATTAATATTTAATTAAATATTATGATAATTACATCATATTTTAAAAAGTTATTTTCAAATGACTCCAAAATCAGTGGATCTCTCAAGTTTCAAAATTTTATTTTAATGTTATTTTAAATTATCTTATTTTAAAAAGTAATATTCTTATAGGTTCACATATGAAAATACCTATATTTCAAGAAAAATTATTTTAAAATTATATATATATTAAACCTTTAACATAATTGAGAGATCTTGTGAAACTTTAAACCTAGATTGAGCTTGATTGAATAACATTGATGGGGAGTGATTAGTGTATAGTTGTGCTTCAACTATTCACTAATCAAGATCTAAGTTAAGTTGATTATGTTAGTTCTTGCATGTTTAAGATCCACACACCACTTAGATTTAGGTTCTCCTAGATTTAGGATTTGCTTGGTTTGATTGCATATTGCTTATGTTGAGTTAAAGGGTTAGAGAAATTTCGATTCAAACCTATCAAACTTAGGGACATTAAGGACAATAATTAAGGACATGTTTAGAAAACTTAGAATATCTTCAATAATTAGGATCCAATTCCATTTGACTTGGAACTTCAAACACATAAACTTAGTAACATGTACAGCCACTAGGAAAAGTTTCACTGAATTTGGAAATCATTAAGGTCCCTAATTAATTTTCCTAAGTTTAAACCTTAATTAAGCTTTTAAACCTTCCAGAAAATCTAATAAATCCATTTTAAATCCAAAAATTATGTTTAACCCCTCTAACTGACCATAATTAAACCCTTAACCCATGAAAATTAAAATCAAAATTAATTGACAGTAATTTGAACCTTAATTTAATTTTAAGTGAAAATCAATATTTAATTAATATAATTAATTAAAAAAAATATAAAAAAAAAAATCCAAAAATCTCCCAAACACTTGGGGATCACTCCTTAGGTTGTTCCTGACCTTTGGAGGTGTTTTCAAGAGATTGGGAATTTGTTTGAAGCAAAATCACAAAATGGCCCTCTAATTAAGAAATTTAGAAAATTCATTAAGTAGTCAAAATTTCAAACCTTCATAACTAATTCTAGAAAAATCCGAATCACCCAAACTCACTTGCATTCAATTCCTAATAAGGTCTAATATTTGTTAAAAATATTAAATTCCAGAAATTTGCAATATTTTAAAAAGTCAACAAATCGGTCAACTCTAAGTCAAAACTGGTTCAAAACTTCAAACCTTTGTAATAAAATGTAGAAAAATCCGATTTCAACGTACTTACCTTCTAACTGATCGTAGTAAGGTCTAGTATTTTAATAAAATACAAACTATCCAGAATTTGGGCTTAATCAATAAGTCAATTTTCAACCCTTTAATTAAATCATTAAAATATTAAAAAATTCATAAAATTCAAAATTATTCTAAAACTCCAGAAAATATTAGCTTAATGTTTAAAACACCTAACAAATCCTTTAAAACACAACAACCACCCTAAAGTTGAAGTTTATTGGCTGGACTACTCCGGGCTGCGGGGCTAAGTGTCCTAAGGAGGCTGGTTCCTCGAGCCTGGTGGCACAACGCCACGAATGAATTCTAAAGGGTGTCAAACCTTAAAATGGATTAATTTTTAATTATTTAACATTTTAAAAGTCTCTGATTCAATTACATTAATTTGGTTTATCGGCTGGACTACTCCGGGCTGCGGGGCTAAGTGTCCTAAGGAGGCTGGTTCCTCGAGCCTGATGGCACAACGCCACGAATCAAGTAATGGCAAACTTAAATTAATCAAGCTTTTAAAATCAGTAACTAACTCATTTTAATATTAATCCACTCTTTTAATTCCAACCAATTTAAATAACTTAATCAAACCCGATTGCTACTGGGTAACCCAGGCCTACGAGGCTATTAGCTTAGCCCCAAGGAAGGTGAAATAAACTTCACGGCCTCGGTGTGAAACAAAGGTAGCAAACAATTAACTTCCAAAATATGTTTAATTAAAATTCTCAATTCATTAATACTTAAATTTTAATCTAAATCCCCTTTTAAGCCTTAACAAACTCAAACTTTTAGACAACTTCAATTAATAACCCACTTTAGGATCTACCCCAGCCACACGACCTTTCTCACACACTTTAGATGATGTGCTAGGACAACCAATTCTAGATCTAGGTTAGGCCGGTGTTTACTTTACTGCTGTGTGCCGGATTTTTCGTAGTTTTCACTGCATGTTGTGGATGAAATTGCTTTGCTGTGCCTGCTTACCTTTCTGTACTCTGTGGATGGATTGATGTGTTTGGCGACTAGATTACCCTTAGGTTAGGTACGATCTGGATGTTGACACAGTTTTCTGCAGGTGGCCACGCTCATGCAGGGCAATATAAAAAGGGGGCAAATTAAAAATGCATAAATATTATAAACTCTTTGCACAGGTGCTTCAGCTGCTAAAGCCCCCAAATAAAAAGAGCGTGGCCAGTGTGTTTACTTACTTTTTTTTTTTTTTTTTTTTCTGTGCTCATATACAACTGCTTGGGAATAACTGCTTTTTATATATCAATTGCTTAGGATAACCCTGCAGGTGAGTCTAGATTTTTATTTTGATATTAATGTAATTTGTGCAAGTGTCAAGTGTTGTGAAAGTTTATTTTGAGTTGGGATACATAGATCCAAAGCTTGGATTCCAAAGAGGAAAGGATACCCCTTTGGGGAACACTCCTTTTCCATTTGAAAATCCAAATTTGGATCATACCTCTTCCTTACCCAAAGAGGAAAGAGTGGCCTTCCCCTTAGAGGGAAGTGCCCTCTTGTCCATTTGGGTAATCCACTACGAAGATTCCAAGAAGATTGAAGAAAAGGATTCCAAAGAAGAATGAAATTGAAGATTTGAAGACTTGAAGATTGAGAGTATCCCACCCAAAATAACTTGCGTCATTGCTAGGCTTAGAATCCGGGTTGTTGTCAGTGGTGCCCGGCCACTTTACTTTCTGTAATATTCTGGTTTGTAATAAGCAAGGCAACTCTGCCTATGGACATTTATTAATTAATTTGTATTTGATGTAATGATTTGATTGCCTTTAGGATTACTTGTTTTTATTAGTTTTTTGGCGATTGCATGCCGCTCTTTGTTTTCGCCTGGATACGCGAGGCTCGTGAGGGTGTGAAATTTTTATACTCATAATCTTAAAAGTCTAAAATTTTAGTGAGTCTAAATAATGTAGAAAGATAACGAATCTAGGGAATTAGCCGGGGATCGCCCCCGGGGTCGCATGCATATTTTTGCATTACTCTTTCCTTGCTTTAGACCCTTCCCCGCCTGCGGGTAGAGTCCGGATAGTCTGACCTATGAGGACGAGGTGCCGGACCTGGGGAAGTCCAGTCTTCTAAAAAATTATTTTATAAGCCTGTTTTTAAAAATTTCAAGCATATTTGATTTGAGGTTGTTAACCAGCATGCATTGCATTAGATACAAATTAAAGAGTCAAAATTTTAATTTCATAGTCCTTAGCATTTTAGCACCCAACATAAGTCGAATGGGCCAATTAGGAAAATCTTTAGATGTCGGCCCCGCCTCCCCAAAACTTTAATTATAACGTCCCTACCACTCTTTCATAAAAGACCGGATTCATCTATTTTAAATCGATTAGGTGGTTAGCTGGCTCCCCAATCCAGGCCGGGGTAAGTCCAGATCTTGCACTGCATTAGTTAGGATCGGACGACTGTGGACCAGTGTCCAAAATAGATTTAGGTTCTGGGGCAGATCTTTGATTATAAGACCCCAAACTTCGGGAATCTAATCCCAAATTTCTAATAAAATGCTCAACTCTAATTAAATATCATTTCAATCCAAAAAATAAAGCCCAACACTTAGATTAAGTTGGGACACTTCCGGATGGTTCTGGAATCTTAAGGTGTCCCCTACCTCTCCTCATTTAACTCCGTTAATAACTGCTCAATTTTGATCCATTCCCTTTTGATTTTCCAATAATTCTATTCATACTTTGATATTACTCCTATAAACTCTAAATAAAATTCTGTCATTATTTTAATCGAGAGTTTTCGTAGGAGATTTTATCTCCCTACGATGTAATTAACTACGAGGGCTTGCGCTCGTAGGAGATTTGGAACCCCACACACACCTGATTTTAAAGAAACTCAATTTCTAAAACTTCATTAGATTTCTTTGGGAAAAGTTAAATAATGATCGTCATAGTTGCATTAGAAGGATTATCGTTGAATGGTCTCATTTCCCTTTGGGGAGATACACCCTTCTTCGATAAGGCTTTGGATGTGAATGCGACGATCATGTTTCTTGAATATTGTAATTGGGTACTTAGTTGAACTATATTGTGTCCCCTCGAGGCCATATAGAGTTCTCCTTAGAACCCGATCATAACATTCAAGATGGTTTACATAATTCTAAGTTTGAACACCGCTATGAAAGTTTATTTTCATCCTTCGGGGTGATATACTCTTTCTAACGAGTTGATTCGACCTTAGAATTGGAACTCAACCTTAATCTTAAAATCCCCAAAGAAAACTAATATTTTTCAAAACCTGTTTTCCAAAATTCCACCAACAAATCCCAAGTGATTTTGGGCACTTTGGGTTAGCCTAACTCTTGACCCAAGTAAGCCCAGGGGTTGGGCTGGTCAAGGAAGGTGTATTGAGTTAATGGGAACTCAATGGCACCTTGATTTGAATTCAATTTGATTAAGATCAAAAGATGGCTCAAGGGAAGCCTCTCTTTGGTCTCTTGGGTCAAGCCATATGGCTAACCCAAGTAAGCCCAAGGCTTGGGTCTCCAAGAGGGGTCTCTTGTGTATCCAAGGGGTCATCCCATGCATTCAAATGACTTGGAATGGACTTGGTTCAAAAATTTGAAAGAGTAGGGGTGTATGGGTTAATGGGTCAAATCTGGTTAACTTGGTCAACCAAGTTGACCCAAGGTCTGGGTTTGAGTTCAACAAGTTGGGTTTGATATTTGAAATTCATTGAAAGTGGTTTCAAAGAGTTTGGAATTTATTTGAGTTAAAATGGGCATTTGAAATCCCATAAGGGTATTTTGGTCAATCTTAACCCATTGGTCAACTAAGGTCAAAAATGGGTCTAAAAAAATGCAGTTTACTACTCAATAGGTTGCAATCAAGGGTTTGGAAGTGATTGGAGGCTTTGATAAAGGCTCCAAGATCAAACTCTTCAAGGGTTTAGGTCCAGTGGCATATGATGTAAATATTTGAAGGTTTTACAATCATTGGATTTTAATTCAAATTCTGGTGTTAGAGACCTCAGAATGGGCTCAAAATTGGAGGGTAGCCTCTAGAGACATGTCTTATCACTTTGTAAGTTATATACTCTGAATCAGAGGCCATTTGACTGGGTTTTAAAATGTTTGAAAAATCTTTGAAAAAGGTCTTTAGGACAGGGCCTTAAGACTTTGGATTTGAGTCTGGATTTTTGGATTTGGATTGGATCTTAAGTTTGAACGATTGGAGTATCCAAATCATCTACAATCATGTGGTGATTGTTAATGAATGGATAGGGTCAAGGCTAGATCAAAGGTGGAATCAAAGTCTAAGTTGAAATTTAAATTCTCAAGTGGATTGAATCAAAATTTGGGTATTTTTAAAATTTGAATTAATTGGGATTTGAGTTGAATGAAGCTTGAGATTCAAATTAATCAAGGGTAGGAATTAAATTGAAGTTGGAGTTGATCAAAGGTAGGAATTGATTTGAGGTTGAAGTTGATCAAGGGTAGGGATTGATTTGAGTTTAGATTGATCCTAAGATCTAGAGTGGTTCTAAGATCTAGGGTCTAAGAAAATCCTAGGCTCTAGAATGGATCCTACGGTCTGGCTCTAGGAAAGGACCTTAAGATCAAGATTAGATCCTGGGATCTAGAATTAATCTGGGGTTTGGAAGGGCCTTAGTGACCTCATACAAAAATGAGGTCAACAAATGGACCCCCAATGTGTGTGGTAGAAGGAACTTCTACTGCACACATTGGCGTTGACCGAATAGAAGTAGAATCTTAAGGGTGGAAGGGAGGTGATCTCCCAACCTCAAGACTATAGGATGCTAATGGAAGGCTTACACCTATTACACAAGGAAATTGGAGAAACCAAGGTAGGGAATACCTAACCTTGGGTCTAAGGAAGGGTATCACCCAACCTTAGGCCTATAGGATGCTGATAGAAGACTTACTCCAAATAGGCAGATTAACTGGAAACCAAAGTAGGGAATACCTAGCTTTGGGTCTAAGGAAGAGCATCACCCAACCTTAGGTCTACAGGATGTTGATAGAAGACTTACTCCTAGAAGACGGATCAACTAGAAACCAAGGTAGGGAATACCTAACCTTGGGTCTAAGAAAGGACATCTCCCAACCTTAGGCCTATAGGATGCTGATAGAAGACTTACTCCAAATAGGCAGATTAACTGGAAACTAAAGTAGGGAATGTTGCAAACCTAGTTTTTATGTATTATGTTTTGATGATTGACAAACACTGTTTCTCTTGGACTACTTGTTGCTTCTAACTTTTCAGGAATCGAAGATCGGACGATCAAGAAGGAGCCAAGTTCAGGATTGCGTAGGTTTAGGGTTGAGTCAGTCTGTAAGTTTGATTTTCATCTCTTGAGTCTACTTATAATGGTCAAATAGACTAATGTATGTAACCCTTCACACACACACTTGAGAGACTTAGAATTTTGGTTTTTACTCATATCGGCCAGGACGATTTTTGGATCGGCCTGGACGATCAGCTTAAAACAGAAAATCTAATTAAGAATTCTTAATTAATGCAGCCGACATTAATAGATCGTCCTGGATGATACGTGTATCGGCCAGGACGATAAGCTCAAAAAAGAAAGAAGTAGCCGCCATAGTCAATTATGGTATACTGTATTTTTAAATTATCTGCCAGGACGATCAAAGGATCGGCCTGGACGATATTCACAAATTATGCCATAATTGTTCAGGAAATCAAGGGACTAATTAAGGATGATTGCTACGATCATATCGTCCTGGACGATAGCAGGATCGGCCAGGACGATCTAGTTAAAAACCTTAAGTTACTTCAGGACGATCAATATCGGCCAGCCCGTATCCAGGACTATTGTCAGGACGATTTTCCTCTAATTTGAAATGATCGGCCAGGACGATCGTGAGATCGGCTTGGATGATCAAGCCAATTTTCAATCGTCCAGCTTTGCATCCAGGGCTATGCTTTGGACGATCTTCATTGATTTGTACTGATCGGCCAGGCCGATGTCTATTTCGGCCTGGACGATATAGTCGGCAACTTGCAATTAATGAGCTCCTTTGAAGCTCTTCTATTTAAAGAGCTCTTGTTCAACATTTTTTAAAAGACCTTTGGCTACTGCCTTGACCTGAGAAGACCTTGAGGAGAGAAAGAGAGAGAGGAGAGAGAGAGGATCTTGTGAGGGGGAGCTTGTGAGGGGATTCACAAGGGTTGCTTCAAGGATCGCTCTGCTTCATCTTCATCTAGAGTTTCTCGTCCGTGGAAGGGTCGGTAGAGGTAAGGAGTTTGCTTTAGGTTTTGGTTCTCTACCAGCTTCAGGAGGAAGCAAAAGGAGGAAGGTTCTCTACCTTGCCGGGGTGGCAAAAAGGAGGTTCTTGTGAGGGCTTCTCCGCCTAGCTGTGGGGGCTAAAGGAGAGTCACGTTTTGTAGTGCAATACTTGGAGGGTGCCTCCAAGGAGTGGATGTAGGTCGAGTCGACCGAACCACTATAAATTTATGTGTTCTTTTTTCTTGCTTCCGCGCTTTTAAATTCCGCATTTATTTCTGTGGTGTGATTTGGTTCATGCAATTTTCTTTCTTTGTGAAAATAGTTTTTAAAATACAATTTCACCCCCCCCCCCTCTTGGTTAGCTTGGGACTAAGTTCATAGGGCTTAACATCCCTAACGAACTTTCAGGGAATACCTAGCTTTGGGTCTAAGGAAGGGCATCACCCAACCTTAGGTCCATAAGATGCTGATAGAAGACTTACTCCTAATGGACAGATCAACTAGAAATAAAGGTAGGGAATATCTAACCTTAGGTCTAAGGAAGGGCATCACCCAACCTTAGGCCTATAGGATGCTGATAGAAGACTTACTCCAAATAGGCAGATTAATTGGAAACCAAAATAGGGAATATCTAGCTTTGGTCTAAGGAAGGGCATCACCCAACCTTAGGTCCATAGGATGCTGATAGAAGACTTACTCCTAATGGACAGATTAACTAGAAACCAAAGTAGGGATTACCTAGCTTTGGGTCTAAGGAAGGGCATCACCCAACCTTAGGTCCATAGGATGCTGATAGAAGACTTACTCCTAATGGACAGATTAACTGGCAAACTATGATGGTGCCACGAAGGGCGTACTCCACCACTAGCGAATGGTCATGTGGGGAGGAAACTTGCTCCACACAAAGGATCAAAACTGGCAAACTAGGATGGTGCCATGAAGGGTGTACTCCACCATTAGCAAATGGTCATGTGGGGAGGAAACTTGCTCCACACAGAGGACCAAAACTGGCAAACTAGGATGGTGCCACTTGTTGCAAATCTATTTTTCATGTCTTATGTTTTGATGATTGACAAACACTGCTTTTCTTGGATAGCTTGTTGCTTCTAACTTTTCAGGAATCGACGATCGGACAATCAAAAAGGAGCCAAGTTCAGGAATGCGTAGGGTTAGGGTTGAGTCAGTCTGTACTTTTATTTTTATCTTTTGAGTCCACTTGTAATAGCCAAAAAGACTGATACTTTGTAACCCTTCACACACACACTTGAGAGAATTAGAAATTCTGTTTTTACTCATATCGGCCAGGCCGATATATTTGATCGGCCTGGACGATCAGCTTAAAACAGAAAGTCTAATTAAGGATTCTTGATTAAGGCAGCCAACGTTAACCGATCGGCCTGGACGATACGTGTATCGGCCAGGACGATAAGCTCAAAACAAAAAAAAAAAAAAAAAGACCTTTGGCTGCTGCCTTGACCTGAGAAGACCTTGAGGAGAGAAAGAGAGAGAGAAGAGAGAGAGAGGATCTTGTGAGGGGGAGCTTGTGAGGGGTTTCACAAGGGTTGCTTCAAGGATCTCTCTGCGTCGTCTTCGTCTAGAGTTTCTCGTCCGTGGAAGGGTCGGTAGAGGTAAGGAGTTGTGCCGTTGGTTCTGGTTCTCTGCCGGCTTCAGGAGGAAGCAAAAGGAGATAGGTTCTCTGCCTTGCCGGGTTGGCAAAAAGGAGGTTCTTGTGAGGGTTTCTCCACCTAGCCGTGGGGGGCTAAAGGAGAGTCACTTTTTGTGTAGTGCAATACTTGGAGGGTGCCTCCAAGGAGTGGACGTAGGTCGAGTCGACCGAACCACTATAAATCTCTGTGTTTCTTTTCTTGCTTCCGCACGCTTAATTCCGCATTATTTTCGTGGTGTGATTTGGTTTTATGTTACTTTATTTCTTTGTTTAAAAACAAAGTTTTTAAAATACCAATTCACCCCCCCCTCTTGGTTAGTTTGGGACTAAGTTCATAGGGCTTAACATCCCCATCGAACTTTCAAGTGGTATCAGAGCCAGGTTCGAAAATTAAAGTTTAAAAACTTTTTGAATTTGATCCATGTCTAACTTTGGGAATCGCAACACTACGGAAGGGTATTCTATTACCCGACCTCCTCTGTTCGATAACCTACCTTTTGATTTCTGGAAAACTCGCATGTCAACTTTTTTACAATCTACTGATTATCGCATGTGGATGCTTATTCAAGAAGGTTATTCTCCACCTTCTCGTGAAATTAATGGTTTTAAAACGGAAGTTGCTTTTACCGAATGGACTTTTGATGAGCGAGATTTAGCTCAATTGAATGCGAAATGTTTGAACTGCTTTTTCTGTGCTTTAAAATCTGAGGATTACATGCGTGTTTCAACTTGCAAAACTGGTAAAGAAATTTGGGATAAACTATGCATTACTTATGAAGGCACTAATGAAGTTAAACAATCCCGTTTAAACATTCTCTTGCATGACTACGAACTTTTTCGTATGAAACCTCATGAATCAATTTCTGACATGTACACTAGGTTTACTCAGATTGCTACCTCATTGCATGCACTAGGAAAAGAACTTTCAAACTATGAAAAAGTTAACAAGATTTTGAGATGCTTGCCTTCATCCTATGATGCAAAAATTACTGCAATTACTGAATCTAAAGATTTAAACACCTATTCTATTGATAACTTGCTTGGCTCACTCATTGCTTACGAGCAAGGGGTGAATCAAAGAAATCTTGATGCAGGTGAAAAGAAAAAGGAGAAAACCATTGCATTGAAGGCACACAAATCGGATTCTGAATCTTCCGGGTCTGAAAGCGATGGAGTTGCCTTCATCACAAGGCAATTCAAAAGCTTTCTAAGGAAGAAACAAAAGCATCATCAAAGTTGGAGAAAAGGTAAGGATCATAAACATACTAAAGGATCTTCTGATGTTGTTTGTTTTGAATGCAGGAAACCTGGACATGTAAGATCTGATTGTCCTACACTTCAAGAACATTCAAGCAAAGAAAAGGAAAAAGGTGAGGAAAAATCTAAGTCTAGGAAGGACAAGAAGAAAATCCAAAGAGGCTTCTGGGCAGAATCTGGCACTGATTCCTCTGAGACTGAACCAGAGGAAGAAACAACAAACTTGTGTTTCATGGAGAAAACCAAAGTGATGAGGAAGAGGTATGTAGACCAACCTATGATGAATTATTTGAAATTTGTGAAAAAATCCATGCATCATATAGGAAATTAAAGAAAACTCATGCTAGCCTAAAATTAGAACATTCAAATCTACAAAAAGAGCATGAAGTTTTTCTCAAAGATCATGCAACGATTGATTCAAATCACATGGCTCTCCTTGATGAATTTGATGAATTAAACAAGAAGCATTTGGAATTAGTTGATAAAAGCAATGCATTAAAAGCTTCACACACCTCACTTAATGATGATCTTAAGAAATCTAAAGAGATTGAGAAAAATTTGAGGATTGAGAATGATGCATTGAAAAGAACTAACTTGAGAATTCAAAATGATTTGGATACATGTAAAAGAGCTAGGATGACACCAAATTTTAATCAAAGGCCAGAACCTAGGAAGAGGCATTTTTACTCAAATCATTTAAGAAAACCTTTTCCTGGAGTTCAATGTTTTACTTGTGGCATGTTAGGACACATCTCACACACTTGCACAGTTCACCGTAGTACACATTGGGTGTGGAGACCTAAGATGCATGATTCAATACATACCACATCTGCATTGCACTCTATATTTCCTAAGAAGGAGCCCAAATCTGTTTGGGTTCCTAAAACTGACTGTTGTTGAGTCTTGCAGGAGTGCTCTCACCAAAGACCTCGTGGGAGCATAGGATAACTGAACATAAGGAGGCTTGCAGCTCAATTGCTAAAATCCGTTGTTTTATCACTTGCTTGAAATCGTTAGTTTTTGTGTGACTTTTATTTTTAGTTTTTGTGTTGACTTTGTTGTTGTCTTTAGTTTGCTTATTATTTGTTTTTGTTTTTATTTTTGGTCCTTATTTTTGGCTTCCGTATGATAAAAACTTTTCAAGCTTTTAAAGAATTGGAGTTTTTTTTTGGGAGATAGGGTTTAGCTTTTTTTTAAATTAGCTAAAGAGAGTAAACTATTGATGTTTTCCCTTCTTCTGACCTTGTTTAGTGGCATGATTTTTCTTTTATAAAACAAAAAGTCTAAACTCAGTTTAACCAATGATTTTTTAAGATATCGTTCTAATCTTGCTACATTAAATCATCTTATGCATAATAGTCAAAATTCTTTGATATCATTCAAGCTTTTGAAATCTTACCATTGCAGTCATCACGTGATTTTGATTTTGTGTTGTGAATTGTTCTTCCCTATGTTAGAGAGAGAGCCCCTATTCTCTAATATTTGGAGGATATACTCACAACTAAGTATTTTTCTTTAAGGGTATATTAAAGAGTTATTAGCTTGCAAAAGACAAAAAGGAAAAGAGGCCAATGAAGCCAAATTGAAAAGAAAAATACACAAAAGTGTATCAAAAATCAAAAGATGCTCAAAGAGCCAATAAAAGTAAAAAGAGGCATAAAATTAGCCCACTAATTGCAAGCTATGATCTCTTTGGTAAAACTCTTAAAACTTAGAAAACTCATTGATTATGTGATACATTCAAAGATTTGATTTCAAATTCCATGATTGAGAAAAACTATTTTGGTTTATTATTTATAAGATACTTTAGTTGTTAACAAGTCTTGATTGATCTCTTAAAACCTCTTGTGTTATTCCAAGTTAGGACTCTGTTGTTTTTAAGAGATTTTTTGTACCCTGAAGAATGTCCGATCTAGGGTTAATAGAATCAGTTTTTCAATCTTCTTCTAATTTGGATTTGGTTAAACCTCTTGATCTCCTAGAAACTTCAAAAAATTTAAATTCAAGAAAAGAATTCTCATATGATGCCTTCATAAAACAAAAAAAAAAAAATAGAAAAATTAAAATCCAAAAATATTCGGTGTTTGTTTTATTTTTATTTTTTGTGTGTCTTTGACTGTCTTTTCTTTTGTTTTATTTTTGAGGGTCTTGATCATCACCATTCCTTTCTTAATTTCAATTTCAAGTCACATCGGCCTGGCCGATATTTTTATCGTCCTGGCCGATAGGACAAATTCTTTCCAAAATCCATCTGCTGACCTTTTTCTGTGCTTACTGAAATTCATCGTCCTGGCCGATACATCATCGTCCTGGACGATTTGATCAAACTCTTGGTGATAGTCCTGGCCGATAGTTTATTTGTCTGGCCGATGCATTCTATGTGCATCGTCCTGGCCGATACACTGGACCGTCCCGGACGATCCACGTGTCAGTACGTTTTGAACTTTAAATTCGGCCCCGGACGATCCATTATTGGACCATCGGCCGGGCCGATCCACTGTTCGTCCTGGACGATACACGTGGCAAGCATTTAAAACGTTTTAACTTCGGCCGGTACGATCAATTATTGTGCATCGTCCTGGACGATACACCTCATCGGCCCGGACGATCTGCTTTTTCAACGGTCGTCCGGACTGACTCCTCGGGCCGATAGCCTGTGTCTAATCGGCCTGGCCGATGTCTGATCGGCCCGGACGATTGGACCGCCTTTTTGACCAATCGGCCTGTACGTAATAATTGACACATATCGGCCTGGACGATTTCGCGATCGGCCTGGACGATATGGACGATTCTTTAAATTCAGGCCGATCCAGCCATCTGTTCTCACACCTCATCCTTTCTCCTTTGATTTTCTGCTTAAAGATCTCTCATATGGCTGGTGGGAAGCGAGTTCGTCAGACCTCTGGAAGTTCCTCGAGGGCAAGGGTTGACCCTCGGTTCCGGGAAGCTGAAGATGAAGCTGCTTATCATCGCTATAAGGAATGTGGAATTACAGTCTCCAGAATTATCAATCCAACCCACATTTCCTACCCGGTAATGGACCTCTTCGCACACACTTCCTTTTGTTTCATTCTATCCCTTGTTTTTCCTTTCAATTCTGAGTTCCTGTTAGAATTCTTTGCCAACCTCCGCATAAACTCTACCTTCACAGCCCTGTCCTCCTATGTGAATCGACGCCCTGTCGAAATCACATATCAGGACTGTGTTGAACTTTTACAGCTATCCACCACCGGAGATAAGCTGCACCTTATTGCCCCTGACCCTGATTTTGACTGGTCCACGGCAAACCACTTTCTTCGCCAGACCAATGCCCGTTACCATGTTGGAGAGACTAGCTCTCTAGTCAGAGATGCTAGGACAATCCAACATGTCCTTCGCACCTCTGTCATTCCAAAAGCCGGCGACCGTGTCCACATTACCCCTTTACTTTCCCTCACTACCTTCTACATCATGGCACATAGGGAATTTAACACTGCAGATCTATTTTTTCGTTACATTGATCACCTCACAACAATTCGCGACCCAGGCCACAGAAGAAAGCCAAATCTAGCCTTAGGACATATCATAGCCTATGTTCTTGAGACCAAATACCAAATTCAATATCCCAATCCACCAGATTTCCCAACTCTCTTCTACTCGAACAATTCCTTCAGCACCCTTCACAGCACTCGTCTCCACCCGGACGAACCACGGGAGGCTAGAGAGGAGGAGGCTCCCGCTCCAGCTCCCTTTCCTGACCCTGTCCCTCTCCACCAACATTCACCGGTAGAACAGCTGATTGCAAGATTTGATCGTTGGGAGACCAGGTTTGATGCATATGTTGCTGCCCAAGAGCAGCAACACTCTGAGGACATCGCCCGCTACGAGCATCATCGCGCCGAAGACTTAGCTCGTTTTGACAGTTTTCTCACTCACCAGCAGCAGCAGCATGACCAGGACATCGCCTGGTTCAATGCTCAGTTTACTACCCTTGCCAGCTACTTTCAGCAGCCACCTCCACCTCCTCCATCTGATGATCAGGATCCCTCGTTCTTTTAGTTTGTGCTTTATTGTTTCTTGTCTTTTTGTAGTAGTCTCTCGTGATGTTTGTTGTTCTTTTTTACTGTTTTCGGACTCTCTTTTTGTGATGACAAAAAGGGGGAGTAGGATAGGATGTGTGGTTTGTAACCTTTGTTTTTTTTTTTTTTTTAATGAATCTTTAATTTTCCTACTTGTGTTTTGTCATCATCAAAAAGGGGGAGATTGTTGCAAATCTATTTTTCATGTCTTATGTTTTGATGATGACAAACACTGCTTTTCTTGGATAGCTTGTTGCTTCTAACTTTTCAGGAATCGACGATCGGACAATCAAAAAGGAGCCAAGTTCAGGAATGCGTAGGGTTAGGGTTGAGTCAGTCTGTACTTTTATTTTTATCTTTTGAGTCCACTTGTAATAGCCAAAAAGACTGATACTTTGTAACCCTTCACACACACACTTGAGAGAATTAGAAATTCTGTTTTTACTCATATCGGCCAGGCCGATATATTTGATCGGCCTGGACGATCAGCTTAAAACAGAAAGTCTAATTAAGGATTCTTGATTAAGGCAGCCAACGTTAACCGATCGGCCTGGACGATACGTGTATCGGCCAGGACGATAAGCTCAAAACAAAAAAAAAAAAAAAAAAAAAAAAAAAAAAGACCTTTGGCTGCTGCCTTGACCTGAGAAGACCTTGAGGAGAGAAAGAGAGAGAGAAGAGAGAGAGAGGATCTTGTGAGGGGGAGCTTGTGAGGGGTTTCACAAGGGTTGCTTCAAGGATCTCTCTGCGTCGTCTTCGTCTAGAGTTTCTCGTCCGTGGAAGGGTCGGTAGAGGTAAGGAGTTGTGCCGTTGGTTCTGGTTCTCTGCCGGCTTCAGGAGGAAGCAAAAGGAGATAGGTTCTCTGCCTTGCCGGGGTGGCAAAAAGGAGGTTCTTGTGAGGGTTTCTCCACCTAGCCGTGGGGGGCTAAAGGAGAGTCACTTTTTGTGTAGTGCAATACTTGGAGGGTGCCTCCAAGGAGTGGACGTAGGTCGAGTCGACCGAACCACTATAAATCTCTGTGTTTCTTTTCTTGCTTCCGCACGCTTAATTCCGCATTATTTTCGTGGTGTGATTTGGTTTTATGTTACTTTATTTCTTTGTTTAAAAACGAAGTTTTTAAAATACCAATTCACCCCCCCCTCTTGGTTAGTTTGGGACTAAGTTCATAGGGCTTAACATCCCCATCGAACTTTCACCACTAAGGGCATACTCCACCACTAGCGAATGAGAATCAGGATGGTGCCACGAAGGGCGTACTCCACCACTAATCCCCAAGACAAATGCCAGGGTGGTGCCACGGAGGGCGTACTCCTCCACTAGCAGGTGCGATCCGAAGGGAGTGGACGATCCGACCCTAAGGAGAATGCGAAGAGCGTTAAAAAGTGAAAGAACTTAAAAAAGAACCTAGTTGCAAATCAAAAAAGGGAAATTTTCTTAATTGATAAGATGAGCTACATCAAGCATAGTATTTCTTAAGGAAACGCACATTGACAGGTAGCATTGGGTGGTTTCCTTTATAATCTACTAACTGATACGAGCCTCCTTCGTAGACAGTCTCTATAACAAAGGGTCCTTCCCACGTAGGTTCAAATTTGCCTCCCAACTTTTGATGGGCTAAGATAGGCCTCCGAAGGACCAACACCAAGTCTCCTGCTTGGAAGGTCCTAGGTCGCACTAGCTTATCATGGGCTTGAACCATACGTGACTTATATAACTCTAAACTCTGTTGAGCTTGGAGACGTCGCTCTTCAAGGCCTTCGAATTCTTCCAATCGCAGTCTTGCATTTTGTTCATTTGTAATTTGATTCTAAATTGCAATCTTGAGTGAAGGGATTTGTATTTCCAAAGGTAGAACAGCCTCAGATCCATACACTAGTGCAAACGGGGTGGATTGGGTTGGGGTTCAATAAGTGGTACGATAAGCCCACAAAGCTTCCACCAACCGCTCATCCCACTGTCATTTATTATCATCAAGGGTCTTTTTAACAATTTGCACCAAGGTTTTGTTGAAGGCCTTGGCTAATCCATTTGCCCGAGGGTAATAGATCATTGAGTATCTCCAATCAATATTATGGCGTCTTACAAAACTGTTGATTTTTGTATACTTGAATGCGGACCCATTATCAGATATGATTCTGCGGTATACACCGAATCGATATACGATATGGTCACGAAAGAATTTTAAAACATGGTGTGATGTCACATTGCGTAGGGGAATTGCTTCTGCCCACTTTAAAAAGTAATCAGTCGTTGCTAATACGAAACGATGATCTCTCGCAGAGGGAGGGTCAATCAGCCAAATGATGTCTGTGCCCCAACTCTCGAAGGGCCACGAGGCTATCGTAGGGTGTAACACATTAGGCGGCTGATGTAAAACCATACCATGAACCAGACATAGATGACAATGCTTTGCAGTATTCATGTAATCGTCAATCATTGTAGGCTAGTAGTATTCAAGTCTTTTAATCTTCAGTTTCATTTTTGGACCCGATTAATGTGCACATCAGTGTGTTCCAAATATATAAGAGAGAGGCAGAAAGGATCTGAAGGGGAGACTTGGTGTTGGTCCTGAATGAACCTCATTAACAATCTTCAGGGCTTCTTGCTGGTCCAAACAGTGCAGCCAGATGTGATCGAAGGACCGACGGTACAACAAATTTTTGACTAGTGCATATGATAGGGAACATTTCTTAATCTGGTTGGAGAGTGATTTATCCTGGGGAAGCTTCCCTTCTTTAAGGTAATTGATTAAGGGTTGTCTCCAATCGCCTTCTTCGTCGGTTGTCGCAGAGGCAGAAAGGATCTGAAGGGGAGTCTTACCAATGTGTTCCAAATATATAAGAGAGAGGGATTTACGACCCTGAATCTCTATAGGGATGGAATCCTCCTCAGGACATGCAAATTCCTTTGTGAGTTTTGCTAAGGCATCCGCTGCGGAATTGCTTCCACGGGGAACCCTATACAAAGTGGCAGTAGGAATTTGTTCCAACAAGTGAAGTGTGTACTTGTGGTATCTTAGAAGATTAGGACTCAAGACTTTATAAGTTCCGGCCACTTGGTTAATCACCAACTAGGAATATCCAAATATCTTAATCTCTTTAATTTCGATTAGAATTACAAGTTCCAAACCAGTTATCAGAGCTTCGTATTCAGCTTCGTTATTTGTATAGGGCTCCGATAAATGGTAGGAAAAATGCATCATTCAGGAATTACAGATTGTTGGGTTGCATTCCTACGAGAGGATGCTGCTCCATCAAAATACAATTCCCAGACGGCCTCGCCAGATTCCCTCAAACTAATGATTTTTTCGTCGGGTAGATCATCGTTCAGAGGAGAATCTGCCGGCAGCGGGTGTGCTGCTAGAAAATCGGCAACGGCTTATCCTTTCACAGCACGGAGGGGAGTGAAAGTAATCTCAAATTGCAGTAATATCATAGACCAGCGCGCTAAGCGTCCTGACAACGTAGGTCAGGTCATAAGATATTGCAAATGATTAACTCTTGAAATCAAGCTGATTGAGTGGGAAAGCATGTAATGCCTCAGTTTCTGGGCTGCAAAAACCAAAGCAAGATAATGCTTCTCAATTGAAGGGTATCAAATTTCAGTAGGAAGAAGTCTTTGACTAAGGTAATAGAGAGCATTCTCCTTCCCCTCGTCGTTGACTTGAGCAAACATGGCGCCCAAAGACTCATCTAAGACTGCAGTGTAGAGAATTAATAGTTTTCCCGAAATTGGGGCTGCCAAGAATGGTGGATTAGAAAGGTATTGTTTAATGTCGTCGAAAGCATTTTGGCACTTCTCATCCCATACGAATTTGATGTCTTTTCTTGCAAGGACAGAGAAGGGTTGACATCTCCTGGAAAGATTAGAAATAAACCTTCTTATATACGCCAATCTATCTTGTAGAGACCCTAACTGAGTGAGGCTCTTAGGAGATGGCATATTTAAGATGGCTTCAATTTTAGCAGGGTCGATCTCAATTCCGCGTTACCTCACTACGAATCCTAAGAATTTCCTTGAGGTGACGCCGAAGGCACACTTCAAGGGGTTCATTTTCAAATCATAGCGGCGCAACCGCTCAAAAATGACTCTTAAGTCATACAGGTGAGCCTCTTTAACCTTGCTCTTGACAACTAAATCATCAATATAGCACTCAACTTGATTATGAATTAAGTCGTCAAAGACACGGGTCATGGCCCGTTGATAGGTTGCTCCGGCATCCTTTAAGCCAAATGACATCACTTTATAACAAAAGATTCCAATAGGGGTTCTAAACGCAGTATTTCTCTCATCTTCTGGGGCCATCTTGATTTTTGGTTATAACCCGACGATCCATCCATGAATGCGAAAATGGCATGTGAGGAGGCAATGTCCACCATGAGTTCTGGTATTTGTAGAGGGAACTCATCTTTAGGACATGCCTTATTCAGATCCCTATAATCGATGCAAATCAAAATTTGACCGTTTTTCTTTCGGACCGGCACGATGCTGGCCACCCAAGAGGGGTATTGTTCCTCTCGAATAAACCCAGCTTTGGCCAATTTCTTAACTTTAGAAATGACTTGTTGTTCGATTTCCAAACGCATGCGTCGAGGAGCTTGTTTGACAGGAATGGCATCGTGCCGAACTCCAAGTTTATGAACTGCAACCTCAGCAGGTAAACCTGGCATTTCATCATATGTCCACGCAAAGCAATCCCTATACTCAGATAAAAGTTGAATCAAATATTTGGTTTCACCCTCGCTCATCAGAGCACTTATAAAGATTGGACGGGGGTCATCATCAGTTTCCAGGTTAATTTCTTTTAATTCATCAACCTTCGATTTAATTTCTTCTTCTAATTCAGGGGGTGCATCCCGAACTTGAAGGTCATCGGGATCATCTAAAGTCTCCAAACAGAGCCCATCAAGAGCACAGAAAGGATCTGTAGGGACATTTGGTGATTCAAGATGGTAAGTTATCATTACGCATTAATATAATGTAGCTTAAAAAGATCGTCAAAGAAAGTCCAAGTTCTAATGGCAACAGACCCCGACACAAAAACATGATGTAAATTCTCTCTATGAAAACAGCATTGTCATTTAGAGGCTATACTAAAACCCTTAGTAACCAGTCTATCTTCTGTAGGGATAAATTTATGTAAAAGTCTCCATATAAAGATAGAAACCGTAAAAGGGAAACTTTTATGCCAAATCATATTATAAACCTTGTCATCGTTACCTTTCTTCCTGAAATGATTCCAAGCCTTCTTAATATAAAAGCACCATCATTCGAAAGGTTACACAAAATAGTATCATTGACAAAGACATTAATCGGAACCATTAAAATACGATTAGTAAGAGACTCGGGGAGATAACTAGCAAGCTTATCAAAATCCCAAGCATTATTATTAAAAAATTCATTAACTTTAGTAAGAGCATTAGAAGAGTAATTTAAAGCAGAATCAATGGAGTCTTTGCCAAGCCACTTATCTTGCCAAAAATAGATGTTACCTTCCCCAAGGCCACAAGAAATAAGAGGATCAACCTCCCACTTCACTTTGCACATTCTTTTCCACACTTTGGAATCCCCCTATTTGGAGACAATATTAGTTGGATGCCGACCAATACAATACTTAGAATGCATATAAGTAGCCCAAAGATTATTATTAACACGAAAAGTAAACCAAAGTTTATAAGAGAAGGCCTTAGCAAGATCAAAAAGATCCTTACAACCAAGACCACCTTCCTTAAACACACCACGACAATTATCCCAGGACGCCCAAAAAATTTTAGAATTAGGAGAAGTACCTTTCTAGAAGAACTTATTAAAAGTTTTGTGAATTCTGCTGCACACGTCTTTAGTGGGAGAGATGGTTTGAAACATGTAGACGGGTAAAGCACACAGAACACTTTTGATAAGAGTAAGTCTTCCACCAAAACTTAGAAAATTAGAGTTCTAAGATAGGAGTTTATTTTGAATAGTAGAAATAAGATCATCAAAAAGAAAAAGTATATCTTTTTCCTATAAAAAGGGGAACCCCCAGATAATTAATATGTAATTTAGAGTGAGTAAAACCCGAGGCATGATTGATGGCTAAAATCCTCATATTAGAAATATTCTTTAAGGCAATAAAACAACATTTATGTTTGCTAAAAGATAGCCCACTAACTAATTCAAAATTACTAAAAACATCCAACAATTTCTTGAATCTATTAATAGTAGCATTAGTAAAGACAATGAAATCATCCGCAAAACACAAATGAGAAACATAAAAACCTTTCAGAGTTTTATAGTAAAGCTCCGGGTTATGCTCAAATAAATTAGAAATACCTCTAGAAAGAAAGTCAGCCGCAATAATGAAGAGGGCGGGAGAAATAGGATCACCCTGCCTTAAACCATTAGAGGATTTAAAGAACCCATGTCTATTACCATTCATAATGATAGAAAAATGAACATTAACAATGCAATTTTTAATAAGATTGATAAATCAAGAATTGAACCCAAAAAGATCAAGCATGTAGTAAATAAACTCCCAATTAATATTATCATAAGCTTTGGTTATATCAAGTTTCAGAATAATATTTCCCCCTCTATTCTTAACATCCAAATCTTGAGTTAATTCATGGGAAAGAAGATTATTCTCAATGATAGCCCTACCTTTCACAAACCCCATTTCGAAAGGAGAAATAATCATAGGCAACAAAACAGAAATACGATCAGAGATAATTTTGGACACCAATTTGTTTAAAAAAGTACAAAAACTGATCGCCCTTATATCATTCCACGTTTGAACATTATTCTTTTTAGGAATAAGAATTAAAGAGGTAGAAGAAAAAAAACATAGGAAAAGGATTTCCATTAAAGAAATCCAATACAGCAGAAAAAATGTCATTTTTAATAATATGCCAACACTTTTGAAAAAAGAGAGTCGTAAAACCATCTGGGCCCGCAGCAGAATTAGAATTCATAGAGTCAAGCTTGCTTTTCACCTCCTCAATTGAAGGAGGAGCACAGAGAAACAAATTATCCTCGGTAGAAATAATCTTCGGAATAAAAGAAGCATCAGTCGGTATCATAGGAATAAAATCTTTGTTAAACTGATTATTAAAGTATTGAATTGCTTAAAGAAGAAATCTCACCCTGATCAATAGCATAAGAACCATCCCCTTTTTGAATGTTCTTAATACTATTCTTAATCCTATTCCTCTTAGTTAAAGCGTGGAAATACTTGGTATTATGTCCCCCTCCACCAGATGCCTGGCAGCAGCTTTCTGCTTCCAGTAAGTCTCCTCTTGAACTTGAAGACTAACAAGATCAATCTTAGACTGCTGAAGCTTAGACAAATTGGCATCAGAAGGGTCATTCTGCCAAGAAATTTCATTTAATTGAACACAATTTTCTATAATATGAATGTTAGTAAAAAGATTCTTAAAAACATTATGGTTCCACCAATTTAAAACTTGCTTTAACCGTTTATGTTTAAACCATAATCTATTCATACCAACTATAGAGTAATCAGGATGAAAATGCGCATTCCAGTTATGATCCACAATTTCAAAGAAAGAGTTGTTAAGTAACCACATGTTTTGAAATCTAAAGGTAGAGTTAGCATTAGTAGGGGAATTCTTAATAGTAATCAACAGTGGAGAATGATCAGACAAAGTTTTGTTAAGATGATGGACAGTAGTAACATTAAAATCATTGATCCAAGCATCATTAAAAGGAACACGATCCAATCTTTGCCACAGATGACCCCTATTCCAGGTAAATTGATTACCCACAAAACAAATATTAATCAAATTGCAAGACATAATCATATGATTAAAATCATTCATGGAACGAGAAGAAGGAGAAGCACCACCACTCCTTTCAGAAGAATTAGAGATATCATTAAAATCTCCACCTACCAACCACGGATGATTGCAAATATTATAGAACATCTTAAGTTGTTCCCACAAAACTTTTCTAATATAAAGAGAGGACGCAACATACACAAAGGAAGCACAACATTGAAAGTTAAAGACCTCAATATTACAATGCAAATCCTGAGAAAAATCGCCAATAACATCAATTATAATATTATTCTTCCACATCACCCAAATTTTATTATATATATTAGAGATAGCATGATTAAAACCAAGATAAGAAGTAATAGAATCCAATCTAGAAGAAGATACAAGTGGTTCAAGTAAAAAAAGAATGGAAATATTATGAATACGACATAAATTCTTAACACGATTCCTAGAAGAAAGACATCCAATTCCCCTAACATTCCAAATAATGGTGTTAAACATAAAGACAATAAATTAATGGGAAGTATTTGAGCGAGTATTTCTAACATTTGATCTTGCGGGTTGTATGGTAACATGCTTAGGCTTGCGACCCCTTTTGCTTCAACTTTAATAAAACTAGAATCATGATCATATTTAGTGAAGCATCTAGCTTCCATATTCATATCCTCTGAATCAGAGAGAGCATCACTAGCAAAATTAGGCAAAGAAATAGTACTACCATCAATACGTGTTCCCTTTAGCAAAGTAGGAGAGTCATCCTCCATAAATTTACCATCTTCATCCCAATTTGCATCACCTTTAGCTTCCAAATCTTTAAGACAAGTAGAATTATGGCCACCAGAAGCCAAGGGTACAAATTCACCTTCCTCCATACCCAAGCTATTGTTGCCATCCTCTTCTCCAACTAAATAACAGATAAAGAGATATCTTACTGCACATCATTCTCATTATACAAAGCATTAGAATCCTTTGTACAATGTTGTATATTGCAACTTGGATTGTTAACCTCATTATGCTCACCATCAACGATAATGTTATCGATAGCATAATCAACCACATTATGAGTTTCATTGAAAGCAACATTTAATTTAGAAACATCCTCTTCTTGCCCATTAATAGAAGTACCCGGGTTAACCAGGATCTCTTCATTCAAAGCCTCAAATTTCAAAGGAAGAACCACATACCATCTTGTGCATTAATAGCAGACTCCAGAGGAATGGTATTGTCTTTAACATTATCTAAAGCTTCTTTAGATTGCTTTAAAGTATTCCTTTCATTACACAGATTAGGAAATTTCCTAAAACAATCGTTAACAACATGACCGTGCATTTTACAGAAAGAAGAGATAATCGGTAAATTCTCTAACTCAACCTTTTGAAAATAAACTTTGATTTCAGACCCAAGCCAAATTTCAGAAGGATATTTTTTAGAAACATCCAGCTCCACCAGCACCCTAGCGACAGATGGTCTAGAAACAGAGGCCGTCGCTTGGTCTGTTTAAAGAGGTCGACCCAAGATAGAAGCTAGACCAAATAAAATTTACTTATTAAAAAAATGAAGTCTTAGATTTGAAAAAGCCAACCATACCGGAGCAATAGGCGACTCCTCCCTAACGTCAAACTCAGGGGTCCATTTCAGTAACCGCATCTGGCAAGCTTGAATGTAGTAAGATCTACTAGAAAATATTCTACTATAATCAAGGTCATTAGTTAGTTGAATAGCTACATGCCTTTGATCATGTAAACCCACATGGAAAGAAACAGAAAGTTTAAGACTGATGAAAAATTTTCGAATAACATCAAGATTATGTCTCCTCTTCCCAAATTTGCCCACCAAAGTTAGAACATAGGAAGCGGCCAAATGATCAACAACAGCATCCTAAAAAATCAAAGCAGAACAACCTTTATACGAAGAGTGAACAAACATGAGTTTCGGGGCAGAAGAAGCCCCACCCGCTAGGGCCTCCTTAAAGGATCGAGTTTGAACATCAGTTCCTGAAGTTATCGGGTGCAATGATGATGGGGATGTCATCATCCCACACAAAAACCACGGAGAAACTATAAAATAGGAACCAGAAAAGGAACAGGAGGATTAAAATTAGAGTAAATGAATGAAAACACACTTAAAAGCCCAGCTAGGAGGGCCGAAGACGATCGCCGAAAGAAGCCCTAGAAATCACCATGAAATTGCCTCGAAATCTTCACAGCAGAGAGACATTGCGAGAAAAGTTGTGAGCAAGAGCTACAAGAAAATTACCCTAATGTTCAAAAAAAAAAATTGCCTAAAGTTTCCATTGGCTTGAGGGAGGTCCGGGATTGGGCTTCAGAGATGTAGTTCAATTGAAGGGAAAAAATGGAGAAAGGAGAAGCAATGCACTTCAGGAGAAGGGTAGAGTAGAGGGGAACATCTCGGGTTCAGCAAATGGAAAAAATAAGAGTGGTATATAAGTAAATAATATAGGTTAAGTGTTAGATATATATATAAATAGAATAGTTTTAGATTGTATGTATGTAAAAATTTCTAATAATAATACTAAAAAAAAGAATGATGATATGATGAAAAATAATTAATTATAAACTATTAATAATTAACAAAGAAATATTATTATTATATATATTATGACATTTAATTATAATACCAGTTTTTATTGGTTTACTCAATAAAAACTTGATTGACATTGTGTTGTACCAATAAAGAATCTTTCTACAACCATGAATGCTACTATTTTTAAGAAAAAGTAATTAAGACACACGTAATCATACAATCACGAGTAGTCTGTCGCATTATTATTCTTTTTATAAGTGTTACTTATAGAAATATAGGCTTAAATATTTTCCATCTCTACTTTGTTGATGACATTATTCTATTTTGCAATGGGGCTGTTAGTTGCAAAAAAAGAATAAAAAAGTTGCTTAACAATTTTGAAAAAGATAGTGACCTTAAATTTAACAATTCAAAATGTATTTTGTGGGAAAGGCATGAATATGGAACAGGGCAATAAGATTAATAAGATTACTGGTTTTACTAAGCAGTCTCTCCCTATTTTCTATCATGGGACTCTTTTTCTCAAAGGTCATAAAAAGTTTTTAATTTTATTTTATAAAATTTTCTACAATATGGGGGCGCGGATTGTGTTTTTATTTTTAAAATTGAATTATGAGCTTACGTGTTAAAATTCAAAAAAGATTACAAGTCCTTAAAAGAATCAAATGTTCTTTAATGCTCAAAGAGAAACAATCAAAGAAGCAAAAAGGACCTAATGAGCATATGATCCTAGCTAATTTACAATATAGAATAGTAAATAAAAAAGAAAACCTAACACAGCGGGAAAGGTAGTGAATTGCGGAAAAAAAAAAATTTCTCAAAAATTATGATAGATTTGCTATGAAAGTATTCATTGATGTTTTTTTGATGGATTTGTAATAGAAATTTTGCTACGAATATGCGGCAAAATTTTCGTCACAAATCCACCACAAATCCTTCACAATCTATCGCTAATCTGAAGTAAACAAACATTTATAAATTGTCTAAAAGAGCATTTTTTTTCATTCACTCATGTATATTCTTGACCGTGGCATTACTTGGCTCTAGTGGATGTTCCCCTGTGGCATCTCTTTCTTTGACGACATTTGTTCTTCACTACAGGAAAATTATTAATTAATGATGGATTTTTCCAGCGGCTTGCCGTCAGCCTATTTTCCGATGTCTTTTCGGTGGCTTTCCAGTGGCCTAAATTTTTAGAAGAAATTGCGACAATTTTCTGGCAGCTTTCTAGGAGTTATGTTTCCAGTGGCTTTTCCAGCTTTTTTCAATGGCTTTTCTTAATCTATTTAATTAATTAATAATTTTAGTTTATTTTAATTAATTATAAATTTAATTTAATTAATTATCAATTTATTTTAATTAATAGTTAATTTAATATCTTAATGTAATTAATATTAATAAAATAACATATTTAATTAATTATTCACTTAATATTTTATTTTTATTAATTTTTAATCATAATTTTCATATGATATAGTTTAAATAAATTATGATATGAAATATAACACATTTTCCCTCTCAGCAAAATGGTTGGGACTTAGCAAAACAGAGTGGACTCAGTTCAAATCTCGGGCAGGGTGCGCAGTTGGGCTGTACTCCAGGTTGGCAACGGGAGCTTAGGCGGGCAGCGGGGTAGGCTTCCTGGAGGGCAGGCGACAGGGTGGGAGCGGGCGGGCAGGGCGGAGATCGAGCAGGCAGCTCAGCTCGGGCTGGGCTGGTATCGCGGGTAGGCCGCATGCTCGGTGGGTATTGCGGGCAGGCCGCCTGCTGGACAACCGAGCAGAGCAGGGGTTCCTGTGCATCCAATCATTTTTAATTAATTTTTAGATATTTTTTAGCGGCTTTTTTCCATAGAAAAGTGTCAAAAATATTTTCCACTAAAAAATAGCACCGGAAATATTTTTCCTACTTCTATTTTACTGATAGAAAGTTTGCCGTCGGAAAGCCGCCGAAAATTTACAAAACCTCCCAAAAATGCCATAAAAAATAATTGATTTTCCTGTAGTGCTTATCAAATTCAAAACCTCACTTACTCCTCATTCTTCTTCATCTTCGCACACTCATCTCCCTTGACCGGGACATGCTTAGAAGTAGTGATGAGAGTTCGATCACTATGAAGGTAACTAGTTTTCTCCCTTTCACATGCTTTTTTAGCAAAATCCATTAAATCCATTGAACTCTAGGATTTAGTAGATTCAGGATTTTCCAAAAAAAGAAGGAATCGGACTATTTATTCTATAGTGAGATTTACCGACTTCAAGGATTTACCATAAATCCTACTCAAATACTATATATATCATATTGCTAAATAGCTCCTAGTTGTACTTTTTTGTAATGATATTCATATTATTAAATTTGATAGAGGATATACATTTGTGTATACTTTTTCCTAATGAAATTCTTCTTACTGATAAGAGTAGAGAGGGAGTTGATGAAAAACTAAAATTATGTGGGTCAACCTTAAATTCTATTGGCTTTCATTTGAGTAGATTTAAAATATAATATATGGAGTGTAATTTTAGTAACACTAGATCTAGTGGTGGGATTGTCACATTGGGTGATTGATTCATTAAAAATGTGCACATTTTAGTTATCTCAAATTTGTTATTAATAACGATGGTGAAATAGATAGTTTTACTATTTTAATAATTCATGTTGGTTAGTTGAAGTAGAGGATTGCAATGCTTTTATTGAGTGATAGAAAAGTACCCCTTGAACCATTGAGTATTGCAAAAAATCTTATCCAGAATGCATGTACATAATTGAATTATTTTGTTTTAGATTAAACCAATTATAAGATGTACCTAAATTGAAGAGCATTGAGAACCTAGAGTTTAAGATAAATGTGTTACAAGGGAAAGGAGATTTTCCTCTTAACTTCTCCTCCATCATTATAATGCAATTGAAATCCCCAAGAATAACCTGACGTCAACAATAGATGTAGTAATCTCAAATCTAACATACCAAATAATCTTCCTTTCATTAACATTATTTTAAATATACACAAAAAATTAATTAAATTTTTTTATAAAATAAGAATAATTATGACACAACCATAAGGTTTTTGCCTCCTTTTAGCTCATAATAGATGTTTATATAAGTTAGTTATGACTTTAAAGTTGTTACTCCTTAAAACTTCCAACCTACCTTAACCACTGCCTTTAGGTCAACCATAGTTACAACTCTTAGGCTTGTTACAAATTCCACCCTTGAGATTACTCATATTTCCATCATCAAATTCACCATAACCACTATATCTAGGTTTGTCTTAATTAACCCTTAAGCATATTCAAATAACCAACTCTAAGCTTTCCACTACTACAACATTTAAGGCTCATATTATAGTCATCCCAAGAGTATAATATCAACATTCCTATGATTTCACATAGAATCCACCTTTTATTACCACTATCTTTGGAACTAGAGTGATCAATACCATCAAGTTTGATGGAGTTATAAGTTAAAACATAATTCACTACCCCCTTAGCTCTATCATAGTCACCACCTCTGGGGTTGCTATATTTGTTGGCTTTAAAGCTTGCATTTTTACAGCCATTAAGTTAGTTATTATCATAACCATTATGTTCATCATCACCCTCATATTTATAGTATCCTCCATCCTGGCCTCCAATACTTAAGGTATTAGCTAAACTATCAACATTAACATTGATATATTTATATCATCACATCCATGTAAACTTCTAAAATTATCACCAACTTATGAATGTCAACATCACTGTTGAAAATTTATTTTCCTTTGGGCTATTATTTTAATATAATCCCTTTAGGCCAAAAGCTACCTGATGGATATGCTTGCATCCTCAATTTTTCAACTCCATGGACCATCTCGCCATACATTTAATATATGAGGCTAGAGTTGGTGGACTTGTTCAATATTGATGGATGTGTCCTTTTGAGAGATATTTTTTTACAAACATAAAATTTTAATATTATTAGCAAGTTATTAATTCATAACCATTCATTATTTAGGAATTTAAATAAATTTAAGAAGACTATAAAGAATAAAGAATGCCCCAAAGGATCAATATGTAAAACATATTTGATGTATGAGATTACTCTATTTGCTCATACTACTTTGATATAGAGTTACAATACATAAGGAATACTGTACCTCAAAATTTAGATGATCAAGATATATGTCAATCTACCGGTAACATATTAGTTTTCAACAGATTTAACGAGGTAGTATGTGCGCATACTGTGCTCTATTTTACAAATAAAGAGATATGAGTTACCACATTGTGCATGCTACTTAATTATTATGATGTTGAGCCATATATCAAGTATATTTAAGTAAAGATTTTATACATTTTGTAGACTAATAAATATTGACCCTAAATTCAAAACTTTTGTAGTAAGTTTGTAATGGTCTTACTACAACAATAGTATTAGAGCATGAAATGAGAGTAAAATATGAATTTCCAAATTTGTTCAAAGAAGTAATATGTATTTTGACAAGTCTCTTCAACCTTTTATATTATAATAAATTATTTGAGTGCAAATGATAAGAAAATCTCTATACTTTATGCACCAATCAGGTCCTAAATGAAGCCAGAGATTTATAAGAGCAAGGACTAATAAATCTAGCTTGGGGACCTTTGAGAGTAGTAAAATGTTGGTTAGCTTTTATTATTGACTATTACAGATTTCAAGTCAAAGCTTGTTGTGAAGGTTAGAAAATAAAAAACTATGGAGTATGTGTAAAAGGGAACAATCATGTGGGTGATGACTGTGACTATTATGGGTTCTTTTAAGAACTATTGTTGGAATATCCTAGTGAATAAAATAGCTTATATCTTTTAGTTGTGATTGGTTTAATCCATTATAAAATAGAGTAACAATAGTGCATCCACTTTATGGTATTATAGAAGTAAAGAGAGGTAGAAGATATAAAAAATATAGTCCATTTGTCTTTGCTATCTATCTTGGCTACCCAAGTCTTCTTTGCTAACTATCTAGGTAGAATGCAGGGTAATTAAGATTGGCTTGTAGATATCACAACTAAACCTTTGGAGGTCATTGAGAATATTACATCAATAGCACCAATATATGAAGAAGAGTGCATGTCAAAATTTAAAGATCTGGCTAATGATGTAGATGATCAAATAGTAGCTAATGAGACTGAGTTATAGTTTGAGAAGGTAGACTTAGACATTCAGAAAAAAACATTGAAGATGTTAGTAGTGAGGATGGGGTTTCCTCAGATAGAAGTAAATCACCTATTGATTAATAGTTAGGCGATAAATATGAATCACCTATTTTTTTATAGTATGTTATTATACATGCAATAGTTCATTTTTTATTATAGCATTGTTGTAATAAACACATATATTTTTTTATGTCATTGTAGTCGATATTACTTAATTATAGAATTTAATTTATTTCTTTCTTGCATTTTCATAAATATATATATTTATAACTAATTATTTATTGTATTTATTGCATAAGGATTCTAAAGGCGATGATCCCCCTAGGCTATCCATCCCAAACATTTTTAAGCATATGAAGGGTATTGGTGGTTGATCTGGAAAGGGTGGAGGTACTGAGTGGACATCTTCTTTATAATCTATCACTCATACCCTGCATTGCCCCCCATTTCCTACACCTACAATACCGAGTCCTTAGTTTTAGTCTACAAAACCTCACATTCATCCCCAGACCCTATACATATTGCTCCCTTTTACCATTAATACCCCCTACCATCTTCTTTGGGAGTCCCTACTACATATCTATATCTACCATATGTTTCACAATTTTAATACCCACCACCCCCAACCCTCTATAGTTAGACATTCCACCCAAATGGTAGGTAGACCATCCAATTAGACTACTATAGCACAAGTGGTGTAAGTGAACCATGCCGACTCAATATCAACTTATTTATGAGCTTAAGTTTTGAGCTTATTGAGCTCACAAGTATAGCTCAAGATCAAACTTGAGCTCATTTTGTAAATGAGCTCAAGTTTAAGCTTGATGAGGCTCGGCTCACATGCTTGCAAGTCGGCTTAAATAATTATTAATATTTTAAAATAATTTTATTTTATTTATTAAATTTAACTATTTAAAAAATTAATAATATTTGCAAAACATATTTATCAGATTTAAATATTTTCAAATCTAGCATAAATTTTAAAAGTCCTATCGAGGTTTGTGAGCTGGATCGATCTTGCTTATAAAGGGATGAGCTAAAGTTTGAGCTCATCTTTTAAGCTTAACTCAATCTTGAGCTTGAGTTTGAGCCGGCCATATGTCTGATTAGCTAGGCTTGATAAGGCCAGTACTTGACTTGAATCATTTATACCCCTATGTAGCACTGACTATAGATGGGCACATGTTAATTCAACTTGAGGGTCATATGTATGTAAATGTGTATGTTTTATATTAGACATATATTAAAAAATAATAATATTTTTCAACTAAATATTTTTTTCTAGTTTTGCCCATCAAAGCAACCCATGCATAAGATATGGGAAATAATACAAAGCAAGTATGCTTCATATGTTTCTTGGAAGAAAATCCAAAAATAGAAGTGAGGAAAATGTGATTTAGAGAGTTTGAGGTTATTAAGTTGCAAGGTTGTTAACATATATCAAAATTTCATTAAGTTAATAAAGAATAATTTTTTTCTAGTTTATTATTCACATTAAGATTTTAATTGGTTACCTGGGAATGGTACCCAAATTAGAAAATATTTTTAGAAATGTGGAGTAACTTAGATACAATAAATGTTCACTTACATTAGGAGGACATGAGAGTGACTACTTTGGATTGGAGAGGGTGTATGAGCTAAGCTCAATAGTGCTTAGGACATCCCAGATTATACTACGAGGAGGAAGCTTAATAAATATCATTGAGCTTCTAATATTTGGGACCTCTATAACTCTCTCTATATTGGAGGCTCAATTCCAGACACTGAGCACATATGGTGATTGGTAAAATTTTTAATAGGTTTTAATAATTTCATTGATTATGCATGATAATGTAAGTATATTGCAGAAGGAGATGCTTGGTAGAGAACCCATTACAATTGAGTTACATAGCCGCAATCATAAGCACTAGGAGGACCACCTATGGGTGGATGAACAAGCGAGGAGGGAATATATAAGTCTATCAGGATATTGTACTTATAAAATTAATGTAAGTGATGATTATAAAAAGCTTAATCTTATCTAATTATTTTGTAGGATGAATATATAAAGCTTTGAGAGAGGGAGGCTGCAGTTGGAGAGGAATCCTCTAGGGGTTATGTACAAATATTTTGACTTCTACACTTGGTCATAGGCTGTAGATGGAATGCTGAAGGAACAAATTTATGGATTTATTTCATAGACCTAATTGTACAATAGACATTCCTCTTTTTATCACCAGCTAATCTATAAGAAACCATAAGAGTTTATATAGCCAACAGTTGGTTAATTTAATAACAAACTAGAAAATATTCAAAAATCATAAGAGGACATTAAAATTCAGATACTTGATGAGCTCCAAAGATTGAGAAAGTAGTTTGGGGGAAATCAGCATACTCCTACACAATCGAGCTTCACATTGTTGATATAAACTCAATATGGATTTTCACATTAAGGTTTTTGATGTATAAGAACTATTGATACTTTAATATTACTGTAATTATATAATTCTATGAAATATGATTCTTTAACTTAATAGTTGGATTGTGATTGTACAAAACTATATTTTTATATTTATTTTACCTTTTCTATTGAAATGTGATCATTATTTAATATTTCTTTTAAACAACTTAGAATGTTACTGTAAAAAAATCTCAATACGTGATTGAAGGAGATATCCAAGTTAGTAATATATAAATTTTGTTAATGCTAGGGCACCCCCTAGAAGCTTCGTGTTGTATGGCTTGAATACAATGATAAGTATGCAAGGGTCATTATACGGGGACCCAGATGCAGTGTTAAATAGGCAAGGTTCCCACATCATGGATGGAAGTGGGCAAAGAAGCTACTTAATTAAACTAAAAGTAGGATAAGAACTTGGAATTTAGGCTCCCTTATAGAAAAATTAATGGAATTAATAGATATTCTATTTCGTAAGAAGATAAATATTCCATGCATTCAGGAAACTAAATTGGTTGGAGAGAAGGATAAGGAAATTGATAGTTTAGGATATAAACAATATTATTTGGGTAGGAGTCATACTAGAAATGGTGTAGGAGTTATTATGGATAAGAATTTGATGGATAATGTTATAAAAATTAATAGAATTGAAGATAGATTTATAGCTTTGAAGATTGGTTTTGATGCTAAGATTATTAATATTATAAATGCTTAAGCTTCTCAAGTAGGTTTGCATATTGGTTTAAAATTAAAATGTTGGACTGAATTAGAAGAATTAACACGAATGATACCTCATAAAGAATGAGGTTTTATTGGAGGAGATTTAAATGGACATGTTGGTAGAGAGGTAGATTATTTTAAAAGCATTCATGGTAGCCATGGATTTGGAATGACAAATGAAGTTGGTAAGAGCATACTAGATTTTTCCTTAGCTTATGATTTCTTAATAGCTAATACCTTAATTAAGAAAATATATGAGAAACTTATCACTTATAAAAATGGATACAGAAAAACACATATTGATTATTTTCTTATAAATATTTAGATCATTTAGATTGCAAAACTATTTCGAGTAAAAAATTTTTACCCAACATCGATTATTAGTTTTGGAATTTAAGATAAAGGGGTAAAAAATTAACAAAAAAAAAAACTTAAAATGATTTACTAGGATTAAATAGGGGCATTTCAAAATATTAACAAAAGTATTTTTGAGAGTAAAATTTTAGATCTTAAGATTTTGTCTGTGCATAAGGATGTTAATGTGGAAAAAAGTGGTTGGTGATATTAAGAATATGCAAAAGATGTGCTTTGAGTTTCAAAGGGAAAAGCTTGTAATAGTAATAATAGTTTGTGGTGGAATCCTAATGTGCAAGAAATGATAAAAAATAAGATGATTTGTTATAAAATCTGATTTAGATGTCAAAATTTTGATAATTGGGAAAGTTATAAAGAGGCTTATAAGGAATATAAGAAAGCTATTTGCAATGCAAAAAGCTTAGCTTTTAAAAATTTTATAATAGATTAGATACTAAGGAGGGTGTTGACCTCATTTTTGTATGAGGTCACTAAAGCCCTTCCAAACTCCAGATTAATTTTTGATCCTAGGATCTACTCTAGACCTTAGGATTCTTTCCTAGAGCTATACCTTAGAGCCTACTCTAGATCCTAGGATTCCCTTAAATCCTATATCTTAGAATCTCTCTAGATTCTAGGACAATTCCAGACTCAAATAAATCTCCACCCTTGATCAACCTCAACCTCAAATCAATTCCTACATTTGATCCACTCCAATTTCAATTTGATTCCTACCTTTGATCAATTTAAATCTCAAACTCCATCCAATTCAAATCCAAATTAATTCAAATTTTAAACATATCCAAGCTTTGACTCAATCCACTTGAGAATCCAAATTTAAACCTAGACTTTGATCCTACCCTTAATCTAGCCTTGACCCTATCCATCCATTAACAATCACAACATGATTGTAAATGGTTTGGATATTTCAATTTTAATTATTCAAACCTGAAATTCATTTCAAATCCAGAAGTCCAGACTCAGATCCTAAGTTTTGAGGCCTTGTCCTAAAGACCCTTTTTAGAGATTTTTCAAACATTTCAAAACCCAGCCAAATGGTCTCTGATTCAGGGTCTATCACTTGAAAAGTGATAAGACATGTCTCTAGAGGTTACCCTCCAACTTTGAGCCCATTCTGAGGTCTCTAACCCCAGAATCTGAATTAAAATTTAAAGGCTGTAAAACCTTCAAATATTTACAGCCTATGCCACTGAACCTAACCCCTTTGAGATCTTGACCTTGGAACCCTTATCCAAGCCTCCAATCACTTCGAGACCCTTGATTTTAACCCATTGAGCAGTAAACTGCATTTTCCAGACCCATTTTTGACCATAGTTGATCAATGGGTCAAAATTGACCAAAATGCCCCTATGGGGCTCAAATAGAGATTTCAAACCAAATGAGCTCCAAATTGAATGCAACCACCTTTGACAAGTTTCAAATGTCATTTCAAATCTTTTGAACCTATTTCCAACCCTTGGGTCAACCTGGTTGACCAAGTCAACAGGTTTGACCCAAGAGGCCCTTTAAGGATCCAAACATGTGTTTTGACCCAAATGACCTCTTTAGGCCATCCAACCACTTCCTTTGGACTTGAAATATCATTTCAAACCTGTTGAGCCCAAAACCAGACCCTGGGTCAATCTGGTTGACCAAGTCAACCTAGGTTGACCAAACAACCCCTTAAGGGTTCAAATAGAGATTTGGACCAAATTGACCCCTCCAAACCCTGGGACCATATCGAATAGACTCAGGACTACAGTCTGAATATCTTCAATCCATTTCAAGCCCCTGAACCCAACTGGTTGACCAAGTCAACCAGTTTTGGCCTAAAAGCCCATTAAGGGCCCATTAAGAATTCTTGATTCAATTGACATACATGACTCTTGGAATCACCTTCCAATCCACCCAATCAGCCCATTTAAATTACCTAGATGCAATTCCATAAACCCTTGATTGGGTTGACTGGTCAAACCAAGTCAACAATGCCTTAAGCACCTCTTTGAATTGGTCAAACCCCCCATTTTGACCTCAAAGAGTATGGGTCTAGGCTTGGAGCCTCTCCAACCTGTAGCCTTGACCCCTCCTATGCCACATCAGCAACCATTGACCAGTCAAAATGGTCAATCCCCCCTTAAACCCTATTTTTCATGGTCAAAACCTTATTTCCTCCCTATATCACATGCCTAAAAGCCTCTTTTTGCTTTATTTCCCTAACTAATCCCTGCTTAAGCTGCTCCAAGGGTCTGGCTTAGGCTATTTATGAAAGTTCGATGGGGATGTTAAGCCCTATGAACTTAGTCCCAAACTAACCAAGAGGGGGGGTGAATTGGTATTTTAAAAACTTCTCAAAGAAATAAAGTCACATAAACCAAATCACACCACAAAAATAATGCGGAATTTAAACGTGCGGAAGCAAAAAAGAAACACAGAGATTTATAGTGGTTCGGTCGACTCGACCTACGTCCACTCCTTGGAGGCACCCTCCAAGTATTGCACTACACAAAAAGTGACTCTCCTTTAGCCCCCACGGCTAGGTGGAGAAACCCTCACAAGAGCCTCCTTTTTGCCACCCCGGCAAGGCAGAGAACCTATCTCCTTTTGCTTCCTCCTGAAGCTGGCAGAGAACCAGAACCAAAAGCAACACTCCTTACCTCTACCGACCCTTCCACGGATGAGAAACTCTAGACGAAGACGACGCAGAGAGATCCTTGAAGCAACCCTTGTGAAACTCCTCACAAGCTCCCCCTCACAAGATCCTCTCTCTCTCTTCTCTCTCTCTTTCTCTCCTCAAGGTCTTCTTAGGTCAAGGCAGCAGCCAAAGGTCTTTAAAAAAACGTTGAACAAGAGCTCTTTAAATAGAAGAGCTTCAAAAGAGCTCATTAATTGCAAGTTGCCGACTTTATCGTCCAGGCCGATCTGGACATCGGCCTGGCCGATCAGTATAAATCAATGAAGATCGGCCAGAGCATAGCCCTGGATGCAAGATTGGACGATTGAAAATTAGCTTGATCGTCCTGGCCGATCTCACGATCGTCCTGGCCGATCAGTTCAAATCAGACGAAAATCGTCCTGACAATAGCCCTGAATATGGGCTGGCCGATATTGATCGTCCTGAAGTAACTTAAGGTTTTTTGACTAGATCGTCCGGGCCGATCCTGCGATCGTCCAGGACGATATGATCGTATCAATCATCCTTAATTACTTCCTTGATTTCCTGAACAATTATGGCATAATTTGTTAATATCGTCCAGGCCGATCCGAGGATCGTCCTGGCCGATAATTTAAAGATATGCTATACCATACTTGTTTGTGGCGGCTACTTCTTTCTGTTTTGAGCTTATCGTCCTGGCCGATACACGTATCGTCCAGGACGATCTGTTAACGTCGGCTGCCTTAATTAAGAATCCTTAATTAGACTTTCTGTTTTAAGCTGATCGTCCAGGCCGATCGAAAAAATCGTCCTGGCCGATATGAGTAAAAACAGAATTTCTAATTATCTCAAGTGTGTGTGTGAAGGGTTACAAAGCATCAGTCTTTTTGACTATTACAAGAGGACTCAAAAGGTAAAAAACAAAAGTACAGACTGACTCAACCCTAAACCTACGCATTCCTGAACTTGGCTCCTTTTTGATTGTCCGATCGTCGATTCCTGAAAAGTTAGAAGCAACAAGCTGTCCAAGAAAAGCAGTGTTTGTCAATCATCAAAACATAAGACATGAAAAATAGATTTGCAACAATCTCCCCCTTTTTGATGATGACAAAACACAAGTAGGAAAATTAAAATAAAAAAGATTCATTAGAAAAATAAAGTTACAACATCAACTTTTTCTTACCACATCCTATCCTACTCCCCCTTTTTGTCATCACAAAAAGAGAGTCAAAAACAGTAAAAAGAACAACAAACATCACGAAAGACTACTACAAAAAGACAAGAAACAATAAAGCACAAACTAAAAGAACGAGGGATCCTGATCATCAGATGGAGGAGGTGGAGGTGGCTGCTGAAAGTAACTGGCAAGGGTAGTAAACTGAGCATTGAACCAGGCGATATCCTGGTCATGCTGCTGCTGCTGGTGAGTGAGAAAACTGTCAAAACGAGCTAAATCCTCGGCGCGGTGATGTTCGTAGCGGGCGATGTCCTCAGAGTGTTGCTGCTCTTGGGCAGCAACATATGCATCAAATCTGGTCTCCCAACGATCAAATCTCGCAATCAACTGATCTACCGGTGAATGTTGGTGGAGAGGGACAGGGTCAGGAAAGGGAGCTGGAGCGGGAGCCTCCTCCTCTCTAGCCTCCCGTGGTTCATCCAGGTGGAGACGAGTACTGTGAAGGGTGCTGAAGGAATTGTTTGAGTAGAAGAGAGTTGGGAAATCTGGTGGATTGGGATATTGAATTTGGTATTTGGTTTCAAGAACATAGGCTATGATATGTCCTAAGGCTAGATTTGGCTTTCTTCTGTGGCCTGGATCTCGAATTGTTGTTAGGTGATCAATGTAACGAAAAAATAGATCTGCAGTGTTAAATTCCCTATGTGCCATGATGTAGAAGGTAGTGAGGGAAAGTAGAGGGGTAATGTGGACACGGTCACCGGCTTTTGGAATGACAGAGGTGCGAAGGACATGTTGGATTGTCCTAGCATCTCTGACTAAAGAGCTAGTCTCTCCAACATGGTAACGGACATTGGTCTGGCGAAGAAAGTGGTTTGCCGTGGACCAGTCAAAATCAGGGTCAGGGGCAATAAGGTGCAGCTTATCTCCGGTGGTGGATAGCTGTAAAAGTTCAACACAGTCCTGATATGTGATTTCGACAGGGCGTCGATTCACATAGGAGGACAGGGCTGTGAAGGTAGAGTATATGCGGAGGTTTGCAAAGAATTCTAACAGGAACTCAGAATTGAATGGAAAAATAAGGGACAGAATGAAACAAAGGGAAGTGTGTGCGAAGAGATCCATTACCGGGTAGGAAATGTGGGTCGGATTGATAATTCTGGAGACAGTAATTCCACATTCCTTATAGCGATGATAAGCAGCTTCATCTTCTGCTTCCCGGAAACGAGGGTCAACCCTTGCCCTCGAGGAACTTCCAGAGGTCTGACGGACGCGCTTCCCACCAGCCATATGAGAGAACTTTAAGCAGAAAAACAAAGGAGAAAGGATGAGGTGTGAGAAAACATGGCTGGATCGGCCTGAATTTAAAGAATCGTTCCTATCGTCCTGGCCGATCGCAGAATCGTCCAGGCCGATATGTGTCAATAATTACGTACAGGCCGATTGGTCAAAAAGGCGGTCCAATCGTCCGGGCCGATCAGATATCGGCCAGGCCGATTAGACACAGGTTATCGGCCCGAGGAGTCAGTCCGGACGACCGTTGAAAAAGCAGATCGTCCGGGACGATTAGGTGTATCGTCCAGGACGATGCGCAATAATTGATCGTACCGGCCGAAGTTAAAACGTTTTAAATGCTTGCCACGTGTATCGTCCAGGACGAACAGTGGATCGGCCCGGCCGATGGTCCAATAATGGATCGTCTGGGGCCGAATTTAAAGATCAAAAACGTACTGACACGTGGATCGTCCGGGACGGTCCAGTGTATCGGCCAGGACGATGCACATAGAATGCATCGGCCAGACAAATAAACTATCGGCCAGGACTATCACCAAGAGCTTGATCAAATCGTCCAGGACGATAATGTATCGTCCAGGACGATGATTTCCATTAAGCACAGAAAAAGGTCAGCAGATGGATTTTGGAAAGAATTTGTCCTATCGGCCAGGACGATAGAAATATCGGCCAGGCCGATGTGACTTGAAATTGAAATCAAGAAAGGAATGGTGATGATCAAGACCCTCAAAAATAAAACAAAAGAAAAGACAGTCAAAGACACGAAAAAAAAAGAAAAAAAAAAATAAAACAAACACCGAATATTTTTGGATTTTAATTTTTCTATTTTTTTGTTTTATGAAGGCATCATATGAGAATTCTTTTCTTGAATTTAAATTTTTGAAGTTTTTAGGAGATCAAGAGGTTTAACAAAATCCAATTAGAGGAAGGTAGAAAAACTGATTCCATTAACCCTAAATCGAACATTCTTCAGGGTACAAAAAATCTCTTAAAAAACAACAGAGTCCTAACTTGGAATAACACAAGAGGTTTTAAGAGATCAATCAAGACTTGTTAACAACTAAAATATCTTATAAATAATAAACCAAAATAGTTTTTCTCAATCATGGAATTTGAAATCAAATCTTTGAACGTATCACATAATCAATGAGTTTTCTAAGTTTTAAGAGTTTTACCAAAGAGATCATAGCTTGCAATTAGTGGGCTAATTTTATGCCTCTTTTCACTTTTATTGGCTCTTTGAGCATCTTTTGATTTTTGATACACTTTTGTGTATATAGTTTTCTTTTCAATTTGGCTTCATTGGCCTCTTTCCTTTTTATCTCTTGCAAGCTAATAATTCTTTAATATACCCTTAAAAAAATACTTAGTTGTGAGTATATCCTCCAAATATTAGAGAATAGGAGCTCTCTCTCTAACATAGGGAAGAACAATCCACAACACAAAATCAAAATCACGTGATGACTGCAATGGTAAGATTTCAAAAGCTTGAATGATATCAAAGAATTTTGACTATTATGCATAAGATGACTTAATGTAGCAAGATTAGAAGGATATCTTAAAAATCCATTGGTTAAACTGAGTTTAGACTTTTTGTTTTATAAAAGAAAAATCATGCCACTAAACAAAGTCAGAAGAAGGAAAAACATCACCAGTTTACTCTCTGTAACCAATTTAGAAAAGCTAAACCCTATCAAAAAAAAAAAAACTCCAATATTTAAAAGCTTGAGAAGTTTCATCATATGGAATGCCAAAAAATAAAGTCCAAAGTGAACAAAGCAAAAGCAAAAATAAGCAAACTAAAGACAACACAGAGTGAACACAAAAACTAAAAAATAAAAGTCACGCAAAAACTAAAGATATCAAGTAAGTGATAAAACAACGGATTTTAGCAATTGAGCTGCAAGCCTCCTTATGTTTAGTTATCCTATGCTCCCACGAGGTCTTTGGTGAGAGCACTCCTGCAAGACTCAACAACAGTTAGTTTTAGGAACCCAAACAGATTTGGGCTCCTTCTTAGAAAATGTAGAGTGCAATGCAGATGTGGTATGTATTGAATCATGCATCTTAGGTCTCCACACCCAATGTGTACTGCGGTGAACTGTGCAAGTGTGTGAGATGTGTCCTAACATGCCACATGAAAAACATTGAATTCCAGGAAAAGGTTTTCTTAATTGGTTTGGGTAAAAATGCCTCTTCCTAGTTGGTGTCATCCTAGCTTTCTTACATGTTTCCAAATCATTTTGAATTCTCAAGTTTGTTCTTTTTAATGCATCATTCTGAATCCTCAAATTTTTCTCAATCTCTTTAGATTTCTTAAGATCATCATTAAGTGAGGTGTGTGAAGCTTTTAATGCATTACTTTTATCAACTAATTCCAAATGCTTCTTGTTTAATTCATCAAATTCATCAAGGAGAGCCATGTGATTTGAATCAATCGTTGCATGATCTTTGAGAAAAACTTCATGCTCTTTTTGTAGATTTGAATGTTCTAATTTTAGGCTAGCATGAGTTTTCTTAAGTTTTTTGTATGATGTATGGATTTTTTCACATATTTCAAACAATTCATCATAGGTTGGTTTACATACCTCTTCCTCATCACTTTGGTTTTCTCCCATGAAACACAAGTTTGTAGTTTCTTCCTCTGGTTCAGTCTCAGAGGAATCAGTACCAGATTCTGCCCAGAAGCCTCTTTGGATTTTCTTATTCTCTTTCCTAGACTTAGCTTTCTCCTCACCTTTTTCCTTTTCTTTGCTTGAATGATCTTGAAGTGTAGGACAATCGGCTCTTACATGTCCAGGTTTCCTGCATTCAAAACAAACAACATCAGAAGATCCTTTAATATGTTTATGATCCTTACCTTTTCTCCAACTTTGATGATGCTTTTGTTTCTTCCTTAGAAAGCTTTTGAATTGCCTTGTGATGAAGGCAACTCCATCGCTTTCAGACCCGGAAGATTCAGAATCCGATTTGTGTGCCTTCAATGCAATGGTTTTCTCCTTTTTCTTTTCACATGCATCAAGATTTCTTTGATTCACCCCTTGCTCGTAAGCAATGAGTGAGCCAAGCAAGTTATCAATAGAATAGGTGTTTAAATCTTTAGATTCAGTGATTGCAGTAATTTTTGCATCATAAGAAGAAGGCAAGCATCTCAAAATCTTGTTAACTTTTTCATAGTTCAAAAGTTCTTTTCCTAGTGCATGCAATGAGGTAGCAATCTGAGTAAACCTTGTGTACATGTCAGAAATCGATTCATGAGGTTTCATACGAAAAAGTTCGTAGTCATGCAAGAGAATGTTTAAACGGGATTGTTTAACTTCATTAGTGCCTTCATAAGTAATGTACAGTTTATCCCAAATTTCTTTACCAGTCTTGCAAGTTGAAACACGCATGTAGTCCTCAGATTTTAAAGCACAGAAAAAACAATTCAAACATTTCGCATTTAGTTGAGCTAAATCTCGTTCATCAAAAGTCCATTCGGTAAAAGCAACTTCAGTTTTAAAACCGTTAATTTCACGAGAAGGTGGAGAATAACCTTCTTGAATAAGCATCCACATGCGATAATCAGTAGATTGTAGAAAAGTTGACATGCGAGTTTTCCAAAAATCAAAAGGTAGGTTATCGAACAGTGGAGGTCGGGTAATAGAATACCCTTCCGTAGTGTTGCGATTCCCAAAGTTAGACATGGATCAAATTCAAAAAGTTTTTAAACTTTAATTTTCGAATCAAGCTCTGATACCACTTGAAAGTTCGATGGGGATGTTAAGCCCTATGAACTTAGTCCCAAACTAACCAAGAGGGGGGGTGAATTGGTATTTTAAAAACTTCTCAAAGAAATAAAGTCACATAAACCAAATCACACCACGAAAATAATGCGGAATTTAAACGTGCGGAAGCAAAAAAGAAACACAGAGATTTATAGTGGTTCGGTCGACTCGACCTACGTCCACTCCTTGGAGGCACCCTCCAAGTATTGCACTACACAAAAAGTGACTCTCCTTTAGCCCCCACGGCTAGGTGGAGAAACCCTCACAAGAACCTCCTTTTTGCCACCCCGGCAAGGCAGAGAACCTATCTCCTTTTGCTTCCTCCTGAAGCTGGCAGAGAACCAGAACCAAAAGCAACACTCCTTACCTCTACCGACCCTTCCACGGATGAGAAACTCTAGACGAAGACGACGCAGAGAGATCCTTGAAGCAACCCTTGTGAAACTCCTCACAAGCTCCCCCTCACAAGATCCTCTCTCTCTCTTCTCTCTCTCTTTCTCTCCTCAAGGTCTTCTTAGGTCAAGGCAGCAGCCAAAGGTCTTTAAAAAAATGTTGAACAAGAGCTCTTTAAATAGAAGAGCTTCAAAAGAGCTCATTAATTGCAAGTTGCCGACTTTATCGTCCAGGCCGATCTGGACATCGGCCTGGCCGATCAGTATAAATCAATGAAGATCGGCCAGAGCATAGCCCTGGATGCAAGATTGGACGATTGAAAATTAGCTTGATCGTCCTGGCCGATCTCACGATCGTCCTGGCCGATCAGTTCAAATCAGACGAAAATCGTCCTGACAATAGCCCTGAATATGGGCTGGCCGATATTGATCGTCCTGAAGTAACTTAAGGTTTTTTGACTAGATCGTCCGGGCCGATCCTGCGATCGTCCGGGCCGATCCTGCGATCGTCCAGGACGATATGATCGTATCAATCATCCTTAATTACTTCCTTGATTTCCTGAACAATTATGGCATAATTTGTTAATATCGTCCAGGCCGATCCGAGGATTGTCCTGGCCGATAATTTAAAGATATGCTATACCATACTTGTTTGTGGCGGCTACTTCTTTCTGTTTTGAGCTTATCGTCCTGGCCGATACACGTATCGTCCAGGACGATCTGTTAACGTCGGCTGCCTTAATTAAGAATCCTTAATTAGACTTTCTGTTTTAAGCTGATCGTCCAGGCCGATCGAAGAAATCGTCCTGGCCGATATGAGTAAAAACAGAATTTCTAATTATCTCAAGTGTGTGTGTGAAGGGTTACAAAGCATCAGTCTTTTTGACTATTACAAGAGGACTCAAAAGGTAAAAAACAAAAGTACAGACTGACTCAACCCTAAACCTACGCATTCCTGAACTTGGCTCCTTTTTGATTGTCCGATCGTCGATTCCTGAAAAGTTAGAAGCTACAAGCTGTCCAAGAAAAGCAGTGTTTGTCAATCATCAAAACATAAGACATGAAAAATAGATTTGCAACAATTTAGGCAATGTTCCCTCCTGCATCAATCCCAGCCATCCAATCTAGCCCTGGTCATTTGAATAGGGCAAAAGCCAACTTTTGAGGACATTGAATCAAAATTCCTTCTCTCACTAACCCCAGCCTCCCAGATCGAGCTCTCTATTTGTTTTGGATCTCCAGAGCCCTCTCTACCTCCCCACTACAAAACCCAAGTGGTTGCACGTCACCGGCGGCGAGTTCTCTGGCGAGCCCACCACCTAGACTGTCCCAAGCCTGTAGCAGTCGATCCAGACGTGTTCGAGCTCGGGTTCGTGCTGGGGATCTTCACTTGGACAGTCTACAAGCTCATCCATCCAGAAATTTCAAAGATCTAACGGTATAATTCCTTAAAACCTTAGATCTAGTTCACATTAGTTAGATTTAAATAGCTTCATGTTTTTAGGGCTTTGGCTGAAACCAATCTTTCCCCATTGTTTCTGTTCATTCTTACTCTTTAAGTTTAAAATTTCAAGTGATTTGGTCCACCCGATCGGGAGAACGAACCAAAAAACGGATTCTAGGGCGTCATTTGCAGTTTGCTGCAGATGTACGTTTTCTAGACCGTTGATCACGCGATCAACGATCTAGATCTTGCCGTTCCGCGCCTTGGTTCGACCGTGTATTCGGTTTAGCATTCGATCGATCGACCGGCGAGATCAGGGCCGTTCATTCGGAACAGCGGGATCAAACCTCCGCCGTTTGATCTTCTTCTGCTGAGATCAAACCGCGGAATCCGATCTCAACCGTTAGATCGAACCCGCGGTCAATCCAACGGCTGCCACGAGCCGCTGACATGGTTAAGTGGAAACCGCGTGAAGCGGCCCGCGGCCGACGCGTGTCCCCGCCGTCACGCGGTTTCGATCCCGCGAATCCGCGCGTGCCGCGTGTCTGACCGCCGCCGTTTAATTAGGAAAAATGTATTTTTTAATTTGTTTTAATTACAGGAACTTTGAAAAATCATAGTAAATCAAATATAGGGTCAAAAAATGAGTATAATATATCATTCTTTTCAGAATTCTGTCTAGTTTATTTTAAAAATAAAATCAAACCTTTTTATCCATTATCTTACTGGTAATTTGAGAAATACATAAAAGGGTATTTTATTTTTAATTAATTATTTATAAATTATTTTTATCTGAAATTTGGCATGCATGTCTTTGAGAGTATAGCTGATCTCCAGGAAAATTTCCAATATTATTTGAATAGATTTTGATATTATTTAGAATTATTAGAGTATATTAATATTTTTTTATATTTAATTAAATATTAAATATTTTGAAAATTAAAAAAAAATCTTTTGTTATTATCAAACTTCCCTGGAGATCAGTGGTCCTTTCAACTCATCAAAATGTATTTTAATAATATTTTTAATTATTTTATAATATATATATATATCCATTTGTATATATATATTTTAAAACCTATTTTTAGACTATATATATTTAAATCTTTAAATGTTTAAGAAGTCACTTGAAATCTTAAATGTAGGATGAGCATATTTGAATAGAAATAAAGGGGATGATTAGTGGATAATCATTTCTTAATTATTCACTAATTTTGTCTTAATTATGTTAATTAGTTAATTGCATGCTTAAGGTGCACACACCACCTAGCCTAGGCTCTCCTAGATCTAAGGACTTGTTTGCTTTCTATTTGTGTATGTATGCCATGTTTACTCAAAGGGTTAGAGGAACTTTGATTTGAACCTATTCAAAAATTAGTGACACAATTAAGGACAATAATTAGGGACTTTGAGTAGAAAACTTAGAAAATTTATTGTGCTTAGAATTGATTTCCTTTTGATTTGGAATTTGAACCATTTAAACTTAGTGACATTCTTAGCCTTAGACAATTTATTTTACTGATTTTTGAAATCATTAAGACCATTAATTAGTTTTCTAAGTCTTAAACCCTTAATTGAGCCTCTAAACTTCCAAAATTGTAATAAATCTAATTTAAATCCAAAAAATACATATAAACCCTCAAACTGACCAGAATCCAGTCCTTAATCCATGATAATTGAAAGCCCCTCGATTTGACAGCAATTTAAACCCTAATTTAATTTTAAGTAAAAATCAATATTTACTTAAGATAATTAATTAATAAAAATTAAAAAAATCCCAAAATTTCCCAAACACTTGGGGATCCCTCCTTAGGTTATTTCTGACCTTTGGAGATGTTTTCAAGAGATTGGGAATTTGTTTGGAGCAAAATCACAAAAGAGGCCTTCTAATTAAGAAATTCCCAAAATTCATTAAAATATCCAAACTTCAATAATTCATAACTTATTCTAGAAAAATCCAAATCACCCAAACTCACTTGCATTCAACTCCTAATAAGGTATAATATTTATTAAAAATATTAGATTATAGAAATCTGTAATATTTCAAAAGTCAACAAATTGGTCAAACCATGCGTAAAATCTAGTTCAAACTTCAAACCTTTGTAATAAAATGTAGAAAAATCCGATTTAAACGTACTTACCTTCTAACTGATCGTAGTAAGGTCTAGTATTTTAATAAAATACAAACATTCCAGAATTTGGGCTTAATCAAAAAGTCAATTTTCAACCCCTTAATTAAATCATTAAAATATTCTAAAAATTCATAAAGCTCAAATCATTCTAAAACTCAGAAAATATGGGCTTAATGTTTAAAATACTTAACAAACCCTTTAAAACACAACAACCACCCTAAAGATGAATTTTATTGGCTGGACTACTCCGGGCTGCGGGGCTAAGTGTCCTAAGGAGGCTGGTTCCTCGAGCCTGGTGGCACAATGCCACGAATGGATTCTAAGGGGTGTTAAATCTTAAAATAGATTAATATTTAATTATTTAACATTTTAAAAATCTCTAATTCAATTACATTAATTTGGTTTATCGGCTGGATTACTCCGGGCTGCGGGGCTAAGTGTCCTAAGGAGGCTGGTTCCTCGAGCCTGGTGGCACAACGCCACGAATCAATTAATGGAAAACTTAAATTAATCAACTTTAAAAATCAGCGACCAACTCATTTTTATATCAATCTATTCCTTTAATTCCAACCAACTTAAATAACTTAATCAACCCCGATTGCTACTGGGTAACCCAGGCCTACGAGGCTATTAGCTTAGCCCCAAGGAAGGTGAAATAAACTTCACGGCCTCGGTGTGAAATAAAGGTAGTAATCAATTAACTTTTAAAATATATTTAATTAAAATTCTTAATCTACTAATACTTAAATTGTAATCTAAATCCCCTTCTAAGCCTTAACAAATCCAAACTTTTCTAGACAACTTCAACTAATCACCCACTTTAGGATCTACCCCTGCCACACGACCTTCTACACACACTTTAGATGATGTGATAGGACAACCAACTCTAGATCTAGGTTAAGCCGGTGTTTACTTTACTGCTGTGTGCCGGATTTTTCGTAGTTTTCACAGCATGTTGTGGATGAAATTGCTTTGCTGTGTCTGCTTACTTTTTCTGTACTCTGTGGATGGATTGAGGTGTTTGGCGACTAGATTACCCTTAGGTTAGGTACGATCTGGATGTTGACACAATTTTCTGCAGGTGGCCACGCTCATGCAGGGCAATATAAAAAGGGGGCAAATAAAAAAAATGCATAAATATTATAAACTCTTTGCACAGGTGCTTCAGCTGCTAATGCCCCCAAATAAAAAGAGCGTGGCCAGTGTGTTTACTTAACTTTTTTTTTTGCTCATATATAACTGCTTGGGAATAACTGCTTTTTATATATTAATTGCTTAGGATAACCCTGCAGGCGAGTCTAGATTTCTATTTTGATATTAATGTAATTTGTGCAAGTGTCAAGTGTTGTGAAAGTTAATTTTGAGTTGGGATACATAGATCCAAAGCTTGGATTCCAAAGAGGAAAGGATACCCCTTTAGGAAACACTCCTTTTCCATTTGGAAATCCAAATTTGGATCATACCTCTTCCTTACCCAAAGAGGAAGGAGTGACCTTCCCCCTTAGAGGGAAGTGCCCTCTTGTCCATTTGGGTAATCCACTACGAAGATTCCAAGAAGATTGAAGAAAAAGAGTCCAAAGAAGAATGAGATTGAAGACTTGAAGATTTGAAGATTGAGAGTATCCCACTAAAAATAACTTGCGTCATTACTAGGTTTAGAACCCGGGTTGTTGTCAGTGGTGCCCGGCCACTTTACTTTCTGTAATATTCTAGTTTGTAATAAGCAAGGCAATTCTGCCTATGGACATTTATTAATTAATTTGTATTTTGATGTGATGATTTGATTGCCTTTAGGATTACTTATTTTTACTAGTTTTTTGGCGATTGCATGCCGCTCTTTGTTTTCGCCTGGATACGTGAGACTCGTGAGGGTGTGAAACTTTTCTACTCATAATTTTAAAAGTCTAAAATTTTAGTGAGTCTAAATAACATAGAAAGATAACGAATCTAGGGAATTAGCCGGGGATCGCCCCCGGGGTCGCATGCATATTTTTGCATTCTTCTTTCCTTGTTTTAGACCCTTCCCCTCCTGCGGGTAGATTTCGGATAGTCTGACCTATGAGGACGAGGTGCCGGACCTGGGGAAGTCCAGTCTTCTAAAAAATTATTTTATAAGCCTGTTTTTAAAAAATTTCAAGCATATTTGATTTGAGGTTGTTAACCAGCATGCATTGCATTAGATACAAATTAAAGAGTTAAAATTCTAATTTCATAGTCCTTAGCATTTTTGCACCCAACATAAGTCAAAGGGGCCAAATAGGAGAATCTCTAGATGTCGGCCCCAACTTTCCAAAACTTTAAATACAACGTTCCTACCATTCTTTCATAAAAAGACCGGATTCATGTATTTTAAATCGATTAGGTGGTTAGCTGGCTCCCCAATCCAGGCCAGGGTAAGTCCAGATCTTACACTGCATTAGTTAGGATCGGATGACTGTGGTCCAGTGTCCAAAATAGATTTAGGATCCGGGGCAGATCTTTGATTATAAGACCCCAAACTTCGGGAATCTAATCCCAAATTTCTAATAAAATGCTCAACTCTAATTAAATATCATTTCAATCCAAAACATAAAGCCCAACACTTAGATTAAGTTGGGACACTTCCGGATGGTTCTGGAATCTCAAAGTGTCCCCTACCTCTCATCCTTTAACTCCGTTAATAACTGTTCAATTTTGATCCATTCCCTTTTGATTTTCCAATAACTCTATTCATATTTTGATATCACTCCTAGAAACTCTAACAAAATTCTGCCACCATTTTAATCGTGAGTTTTCGTAGGAGATTTTTGTCTCCCTACGATGTAATTAACTACGAGGGCTTGCACTCGTAGGAGATTTGGAACCACATACACCTGATTTTAAAAAAATTAATTTCCAAAATTTTATTAGACTTCCTTGGGAAAAATTAAGTAATGATCGTCATAGTTGCATTAGAAGGATTATCGTAGAATGGTCTCATTTCCCTTTGAGGAGATACACCCTTCTTCGATAAGGCTTTGGATGTGAATGCGACGATCGTGTTTCTTGAATGTTGTAATTGGGTATTTAGTTGAACTATATTTTGTCCCCTCGGGGTCATATAAAGTTCTCCTTAGAACCCGATCATAACATTCAAGATGAGTTTACATAATTCTAAGTCTGAACACCGTTATGAAAGTTTATTTTCGTCCTTCGGGGTGATATACTCTTTCTAACGAGTCGATTCGACCTTAGAATTAGAACTTAACCTTAATCTTAAAATCCCCAAAGAAAACTAATAGTTTTCAAAACCTATTTTCAAAATTCCACCAACAAAAAATGGCACGCCCGGTGGGACTAAATTTCTCTTCCCATCTTTAATAGTGGCAGAATTTTGTTTCATCGGTAGTTTAAACTATCATTTCTTCCGTTGGTCCCTTTGCTCATTTCTTCCTTGGGTGAGTATGGCCAACATCTAAAATAATAACAAAATATGAAAAGAGAGGTTCTACCTCCAAATTTGGCTTTATCTAGTTTTTTTGTTCTGATTTTGACCTTCTGCCCCAGCATAGTCTGTGAGGCGACAGTGTCAAATCAGATATCTGGATATCCTTTTCAATCTTATGGATTTATGGTCGATAAATTTCTCATTCAACATATAAATCCTTAAAATTGAAAAGAATTCAAAATTTTTGATTTCATTCCAAACTACTTTAGTTTTAACCCCCCTCACTCCCACTTTGACTTCTAAGGGTGGGGAGGGTTAAGCTATTCCTTTTACTTAGGCTTTCTCACAATTCCATAAGCCTTCGGGCAAGGGGAAACTCTGTCCGTTGTGTTTTGGAACCTGTAAGAAAACCCCTTTCAAATTCTCAAAATTTCTTCAAAATTTTCTTAAACTCCAAGTTGTCATATGTTACCCCATACGATTTCCCTCGTGGGCCAACATATGTCATATTTTTTTAAAAAAAAAAAAATATAATAATAAAATACATTTTACCACTCTTTTCAAGTAAATCTAATTTCAATCCTTTCTTTAACTTTCAGAAAATCCCAAATGGCTGGCCAACTGATTTTCTCTTTTGACCGAGAGTTGTCCTCGACTGTTAACGACCAAGGGAGCACTGTTATTTTTGGAATGGGATTTAGTACTCTAGAGCTCTCTATGGATGGACACCAGATTGTTAGTTTGGATGCCAGTAAGGAAATTCCCCCAGTGGTTGAGTTGATTGTGGGATCTGCACCCACCTTGCCAGTAGTCAGTGATGATCAGAAACAGTCTGAACCAATTGTTGAGCCTCCCATTGAAATCAGGTCTGTTTTTGAGGAGGGATCTAGTTCTGGACTCAGTTTTGCCACCAGGAATCAAAAGAAGAACTATTTGAGGAGACTTAGAAAGAAAATATCTAAGGCTAAAAGAGTAGTACCCTTTAAGACCTTAGCTCAAGTAGAACCTGAGGCTGTTGAGGAGCTACCTATTCCTGCTTCCTCTCCCCTCCTAATAGGGAGTCGCTTTTACCCCCTGGCTTCAGCTCAAGGGGAGGAGAGGGTAGCTAGGATAGCCCGTTCCCCACCATGCCCGGTCGACTACTCGACTAAGAAAACTCAGAAAGAAAGACATCTCCAAAAGACAAGGACTTTGAGAAATATAATTCACACCTGCGCTGCACAGTCTGGACAGACTAAAGAGGAATATGTGAAACAATTGAAGGGAGTAATCTCACATCGCTTCCAAAAAGAAGTGTTGAAGGAAGAAGTGTCTGAAGCAAAGAATTTAACCCCACAATTCGTTAGAAAGAATAAGAAGTATGTTAGACAGCCCGCTACTTCAGTACTGGTTGATGGATATCACTGGGTGCCACGCCCTCCGTCCTCTCAAACAGAGGGTATTGTGTTGACTGGGTCCGAGAGAGGCCGCCATTCTACTGGTAGACCCCCGGTACCCCCACATAAACCTGTAAGATTGGCCTCAGTGATTGTTAAACCAAAGGGGGTTGAAGTTCAAAAGTCTGTGGACCTTAAAGGGAAAAGACCTAAATCTCCTGAAAAGAGATATGTGCCAAAGAGAACTAAGTTGGAGAATCTGCCACCACCTCCTAGAACTTCTAAGTTCATTCTGCAGCTCCAACGAGTTTCAGCCAACCCTACTCCGGGTTCAGTTGAATTGATGGATGTCCAGACTAGTACTCTAGTTGTTACAGTTGACAGTCCTACCACAGCCAGTCTAACTCAAGATCCAATAGTCACCATCCCTGTTACCCCAGTTGATGATCCCCAAGGTTCGAGTGTCATTCCTAGGCCCCTTAGTCAGGTGTCTGAGGACCTTACCTTACCAGATGTGGGAACTATCACTTTACAAGCTCCTGCTTCTCCTGAGGAATATGTCCCTCTCCCTGTAGAAGATGCCACTCTTCTGACTACCAGCTCTGGGATAGTCAAAGAGGAGAGAATTGACCAGGATCTAGAAATGGAAGATGAACCGGATACAAAGTCTCAACCAGATCCTAATCCAAAACTCACAGAAATCATTTCCCTTATGGATTCTGAAGAATTATTCGATATGGCTGAGTATAAAGGATACTTACCCCTTGATCCTAAATCAATTGGGGATAGACCGGTCGAGGAGGTAGTTCAAGAAATAAGAAACATTTTGTTGAACAAAGAAGGAATGGCTTCTTTTGACCTTGATATGGATGATCTCCTTGGAGATGAAGATGATTATGTTGGGGGCATTCATGTGGTCGAAACTAGAGGGTCTAATAAAGAAGCTGAGCCCAGCAAGCACCGATTTGCAAAAGATGATGATCCACATGCTGTTGAGTCAGATTCAGATGAGTCTGTGAAAGACAGAGATGAAGAACACATAAAAAATTTGGAGACTCAGCTTGCTAGCATGATGTCACAAGTTAAGGAGATGCAAGAGAAGTTGGATAAATCACAGCAAGAGTCTTTTAAGATCCACCAGTCAGCTCGAGAGCTCACAGAAATGGCCAAAAGGGCAGAATTTAGTTCTAGACCTCCCGAGTCACCACCTGTGACCTTTCCTTGTCCAGTAGAGACACCTCCAGTTCACCCTGCAGTTTCCACCATTCCTCCGATCCTACCTCAGAAGGATATCAAGCAGTTAATTGAGGACCAGGTAAGGGAGGCCTTAGCCCTTTCTCAAGGAAATGTGTCTATTTCAAAGGGTAGACCCTACCCCGAGGAATATGACTTAGTTCCTTACCCGAAGGGCTTTGTGCCACCAACTTTTAAAGTTTTCACTGGAATTGAAAATCCGAGACAGCATCTGGCCCACTTCCGAGCAAGCTGTTGTAATGCAGGAGGGTCAGATGCTCTACTATTTCGCCAATTTGTAAGTAGTCTATCCGGCATTGCTTTTGAATGGTACGCCGATCTGCCCAACGGTTCAGTAAGAACTTTTGGCGACCTAGAAAACCTCTTTCTTAAGAGATTTTCTAGAGCGCAACAACGCACCACCGTGGGCGATCTCATGGTTGAAAAGCAAAAGCCGGGAGAGTCTCTGGTTGAGTACATCTTGAGGTGGCGAAACCTCTCTATGAAGTGTGAACCCCAGTTGCAAGAGCAACATGCTGTGGAGATTCTTTTGAAGAATATCCACGGCCCTGTTGCTTTTCTCCTGAAGGGTTTCACTATTAAAACTTTTGAGAAACTTCTTAATAAGGCTAGCAATTTGCAGGAAGAGGCTCCTAGGATGCCATTCTTACGAGAACAGCCTGAAGAAAGGAAGGGTCCAAAATTGGTGAAAACATTTGAAAAGAAAGCTGTGGTCTCAGCAGTAGATAAAGGAAAGAGGCCAGTGATTAGTCAGCCTAGCACTCCACTTCCACCACAGCCGCCTCAGAAGCAGCCCTTTCAGATAGTTCCTCAATATACTAGAGATCCCCCCTTCATCCCTTTTAGAGAGAGATTGGCAAAGCCTTATCCATTTAAAAGGGAGTCAGTTAAGAAGATCTTCAGGAGTTTGTTAAAGAAACCAGATTTTCAGTTGCCAGAGGCCAGGAGGCATGAGGATGAGAGCAAGAAAGATGATCCCAAGTATTGCCCGTACCACAGGATGCTTAGTCACCCTCTTGAGGACTGCGTTGTGTTCAAAGACTAGCTTGAGAGGAACTACACCCAAGGTAACATCATAATACCTAAGGAATACTTGGTCGATCCAGAAAAGGCTTCAATTAAGACCATTTCAGGTAATCCTCTTAACTCTTCTTGTCTTGTTGAAGATGGTTGGGACATTGCTTTGTCCCGGGCACTTAAAAAGTCGATTAACAAGTCTTTTCATCTTTCTCAACAGCTGACTACGATAGCCCAGGCCCCGGTGTGGAAGGTTGACTTGGACGCTTCGCAGAAGGATGTTGAGCCACTTCCCTCTCCAGTAGTCTTAGGAACTACTGAGAAAAATGTAAAAGAAGAGAAATTTGATTTTGTAGAGAGGAAGTGTGTAGATGAGAGATGTATTAGAATGGCGGATGGCGGTGTTAAAACCCTTTCCCCTCTTTTGTTATCTGACTTTTACTTTGCCCCATCAAAGGCGAAGGGTCAAAAGATGAATAAAAAATATCCTTCTACTTCTGTCTTGATGATTAACCATGAATCTCAAATGCAAATTGATGACTCTCCTGTTCTGAATCAAACTCCTAATGAAATAAATATTGAGGTTAATCAAACCGACCTCCCCAAATCGACTATTCAAGAAGAGGTCGAATGTGAAGCCTTATCAGAAAGTAATTTCCCCCAATGTGATTTTCAGGGAAGTCCTATCGAGATAGAGTTTTCAGATATTGACTCTCTTTCGGGAAACGACGATCCAATGCCTACAGTGAGTGTAGACACCGCTCTAGTTTGCCCTCCCGAAGACATCGAGCAGGTGCAACTCCGTGGCGGTAAAGTCTTACCTCCCAGGTTGCCCCCTCAGAACAAAGGCAAGCAATCCTCATTCGAAAATCTAAATCCAGATTCCCCTCAACAACCAGAATTCCCTTTAATTCCTCCGGGTTTCAAGTCTGTCGTTCCTAAGGTTGATTACAATGTTCTAGCCCACCTTAGGAAGTTGCCAGCAAAATTAAGTATTTACGACGCCCTCCTTCTCTCCAAAGAAATGAGGGAGTCTCTAATTAAGGCACTTCTCGATCCCGAGATTTGCTTAACACAGTTGGCTGCAACTTCAGAAGGTGAGGCTCTCTACTTCAAAGAGGTCCCTGGGGTTACCTTTTCAGACAAAGATTTACTCTTGGGAACTGCTGACCACAATCGTCCCCTCTACATTACTGTAGATGTGGGAAACTTTAAGTTATCAAGAGTCTTTGTTGATCCGGGTGCATCGGTCAACGTGATGAATATAAAGACTCTTGCTTATCTCAGAGTTGATACTAGCAAGCTTTCAACCGACAGGTTGGTGCTTCGTGGGTTCAACGAGAAGGGCGAGAGAGCTTTAGGTTCAATCACTCTACTCATAGAAATACGAGGGTTAAAAACTGAAGCTAAATTTCATATAATTGATTCGACTACGTCCTTCAACGCACTTCTAGGTAGACCTTGGATTCATGAATATAGAATGGTTCCATCTACCCTGCACCAATGCGTTAAGTATCAACGAGACGGCATTGAACATGTGATTAAGGGTGATTTGCAACCATTCTCGATTCAAGAAATTGGAATCTACGAAGATGCTGCATATTTCTTACCAAAATGGTCCTCGTCCTGTTCTAAATTGGAGATCAAATTTGAGGAGAAAATGGTTGGACAAAAATTCGACCAAAAGAAAGAAAAAGATAAAAATATCAATCAAGAAATGACGCAATCGAGTAGTGAAGACGACTCTGATATCATTGTCCTTAGGCCTCCAAGCACATTACCTCAAAGAGGTGGGAGGATGGCTTTAAGGGCACGAGGGCGAGGCCGTGCTTCATTAGATAGGAGAGCAGCACCTGTGTATATTGATTTGGAATCAGATTCCGATGATGAACTAGAAAGTCAAGGTACTGCCCTCTCTCTCGATTATCAAAATATAAATGCTCCTCCAAAATTTGATCTCACCTTAGACCAGGACAGTGACCCTGAGGTAGATATTTCAAAAGTTAAAAGCGACGAGCCTGAATTAACAATGTATGAAAAGCTCACTAGAAGGATTGAGGCCCTTTCTCTGACCCCACTGTCGGCAGGCAGGGTTGTAGGGTTGGAAGTCAAAGTGGTCCCCAACTTGGATGGTGAAGTTAAGAAAGTCCAGAAATTCTTTCCTAACTCCTCCTGCGCAAGGGACGAAGGTGATGTAACCCTTGAGGAGGCAGATTTTAATGAATTAATGGAATTACCTTTCGGCTACTTCCCTGTTTGTGTAAAAAACACTTTTTCTAAAGGTTCTATACCATACCGATGGACTAAGGGTCAAGCTAGATACCACGAGAATATTTGGCGAACAAAAATAAATAAAAATCCAACAAGTGGTATTGGCTTTGGAACAGTTAGTTCATTCGATGATGATGAGTATTGCCTAATGATAACTTACCATCTCGATTCTCCAAATGTCCCTACAGATCCTCCTTGTCCTCTAGATGGACTCTGTTTGGAGACTTTAGATGATCCCGATGATCTTCAAGTTCGGGATGCACCCCCTGAATTTGAAGAGGAAATTAAGTCGACAGTCGATGAGCTGAGAGAAATTAACCTGGGAAACGATGATGACCCTCGTCCGATTTTCATAAGTACTTTGTTGAGCGAGGGTGAAACCCAAGACTTAATCTAGTTGTTATTCGAGTTCAGGGATTGCTTTGCCTGGACATACGATGAAATGCCAGGTTTGCCTGCTGAGGTAGCAGTTCACAAACTTGGAGTTCGGCATGATGTCATTCCTGTTAAACAAGCTCCTCGACGCATGCGCTTAGAGATTGAGCAACAAGTCGTTTTTTAAGTTAAGAAATTGGCAGAAGCCAGATTCATTCGAGAGGAGCAATATCCCTCTTGGGTGGCCAGCGTCGTGCCAGTTCGAAAGAAAAATGGTCAAATTCGGATTTGTGTCGAATATAGGGATTTCAATAAGGCATGTCCTAAAGATGAGTTCCCTTTACCAATACCAGAACTCATGGTGGACATTGCCTCCTCACATGCTATTTTCTCATTCATGGACGGCTCGTCGGGTTATAACCAAATCAAGATGGCCCCAGAAGATGAGAGAAATACGGCGTTCAGAACCCCTATTGGAATCTTTTGTTATAAGGTAATGCCATTCGGCTTAAAGAATGCCGGAGCAACCTACCAACGGGCCATGACCCGTATCTTTGACGACTTAATTCATAATCAAGTTGAATGTTATATTGACGATTTAGTTGTCAAGAGCAAGGTTAAAGAGGCTCACCTGTATGACTTAAGAGTTGTTTTCAAACGGTTGCGCCGCTACGATTTAAAAATGAACCCCTTGAAGTGCGCCTTCGGCGTCGCCTCGGGAAAATTCTTAGGATTCGTAGTGAGGCACCGCGGAATCGAGATAGATCCTTCTAAAATTGAAGCCATCTTAGATATGCCATCCCCTAAGAGCCTTACTCAGTTAAGGTCTCTCCAAGGTAGATTGGCGTATATAAGGAGGTTTATTTCTAATCTTTCCGGGAGATGTCAACCCTTTTCTGTCCTTGCGAAAAAGGATACTAAATTCGTATGGGGCGAGAAGTGTCAAAATGCTTTTGACGATATCAAACAATACCTTTCTAACTCGCCAGTCTTGGTAGCTCTGATTCCGGGAAAGCCATTAATCCTCTACACCGCAGCTCTAGATGAGTCTTTAGGTGCCCTGTTGGCTCAAGTTAACGACGAAGGAAAAGAGAATGCCCTCTACTACCTTAGTCGGAGACTCCTTCCTACTGAAATTCGATACCCGTCAATTGAGAAGCATTGTCTTGCTCTGGTTTTTGCAGCTCAGAAACTGAGGCATTACATGCTCTCCCACTCAATCAGTATGATTTCAAGAGTTAATCCTTTGCAATATCTTATGACCCGACCTACGTTGTCAGGACGTTTAGCTCGCTGGTCTATGATATTGTTGCAATTTTAGATTACTTTCACTCCCCTTCGTGCTGTGAAGGGACAGGCTGTCGCCGATTTTCTGGCAGCACACCCGCTGCCGGCAGATTCTCCTCTGAATGATGACTTACCCGACGAACAAATCATGAGTTTGGGGGAATCTGGCGAGGCCATCTGGGAATTATATTTTAATGGGGCAGCATCCTCTCGTAGGATTGCGACCCAACAATCTGTAATTCCTGGAAAGGCTGGAGTCGGTCTAATTTTCATTACACCAGAAAAAGGAATGATGCATTTTTCCTACCACTTATCAAAGCCTTGCACAAACAACGAAGCTGAATACGAAGCTCTGATAACTAGTTTGGAACTTGCAATTCTAATGGGAATTAAAGAGATTAAGATCTTTGGAGATTCCCAACTGGTTATTAACCAAGTCGCCGGAACTTATAAAGTCTTGAATCCGAATCTCCTAAGATATCACCAGTACACACTTCACTTGTTGGAACAAATCCCTATTTCTACTTTGTATAGGGTTCCCCGTGGAAGCAATTCCGCGGCGGATGCCTTAGCAAAACTTGCAAAGAAATTTGCATGTCCTGAGGAGGATTCCATCCCTATAGAGATACAGGGTCGTAAGACCCTCTCCCTTATAGATTTGGAACACATTAGTAAGACTCCCCTTCAGATCCTTTCTGCCTCTTCGACAACCGACGAAGAAGGCGATTGGAGACGACCCTTAATCGATTACCTTAAAGAAGGGAAGCTTCCCCAGGATAAATCACTCTCCAACCAGATTAAGAAACGTGCCCTATCATATGCACTAGTTAACGATCTGTTGTACCGTCGGTCCTTCGATCACATGTGGTTGCGCTGTTTGAACAAGCGAGAAGCCCAGAAAATTGTTAATGAAGTTCATTCGGGACTGTGCGGTGCACATCAATCGGGTCCAAAAATGAAATTAAAGATTAAAAGACTTGGATACTATTGGCCTACAATGATTGACGATTGCATAAATACTGCAAAGCACTGTCATCAATGTCAGGTCCATGGTGTGGTTTTACATCAGCCGCCTAATGTGTTACACCCTACGATAGCCTCATGGCCCTTCGAGAGTTAGGGCACGGATATCATTGGGCCGATTGACCCTCCCTCCGCGAGAGGTCATCGTTTCATATTAGCAGCGACTGATTACTTTTCAAAGTGGGCGGAAGCAATTCCCCTACGAAACGTAACATCACACCATGTCTTAAAATTCTTTCGTGACCATATTGCATATCGATTCGGCGTACCTCGCAGAATCATATCCGATAATGGGTCCGCATTCAAGTCTACAAAAATCAATAGTTTTGTAAGGCGCCATAATATTGATTGGAGATATTCGACGATCTATTACCCTCGGGCGAATGGATTGGCCGAGGCCTTCAATAAAACCTTGGTGCAGATTGTCAAAAAGACCCTTGATGATAATAAACGGCAGTGGGATGAGCGGTTGGTGGAAGCTTTGTGGGCTTATCGTACCACTTATAGAACCCCGACCCAATCCACCCCGTTTGCACTAGTGTATGGATCTGAGGCTGTTCTACCCTTGGAAATACAAATCCCTTCGCTCAGAATTGCAGTTCAGAATCAAATTACAAATGAACAAAATGCAAAACTATGATTGGAAGAACTCGAAGGCCTTGAAGAGCGACGTCTCCAAGCTCAACAAAGTTTAGAGTTGTATAAATCCCGTATGGTTCAAGCCCATGACAAGTTAGTGCGACCTAGGACCTTCCAAGCGGGAGACTTGGTATTGGTCCTTCGGAGACCTATCTTGGCCCATCGGAAGCTGGGAGGCAAATTTGAACCTACGTGGGAAGGACCCTTCGTTATAGAGACTGTCTACGAAGGAGGCTCGTATCAGTTAGTAGATTGTAAAGGGAACCACTCAATGCTACCTGTCAACGGGCGTTTCCTTAAGAAATACTATGCTTGATGTAGCTCATTTTATCAATTAATAAAACTTCCTTTTCTTGATTTGCAACTTGATTCTACCTTTTTTTAGGTCTTTTTTTTTTAACGCTCTTCGCCTTCTCCTTAAGGTTAAGTCCTTCCTTCCCTTAGGATTAGACTCGCTAGTGGTGGAGTACGCCCTCCGTGGCACCACCCTAGCATTTGTCCCGGGGATTAGTGGTGGAGTACGCCCTCTGTGGCACCATCCTGATTCCCATTTCGCTAGTGATGGAGTACGCCCTTCGTGGAACCATCCTAGTTTGCCAGTTGAGGCCCCCTGTGTGGAGCAAGTCTCCTCCCCACATGACCATTTGCTAGTGGTGGAGTACGCCCTTCGTGGCACCATCCTAGTTTGCCAGTTAATCTGCCTATTTGGAGTAAGTCTTATATCAGCATCCTATAGGCCTAAGGATTGGGTGATGCCTTTCCTTAGACCCAAGGTTAGGTATTCCCTACCTTGGTTTCCAGTTAATCCGTCTACTAGGAGTAAGTCTTCTATCAACATCCTATAGACCTAAGGTTGGGTGATGCCCTTCCTTAGACCCAAAGTTAGGTATTCCCTACTTTGGTTTCCAGTTAATCTGCCTATTAGGAGTAAGTCTTCTATCAGCATCCTATAGGCCTAAGGATTGGGTGATGCCCTTCCTTAGACCCAAGGCTAGGTATTCCCTACTTTGGTTTCCAGTTGATCCGTCTACTAGAAGTAAGTCTTCTATCAGCATCAAGTAGACCTAAGGATTGGGTGATGCCCTTCCTTAGACCCAAAGTTAGGTATTCCCTACTTTGGTTTCCAGTTAATCTGCCTATTAGGAGTAAGTCTTCTATCAGCATCCTATAGGCCTAAGATTGGGTGATGCCCTTCCTTAGACCCAAAGTTAGGTATTCCCTACTTTGGTCTCCAGTTAATCTGCCTATTAGGAGTAAGTCTTCTATCAGCATCCTATAGGCCTAAGGTTGGGTGATGCCCTTCCTTAGACCCAAGGCTAGGTATTCCCTACCTTGGTTTCTCCAGTCCTCTCTTCAAAATAGGTGTAAGCTTTTCACTAGTTACCAATGGACTTAAAGTTGGGTGATACCCTTCCTTTAATTTCTTTAAGATCCTGCTCCTATTCGGTCAACGCCAATGTGTGCAGCAGAAGTTCCTTCTACCACACACATTGGGGGTCCATTTGTTGACCTCATTTTTGTATGAGGTCACTAAAGCCCTTCCAAACTCCAGATTAATTTTTGATCCTAGGATCTACTCTAGACCTTAGGATTCTTTCCTAGAGCTAGACCTTAGAGCCTACTCTAGATCCTAGGATTCCCTTAAATCCTATATCTTAGAATCTCTCTAGATTCTAGGACAATTCCAGACTCAAATCAATCTCCACCCTTGATCAACCTCAACCTCAAATCAATTCCTACATTTGATCCACTCCAATTTCAATTTGATTCCTACCTTTGCTCAATTTAAATCTCAAACTCCATCCAATTCAAATCCAAATTAATTCAAATTTCAAACATATCCAAGCTTTGACTCAATCCACTTGAGAATCCAAATTTCAACCTAGACTTTGATCCTACCCTTAATCTAGCCTTGACCCTATCCATCCATTAACAATCACAACATGATTGTAAATGGTTTGGATATTTCAATTTTAATTATTCAAACCTGAAATTCATTTCAAATCCAGAAGTCCAGACTCAGATCCTAAGTTTTGAGGCCTTGTCCTAAAGACCCTTTTTAAAGATTTTTCAAACATTTCAAAACCCAGCCAAATGGTCTCTGATTCAGGGTCTATCACTTAAAAAGTGATAAGACATGTCTCTAGAGGTTACCCTCCAACTTTGAGCCCATTCTGAGGTCTCTAACCCCAGAATCTGAATTAAAATTTAAAGGTTGTAAAACCTTCAAATATTTACAGCCTATGCCACTGAACCTAACCCCTTTGAGATCTTGACCTTGGAACCCTTATCCAAGCCTCCAATCACTTCGAGACCCTTGATTTTAACCCATTGAGCAGTAAACTGCATTTTCCAGACCCATTTTTGACCATAGTTGATCAATGGGTCAAAATTGACCAAAATGCCCCTATGGGGCTCAAATAGAGATTTCAAACCAAATGAGCTCCAATTTAAATGCAACCACCTTTGACAAGTTTCAAATGTCATTTCAAATCTTTTGAACCTATTTCCAACCCTTGGGTCAACCTGGTTGACCAAGTCAACAGGTTTGACCCTAGAGGCCCTTTAAGGATCCAAACATGTGTTTTGACCCAAATGACCTCTTTAGGCCATCCAACCACTTCCTTTGGACTTGAAATATCATTTCAAACCTGTTGAGCCCAAACCCAGACCCTGGGTCAACTTGGTTGACCAAGTCAACCTAGGTTGACCAAACAAGCCCTTAAGGGTTCAAATAGTGATTTGGACCAAATTGACCCCTCCAAACCCTGGGACCACATCCAATAGACTCAGGACTACAGTCTGAATATCTTCAATCCATTTCAAGCCCCTGAACCCAACTGGTTGACCAAGTCAACCAGTTTTGACCTAAAAGCCCATTAAGGGCCCATTAAGCATTCTTGATTCAATTGACATACATGACTCTTGGAATCACCTTCCAATCCACCCAATCAGCCCATTTAAATTACCTAGATGCAATTCCATAAACCCTTGATTGGGTTGACTTGTCAAACCAAGTCAATAATGCCTTAAGCACCTATTTGAATTGGTCAAACCCCCCATTTTGACCTCAAAGAGTATGGGTCTAGGCTTGGAGCCTCTCCAACCTGTAGCCTTGACCCCTCCTATGCCACATCAGCAACCATTGACCAGTTGACCGGTCAAAATGGTCAATCCCCCCTTAAACCCTATTTTTCATGGTCAAAACCCTATTTCCTCCCTATATCACATGCCTAAAAGCCTCTTTTTGCTTTATTTCCCTAACTAATCCCTACTTAAGCTGCTCCAAGGGTTTGGCTTAGGCTATTTAGGCAATGTTCCCTCCTGCATCAATCCCAGCCATCCAATCTAGCCCAGGTCGTTTGAATAGGGCAAAAGCCAACTTTTGAGGACATTGAATCAAAATTCCTTCTCTCACTAACCCCAGCCCCCCAAATCGAGCTCTCTATTCGTTTTGGATCTCCAGAGCCCTCTCTACCTCCCCACTACAAAACCCAAGTGGTTGCACGTCACCGGCGGCGAGTTCTCCGGCGAGCCCACCACCTAGACCGTCCCAAAGCCTGTAGCAGTCGATCTAGACGTGTTCGAGCTCGGGTTCGTGCTGGGGATCTTCACTTGGACAGTCTACAAGCTCATCCATCCAGAAATTTCAAAGATCTAACGGTATAATTCCTTAAAACCTTAGATCTAGTTCACATTAGTTAGATTTAAATAGCTTCATGTTTTTAGGGCTTTGGCTGAAACCAATCTTTCCCCATTGTTTCTGTTCATTCTTACTCTTTAAGTTTAAAATTTCAAGTGATTTGGTCCACCCGATCGGGAGAACGAACCAAAAAACAGATTCTAGGGCGTCATTCGTAGTTCGCTGCAGATGTACGTTTTCTAGACCGTAGATCACGCGATCAACGGTCTAGATCTTGCCGTTCCGCGCCTTGGTTCGACTGTGTATTCGGTTTAGCATTCGATCGATCGACCGGCGAGATCAGGGCCATCCATTCGGAACAGCGGGATCAAACCTCCGCCGTTTGATCTTCTTCTGCTGAGATCAAACCGCAGAATCCGATCTCAACCGTTAGATCGAACCCGCGGTCAATCCAACGGCTGCCACGAGCCGCTGACGTGGTTAAGTGGAAACCGAGTGAAGCGGCCCGCGGCCGACGCGTGTCCCCGCCAACACGCGGTTTCGATCCCGCGAATCCGCGCGTGCCGCGTGTCTGACCGCCGCCGTTTAATTAGGAAAAATGTATTTTTAATTTGTTTTAATTACAGGAACTTTGAAAAATCATAGTAAATCAAATATAGGGTCAAAAAATGAGTATAATATATCATTCTTTTCAGAATTCTGTCTAGTTTATTTTAAAAATAAAATCAAACCTTTTTATCTATTATCTTACTGGTAATTTGAGAAATACAGAAAAGGGTATTTTATTTTTAATTAATTATTTATAAATTATTTTTATCTGAAATTTGGCATGCATGTCTTTGAGAGTATAGCTGATCTCCAGGAAAATTTTCAACATTATTTGAGTAGATTTTGATATTATTTAGAATTATTAGAGTATATTAATATTGTTTTATATTTAATTAAATATTAAATATTTTGAAAATTAAAAAAAAATCTTTTGTTATTATCAAACTTCCCTGGAGATCAGTGGTCCTTTCAACTCATCAGATTGTATTTTAATAATATTTTTAGTTATTTTATAATATATATATATATATATCCATTTGTATATATATATTTTAAAACCTATTTTTAGACTATATATATTTAAATCTTTAAATGGTTAAGAAGTCACTTGAAATCTTAAATGTAGGATGAGCATATTTGAATAGAAATAAAGGGGATGATTAGTGGACAATCATTTCTTAATTATTCACTAATTTTGTCTTAATTATGTTAATTAGTTAATTGCATGCTTAAGGTGCACACACCACCTAGCCTAGGCTATCCTAGATCTAAGGACTTGTTTGCTTGCTATTTGTGTATGTATGCCATGTTTACTCAAAGGGTTAGAGGAACTTTGATTTGAACCTATTCAAAAATTAGTGACACAATTAAGGACAATAATTAGGGACTTTGAGTAGAAAACTTAGAAAATTTATTGTGCTTAGAATTGATATCCTTTTGATTTGGAATTTGAACCATTTAAACTTAGTGACATTCTTAGCCTTAGACAATTTATTTTACTGATTTTTGAAATCATTAAGACCATTAATTAGTTTTCTAAGTCTTAAACCCTTAATTGAGCCTCTAAACTTCCAAAATTGTAATAAATCCAATTTAAATCCAAAAAATACATATAAACTCTCAAACTGACCAGAATCCAGTCCTTAATCCATGATAATTGAAAGCCCTTTGATTTGACAGCAATTTAAACCCTAATTTAATTTTAAGTAAAAATCAATATTAACTTAAGATAATTAATTAATAATAATTAAAAAAATCACAAAATTTCCCAAACACTTGGGGATCCCTACTTAGGTTATTTATGACCTTTGGAGATGTTTTCAAGAGATTGGGAATTTGTTTGGAGCAAAATCACAAAAGAGGCCTTCTAATTAAGAAATTCCCAAAATTCATTAAAATACCCAAACTTCAATAATTCATAACTAATTCTAGAAAAATCCAAATCACCCAAACTCACTTGCATTCAACTCCTAATAAGGGCTAATATTTATTAAAAATATTAGATTCCAGAAATCTGTAATATTTCAAAAGTCAACAAATTGGTCAAACCATGCGTAAAATCTAGTTCAAACTTCAAACCTTTGTAATAAAATATAGAAAAATCCGATTTCAACGTACTTACCTTCTAACTGATCGTAGTAAGATCTAGTATTTTAATAAAATACAAACATTCCAGAATTTGGGCTTAATCAAAAAGTCAATTTTCAACCCCTTAATTAAATCATTAAAATATTCTAAAAATTCATAAAGCTCAAATCATTCTAAAACTCAGAAAATATGGGCTTAATGTTTAAAATACTTAAAAAACCCTTTAAAACACAACAACCACCCTAAAGATGAAGTTTATTGGCAGGACTACTCCGGGCTGCGGGGCTAAGTGTCCTAAAGAGGCTGGTTCTTCGAGTCTGGTGGCACAACGCCACGAATGGATTCTAAGGGGTGTTAAATCTTAAAATAGATTAATATTTAATTATTTAACATTTTAAAAATCTCTAATTCAATTACATTAATTTGGTTTATCGGCTGGACTACTCCGGGCTGCGGGGCTAAGTGTCCTAAGGAGGCTGGTTCCTCGAGCCTGGTGGCACAACGCCACGAATCAATTAAGTGAAAACTTAAATTAATCAACTTTAAAAATCAGCGACCAACTCATTTTTATATCAATATATTCCTTTAATTCCAACCAACTTAAATAACTTAATCAACCCCGATTGCTACTGGGTAACCCAGGCCTACGAGGCTATTAGCTTAGCCCCAAGGAAGGTGAAATAAACTTCACGGCCTCGGTGTGAAACAAAGGTAGTAATCAATTAACTTTTAAAATATATTTAATTAAAATTCTTAATCTACTAATACTTAAATTGTAATCTAAATCCCCTTCTAAGCCTTAACAAATCCAAACTTTTCTAGACAACTTCAACTAATCACCCACTTTAGGATCTACCCCTGCCACACGACCTTCTACACACACTTTAGATGATGTTATAGGACAACCAACTCTAGATCTAGGTTAGGCCGGTGTTTACTTTACTGCTGTGTGCCAGATTTTTCGTAGTTTTCACTGCATGTTGTGGATGAAATTGCTTTGCTGTGTCTGCTTACTTTTTCTGTACTCTGTGGATGGATTGAGGTGTTTGGCGACTAGATTACCCTTAGGTTAGGTACGATCTGGATGTTGACACAGTTTTCTGCAGGTGGCCATGCTCATGCAGGGCAATATAAAAAGGGGGCAAATCAAAAAAATGCATAAATATTATAAACTCTTTGCACAGGTGCTTCAGCTGCTAATGCCCCCAAATAAAAAGAGCGTGGCCAGTGTGTTTACTTACCTTTTTTTTTTGCTCATATACAACTGCTTGGGAATAACTTCTTTTTATATATTAATTGCTTAGGATAACCCTGCAGGCGAGTCTAGATTTCTATTTTGATATTAATGTAATTTGTGCAAGTGTCAAGTGTTGTGAAAGTTAATTTTGAGTTAGGATACATAGATCCAAAGCTTGGATTCCAAAGAGGAAAGGATACCCCTTTAGGGAACACTCCTTTTCCATTTGGAAATCCAAATTTGGATCATACCTCTTCCTTACCCAAAGAGGAAGGAGTGGCCTTCCCCCTTAGAGGGAAGTGCCCTCTTGTCCATTTGGGTAATCCACTACGAAGATTCCAAGAAGATTGAAGAAAATGAGTCCAAAGAAGAATGAGATTGAAGACTTGAAGATTTGAAGATTGAGAGTATCCCACTAAAAATAACTTGCGTCATTACTAGGTTTAGAATCCAGGTTGTTGTTAGTGGTGCCCGGCCACTTTACTTTCTGTAATATTCTGGTTTGTAATAAGCAAGGCAATTCTGCCTATGGACATTTATTAATTAATTTGTATTTTGATGTGATGATTTGATTGCCTTTAGGATTACTTGTTTTTACTAATTTTTTGGCGATTGCATGCCGCTCTTTGTTTTCGCCTGGATACGTGAGACTCGTGAGGGTGTGAAACTTTTCTACTCATAATTTTAAAAGTCTAAAACTTTAGTGAGTCTAAATAACATATAAAGATAACGAATCTAGGGAATTAGCCGAGGATCGCCCCCGGGGTCACATGCATATTTTTGCATTCTTCTTTCCTTGTTTTAGACCCTTCCCCACCTGCGGGTAGAGTCCGGATAGTCTGAACCTATGAGGACGAGGTGCCGGACCTGCGGAAGTCCAGTCTTCTAAAAAATTATTTTATAAGCCTGTTTTTAAAAAATTTCAAGCATATTTGATTTGAGGTTGTTAACCAGCATGCATTGCATTAGATACAAATTAAAGAGTCAAAATTCTAATTTCATAGTCCTTGCATTTTTGCACCCAACATAAGTCAAAGGGGCCAAATAGGAGAATCTCTAGATGTCGGCCCCAACTTTCCAAAACTTTAAATACAACGTCCCTACCATTCTTTCATAAAAAGACCAGATTCATGTATTTTAAATCGATTAGGTGGTTAGATGGCTCCCCAATCCAGGCCGGGGTAAGTCCAGATCTTGCACTGCATTAGTTAGGATCGGATGACTGTGGTCCAGTGTCCAAAATAGATTTAGGATCCGGGGCAGATCTTTGATTATAAGACCCCAAACTTCAGGAATCTAATCCCAAATTTCTAATAAAATGCTCAACTCTAATTAAATATCATTTCAATCCAAAACATAAAGCCCAACACTTTGATTAAGTTGGGACACTTCCGGATGGTTCTGGAATCTCAAAGTGTCCCCTACCTCTCATCCTTTAACTCCGTTAATAACTGTTCAATTTTGATCCATTCCCTTTTGATTTTCCAATAACTCTATTCATATTTTGATATCACTCCTAGAAACTCTAACAAAATTCTGCCACCATTTTAATCGGGAGTTTTCGTAGGAGATTTTTGTCTCCCTACGATGTAATTAACTACGAGGGCTTGCGCTCGTAGGAGATTTGGAACCACATACACCTGATTTTAAAAAAATTTAATTTCCAAAATTTTATTAGACTTCCTTGGGAAAAATTAAGTAATGATCGTCATAGTTGTATTAGAAGGATTATCGTAGAATGGTCTCATTTCCCTTTGGGGAGATACACACTTCTTCGATAAGGCTTTGGATGTGAATGCGACGATCGTGTTTCTTGAATGTTGTAATTGGGTATTTAGTTGAACTATATTTTGTCCCCTCGGGGTCATATAAAGTTCTCCTTAGAACCCGATCATAACATTCAAGATGAGTTTACATAATTCTAAGTCTGAACACCGTTATGAAAGTTTATTTTCGTCCTTCGGGGTGATATACTCTTTCTAACGAGTCGATTCGACCTTAGAATTAGAACTTAACCTTAATCTTAAAATCCCCAAAGAAAACTAATAGTTTTCAAAACCTATTTTCAAAATTCAACCAACAGAGGGAGAAAGATATATGTATAAGTTAGCCAAACAAATAAATAGGAGTAGTAAATACATAATTCAAGTGAAGTGTATTAAGGATGAAGATAAAAAAGTACTTTTCTTAAAAGATGATATTCAACAAAGGTGGATGAGATATTTTCATAATCTTTTTAATGGAGAATGTGAAAATACGATTAAATTTTGTGACTTTATCACCCTAAATGAAAATAAGTTTTTTTATTGGTGTATTATTAAAACAAAATTAGAGAGGCTTTAAAGAAAATGAAGTGTGGAAAAGATGTTGGACCTAATAATATTCCAATAAAGATGTGCAAATGCTTTGGAGATGAAGGAATTTATAGGCTTACAAAACTTTTTTATACTATTTTGAAGACTAAAAAGATGTTTGATCAGTGGAGAATGAGTGTGTTAATTCCTATTTTTAGGAATAAAGGTGATGCACAAGAGTGTGCGAATTATAGATGAATTAAGTTAATGTATCATACTTTAAAGCTGTGGGAGCGAGTTATGGAGTGTAGGTTATAGTGTGATAGAAATATTTGTCAAAATCAATTTGGATACATGCCGGGTAGGTCTACTATGGAAGCATACATTTATTATGAGATTTGATGGAGAAATATAGAGAGAATAAGGAGTATCTACATATCATATTTATTGATTTAAAGAAATCAAATGATAAAGTTCCAAGAGAAGTGCTATGGAGAGTTCTTGAAAAGAAAGGAGTTAATAGCACTTATATTCAAATCATTAAAGATATATATGTAGGAGCTATTACCTGTGTTTAAACACAAGGTGGCTTGACCAAGTATTTTCCTATTTCGGTTGGATTACATCGAAGATCAGCCTTAAGTCCATATCTTTTTTGCTTTAGTTGTGGATGTTCTCACTAGAAATTTTCAAGAGGATGCACCTTGGTGTATGCTTTTTTCTAATGATATTCTTCTTATTGATAAGACTAAAGAGGGAGTTGAAGGTAAAATTAAATTATGGTGGTAAACCTTACAGTCTAAAGGTTTTCACTTGATTAGATCTATAACTGAATATATGGAGTGTAATTTTAGTAGCTATAGACCTAATGAGGAGATTGTGACTTTGGTCAATCAAGTCCTTATTAATACTACACATTTTAGATTTATTGGATCTATTGTTTAGAGTGATGGTGAAATAGATGGGGATATTATTAGAAGAATTCAAGTTGGATGGTTAATGTAGATAAATGCATCAGGCTTGTTGTGCGATAGAAAAGTCACCCTCAAACTTAAGGCCAAATGTTTTACATTAAAAGAGAAGCATGATACTAAGTTAGGTGTTGCAGAGATGAGGATGCTTAGGTGGATGAGTGGCTTTACCATTAAAGATAGGATATTAAATGAGCATATACATGAGAAAGTTGGAGTAGCTCCAGTGGAAGATAAGAATAGAAACAATCATCTTAGATGGTTTGGTCATATTAAACAGAGGCCTTCCGATGACCTGGTTAGAAAAGTTTAGGTATTAGATTTAACTTATGCTAAGAAAGGTAGAGGTAGACCTAAAAAGACTTGGCTAGAAAATTTTAGAACTGATCTTTCTTTGTTATATTTAAATGAAAATTTGACTTTTAATAGTATATAAATGAAAAAAAAAAAAAAGGATTCATGTAGCCGATCCCACGTAGTGGGGCAAAGGCTTGTTATTTTTGTTGTTATTGTTGTTGAGTACTATATGAATTATAAAGCGCTATACGATCAGGTCAAGTATTTGAGCTCACCTTCCAATATTATATGATCATTATCCAGTATGATTATTATAATTAAATTTAATTATCGTCAAGTACAATTGTTGATGATAAAATGTCATCTTATGCAAAGATCAGGTCATATAGCATGATTTGTTCAATCATACAATATGACCATACTGGACCAATTAATCCAAATTTGATCCCTAATTATGGTATTAATTTAGGAAAGATTTAATTAAATCATGCAGTATAATACCTATAATACAGTGCAATTTATACAAATTTATCATTCAAAATATTACCTAAATTATGATTGGCGGCTAAGATAAAGATTTTCAATAATCGTCATGTACAATCAAGATCATCAAATACGATTAGTTCAAATAGCTTTAATTTGACAATTAGATGATTTAATGATTTTTTTAATTGCTGATCATACATGCCATACATATCGTACAATATAATTAGCTCAAAAAATTATGCTTCTAATTTTTCTCTATCTTATTCCATTGAGTGTGTGTGTGTGTGTGTGTTCACAGTCATTAGGATAATATACACCATTACAATACTTGACTAAAGAAATTTAAAAAATACATAAATTAGTTTTACAAACGCTTTAAGCATATCCTATTCTACATAATCTTGAGTCTTGAATCTTAATTGAAAGGTGTATGATGTGCCTAAAATATTAGTACACAAAAAAGTAAATATGTATAATATATACTAAAAGATACAAAGGTTCAATCCATAGTTTTTGTTATCATCAAAATCGTAAACTCAGGATTCCGAGTTGTAAGAATCTCCCCCTTTTTTTATGATGACAAATATTATTGGTTGAATTTGTAAGCTATTATTATTTTCTCCTAATCTCTCTCTCATTAAGAGAATTATATTAAAAATATGAAAAAATATTTATTTTTTAATTTTTAATTATTTTTAAAAAAAAGTTATTTTTATGATTTTTATGTTCATTTAAAGAAAATTGAAACCAATAACGGAATAAGGATAAAGGCGTACTGAATCAAATTCTGAGTGGAGATAATGGCCTGAAAGCTGTTTCAAAAATGAATAAACCAGATTTTGTTAACAAGAATTCTAATGGTCCATTGCTGATCAAAGACAACATCATGGAGGTCTCAAAGAAGGTTTTGTACGTATTGCTGATGATGATGGTATTGTAACCCCATGGGTAGCTAAGAGATCTTCGGAACAGAATTTATTTGATCCGTCAGCATCATCGTCTGAAATGAAAATCTTTGTTAACAGGTTTGGAAATTCAAATGCAATCTCTGGACATGCCCATGGGATAAATGTGAATTCCTGTAACACTGTTAACACAAATCTTCATTTCATTGGTGGTTAGAAAGCAGAGGGGACTAGTGTCGTGGACAAGGTTAATGAGGTAATGCTGACTAAAAATGTGATTGAGATGGAGGGAAACCCGTGGAAGAAAAAGCCTTACATCATGTTGGATTTCAAGGATGAGGATATTGTTTTCTCAGAAGATGGTAAGCTGTGAAAATGAGGGAAGATGTTGAGATTTTGAATTTCAATAGGTTGAGAAATTTCTTAGTGATTAAGGTGTTTGGGAAGGAAATACCTTTGCATATTATTGCATGGGAAGTGAGGGAACTTTCACTTTATAACTCTTTGCAAGGGTTGGTTTTTATGTTCTTTTGATTTGATATGGATGATGGAAGGTGTTCTATCAGGGGGACCATGGTTTGTTAATGGCCATATAGTGGGAATGGAGAGGTGGACGGTGGAGTTTTCTATTCTATCCTTGAAGGTTCTAACTTCCCCTATCTGGATTAGGATGCCTCACTTACCCTTGCAATGTTGGGATGAAGTTAATGTGGCTAGGATTGCTTCATCGATTGGAAAACCTATAATGATGGATGGAAATATGTTTCAATGGGGGAAAAGGGAATTTGCTAGAGTTTGTGTGAGAGTCAAGCTGAATCAATGGCTTCCCTTAGGAATTTAGGTGGAGAGTATATCTCGGAGGTTTTTCCAAAGGTTTGAATATGAGAAAATCTCCACATTTTGTTATGAGTGTGGATTGATAGGACATGTGAGAACCAATTGCAAAGTAAGAAAAAATGGAACTATGGAGAAGATTGTTGATGATGGGAAGTCAAGGCAAGTAAAGGAGGTGGGAAAAGTTCAAGAGGTGGACACTGATTCCACCTATGGACCATGGATCATGGTTAAAAGGAGGAATAGTAGAAGACCTGATATGATGAAGGAAAATCTGTAGGTTATTAAAAAACAGTGGAAGAAAACAAAGGAAGCTCATGGGGAGAATGCTGAAGTGGAAATTGTTGTTTAAAATGTTGATGCTGTGTAGGAGTTGGTATCAAATGCTGAACGTAAACAACTAGAGGAGGGGGAAATAACAGTGTATAGGATGTGCCTTTTCACGGGTTGTAGCATGCTGCTATTGGAGATGCAGCTGTGATGAACAATTATAATGCAGAGTCTGGAATTGTGGTTGATGGTATGTTTACTTGTAATAAACCTTTTATTTCTATAAATTTCTACAAGTTTGATGTTTTGAATGGGGAGGAGGTGGAAAGAGAAGGAGCTGAAGTGAATAATACAAGCTCTGTTGGTGGTGATAATAATTGTGATGGAAAAGTGCCTCATGGAGGTGGAAATTCTGATAGAGGTGGAAGAATTAAACGTAGTGAGGGGAGATTGGGTGGTGTGGAGAAGGAGAAGGAGATTGGGTATAATGGGAAATTGATTAAATGTAAGCTTGCAAAAGAGCATATGTCCTTAGGTCCTATTAAGAGCTTAGGGCCATGGAAGATTGTTTGATGGAGGAAATAAGAAAAGAGATGGGGCCTCTTCCCCAAATTTTTTTTATTGGAATCCATAACCTTCTGGAATTGTTGAGGGGCCAAGAAGAGAGAAGCCTCTCTTTATATGAAGGAAATTATAAAAGATTATAGGACTTTTTTGTGGGACTGGTAGAAACTAAGATCACCTCTCTTGATAGAGGTTCTTTTGAAAGAATGATAGGTCAAGGGTAGGATTTCTTCCAACTACTTTCAGAAAGGCTCTCTGGTGGGATTATGATTTTATGGAGGTTGGATATGGCATACTTTTCTTTGGTGAAGACATCAGATCAATCTGTTATTGGGGATCTTAATGTCTTCAATAAAGGTGTGTGGATGATTACTACGGTTTATGCTAGCAAGGAGGCTCATAAGAGAAGAGGGCTATGGGATTGTGTTAAGGAGTATTCACAGAGGAAAATTCCGTCTATTGTTGGAGGGGATTTCAATTGTATTTTGGCTCAGGAAGATAAGAAGGGTTGAAAAAAGTTTGTTTTCTCACAAGGCTCTTTGGATATGATGAAGTTTATGAATGCTAATGACTATCATGAAGTTTGGATTGTTGGTCCTAGGTACACTTGGTGCAACAATAAGGTTGGAGGGGCACGGATTCTGGAAATATTGGATAGGTGTATTCTCAACTCATTGGCCATTAACAAAATTCAAATTGTTGTGGTAAGACACTTAGCCAGAGTGGCTTCAGACCATAGTCCAATTGTGTTGAAGATCTATGAGTCAGTTTCAAGAGGGAGAAGATGTATTAAATTTGAAGATGCTTGGTTATCTTATAAGACAGTAGCCCATATTGTTTCTAATAGGTGGAAGAAGGCTTTTATGGGGGATGACATGAAAGTTCTTAAAAAAAAATACAAAAGGACTTTGAAGGACTTGTTTTACTGGAGTAAGGTGAGATTGAAAGAATTCTCAAAGGACAAAGATAGATTTAAGGCCAAAATTTTTTAAATCTAAGAGGAAGAAGCTAGAGATGGATGGTTGAATGAAGACAAATTATGGATGCTTAGAGCTAAGGTCAAAGAGCTTAATGTCATTCTTAATTGTTTGAATACATGGTGGAAGCAAATAGCGAAAGTCAAGTGGATTAAAGATGGTGAATCTAATACTAAGTATTTTCATTCTTTTCCCAATGCAAGGAGAAATGTCAACTGGATTTCTCAAGTTAAGGATTCATAAGGGGCCTTGACTGAGGAACCGAAGGAGGTGGAGGAGGTGTTTTTCAAAAAATTTCAGAACAAATGGAAGAAAAGGAATTGCTATTTGGAGGATTGGCCAAAACCATGGATGGTTTTAGAAGGGAATGATAAACTCTTGCTGGATAGGGAGCTTTCTGGGTTCGAGACCGAGGAGGTTATTATGAAGTTGGGTAACAATAAGGCTCCGGGTAGTGATCGGATCACTTACTCCTTTTTGAAAGCTTATTGGAACATCATAAGGAGGATGTGTACAGTGCGATGAAGCAGTTTTTTTCTACAGCCAGTATGTGCAAGGAATGGAAATATATAATGGTAATGTTGATTCCCAAGACTTCAAACCTGGTTTTTTCCAACTGCTTACTATCCAATTAGTCTTTGCAATTTAATCTATAAAATTGTGGCCAAGGTTTTATTGAATAGAATGATGGGGATCTTTCCTAAAATTATTTATGAAGAACATGTTGCCTTTGTGAAGGGGAGACCGATATCAGACCATCTTTTATTGACTGAGTAAGTATTTAACAAATTAAGGCATTCTAAAGAAAACAATGGTTTTTTAGCCATCAAGGTGGATATGGAGCAAGCCTACGATAGTATGTGTCGGATAACTCTTAAGAAGATGATGGTAGACTTGTGATTTCCATTCAAGTTTGTTAACATGGTAATGGAGTGTATCTCGGATCCTAAATATTTTATTTTGATTAATGGCTCTAATTATAATTGGATTGAGGGGAAGAGTGGCTTTTGTAAGGGATGTCTACTATCTCCATTTCTATTTATCTTATGTTCACAACTGTTATCCAATGCTTTCCAAAGCAGAGGATCAGATGTGGGTGTTAGAATTTCTTCAAAATCCCAGAAGATTTCACATCTTCTATTTGCATATGATGTCTTGCTTTTTATGGAAGCCAAAATGAGAAGTATGAAGAATTTTAGAGACATTGTGGAGGGTTATTGTAAGTGGACCGGTCATAAGATCAATTATCAAAAAACTTCCTTGATATGTGGTAATTCGGTGGTAAGGAGGAGGAAAATGCAGATTTCCAGATTTCTAGGAGTGAAACTGGTGGAAGAATTTGAGTAATTGGGAATTAAGATGGCCTTAAGGAGATTAAAAAAGTTGGATTTCCAAATGTTATTGGATAATTCCAGTAAAAAGCTGAATGCTTCGGGGAATAGGTATATCTCCCTTGCAGGTAGACTGTTTTGGTAAAAACTCTTTATCTTTCTCTTCATATTTTTATCATGTCACACTCTCTGACTCTTATGAGGACTTTGAAGGAGTTTGAGAAGCTTTGTAGAGATTTTATATGGAACAAAAATGATGGCAGACGTGGGATTCATTATGTGGCATGGGAGTTACTATGCAAACCAAAACAACATGGAGGCTGGGGAGTTCAGTCAGTTGTGGCCATGAGAGATACACTAAGAGCAAAGTTTGCATGGAAACTTTTGGAGAAATCGAACACTTTACTGAACAGGAATCTTTTGACTAAATATGGAGCAAAATGGTGGGATAGTGGTATGTCTAGAGATGGATCTTCCTCTTGGAAGATCATTTCTAGTGGGTGGAACGCTCTTAAAATTTTTTTAAGGTAGAAGGTTGGGAATGGGTCCAAGATCAATGTTTTGAAGGATATTTGTATTTTGGATAAGAATTTACTCAAATGGACAACATTTGTAGGATCTTTTGATTATGATAACACAACAATTGACTTCTTCATTCAAGAGGGAAGTTGGGACTGTGCAAAACTGAGCTTGTACTTTGGTAAGGAGTTGCTGAAACGGATTTGTAATGTAAATATTTTTCAAGATTTAAATGATGACTGCATGGAGTTAAAATTCAAGATGACCGAGAAATCTATCCCAGCTTTATTAGTGGAGGATGGTTGTAAAGATATGAAGGATGAAGTTCAGGTCTCATGGATATATAAACTGAATTAGAATGCACAGGTAGAAGTTTTTATATGGCAAATGCATATGGATATTATTCCAACAGAAGCATTTTTGAACCAGAGAAGATTAATCGATTCTTTGTTATGTCCATTGGGATGTGGTGTAGTAGAATATGTTAACCATGTTACCACAAAATGTTTCCAGCTATTAAAGGTAATGGAGGTGCTTAGTAGCTGGGGGATCCATTTACCAAAATTTAATGATTGGAAGGACTGTTTGATAGGTCTGAGGAGGCTAATGGATTCTAATGTGATGGTGGTTAGGATCTATTTTATATTATTATGGTTTTTTTGGAATAACAAAAATAGGGTAAAGCATGGAAAATCTGAGGAAAGCAATGTGATAATTGCAGTTTATGTGCTCGGTTTTATTAGCTCAGGTAAATAGTCTTTAATCCGGTCGGATCACTGGGTTGCTAATCAGTCCGTTGGATTGTTCTTTCACAAATAGAAACCTCCTCCAATCGAGTAGGTTAAGATAAACCTTGATGCTTCTTCTAAAGACAATTATGAATAAGGCATTGGTGGCATTGTAAGGGATAACAAAGGAGGGTTTGTTCTAACATTTGGTTTGGGGAAAGTGCATTGGGACATTTCTCAATTGGAGCTTTCAGCATTTTCATCCCTCAAAGAGGTGTTACAAGGGAGGCTTCAAGATGTAAAAGACATTATTGTGGAAGGTGACAATAAGAATGTTCTCAATCTTCTTCAAATGTTGTACAAAAAACTGAAGAAGAAAAAGTGGGACATGGAAAGTGAAGATTTATATTTTTTTATAAATTGCAATAAAGTTACCTTTCATTATGTTAATTGCAATTGTAATAAGTTAGCAGATTACTGTGCTAACTTAACTTTATCTTATGATTTTCTTTGGACTTGTTTTGTGAGAGCAACCTTCCTTCTTCCTTTGTTAATTTATTAAAGGAAGAATGTGATAGTTTGGGTTCCTCTCATTAGCTTGTATCTAGGTTCCTTCTTTTATTTTTATGAATATTTTCATTTTTCAAAAAAAAAAAAAAAGAATAATAAAAAGCAACCAAATGAACAAATGAAATAAAATATCTTCTCCCCCATTTGTCATCACATCATCACCAAAATTGATAAAGAATATAAAAAAATTTAACTATATGCATAAAATAAACATTCTAATGAAGGAAAACAAGCAACTAAAGACACACATGCAAATAAAAACTGCAACATGACATCATAAAACATAATTATTAAAACACACAAACACATAAAACATATAAAAAAACACACAAACAACATTTAAAAGAAACTTATATCTAATTAGAATTACCAATTGAATTTTTCACTATTTAAGAAAAGTTTATTGCCTCATCATCTTGCTTCTGCTCTGATGAGTCGGAGGCTAAGTTTGCTTAGGAGAATTTTTTCTTCTTTTTATTTACCCTTTATATATTGGTCTTATATTCACCATTTTTCTTTATGGGGTAGTTTTTTAAATTGGTGAATTTTTACTTTAGAATTCTAGGCTTCGTACATCCAAAAAAAAATGTTAGAAGCAAACTTTTCATATTAACCATTTTTACCTTTGCTCCAATTTTATTCATGCTTTTTCTTACACTTTAGGAGACTTGTGAATCAGGTTGTTATTAACATTATCTCCTTACTCTCATCTTCTACTAAGCCAGTTTTATTTGTGTATTTTGCCTTTATCACTATAGCATTCTCTATTTTCTTATCACCTACATCCTAAAGTCCTTGAATCACACTTTGCTCATAGGTAATGAGTGAGCCAAGCAGATTATCAATAGAATAAGTATTAAAGTCTTTCAATTCACATATAATATTGATTTTGGCATCAAACTTATAAGATAGACAATGTAGTATTTTTTTTTACCTTCTTTATGTTTGAAAGTTCTCTACCTAAAACATGAAAAGATATCACTATTTGAGTGAACCTTGTATACATGTATGAGATAATCTCATAAGATTTCCTGCAAAAAAGTTTATAATAATGCAATAATATGTTCAATTTAGATTGTTTGACTATGCTAGTACCTTTATATGTAATGTATAGTCTATCCCAAATTTCCTTGCTAGTGATTTAGGTAAAAATAATCATATAATCTTCATATTTAAGTGTACAAAAAAGCAATTTTGACATTTAGCACTCATTTTTGAAAACTTTTGTTCTTTTCAACTCCATTTACTAAAAGCAATGTTTGTTTTGACTCCTTTAAAAACTCAAGACAATATAAAATAACCAGTTTGAAGCATTTGCAATATTTGAAAATTAATTGATTATAAGAAAGTAGACAAGCATACTTTTTAAAAATTACTCAGAACATTATCAAATAAAGGTTCAAAATTTATATAATAGTCTTCTAATGTGTTCCTATTTCCAAAATGTGCCATGGATAATTTATCTCAAAGTTTTCTAAAACTCTACTTGTGAGAACCGTTTTTATACAAATTAAAAGTTTGATAAACATGTTAAACATAATTGAACTTGTCCATGAGCACACTAATATGAAAGCAATACTTATACTTTTTTTGCAAAGCTAATTAACTTTTAAGAAGATCCAATAATGATGATTGTATTAAAATCAACCTAAAAAAAATAGCTATCACAAGTTTCAACTAAGTAATTATAGCAAAAAATAAAATATGGAAAAGAAACTTACAGAAAATGGAAATCAGAATAAACACACTAGAGATTTATAGTGGTTCAATCAAAATTGACATACATCAACTGAAAGTTTGTTAGGGATGTTAAGCCCTATAGAACTGGCCCAAGCTAACCAAGAGGGGGGGTGAATTGGTACTTTAAAAATTTCTTTTCACAATGAATAAAAATCACATAAACCAAAATCACACCACAAAAATAAATGCGGAAATAAAAGTGCGGAAGCAAGAAAATAAGAACACAAAAATTTATAGTGGTTCGGTCAACTCGACCTACGTCCACTCCACGGAGGCGCCCTCCGAGTATTGCACTACAACGTGACTCTCCTTTAGCCCCCACAGCTAGGCGGAGAAGCCTTTACAAAGCACTTCCTTTTTGCCACCCTAGCAAGGCAGAGAACCTACCTCTTTTTGCTTCCTCCTGAAGCTGGCGGAGAACCACAACAAAAAGCTAACTCCTTACCTCTACCAACCCTTCCACGGATGGGAAACTCTTGATGAAGAACAATCAGAGCGATCCTTGAAGCAACCCTTATGAATCCCCTCACAAGCTCCCCCTCAAAAGATCCTCTCTCTCTCCCTCTCTCTCTTTCTCTCCTCAAGGCCTTCTCAGATCAAGACAGCAGCCAAAGGTTGTCCAAAACATTGAACAAGAGCTCTTAAATAGAAGAGCTTCAAAGGAGCTCATTAATTGCAAGTTGCCGACAATATCGTCCAGGCCGATATGGACATCGGCCTGGCCGATCAGTACAAATATCAGAAGATAAGCCAGAGCATCGCCCTTAATGCAAACTGGACGATTTAAAATTGGCTTGATCGTCCAGGCCAATCTTACAATCGTCCCAGCTGATTAGTTCAAATTAGAGGTAAATCGTCCAGAGCATCGCCCTGAATACGAGCTGGCCGATATTTATCATCCTGAAGTAACTTAAGGTTTTTGAATGGATCGTCCTAGCCGATCCTGCGATCGTCCAAGATGATATGATCATATCAATCATCCTTAATTACTCCCTTGATTTCCTGATCAATTAAGACATAATTTTAGAATTTTGTCCAGGCCGATTAATGATCGTCCTGATAGATAATTTAAAAATACAGTACACCTTAATTATCTATGGCGGCAACTTCTTTCTGTTTTGAGCTTATCGTCCTGGCTGATACACATGTTGTTCAGGCCGATATGTTAATGACGGCTGCCTTAATTAAGAATCCTTATTTATACTTTTTGTTTTAAGCCTGATCGTCTAGGATGATGTAAATATCGTCCTGGCCGATATGAGTAAAAATAGAAATTCTAAGTCTCTCAAGTGTGTGTGTGTGTGTTGGTTTACTTAGCATCAGTCTCTTTGACCATTACAAGTAGACTCAAGAAGTGAAAAACAAAAGTACAGACTGACTCAACCCTAAACCTACGCAATCCTGAACTGTCTTCGTATGTTCGTCCGATCTTTGATTCCAGAATAGTTAGAAGCAACAAGAAGTCCAAGAGAAATAGTGTTTGTCAATCATCAAAACATAAGCTATGAAAATAGATTTGTAATAATATCCACCTTTTTGATGATGACAAACACAAGAAGGAAAATTTCAAAAACGTTAATTAGAATTTCAAAGTTACAAACCCAACAACTTTTCCTACCACACCCTACTCCCCCTTTTGTCATCACAAAAAGAGGGTCCAGATACACAAAAGACAACACCCCAACAGAGAATAAAAAAATAGACTAAAAAGCAAACTACATAAAACAGGAAACAAATAGACAAAAACACAGTAAAAGAAGGAAAAAACACAATGAAAAAAAATGAATATTTTTGAATTTTAATTTTTCTAATTTTTTTTATTTTATGGAGGTATCATATGAGAAGTTCAGAAAAAAAATTAAACTTTAGAGTTCCACAAGATCAAGGAGTTTAGGCCAATCCCAATCAGTCAAAGGTAAAATATTCGATTCTGTTAACCCTAGATCAGACGTTCTTTATGGTACAAATTTTCTTTTGAAAACAAAAGGGCTTAACTCAGAATAAACCTAATCGGGAAAAAAAGAAGATTCAATCAAAACTTCTTTACAAAAAAAAATCTTATAAATAATAAAACAAAGTCATTTTTCTCCATCATGAAATTTGAAATCAAGTCTTTGAAAATCTCATATAACCCATAAGTTTTTCTAAGTTTTAAAAGTTTTAAAAAGAGAGGATAGCTTGCTTTTTATTGGGCTTATTTTATGCCTGTTGTATCTTTGATTTGGCTCTTTGAGCATCTTGAATTTTGATACACATTTGTGTATATATTTTTCTTTTTAATTTGGCGTCATTGGCCTCTTTCCTTTTTAATTCTTGCAAGCTAAAAGCTCTTTTGCAAACTCTTAAAAGAAGCTTAGTTGTGAGAATATCCTCCAAATATTAGATAATAGGAGCTCTCTCTCTAACATAGGGAAGAATAACCCACAAAATAAAACTAAAGAATCATATGATCAGTGCAAGGGCAAGATCTCAAATAACTTGAGAGATATATAAGAACTTTGGATATTATGCATAATATAGATTTTTTGTAGCAAGATAAAAAGAATCTTAGTTTCAAAAACCATTGGATAAAGTGAGTTAGGCTTTTGTTTAGAGAAGAAAGTCATACCACTAAACAAGGTCGGAAGGAGGGAAACCATCAACGGTGTTTCTTCCTTTAACTAATTTTAGAAAAGCTAAACACAATCCTCAAAACTCCAAAATCTTAAATCTTGAAAAGATTTAACTTATGGAAAGCCAATTTTAAAAGCAAAGTGAAAACAAAACACATTAAAAAACACAAATAATGCAGAAATAAAACACACTGAAACAAAACACATTTCAAGGAATTATTGAAGCACCAGGTTTGAGCAAATATGAGCTGCGAGCCTTCATATGTCCAGTTATCTCATGCTCCCACAAGGTCTTTGGTGAGAGCACTCCTGCAAAACTTAACAACAGTTAGATTTAGGAATCCAAATAGGTTTGGGCCCCTTCTTAGGAAAAGTAGAATGCTATGTAGGTATGGTAAGTTGTGAATCATGCATCTTAGGTCTCCATACCCAATGTGTACTACGGTGAATAGTGCAAGTGTGTGAGATGTGTCCTAGCATGCCACATGAAAAACATCTAACTCCAGGAAAAGGGTTTCTTAAATGATTTGAGTTATAATGCCTTTTCCTAGGTTCTAGCTTTGGATCAAAAATAGATGTCATCTGATTTTTTTTACATGTATCAAAATCATTTTGAATCCTCAAGTTAGTTCTTTTTAATGTATCATTATCAATCCTCAACTTTTTCTCAATCTCTTTAGATTTCTTAATATCAGATTTAAGTGAGGTGTATGAAACTTTTAATGCATTATTTTCATCAATTAATTCCAAATACTTTTTGTTTAAATCATCAAATTCATCAAGAAGAGCCATGTGATTTGAATCAATAGTTGCATGATCTTTGAGAAAAACTTCATGTTCTTTTTGTAAATTTCAAAGTTCTAATTTTAGGCTAGCATGAGTTTTCTTGAGTTTTTTATATGATGCATGTATTTTCTTATAAATCTCAAATAGTTTATCATAGGTTGGTTTACATACCTCTTCCTCATCACTTTGATCTTCTCCTATTAAACACAAGTTTGTAGTCTCTTCCTCTAGTTCAGTCTCAGAGGAGCCAGTACCAGATTCCGCCCAGAAAGCCTTTTGGATTCTCTTCTTGTCCTTCTTGAACTTAGGTTTCTCCTCAATCTTTTCCTTGCTTGTGTTATCTTGAAGTGTCAGTTTCCTGCACTTATAGCAAACAATATCAGAAGATTCTTTAACATATTTATGATCCTTACCTTTTTCTCTAATTTTGATGATGCTTTTGTTTCTTCCTTAGAAACCTTTTTAATTGTCTTGTGATGAAGGCAACTTCATCACTTTCAGACCCGGAAGATTCAGAATCCGATTTGTGCGCCTTTAATGTAACTATTTTCTCCTTCTTCTTCTCACATGCATCAAGAATTCTTTGATTCACCCCTTGCTCGTAAGCAATGAGTAAGTCAAGTAAGTTATCAATAGAATAAGTGTTCAAATTCTTAGATTCAGTGATTGCAGTGATCTTAGCATCATACGATGAAGGCAAACATCTCAAAATCTTGTTAACTTTTTCATAGTTTGAAAGTTCTTTTCCTAGTGCATGCAGTGAAGTAACTATCTGAGTAAACCTTGTGTACATGTCAGAAATCGATTCATGAGATTTCATATGAAAAAGTTTGTAGTCATGCAAGAGAATATTCAAACGGGATTGTTTAACCTCATTAGTACCTTCATAGGTGATGCACAATTTATCCCAAATCTCTTTACCAGTTTTGCAAGTGGAGACACGCATGTAATCCTCAGATTTTAAAGCACAGAAAAAGCAGTTCAAACATTTTGCATTCAATTGAGCTAAATCTCTTTCATCGAAAGTCCATTCAGTAAAAGCAACTTCAGTTTTAACACCATTAATTTCACGAGAAGGTGGAGAATAACCTTCTTTGATAAGCATCCACATGCGATAATCAGTAGATTGTAAAAATGTTCACATACGGGTTTTCCAAAAATCAAAAGGTAGGTTATCGAACAGGGGAGGTCGGGTAATAGAATACCCTTCCGTAGTGTTACGATTCCCAAGGTTAGCCATGGATCAAATTCAAAAAGTTTTCAAACTTAAATTTTTGAATCCCGCTCTGATACCACTTGAAAGTTTGTTAGGGATGTTAAACCCTATAGAATTGGCCCAAGCTAACCAAGAGGGGGGTGAATTAGTATTTAAAAAAAATTTCACAAAGAATAAAAATCACATAAACCAAAATCACACCACAAAAATAAATGAAGAAATAAAAGTGCGGAAGCAAGAAAATATGAATAGAGAAATTTATAGTGGTTCGTTCAACTTGACCTACGTCGACTCTCCGGAGGTGCCCTCCGAGTATTGCACTACAAACGTGACTCTCTTTTAGTCCCCACAGCTAGACGGAGAAGCCTTTACAAAGCACTTCCTTTTTGCCACCCCGGCAAGGCAGAGAACCTACCTCCTTTTGCTTCCTCCTGAAGCTGGCAGAGAACCACAACCAAAAGCTAACTCCTTACCTCTACCGACTCTTCCATGGATGAGAAACGCTATACGAAAAACTAGCAGAGCGATCCTTGAAGCAACCCTTGTGAATCCCCTCACAAGCTCACCCTCACAAGATCCTCTCTCTCTCCCTCTCTCTCTTTCTCTCCTCAAGGCCTTCTCAGGTCAAGGCATCAGCCAAAGGTTGTACAAAATATTGAACAAGAGCTCTTAAATAGAAGAGCTTCAAAGGAGCTCATTAACTACAAGTTACCGATAATATCATCCAGGCCGATATGGACCTCAGCCTGGCCGATTAGTACAAATCTCAGAAGATCAGACAGAGCATCTCCCTGAATGCAAACAGGATGATTTAAAATTTGCTTAATCATCCAGGCTAATCTTTCAATCATCCCGGCCGATTAGTTCTAAATAGAGGTAAATTGTCCAGAGCATCGCCCTGAATACGAGCTGGCCGATATTTATCATCCTGAAGTAACTTAAGGTTTTTGAATGGATCATCCTGGCCGATCCTGCGATCATCCAGGATGTTATGATCGTATCAATCATCCTTATTTACTCCCTTGATTTTCTAATCAATTAAGGCATAATTTGAGAATTTCGTCCATGCCGATCAATGATCATCCTGGCCGATAATTTAAAAATACAGTATAACTTAATTGTCTATGGCGGCAACTTCTTTCTATTTTGAGCTTATCGTCCTGACCAATACATGTATCGTCCAGGCCAATATGTTAATGACGACTGCCTTAATTAAGAATCCTTATTTAGACTTTCTATTTTAAGCCTGATCGTCCAGGATGATGTAAATATCGTCCTGGCCGATATGAGTAAAAATAGAAATTCTAAGTCTCTCAAGTATGTGTGTGTAGAGTTACTTAGCATCAGTCTCTTTGACCATTACAAGTAGACTCAAGAAGTAAAAAACCAAAGTACAGACTGACTCAACCCTAAACCTATGCAATCCTGAACTGGCTTTGTTTGTTCGTCCGATCTTCGATTCCTGAAAAGTTAGAAGCAACAAGCAGTCCAAGAGAAATAGTGTTTGTTAATCATCAAAACATAAGCCATAAAAATATATTTGTAACATCAACCCCCCATAGTCCTCCATTCCAGGTATTGCACTATTTCTATAGTGTATCTCCTTTATCCTTCATAGATATGCGAAAAAGCCCTTATAAAATCTCTTCCACCAACCCGATGTGGTAGAGGACTGCAATACTTTTCATCCTCCTAATGATGCAGAAAATCTAGAATCCTTTTTCACCCTCCCAATGATGGCAGAGAAACTAGAACCCTTTTTTATCCACTTAGTGAATGTAGAGAACCAGGAATCCCTTTTCACCCTCTTGGTGAAGGAAGAGAACCTAGAATCACTCTCACCTCCCCCGATGCAACAGAATAGCTAGGTCCTTTAACACCAAAGAGGTCTTTTTGACAAAGCTTCCTTAAAGATAAATCTTAACACATTAAAGAACTTAGGTGCAAGTTTGTTGGAGCAACCATGTGGAACTCCATCTCACACTCCTTTATAACCCATAAGGATCTTTACCCTCTCTCACAAACTCCACTCTTTCTTTCCCAAGTTCTAGGCTCTCTGTTAAAGCTTTCTTAAGAAGAAAATTTAGTGAATGAAAAAAACATACTTATAATGTCTTATGAGAAAGCTTAAATAGAGGGCTTCAAGAAAAACTTTAAAACGCAATTATATCATTTCTTATCATACTATATGATCACAGATTAAATGATATGATTTGTACAAAATATCTCTATTAATTCTGTTTGAATTATAAAGCACTATACAATCAATTCATGTATTTGAGCGGACCATCTAGTATGATATGATCATCGTCCAATAAGATTAGTACAATCAAATTGGATTTTCATCTCGTATGATAGCTAAGTAAAAAATTACGTCTCATGTAAAGATCATAATATACGGTATTATTTTTCCCATCATACAATATGATCTTATTGGTCCAAAAAATCTAAATTTTATCCCTGATTATTAAACTAATTTAGACCAAATTTAATTACATTATAAAGTATGATACCTATCATACAGTATGAATAGTACAAAATTATTTTTTAAAATATTTCCTAAATTATGATTGGCGACTAAGATCATAATTTTTATTGATCATCCTCTACTATTAAGATTGTCCAGTATGATTAGTTAAAAAAGCTTTAATTACACAATTAGCCAATTCAATAATTCTTTGACTAGCTTATCGTACAATGTAATACCTATCATTGGTTTGCTTGGTTACTTATGCTCTCTTTGTCTATTATACTAATGGTTTGGTTATTAATCTTTTGGAATCTCATTACATTTTTCTTAGGCCATACTACTGCTATTTCTACTTTCCCTATCAGTCCTTTTCGTAGGTTTTTTTGGGCTGATGGCAGAGGGATTAGATGTATGGAGCATTTTGCTATTTTTTGTTATGCTCCTTTCTTTTGGGTGCTTTCTCTTAAGAACCGTAGAATGTTCATATGAATTTTTGTATTGTTCTATAGTAGGGAACTCGAGCTCTTAGGTTTTATTTTTATTTATTTTTGTAACTCTTTGAGCAGTGGTGGGAAAAAAATTGTCTCACCACGCAGATTTGATTTTCTCCTATTTTGTAATCGAATACTACATTGAGAATAAAGTACGGTCTCGAGAGGCCGACACAATATTCTACAATGGATTCAATATCAAAATAAGGTTTTGAAAATTAATATTTCAATAATCAAACATAGTTCAAAGAATAACATATCATCTCAAAAGATGAACATGAAATTCTATAGAATATGTTTAAAGATAGAAATAAGCTTTTTGAAAAATTTGTTCATTCTTTTATTTAGATATAACAAGGAGAATATTATATCATCTTGAAAGATGAACATAACAATCTTCAAGACATCCAAAAGCAAGAATGAATTTTATAAAATTCATCATTTCTAAAGTTGAATATATCAAGTAGGAAATTATATTATCTGAAAGGATAATAATAACATCCTACAAACATATTTAAGATTAGAAATGAAGTTTTTAAAGATATCTGCATTCCCAAAGATTCTTCCCTTGTTTTATATGAATAAAAAAAGATTTATTTTAGTCTGGGGTTCTCAAATCCCTATAGAGGCAAGCCCCTATGTTAATTACATCCTAGGAGGAGTGCCCCTAAGAAAACTCTCGATTAAAGCAGTGATTTCATACTCTTTTGACTACAAAGTAGAAGACAAGAAAACAGATGTAGGAATTTTCGAGGAGAAAGCTCAATGTTGAACATTTATTAGCGAGTCAAAGGAAGAAAAGTAAGAGGTGTCAGATTCTGAGAAGCTCAGAGACAACCACAGTCTATCCTATGTTGGGTTTTAGATTTTAAGAGAAAATTTTATGTTTAAGTTAACATTTTATTAGAAAATTGTGATTATATTCCAAGAGGGCGAGAACTTAAGATCTAAAAAGAATCTGCCTCAGAACCTAAATCTAATTTGGGTACTATAAAGTAGTGACCCGAACCTAACTAATGAAATGCAAATCTGGACTTACCTCGGCCTGGATTGGGGAGCCAGCTAACCACCTAGGTGCTTTAAAACCATGTGTCCAGTATCTTATGAAAGATGGGTAGGAACGTTGTTTAAGTTTGAATGAATTGGGGGCCGACATCTAAGACAGTTCCTAATTGGCCCCTTAACTTATGTAGGGTGAGAAATGTCTAAAAATGCAATTAATATTTTAGACTCTTTTTTAATTTGTATCTAATGCAATTCATGCTAATTGACTCAAATGCATAAAATGAATATGAAGCAGTTTTAAAATTAGGCTTAAAAAATAGGTTTTTCTCTAAAGATTGCACAACTTCCCCTTGACAGAACTGCACCCTCATAGGTCAAGTGGTCTGCCAGAACCCGCAGGCGGGGAGGTGCCTAACAAGGAAGAGAAAGTATTAATATGCTTATGCTGACTCTCAGCGGTCCCGAGCTTACTTCTTAGATCGTTAGAGTTATTATATGAGCCTAAAAATTTTTATTTAAAATTACAAGTAGAAGACTTTTAAGCGTACCCTTATGAAAAAAAACCTCTCCGATTTGAATCCAGGCTAAAACAAAACACGGCATGCAAGGTCCTAAAAAAATCTACTGCACAAACAAGGTAAACAATCAATTTTAATAATCTAAATATAATGTCCAATGTCCAATGTCCATATTACACCCAGAATTTGCAGAAAAGTAAAGTGGCCGGGCACCACTGACAACAAACCCGGATTCTAATCCTAAGAATGACGCAAGTGATTTTTGAAATGGGATATACTGTTCCTTAAATCTTCATTTCTTCATCTTCTTTCTTCAATCTTCTTGTTCTGTCTTTTCTTCTTCTACGAACTTCTCTAGTCCGTCGGGTTCTGGATATCCAAATGAAAAGAAACTCATCCCTAAGAGGGGTATTTTCTTTTCTATTTGGATATTGAATCATCCTAATTTGGCTTTCCAAATAAAAGAGAATAATCCTTTAAGGTATATTCTCCTTTCTTTGGATTCCAAATTGGATGTAATATCCCACTTTCAAAATCACTTTCACAATTTATAATATTTTTCAAACGCATTTACATTTACATTATATTTCACAAAAAGAAAAGAAAAATCTAAACCACCTGCAGGGTTATCCTAAGCAATTTATAATAAAAATCATCCAACGCAGTTATATATATATGCAATTGAATTTAAATTATTAAGCCACACTTGGCCACACTCTTCTTCATTTGGGGGCTAAGAAGCTGAAGCACCTGTAGCATTTATTTATTATTAATTAATTAGCCCCCTTTTTTTGCCCTGCATGAGTGTGGCCACTTGCAGAAAATCATATTAACAATCCAGATCGCTCCTAACCTATGGGTAATCTAATCGTTAATCAAATCATAACACATAGTGCAATAAAAATAAACAAACACACCAACATTTCACAACCAGCATGCAATAAAACTCGAGAAAAAGCCCGTCACAGTGCAGTAAGGAAATAAACACCTGCCTAACCTAAAACTAAAGTAGGTTATCTTTGCAAACAATTCTAAGTGTGTGTATTAGAAAGTGTGGTTTTGATATGTCCTAGGTCAATTATTAGCTGAAGTTTTCTAATTGATTGAATTTTAATTTAAAAATATTCACTAATTCTAAGGTGAGGTGTCACTAAGTTTTTTTTGTTATATGTTTCTATCCTAAAGTGTGCATGCATCCTAAGTCTAGGTTTTCTAAGACTCAGTCCTTAATTATTGTCCTTAAATGTCACTACTATTATATGGGATGAAATTTTTGTTATTTACTAACCCTTGGGACTTTGCGTATATGTAAAAGGGGTTTAAGGATCTAAGAGCAAATAAAAATAAACCTAATAAAATTGAAGTTACTACATGGACCTAAAAGGGAAGGGTTAACGCACACCACATCAAGGGGCCCCTAAAGGTTTTCTAAGTTTAGAAATTCTCACAGTCACCGGGGGCTACGACCCGGTGGTTCCGCCCGTAGCACCTCTACCCGGTTGGATAGAGGCGACTGACGCCTTTAGCTCCTTGTACTTTTGTTTCCTCGACACGTACCATTCCTCGCAGTTCATGCAAATAAATAGGAAAAATAGGGAAAACAGGGATTAGAAAGCACACTTAATAATTAGAAAGGAAATAATTGAAATTTACTGAAAATAAAAGACGTACCTTTCTTCGGGCTTGAACACCGATTTGGTTTACTTTGCTTTTGAACATTTCACTTTTAAAAGCATATTGCATGTCTTTCTAACATTTTCCCCGAGGCACAAGAAAGTGGGCTAGAAGGGTCGAGAGAAAGAGATGCTTTACTTTTTAATAATTTCATCCAAAACTATCTCTATCACAAACAATTTTATTTTCCAACAAATACTCAAAGCAACTCACTCTCCAACAAACCCACTTTTCTTAACTTACACAATTTTCACAAAGCAAACTCTTTACTTCTCACACTTGTACACTTCTCCCATCCCAAAATCATATTCTACATTTTTCCTTATCAAAATACTTTCATATACTTCAATATTCAAAACACCTTTCAACACATACAAATTTCACTTCTAATCAGAAACCTTTCACCTTTCCAAATCATACAAATTCCACTTTTACCTTTTCAAAACTCCCACACTTCCTTTTTCAAGATATGCACTTTTTGCTTTTCCAAAATCACACACTTGATTCACTTTTCAACACACACACACTTTTCCTTTCAAATCATTACAATATTCTCTTCCAAATCATACACAAATTCAACTAAATCTCTACCTTTACATATAAGTTCGCCACATCACCCTTTCCAAAACACACAAATTCCACTTCACCACCTTCCAAAAATACACAAGTTCCACTACATCTCCACCTTTACACATTTTGTTTTCAATACATATACACTTAACTTCTTAACAAATAAAAAAAAAATTATCAAACAATTTATCTTAAAAAAAAAAAGCACAATTCTCTTTTTAAAGCATTTCACCTATAAATATATATACTTTCCAAACACATTTTCTTTCCAACACCTAAGTTTTCCAAAACACTCTGCTTTTACCTTTCTTATACAAAACATTTTTAATACACATACACTTATCAAAACACTTTACCTTTCTAAAACCACACTTTTTCTCCATTCAAAGATCATACATTTATAATTTGAATCACAAAGCACAATTATGCTCTCCAACATTTTCATCATTACTGAATCAAGATAAGAAACCACTCTTGATGCAAATGCAAAGAAAGAAACACTAGGCTTCAAATTGAATCGAACATGCAACTATAAGCTCCCAACTTACTCATTGATTACGAATCAATAATTATACCAAATGAAATTTGAGATAAGAAAGGAAAACAGTAACAACTCAATTTCTTTCCAACAAGTCAAGAAGCCTTTCGATATAAATCATACAATCTTTCATTGAATCCATATATGCTAAAGAAAGAAACATAAAACAAACAATAGATCAAACAAAACTACAACTGATTCTTTAATTTCAAAAAAGAAGAAGAAGAAATATGTTGCTGATTTTAGAGTTTCTTTATAGTTAATTGCTGAGTTTTTTTTTTTTTTTTTTTTTTTTAAAGATTAAGGTAATAATCTAAATAACCCATGAAAACATCAAGATAGAAAAGAAAACCATGATTTCAATAAATTCTTTTGATATATTTCTCATCCTTGTACAAAAAGAAACAATTAAAAGAACTTTCATACAATCCAAATTTCAAAGTTGCAACAAGAAGACATCAAACAAGAAAGAGAGAAGAAGAAGATGGAAAGGATGTAGAAGAAATTACCCAAGATTAGGATGTCTTTTATGCGTCGGCTAAGGCAGAAGAGGCGACGACGTGCGACTATTGCTGCTCGTCGAGAGGAGGTGGTGGCTTCGGCTTAGGTTCATCACGAGGGAGTAGGGAGGCTTGGACATGTCATGTATGAGAGGAGGGAGGCTTGGACGTTTTTTTTGGGTTGAGGGAGAGGGAGAGTGGGTGGTTATGGGTTGAGGGAGAGGGAGAGTGGGTGGTTATGGGTTGTTGTTGAACCCTTTGACCGTGGACCGTTCATTGGACATTTGAAGGCCTTAATGATTTCAGAATTTGGTGATCTTAGGCTCATTAAATTTCTCTCGTCGAGCCGTTCGATTCGAGTATAAGCTCGTCAAAATCGGAGACCGTTTGATAACTCAAATTGCGGTTTGAACCTTCCAACATCGCTTTGAGCCCTTGATTCGGATTCATTTGGGTTCGGATTGGGTTGATCTTGGTGTCGTTGGGTTTGTATTCCTGAGAGGCTTAGTTCGACTGTAAGTTTTCTGAAATCGGAGTTCGGATGGTCTCCGAATTAATTTTTGAAGTTTCCAAACTTGATTTTGCATCGAGATTTGTGCCCGATTAAGATAATTTTTGACGACGTATCAATTATTATTATATATATACTTGTGATGAGTCAAAACAGGTTAATCGGAGCCATTGAAATCAAATTCAATTTGAGTTAATTTGATTTGATTTCATTTCGATTGGTGTAGCAAATTTTGGTTTAAAAGAGTTGATTTGAGGTTGAATTAGAATTGGATTGAATTGATTTTGATTCGAGATGAGTGGTAAGTTTGAGTCGATGCTACGTCATTAGGTGTCCACCTAAAGAAATCCTAAAGGCGACGTCTACACTAGGCTACGAATACCTAGGTGCTAGAATTGAATCCGGGGAAATTGACCTCGACTAATGAGGTCAACAAATGGACCCCCAATAGGCATGATAAACTTGCCAAATTTTATCGTGCGTATTGGCGTTGACCGAAATGATCAACTAGATCCATAGTAGAAGTTAAAGATTTGAGTATACAAATTGAAGGAATTTTGGGTTTGACAGAAAATTTAGAATGAAAAGTTTATAGAGATTCGAGTTTGATGAATTGATTTGAAGTTGATATTAGCATTGATGGCTTTAGCAAATAATAACTAATGAAATTAGTATTATTTAACAAAGTCAAGATATTGAAAAGTTGAATGAGGTTTGACACGAACAGGAATTTTGAATTTGATTTTGATATGATTGAAACCTTTTTATAAATCTAGATTAACTTCAAGAATATTAATAGAATGAAGAGAAGATGTCGCTGGAGATGCTTATACTTCTCCTCGGGACGATGATTAGGATGCCACTAGGGATGCTTATTCCTAACTCCAAAGATGCCAATAGGATGCCGTAGGAGGACTTATACCTAAAGACGGATTTAAGATTTAACATTTAATGAAGAGAAGATGCCGCTAGGGATGCATATACTTCTCCTCGGAATGAAGATTAGGATGCCACTAGGGATGCTTACTCCTAACTCCAAAGATGTCAATAGGATGCCGTAGAAGGACTTATACCTAAAGACGGATTTAAGATTTAACATTTAATAAAGAGAAGATACCGCTAGGGATGCTTATACTTCTCCTCGGAATGAAGATTAGGATGCTACTAGAGATGGTTACTCCTAACTCCAAAGATGTCAATATGATGCCGTAGGAGGACTTATACCTAAAGATGGATTTATGATTTAACATTTAATGAAGAGAAGATGCCACTAGGGATGCTTATACTTCTCCTCGGAATGAAGATTAGGATGCCACTAGGGATGCTAACTCCTAACTCCAAAGATGTCAATAGGATGCCGTAGGAGGACTTATACCTAAAGACGGATTTAAGATTTAACATTTAATGAAGAGAAGATGCCGCTGGGATGCTTATACTTCTCCTCAGAATGAAGATTAGGATGCCACTAGGGATGCTTACTCCTAACACCAAAGATGTCAATAGGATGCCGTAGGAGGACTTATACCTAAAGACGGATTTATGATTTAACATTTAATGAAGAGAAGATGCCGCTAGGGATGCTTATACTTCTCCTCGGAATGAAGATTTGGATGCCACTAGGGATGCTTACTCCTAACTCCAAAGATGTCAATAGGATGCCGTAGGAGGACTTTTACCTAAAGACAGATTTAAGATTTAACATTTAATGAAGAGAAGATGCCGCTAGGGATGCTTATACTTCTCCTCGGAATGAAGATTAGGATGCCACTAGGGATGCCTACTCCTCAGTCCAAAGATGTCAATAGGATGTCGTAGGAGGACTTATACCTAAAGACGGATTTAAGATTTAACATTTAATGAAGAGAAGATGCCATTAGGGATGCTTATACTTCTCCTCGGGACGAAGATTAGGATGCCAGTAGGGATGCTTACTCCTAACTCCAAAGATGTCAATAGGATGCCGTAGGAGGACTTATACCTAAAGACGGATTTAAGATTTAATTGTCGTAAGAAAGGACTTATATTAAATGTCAATAGGATGCCGTAAAAGCGGATTAGACCTAAAGATGGATTTAAGATTGAATGGCTGCCGTAAGAGCAGACTTAAGCCAGAAAGCCAATAGGATGCCGTAAAAGCGGACTTAGACCTAAGGATTGATTTAAACTGGATTGGCTGCCATAAGAGAGGACTTAAGCCAGAAAGTCAGCAGGATGTCGTAAAAGCGGACTTAGATCTAAGACCGATTTAAACTGGATTAGTTGCCGTAAGAGCGGACTTATGCCAGAAAGTCGATAGGAAGCCGTAAAAGCGGACTTAGACCTAAAGACGGATTTTAGGGTGGTGAATTTTTAAAGTAAAGTTGATTTCTTTAAAGCTTTGAATCTTTTCCTTCAACCATAAATGACATTGATAACTTGCAAATGTTCTACTAGAGATCATAAGCTTTTATATGTATCATTTTCTATAAGGGAAAGAAAAAAATTTTGAAAATTGATAGACTTGAAAATCTTTTGATTAAAATTTTGTTTTAACCTTCATTATAAATGATCTTTATAACGTACAAATAATCCACTAGGGATTTTGTTTTTATATCGGATCATCATATATGAGAAAAACAAAAGGGGAGTAGTTTGATCATCTTTGATAAGTAAAGACTTAACAAAGCATCTCGACCACCAAAGGAGAAATGCAAGATTTTGTTTAAAGATTGATTCTATGATTGAATTTGTTTCGATTAACTCAAAGAAAATCATATGAATTGTCTAGAGTCCTCATTTGCATGTTCTAGGAGAACTAAATGCAACATGATAAAATTTTCCTTAAAAAAATTTTTAACTTTTGCATGAGTTGTTGAAGAAGAAGGAGAATATTTGAGCATCCTTTATAGTGACAATACTAAAGAATATTTAATTCTCACAATGATTGAGAAAAGTTTGATTTTCATCAAAAAGTGAAAGCTTTATTTTTTTATTTGACAATTTTCTTGTAATATTTGACTGTGTTCGCTTAAGTTTTAATCATCTTAACCCATTCAAAATGATATTTGAAAAGATTCAAAAACTCAATGAAGGATTGGTTGACTCCCTCTAAATTAAATAGTTTGAATATGACCAGAACGATTTCAATAAAAAATTAAAACTTAACAACTTCCTTCAAAGAAAATTATAGTTTCAAAATATTTTGAATTTCAATGCTATAAAAAGAAATGGGGATAGAGTTGTTTAAGCTCTAACAACCGAATCTAGTTTATGATAAAGATATACCGTGAATTGAATTCCATATCTTTTTGATGAAATTATCATAGACTTTATCAGGAATAGAATCCGTCCAATTCTAACATCCAAGATTAGTCAATTATGGACTTAGTCAAATTGTAGCTTGATTTTGTTTTGAAGTTTGACAAAGATTCAAACAAAGGTATCATCGACATCACTAAGGATAGAACCCCTCATGTTCTAACATCCTAGTTCAGTCAATAATATATTTAAATTTGGAAGTTATAGTTATTCAATAGTGAAAGAGAACATTAGACAATCATCTCAGAACCAACTAAGGGATGTCCCTTAGTTTAGTTTCAAAAATTTGAATCTAAAGAAAGTGATTTTATATCTATAAGTATCACTATAGATCATCCAGTATCAGGATCTTATCTAGAATCTCATTCAAATTGGAAGATGTCCAAAAGAGAGTTAAAGATTTTTGGATAATGGTTTGTTTAAGCATCTCAATTATGTTAGATATGTGAAACCTAATAATGCACAACCAGCACCATTATAATTCCATGTAGATTGATCATCTATGTGATTTTTCTTGAAAATGATTTGAAGATATGAACTGACCTACTCAAGTTGCTAACTAGAGAGGTCTCAAGATTTAGATTTTGTTAACCCAGATCAAAGCTCCCTACAAGCAAAACTGGGGTTTTCTTCTTCATATTTTTTTCTTTTTGAATTAAGAATTATATCAAAAGAGAGTCAAATTGAAAGTAGAAATTCATCATTTCCAAATCTTTTATATGATATATATATTTTACATCTAATAGAACATTAATGCTTGATGATGAACCAAAATTTTGAATTCTCAAAGTCAAGTGTTAAAAATACTAAAGGATGAATGGTCCTATGATATTCAAGATTTAGAAAGGGAAGCCACCTTTTTTTTTTTTTTATGCTACACATTTAATGAATGTGTCTCTTTTTTCTTTTATTTTTTTTTCACCTTTTTTTTTTTTAGTAGGCTTCCTTTATTTAAATCCTGAAATAATTATTTCAATTGTAAAATCATCTTCCAAGTATAAGAGTAAAAAAAATTAACCCTCTTATATAAGAAAGATGGATTTATAAATTGGACCCAATCCTATAGTATGAATAAACAACTTGAATGAGATCATTATGAAACAAGTTCATCAACTTGCAAGATGTCTATAAAATATATAACAACGAGGTGAACAAAACTTTCCTTTCCTCTAATTTCAATTTGACATAAATCTTAATTTAAAAGAAGTTATTTATGGATATCATAATAGGTGAACCCAAATATGATAATTTTTTTTATTACTACTGAAGAAGGAAACCATTAAAGATGTTATAAAATCACCTGACTCGGTATTAATTCAAGGCATGTCAATTAATTTTAAGGAAAAGCCACATGACAAAGAATTGTTTATCATATCATGTGTTAGCCTTAATAAGGAACCATGAATTATCCCAAGTCTTTGATTGAAAGAGGAATTTAAGAAGATCAATCTTAACAAGAATTGTTCATGAGTTTTCTCAAATGGAGTAATAAAGCCAAGAGTAAACTTAGCTAATATTTGATTTATAAAATATCACCCTAAGAGAAAACAACATATGATGAACAAAAGCTTTTATATAACTTGTCTATTTATCTTCATTGTATGCCTTAAGATCCATTTTCTATCAGAGTTAAATCACATGGCAGAGGACAAATCGTCATATCCATGTAGTACTCTTAGGGAATAGGATTTATAGGCATATTAAACTTTAACCTATAAAAAGGTTTAAAGGTGAGGGAATTCCAAATATTTTCAAACTTCAATATATCAACCAATAATTATTTATTCCTAAGATTAGAAAAATCATAACATGGTTGAATAAAAGATTTGAAAATATATTTGAATTTAATCCAAACGATTACTAGAAACCTAGCAAAATTAGCTTAACTTTTATGCTTTGAGGTTCCAAAAGGAAATGAGATTAAATATATCTTCATCTAAAGCCTTAATCCACCCAAGTGGAGGGAGGGAGGGAACACACTTTTCTTTTTAGCATTGATAACCATTGGTCTTATTCTTTAAGTGTTTAGAGAAGTCAACCACAATGAAGTTTTAATTACAATTTAAGGAAGATAGAGGTAAATTTCTTTTTAAAAGAAATCAACCTACTATTTTCTCTAGCAAAATTATTTTTATAAGCTTAACTACTATTCGAACCTTCAAACTTTTCTCAATGTAAATCGAATTTAATCTTGAAAATCTTACATATATCACATTCTAGACCATGTCCAAGAAAATATATCAAGCTACAAAGGACATGCAACTACAATATGTTATTAGGAAAGGCAGAAAATTTTGATTTGAAGGTTTGAGCTTTTGGACCCTATCCTACCAATCATATTAAGCTATAAAAATATATAACTGTAATATGTTGGTTTAGATAAGGAGAAAACTTTGATTTAAAAGCTCAAAGTTTCTTGAGATTTATCCAACCACATATTGAGTTATAAAAATATATAACAGCAACATATTAGCTAGGACACAGAAGTTTAAAAATTTTGAAGACTTAAAGTTATTCAGACCCAATCCAAATAATACATTAAGTTACTAAAAGAAGTAACTATACATATTACTAAAGATTGGGCAAATGGATTTTGGACCCAGTGTTAAGTCAAACATCAAGCTACAAGAAAAATGTAACTACAACATTCGAATTAGCACAGGAATTTTTTTTTTTTTTTACAAAAAGGTCGTATAAAGGAGCTTCCCATTAATTTTCTAATGGGGTCCAAAATAAGACCTCTAAAATTTATTTAGATACCGGCCAAATTATTCAAGAATGAAATGAATAAAAGAACCGGCGGAAGAAAGGTAGTTACAACTTATGACAAGCACAAGTATACTACCGATCAAAGGGTATAAAACACTGCTAAAGATGGAGAGAGGATTGATACCCAGCGAAGTCGCCAGAAAAACCTTGGTGGGAAAAAAAATTGTCTCACCACGCAGATTTGATTTTCTCCTATTTTGTAATCGAATACTACATTGAGAATAAAGTACGGTCTCGAGAGGCCGACACAATATTCTACAATGGATTCAATATCAAAATATGGTTTTGAAAATTGATATTTCTATAATCAAACATAGTTCAAAGAATAACATATCATCTCAAAAGATGAACATGAAATTCTATAGAATATGTTTAAAGATAGAAATAAGCTTTTTGAAAAATTTGTTCATTCTTTTGTTGCAAATCTATTTTTTCATGACTTATGTTTTGATGATTGACAAATAATGTTTCTCTTGGACTGCTTGTTGCTTCTAACTTTTCAGGAATCAAAGATTGGACGATCAAGAAGTAGCCAAGTTCAGGATTGTGTTGGTTTAGGGTTGAGTCAGTCTGTACGTTTGATTTTCACCTTTTGAGTCTACTTGTAATAAGTCAAAGAGACTGATGCTATGTAACCCTTCACACACACACTTGAGAGACTTAGAATTTCGATTTTTACTCATATCGGCCAGGCCGATTTCTTTGATCAGCCTGGACGATCAGCTTAAAACAGAAAGTCTAACTAAGGATTCTTAATTAAGGCAGCCGACATTACCAGATCGTCCTGGACGATACGTGTATCGGCTAGGATGATAAGCTCAAAATAGAAAGAAGTAGCCGCCATAGTCAAGTCCAGGACGATCCTATGATCGGCTTGGACGAAATTCAGAAATTATGTCATAATTGTTCAGGAAATCAAGGGAGTAATTAAGGATTATTGATATGATCAGATCGTCCTGGACGATCAAAGGATCGGCCCGGACGATCAAAGGATCGGCCCGGACGATCCAGTCAAAAACCTTAAGTTACTTCAGGACGATCAATATCGGCCAGCTCGTATCCAGGGCTATTATCATGACGATTTACCTCTGATTTGAACTGATCGGCCAGGACAATCATGTGATCGGCCAGGACGATCATGTGTTCGGCCTGGACGATCAAGCCAATTTTCAATCGTCCTGTTTTCCTTCCAGGGCGATGCTCTGGCCGATCTTCATTGATTTGTACTGATCGGCCAGGCCGATGTCTATATCGGCCTGGACGATATTGTCGGCAACTTGCAATTAATGAGATCTTTTGAAGCTCTTCTATTTAAGAGCTCTTGTTCAACGTTTTTAAAAACCTTTGGCTGCTGCCTTGACCTGAGAAGACCTTGAGGAGAGAAAGAGAGAGAGAGGAGAGAGAGAGAGGATCTTGTGAGGGGGAGCTTGTGAGGGGTTTCACAAGGGTTGCTTCAAGGATCTCTCTGCGTTGTCTTCATCTAGAGTTTCTCGTCCGTGGAAGGGTCGGTAGAGGTAAGGAGTTTTGCTTTTGGTTTTGGTTCTCTGCCAGCTTCAGAAGGAAGTAAAAGGAGAAAGGTTCTCTGCCTTACCGGGGTGGCAAAAAGGAGGTTCTTGTGAGGGTTTCTCCGCCTAGCCGTGGGGGCTAAAGGAGAGTCACTTTTTTGTAGTGTAATACTTGAGGGTGCCTCCAAGGAGTGAACATAGGTCGAGTCGACCGAACCACTATAAATTTCTGTGTTCCTTTTCTTGCTTCCGCACTTTTAAATTCTGCATTTATTTTTGTGGTGTGACTTGGTTTATACAATTTTCTTTCTTTGTAAAAAGAAGTTTTTAAAATACCAATTCACCCCCCCCCCCCTCTTGGTTAGTTTGGGACTAAGTTCATAGGGCTTAACATCCCCATCAAAATTTCAAGTGGTATCAGAGCTTGATTCGAAAATTAAAGTTTGAAAACTTTTTGAATTTGATCCATGTCTAACTTTGAGAATCACAACACTACGGAAGGGTATTCTATTACCCGACCTCCTCTGTTCGATAACCTACCTTTTGATTTTTGGAAAACTCGCATGTCAACTTTTTTACAATCTACTGATTATCGCATGTGGATGCTTATTCAAGAAGGTTATTCTCCACCTTCTCGTGAAATTAATGGTTTTAAAATTGAAGTTGCTTTTACCGAATGGACTTTTGATGAACGAGATTTAGCTCAATTAAATGTGAAATGTTTGAATTGTTTTTTCTGTGCTTTGAAATCTGAGGATTACATGCGTGTTTCAACTTGCGAAACTGGTAAAGAAATTTGGGATAAATTGTGCATTACTTATGAAGGCACTAATGAAGTTAAACAATCCCGTTTAAACATTCTCTTGCATGACTACGAACTTTTTCATATGAAACCTCATGAATCGATTTCTGACATGTACACAAGGTTTACTCAGATTGCTACTTCATTGCATGCACTAGGAAAAGAACTTTCGAACTATGAAAAGGTTAACAAGATTTTGAGATGCTTGCCTTCGTCTTATGATGCAAAAATTACTGCCATCACTGAATCTAAAGATTTGAACAACTATTCTATTGATAACTTGCTTGGCTCACTCATTGCTTACGAGCAAGGGGTGATTCAAAGAAATCTTGATGCAGGTGAGAAGAAAAAGGAGAAAATAATTGCATTGAAGGTGCACAAATCGAATTCTGAATCTTCCGGGTCTGAAAGCGATGGAGTTGCCTTCATCACAAGGCAATTCAAAAGCTTTCTAAGTGTTGGTGGAATTTTGGAAAACAGGTTTTGAAAAATATTAGTTTTCTTTGGGGATTTTAAGATTAAGGTTGAGTTCTAATTCTAAGGTCGAATCGACTCGTTAGAAAGAGTATATCACCCCAAAGGACGAAAATAAACTTTCATAACGGTGTTCAGACTTAAAATTATGTAAACTCATCTTGAATGTTATGATCGGGTTCTAAGGAGAACTCTATATGGCCCCGAGGGGACACAATATAGTTCAACTAAGTACCCAATTACAATATTCAAGAAACATGATCGTCGCATTCACATCCAAAGCCTTATCGAAGAAGGGTGTATCTCCCCAAAGGGAAATGAGACCATTCAACGATAATCCTTCTAATGCAACTATGACGATCATTATTTAACTTTTCCCAAAGAAATCTAATGAAGTTTTAGAAATTGAGTTTTCTTTAAAATCAGGTGTGTGTGGGGTTCCAAATCTCCTACGAGCGCAAGCCCTCGTAGTTAATTACATCGTAGGGAGATAAAATCTCCTACGAAAACTCTCGATTAAAATAATGGCAGAATTTTATTTAGAATTTCTAGGAGTGATATCAAAGTATGAATAGAATTATTGGAAAATCAAAAGGGAATGGATCAAAATTGAGCAGTTATTAACGGAGTTAAAGGATGAGAGGTAGGGGACACTTTGAGATTCCAGAACCATCCGGAAATGTCCCAACTTAATCTAAGTGTTGGGCTTTATGTTTTGGACTGAAATGATATTTAATTAGAGTTGAGCATTTTATTAGAAATTTGGGATTAGATTCCCGAAGTTTGGGGTCTTATAATCAAAGATCTGCCCCGAAACCTAAATCTATTTTGGACACTGGACCACAGTCGTCCGACCCTAACTAATGCAGTGCAAGGTCTGGACTTACCCCGGCCTGGATTGGGGAGCCAGCTAGCCACCTAATCGATTTAAAATAGATGAATCCGGTCTTTTATGAAAGAGTGGTAGGGACGTTATAATTAAAGTTTTGGGGAGGCGGGGCCGACATCTAGAGGTTTTCCTAATTGGCCCCTTTGATTTATGTTGGGTGCTAAAATGCTAAGGACTATGAAATTAAAATTTTGACTCTTTAATTTGTATCTAATGCAATGCATGCTGGTTAACAACCTCAAATCAAATATGCTTGAAATTTTAAAAATAGGCTTATAAAATAATTTTTTAGAAGACTGGACTTCCCCGGGTCCGGCACCTCGTCCTCATAGGTCAGACTATCCGGACTCTACCCGCAGGCGGGGAAGGGTCTAAAGCAAGGAAAGAGTAATGCAAAAATATGCATGCGACCCCGGGGGCGATCCCCGGCTAATTCCCTAGATTCTTTATCTTTCTACATTATTTAGACTCACTAAAATTTTAGACTTTTAAGATTATGAGTATAAAAATTTCACACCCTCACGAGTCTCACGTATCCAGGCGAAAACAAAGAGCGGCACGCAATCGCCAAAAAACTAGTAAAAGCAAGTAATCCTAAAGGCAATCAAATCATCACATCAAAATACAAATTAATTAATAAATGTCCATAGGCAGAATTGCCTTGCTTATTACAAACCAGAATATTACAGAAAGTAAAGTGGCCGGGCACCACTGACAACAACCCGGATTTCAAGACTAATAATGACGCAAGCTATTTTGAGTGGGATACTCTCAATCTTCAAATCCTCAAATCTTCAATCTCATTCTTCTTTGGACTCCTTTTCTTCAATCTTCTTGGAATCTTCGTAGCAGATTACCCAAATGGATAAGAGGGCACTTCCCTCTAAAGGGGATGGCCACTCTTTCCTCTTTGGGTAAGGAAGAGGTATGATCCAAATTTGGATTTCCAAATGGAAAAGGAATGTTCCCTAAAGGGGTATCCTTTCCTCTTTGGAATCCAAGCTTTGGATCTATGATCCCAACTCAAACTTAACTTTCACAACACTTAACAATTATACAAATTACATTTATATCAAAATAAAAATCTAGACTCACCTGCAGGGTTATCCTAAACAATTAATATATAAAAAGCAGTTATTCCCAAGCAGTTGTATATGAGCAGAAAAGAAAGTAAACACACTGGCCACGCTCTTTTTATGATTTGGGGGCTTTAGCAGCTGAAGCACCTGTGCAAAGAATTTATAATATTTATGCATTTTTTTTATTTGCCCCCTTTTTATTTTGCCCTGCATGAGCGTGGCCACCTGCAGAAAACTGTGTCAACATCCAGATCGTACCTAACCTAAGGGTAATCTAGTCGCCAAACACATCAATCCATCCACAGAGTACAGAAAAAGTAAGCAGACACAGCAAAGCAATTTCATCCACAACATGCAGTGAAAACTACGAAAAATTTGGCACACAGCAGTAAAGTAAACACCGGCCTATCCTAGATCTAAAGTTGGTTGTACTAGCACATCATCTAAAGTGTGTGAGAAAGGTCGTGTGGCTGGGATAGATCCTAAAATGGGTGATTAGTTAAAGTTGCCTAAACGTTTGGATTTGTTAAGGCTTAGAAGGTGATTTAAATTAAAATTTAAATATTAATGAATTAAGAATTTTAATTAAAAATATTTTAAAAGTTAATTGATTACTACCTTTGTTTCACACCGAGGCCGTGAAGTTTATTTCACCTTCCTTGGGGCTAAGCTAATAGCCTCGTAGGCCTGGGTTACCCAGTAGCAATCGGGGTTGATTAAGTTATTTAAATTGGTTAGAATTAAAAGAGTGGATTAATATTAAAAAAAAAAAGAGTTAGTTACTGATTTTAAAAGCTTGATTAATTTAAGTTTGCCATTAATTGATTCGTGGCGTTGTGCCACCAGGCTCGAGGAACCAGCCTCCTTAGGACACTTAGCCCCGCAGCCCGGAGTAGTCCAGCCGATAAACCAAACTAATGAAATTGAATTAGAGGTTTTAAAAGGTTACATAATTAATGATTAATCTATTTTAAAGTTTAACACCCCTTAGAATCCATTCGTGACGTTGTGCCACCAGGCTCGAGGAACCAGCCTCCTTAGGACACTTAACCCCGCAGCCCGGAGTAGTCCAGCCAATAAACTTCATCTATAGGATGGTTGTTGTGTTTTAAAAGGTTTGTTGAATGTTTTAAACATTAATTTAACATTTTCTGGAATTTTAGAATAACTTTGAGTTTTATGAATTTTTAGAATATTTTAATGATTTAATTAAGGGGTCAAAAATTGAATTTTTGATTAAGCTCAAATTCTGGAATGTTTGTATTTTATTAAAATACTAGACATTACTACGATCAGTTAGAAGGTAAGTACGTTGAAATCAGATTTTTCTGCATTTTATTACGAAGGTTTGAAGTTTTGAACTAGTTTTGACTTAGAGTTGACCGATTTGTTGACTTTTTTAAAATATTGCAAATTTCTGGAATTTATTATTTTTAATAAATATTAGACCTTATTAGGAATTGAATTCAAGTGAGTTTGGGTTATTTGGATTTTTTTAGAATTAGTTATGGATTATCGAAGTTTGGGCATTTTAATGAATTTCGGGAATTTCTTAATTAGAGGGCCCCTTTTGTGATTTTGCTTCAAACAAATTTCCAATCTCTTGAAAACACCTCCAAAGGTCAGAAATAACCTAAGGAGGGATCCCCAAGTGTTTGGGAGATTTTGGGATTTTTTAATTATTATTAATTAATTATCTTAATTAAATATTGATTTTCACTTAAAATTAAATTAGGGTTTAAATTGCTGTCAAATCAAGGGGCTTGCAATTATCATGGATTAAGGACTGGATTCTGGTCAGTTTGAGGGTTTATATGTAATTTTTGGATTTAAAATGGATTTATTACATTTTTTAGAAGTTTTAAAGGCTTAATTAAGGGTTTAAGACTTAGAAATTTAATTAGTGGTCTTAATGATTTCAAAAATCAGTAAAATAAATTGTCTAAGGCTAAGAATGTCACTAAGTTTGAATGGTTCAAATTTCAAGTCAAATGGACATCAATTCTAAGCACAATAAATTTTCTAAGTTTTCTACTCAAAGTTCCTAATTATTGTCCTTAATTGTGTCACTAGTTTTGAATAGGTTTAAATCAAAGTTCCTCTAACCCTTTGAGTAAGCATGGCATGCATATACAAATAGCAAGCAAGCAAGTCCTTAGATCTAGGAGAACCTAGGCTAGGTGGTGTGTGCACCTTAAGCATGCAATTAACTAATTAACATAATTAAGACAAAATTAGTGAATAATCAAGGAATGATTATCCACTAATCATCCCCTTTATTTCTATTCAAACATGGTCATCCAACATTTAAAATCTCAAGTGACTCCTTAAACACTTAAAGATTTACATATATATAGTCTAAAAATATATTTTAAAATATATAAATATAAATGGATAAATATATATATATATATATATATATATATATATATATATATATATATATATATATATATATATATATATATATATATATATATATATATATATATATATATATATATATATATATATATATATATATATAAATATATATTATAAAATAATTAAATATATTATTAAAATACATTTTGACGAGTTGAAAGATCCACTGATCTCCAGAGAAGTTTGATAATAATAATAATAATAAAAGATTTTTTTAATTTTTAAAATATTTAATATTTAATTAAATATAAAAAGGGTTAATATGCTTCAATAGTTCTAAATACTATCAAAATCCAGTCAAATAATATTGAAAATTTTTCTGAAGATCAGCCATGCACTCAAAAACATGCATGTCAAATTTTAGATAAAAATAATTTATATATAATTAATTAAAAATAAAATACATATTTCTGTATTTTTTAAATTACTAATAAAATAATAACCAAAAGAGTTTGATTTTATTTTCAAAATAAACTAGATGAAATTATGAAAATTTTGATATATTATACTCATTTTTTGGTTTTGTATTTAATTTACTATGATTTTTTAAAGTTTCTGTAATTAAAACTAATTAAAACACATTTTCCTTAATTAAACGGCGGCGGTCAGACACGCGGCACGCTCGGATTCGCGGGATCGAAACTGCATGACGGCGGGGACACGCGTCGGCCGCGGGCCGCTTCACGCGGTTTCTACTTAACCACGTCAGCGGCTCATGGCAGCCGTTGGATTAACCGCGGGTTCAATCTAACGGCTGAGATCAGATCCCGCGGTTTGATCACACCAGGAGAAGATCAAATGGCGGAGATTTGATCCCGCTGTTCCGAATGGACGGCCTTGATCTGGCCGGTCGATCGATCGAACACTAAATCGAATACACGGTCGAACCAGAGCGCGGAACGGCAAGATCTAGACCGTTGATCGCGTGATCAACGGTCTAGAAAACGTACATCTGCAGCGAACTGCGAATGACGCCCTAGGATCCGTTTTTTGGTTCGTTCTTCCGATCGGGTGGACCAAATCACTTGAAATTTTAAACACAAAGGGTAGGCATGAACAGAAATAATGGGAAGGATTTGTTTCAGCCAAAACCCTAAGAACATAAAGCTATTTAGATCTAACTAATGTGAACTAGATCTAGGGTTTTAAGGAGTTATACCGTTGGATCTTCGAAATTTCTGGATGGTTTAGCTTGTAGACTATCCAAGTGAAGATCCCCAGCACGAACCCGAGCTCGAACACGTCTGGATCGACTGCTATAGGCTTGGGACGGTCTAGGTGGTGGGCTCACCGGAGAACTCGCCGCCGGTGACGTGCAACCACTTGGATTTTGTAGTGGGGAGGTAGAGGAGGCTCTGGAGATCCAAAACGAATTGAGAACTCGCTCTGGGAGGCTAGGGTTAGTGAGAAAAGATGCTTTGATCCAATGCTTCAAAATTTCCCTTTTTCCCTATTCAAGCGGCCTGGGCTGGATTGGATGGCTGGGATCGACTCCTGGACTCTCCAGATGATGCCACCTGTCCCTGGGAAAGCTGGAAGGCTGCGGAAAGGGCTGGACATGCCTCATTCCCATTGGGTGGACTTGGGATGAGTGGAGGGGAACATTGCCACTTATGGCTAAACAAGGGGTGGAGCTCGGTTAGGGAGCCTATTAGGGAGCTTTAGGGCACTAATAGGTCGGCCTAAAGCAGCTTAAATCAAGGGAAAGGGGCTTAGCATGTGATAAAGCTTTCTAGAAGGGTTTTAGGCTTGAGTTTGACCAGGTTGACCAGTCAACAGGTCAAGGCTGGTGATGTGGCATGAAGGGAAGTAGGGGCAGCCAATGGGAGATCTTCCATGCCTAATCTCACACTCCTTGAAGTTAAATAGAAGGTTTGACCAATTCAAGGAGGGATTTAGGGCTTTGTTGACTTGGTTTGACCAGTCAACCAGGTCAAGGTTAGTGATGTGGCACTTAAGGAGGGAGAGGGATATTTGAAATGGTTCAATCAAGGGTCAAAGGTCAAAGTCAAGGCTAGAAAGGATGAGAACAAATGCCACCACAATTTTGACCAAGGATTGAGGGTTGACTTAGTCAAACCAAGTTGGGTTGAGCTTAAAATGGGTTTAGAAATATTCAAGGCTTTGAATAGAATGATTTCAAGGGTTTGAAGATATTGACGTGGTTAAACAGGTTGAAATGGTTCATTTGAAACCATAAGGGTCCATTGGGTCAAACCATGTTGACTGGGTCAACCAAGTTGACCCAAGGGGTGAGTCATGGCTGGATAAATTTGAAATGATATTTGAAAATCATTGGAGGTGGTACCCAAGTATGGGGAGGTCAATTTGATCAAAATCCCTATTTGAGCCCCTAAGGGCCTGTTTGGTCAACCTGGGTTGACTTGGTCAACTAGGTTGACCCAGGGTCTGGGTTTGGGCTCAACAGGTTTGAAATGATATTTTAAGACCAATGGAGGTGGTTGGTTGGCCTAAAGAGGTCATTTGGGTCAAAACACCTATTTGGACCCTTAAAGGGCCTCTTGGGTCAAACCAGTTGACTTGGTCAACCAGGTTGACTCAAGGGTTGGAAATAGGTTCAAAAGATTTGAAATGACATTTGAAATTTGTCAAAGGTGGTTGCATCCCATTTGGAGCTCATTTGGTTTGAAATCCCTAATTGAGCCCCATGGGGGTATTTTGGTCGATTTTGACCTATTGGTCAACTATGGTCAAAAATGGGTCTGAAAAATGCAGTTTACTGCTCAATGGGTTAAAATCAAGGGTTTGGAAGTGATTGGAGGCTTGGATAAGGGTTCCAAGGTCAAGATCTCAAAGGGGTTAGGCTCAGTGGCATAGGCTGTAAATATTTGAAGGTTTTACAGCCTTTGAATTTTAATTCAGATTCTGGGGTTAGAGACCTCAGAATGAGCTCAAAGTTGGAGGGTATCCTCTAGAGACATGTCTTATCACTTTGCAAGTGATAGACCCTGAATCAGAGATCATTTGACTGGGTTTCGAAATGTTTGAAAAATCTCTGAAAATGGTGATTAGGACAGGGCCTCTAGAGTTTGGATTTGAGTCTGAATTCTGGGTTTGGATTTGATTTGAAGTTTGAATTAATTTGGACTTGAATTGGATGGAGTTTGAGATTCAAATTGATCACAGGTAGGAATCAAATTGAAATTGGAGTGGATTAAATATAGGAATTGATTTAAAATTGAGGTTGATCAAGGGTGGAGTTTGATTTGAAGTTGGAGTGATCCTAAGGTATAGAAGAATTCTAAGATCTAGGATTTAAGGGAATCCTAGGCTCTAGAATAGGCTCTAAGGTCTTGGATCTAGAAGGATCCTGAGGTCTAGAGTGGATCCTAGGGTCTAGGATTAAATCTGGATTCTGGATGGGTCTTAGTGACCTCATACAAAAATGAGGTCAACAAATGGACCCCCAATGTGTGTAGTAGAAGGAACTTCTGCTGCGCGCATTGGCGTTGACCGAATGGAAGTAGAATTCTAAAAGTGAAGGGGAGATCATCTCCCAACCTCAAGCCTATAGGATGCTAATGGAAGGCTTACACCTATTGCATAAGGAAAATTGGTAAAACCAAGGTAGGGAATACCTAACCTTGGGTCTAAGGAAGGGCATCACCCAACCTTAGGCCTATAGGATGCTGATAGAAGACTTACTCCTAATAGGCAGATTAACTGGCAAACTAGGATGGTGCCACGAAGGGCGTACTCCACCACTAGCGAATGGTCATGTGGGGAGGAAACTTGCTCCACACAGAGGACCTCAACTGGCAAACTAGGATGGTGTCACGAAGGGCGTACTCCACCACTAGCGAATGGTCATGTGGGGAGGAAACTTGCTCCACACAGAGGACCTCAACTGGCAAACTAGGATGGTGCCACGAAGGGCGTACTCCACCACTAGCGAATGGTCATGTGGGGAGGAAACTTGCTCCACACAGAGGACCTCAACTGGCAAACTAGGATGGTGCCACGAAGGGCGTACTCCACCACTAGCGAATGGTCATGTGGGGAGGAAACTTGCTCCACACAGAGGACCTCAACTGGCAAACTAGGATGGTGCCACGAAGGGCGTACTCCACCACTAGCGAATGGTCATGTGGGGACGAAACTTGCTCCACACAGAGGACCTCAACTGGCAAACTAGGATGGTGCCACGAAGGGCGTACTCCACCACTAGCGAATGGTCATGTGGGGAGGAAACTTGCTCCACACAGAGGACCTCAACTGGCAAACTAGGATGGTGCCACGAAGGGCGTACTCCACCACTAGCGAATGGTCATGTGGGGAGGAAACTTGCTCCACACAGAGGACCTCAACTGGCAAACTAGGATGGTGCCACGAAGGGCGTACTCCACCACTAGCGAATGGTCATGTGGGGAGGAAACTTGCTCCACACAGAGGACCTCAATGCGGACCCATTATCGGATATGATTCTGCGGGGTACGCCGAATCGATATACAATATGGTCACGAAAGAATTTTAAGACATGGTGTGATGTTACGTTTCGTAGGGGAATTGCTTCCGCCCATTTTGAAAAGTAATCAGTCGCTGCTAATATGAAACGATGACCTCTCGCAGAGGGAGGGTCAATCGGCCCAATGATATCCGTGCCCTAACTCTCGAAGGGCCACGAGGCTATCGTAGGGTGTAACACATTAGGCGGCTGATGTAAAACCACACCATGGACCTGATATTGATGACAGTGCTTTGCAGTATTCATGCAATCGTCAATCATCGTAGGCCAATAATATCCAAGTCTCTTAATCTTTAATTTCATTTTTGGACCCGATTGATGTGCACCGCACAGTCCTGAATGAACTTCATTAACAATTTTCTGGGCTTCTCGCTTGTTCAAACAGCGCAGCCACATGTGATCGAAAGACCGATGGTACAACAGATCGTTAACTAGTGCATATGATAGGGCACGTTTCTTAATCTGGTTGGAGAGTGATTTATCCTGGGGAAGCTTCCCTTCTTGAAGGTAATCGACTAAGGGTCGTCTCCAATCGCCTTCTTCGTCAGTTGTCGAAGAGGCAGAAAGGATCTGAAGGGGAGTCTTACTAATGTGTTCCAAATCTATAAGGGAGAGGGTCTTACGACCCTGTATCTCTATAGGGATGGAATCCTCCTCAGGACATGCAAATTCCTTTGCAAGTTTCGCTAAGGCATCCGCCGCAGAATTGCTTCCACGGGGAACCCTATACAAAGTAGCAATAGGGATTTGTTCCAACAAGTGAAGCGTGTACTGGTGATATCTTAGGAGATTCGGATTCAAGACTTTATAAGTTCCGGCGACTTGGTTAATAACCAGTTGGGAATCTCCAAAGATTTTAATCTCTTTAATCTCCATTAGAATTGCAAGTTCCAAACCAGTTATCAGAGCTTCGTATTCAGCTTCGTTGTTTGTGCAAGGCTCCGACAAGTGGTAGGAAAAATGCATCATTCCTTTTTCTGGTGTAATAAAGATTAGACCGACTCCAGCCTTTCCAGGAATTACAGATTGTTGAGTCGCAATCCTACGGGAGGATGCTGCCCCATCAAAATATAATTCCCAGATAGCCTCGCCAGATTCCCCCAAACTCATGATTTGTTCGTCGGGTAAGTCATCATTCAGAGGAGAATCTGCTGGCAGCGGGTGTGCTGCCAGAAAGTCGGCAACAGCCTGTCCTTTCACAGCACGAAGAGGAGTGAAAGTAATCTCAAATTGCAACAATATCATAGACCAACGGGCTAAACGTCCTGACAACGTAGGTCGGGTCATAAGATATTGCAAAGGATTAACTCTCGAAATCAGACTGATTGAGTGAGAGAGCATGTAATGCCTCAGTTTCTGAGCTGCAAAAACTAAGGCAAGACAATGCTTCTCAATTGACGGGTATCGAATTTCAGTAGGAAGGAGTCTTCGACTAAGGTAGTAGAGAGGATTCTCTTTTCCTTCGTCGTTAACTTGAGCTAACAGGGCACCTAAAGACTCATCTAGAGCTGCGGTGTAGAGGATTAATGGCTTTCCGGGAATCGGAGCTGCCAAGACTGGCGGGTTAGAAAGGTATTGTTTGATATCGTCAAAAGCATTTTGACACTTCTCGCCCCATACGAATTTAGTATCCTTTTTCGCAAGGACAGAAAAGGGTTGACATCTCCCGGAAAGATTAGAAATAAACCTCCTTATATATGCCAATCTACCTTGTAGAGACCTTAACTGAGTAAGGCTCTTAGGGGACGGCATATCTAAGATGGCTTCAATTTTAGCAGGATCTATCTCAATTCCGCGGTGCCGTACTACGAATCCTAAGAATTTTCCCGAAGCGACGCCGAAGGCGCACTTCAAGGGGTTCATTTTCAAATCGTAGCGGCGCAACCGCTCGAAAACAACTCTTAAGTCATACAGGTGAGCCTCTTTAACCTTGCTCTTGACAACTAAATCATCAATATAACATTCAACTTGATTATGAATTAAGTCGTCAAAGATACGGGTCATGGCCCGTTGGTAGGTTGCTCCGGCATTCTTTAAGCCGAATGGCATTACCTTATAACAAAAGATTCCAATAGGGGTTCTGAATGCCGTATTTCTCTCATTTTCAGGGGCCATCTTGATTTGGTTATAACCCGACGAGCCATCCATGAAGGAGAAAATAGCATGTGAGGAGGCAATGTACACCATGAGTTCTGGTATTGGTAGGGGGAACTCATCCTTAGGGCATGCCTTATTCAGATCCCTATAGTCGACACAAATCCGAATCTGGCCATTTTTCTTTCGAACTGGCACGACGCTGGCCACCCAAGAGGGGTATTGTTCCTCTCGAATGAATCCGGCTTCTGCCAATTTCTTAACTTCAGAAACGACTTGTTGCTCAATCTCTAAGCGCATGCGTCGAGGAGCTTGTTTAACAGGGATGGCATCATGCCGAACCCCAAGTTTGTGAACTGCTACCTCAGCAGGCAAACCTGGCATTTCGTCATATGTCCAGGCAAAGCAATCCCTGAACTCGAATAACAACTGGATTAAATCTTGGGTTTCACCCTCGCTCAACAAAGTACTTATGAAAATCGGACGGGGGTCATCATCGTTTCCCAAGTTAATTTCTCTCAACTCATCGACTGTCGACTTAATTTCCTCTTCAAATTCAGGGGGTGCTTCCCGAACTTGAAGATCATCGGGATCGTCTAAATTCTCCAAACAGAGTCCATCCAAAGGACAAGGAGGATCTGTAGGGACATTTGGAGAATCGAGATGGTAAGTTATCATTAGGCAATACTCATCATCATCGAATGAACTAACTGTTCCAAAGCCAATACCACTTGTTGGATTTTTATTTATTTTTGTTCGCCAAATATTCTCGTGGTATCTAGCTTGACCCTTAGTCCATCGGTATGGTATAGAACCTTTAGAAAAAGTATTTTTTACACAAACAGGGAAGTAGCCGAAAGGTAATTCCATTAATTCATTAAAATCTGCCTCCTCAAGGGTTACATCACCTTCGTCCCTTGCGGAGGAGGAGCCAGGAAGGAATTTCTGGACTTTCTTAACTTCACCATCCAAGTTGGGGGCCACTTTAACTTCCAACCCTACAACCCTGCCTGCCGACAGTGGGGTCAGAGAAAGGGCCTCAATCCTTCTAGTGAGCTTTTCATACATTGTTAATTCGGGCTCGTCACTTTTAACTTTTGAAATATCTACCTCAGGGTCACTGTCCTGGTCTAAGGTGAGATCAAATTTTGGAGGAGTATTTATATTTTGATAATCGAGAGAGAGGGCAGCACCTTGACTTTCTAGTTCACCATCGGAATCTGATTCCAAATCAATATACACAGGTGCTGTTCTCCTGTCTAATGAAGCGCGGCCTCGACCTCGTGCCCTTAAAGCCATCCTCCCACCTCTTTGAGGTAATGTGCTTGGAGGTCTAAGGACAACGATATCAGAGTCGTCTTCACTACTCAATTGAATCATTTCTTGACTGATATCCTTATCTTTTTCTTTCTTTTGGTTGAATTTTTGTCCAACCATTTTCTCCTCAAATTTGATCTCTAATTTAGAACGGGACGAGGACCCTTTTGGTATGAAATATGCAGCATCTTTGTAGATCCCAATTTCTTGAATCGAGAATGGTTGCAAATCACCCTTAATCACATGTTCAATGCCGTCTCGTTGATACTTAACGCATTGGTGCAGGGTAGATGGAACCATTCTATATTCGTGAATCCAAGGTCTACCTAGAAGTGCGTTAAAGGACGTAGTCGAATCAATTATATGAAATTTAGCTTCAGTTTTTAAACCTCCTATCTCCAGGAGTAGAGTGATTGAACCTAAAGCTCTCTCGCCCTTCTCATTGAACCCACGAAGCACCAACCTGTCGGTTGAAAGCTTGCTAGTATCAACCCTGAGATAAGCAAGGGTCTTTATGTTCATCACGTTGACCGATGCACCCGGATCAACAAGGACTCTTGATAACTTGAAATTTCCCACATCTACAGTAATGTAGAGGGGACGATTGTGGTCAGCAGTTCCCAAGAGTAAATCTTCGTCTGAAAAGGTAACCCCAGGGACCTCTTTGAAGTACAGAGCCTCACCTTCTGATGTTGCAGCCAACTGTGTTAAGCAAATCTCTGGATCGAGAAGTGCTTTAATTAGAGACTCCCTCATTTCTTTGGAAAGAAGGAGTGCGTCATAAATACTCAATTTTGCTGGCAACCTCCTAAGGTGGGCTAAAACATTGTAATCAACCTTAGGAACGACAGACTCGAAACCCGGAGGAATTAAAGGGAAATCTGGTTGTTGAGGGGAATCCGGACTTAGAATTTCGAGTGAAGGTTGCTTGCCTTTATCCTGAGGGGGCAACCTAGGGGGTAAGACTTTACCGCCACGGAGTTGCACCTGCTCGATGTTTTCGGGCGGGCAAACTAGAGCAGTGTCTACACACACCATAGGTGTTGGATCATCATTTCCTGAAAGCGAGTCAGAATCTGAAAGTTCTATCAAGATAGGATTTCCTTGGAAATTGATTTGAGGGAAATCACTTTCTGATAAAGCTTCACATTCGACCTCTTCTTGAATAGTCGATTCGGGGAGGTCGGTTTGATTAGCCTCGATATTTACTTCATTAGGAGTTTGATTCAAAACAGGAGAGTCATCAATTTGCATTTGAGATTCATGGTTAATCATCAAGACAGAAGTAGAAGGATGTTTTTTATTCATCTTTTGACCCTTCGCCTTTGATGGGGCAAAGTAAAAGTCAGATAACAAAAGAGGGGAAAGGGTTTTAACACCACCATCCGCCATTCTAATACATCTCTCATCTACACACTTCCTCTCTACAAAATCAAATTTCTCTTCTTTTACATTTTTCTCAGTAGTTCCTAAGACTACTGGAGAGGGAAGTGGCTCAACATCCTTCTGCGAAGCGTCCAGGTCAACTTTCCACACCGGGGCCTGGGCTATCGTAGTCAGCTATTGAGAAAGACGAAAAGACTTGTTAATCGACTTTTTAAGTGCCCGGGACAAAGCAATGTCCCAACCATCTTCAACAAAACAAGAAGAGTTAAAAGGATTACCTGAAATGGTCTTAATTGAAGCCTTTTCTGGATCGACCAAGTATTCCTTAGGTATTATGATGTTACCTTGGGTGTAGTTCCTCTCAAGCCAATCTTTGAACACAACGCAGTCCTCAAGAGGGTGACTAAGCATCCTGTGGTACGGGCAATACTTGGGGTCATCTTTCTTGCTCTCATCCTCAGGCCTCCTAGCCTCTGGCAACTGGAAATCTGGTTTCTTTAACAGACTTCTGAAGATCTTCTTAACTGACTCCCTTTTAAATGGATAAGGCTTTGCCAATCTCTCTCTAAAAGGGATGGAGGAGGGATCTCTAGTATGCTGAGGAACTATCTGAAAGGGCTGCTTCTGAGGCGGCTGTGGTGGAAGTGGAATGCTAGTCTGACTAATCACTGGCCTCTTTCCTTTATCTACTGCTGAGACCACAGCTTTCTTTTCAAATGTCTTCACCAGTTTTGGACCCTTCCTTTCTTCAGACTGCTCTCGTAAGAATGGCATCCTAGGAGCCTCTTCCTGTAAATTGCTAGCCTTATTAAGAAGTTTCTCAAAAGTTTTAATAGTGAAACCCTTCAGGAGAAAAGCAACAGGACCGTGGATATTCTTCAAAAGAATCTCCACAGTATGTTGTTCTTGCAACTGGGGTTCACACTTCATCGAGAGGTTTCGCCACCTCAAGATGTACTCAACTAGAGACTCTCCCGGCTTTTGCTTTTCAACCACGAGATCGCCCACGGTGGTGCGTTGTTGCGCTCCAGAAAATCTCTTAAGAAAGAGGTTTTCTAGGTCGCTAAAGGTTCTTACTGAACCGTTGGGCAGATCGGCGTACCATTCAAAAGCAATGCCGGACAGACTACTTACAAATTGGCGAAATAGTAGAGCATCTGACCCTCCTGCGTTGCAACAGCTTGCTCGGAAGTGGGCCAGATGCTGTCTCGGGTTTTCGATTCCAGTGAAAACTTTAAAAGTTGGTGGCACAAAGCCCTTTGGGTAAGGGACTAAGTCATATTCCTCGGGGTAGGGTCTACCCTTTGAAATAGACACAGTCCCTTGAGCATGGGCTAAGGCCTCCCTTACCTGGTCCTCAATTAATTGCTTGATATCCTTCTGAGGTGGGATCGGAGGAATGGTGGAAACTGCAGGGTGAACTGGAGGTGTCTCTACTGGACAAGGGAGAGTCACAGGTGGTGACTCGAGAGGTCTGGAATTAAGTTCTGCCCTTTTGGCCTTTTCTGTGAGCTCTCGAGCTGACTGGTGGATCATAAAAGACTCTTGCTGTGATTTGTCCAACTTCTCTTGCATTTCTCTAACTTGTGACATCATGCTAGCAAGCTGAGTCTCCAAGTTTTTTATATGTTCTTCATCTCTATCTTTCACAGACTCATCTGACTCTGACTCAACAGCATGCGGATAATCATCCTTAACAAATCGGCGCTTGCTGGGCTCAGCTTCTTTATTAGATCCTCTAGTTTCAACCACATGAATGCCCCCAACATAATCATCTTCATCTCCAAGGAGATCATCCATATCAGGGTCAAAAGAAGCCGTTCCTTCTCTGTTCAACAAGATGTTTCTTATTTCCTGGACTACCTCCTCGACCGGTCTATCCCCAATTGATTTAGGGTCAAGGGGTAAGTATCCTTTATACTCAGCCATATCAAACAACTCTTCAGAATCCATAAGGGCGATGATTTCTGTAAGTTTTGGATTAGGATCTGGTTGAGATTTTGTATCCGGTTCATCTTCCATTTCTAAATCCTGGTCAATTCTCTCCTCTTCGACTATCCCAGAGCTGGTAGTCAGAAGAGTGGCATCATCTACAAGGAGAGGGACATATTCCTCAGGAGAAGTAGGAGCTTGTAAGGTGATAGTTCCCACATCTGGTAAGGTAAGGTCCTCAGACACCTGACTAAGGGGCCTAGGAATGACACTCAAACTTTGGGGATCATCAACTAGGGTAGCAGGAACGGTGACTATTGGATCCGGAGTCAAACTGGCTGTGGCAGAACTATCAACTGTAACAACTGGAGTACTAGCCTGAACATCCATCAATTCAACTGAACTCGAAGTAGGGTTGGCTGAAACTCGTTGGAGCTGCAGAATGAACTTAGAAGTTCTAGGAGGTGGTGGCAGACTCTCCAACTTAGTTCTCTTTGGCACATATCTCCTTTCAGGAGATTTAGGTCTTTTTCCTTTAAAGTCCAAAGACTTTTGAACTTCAACCCCCTTTGGTTTGACAATCACAGAGGCCAATCTTACAGGTTTATGTGGGGGTACCGGGGGTTTACCAGTAGAGTGGCGGCCTCTCTCGGACCCAGTCAACACAATACCCTCTATTTGAGAGGACAGAGGGCGTGGCACCCAGTGATATCCATCAACCAGTACTGAAGTAGCGGGCTGTCTAGCATACTTCTTATTCTTTCTAACGAATTGAGGGGTTAAATTCTTTGCTTCAGATACTTCTTCCTTCAATACTTCTTTTTGGAAGCGATGTGAGATCACTCCCTTCAATTGTTTCACATATTCTTCTTTAGTCTGACCAGTCTGTGCAGCACAGGTATGAATTATATTTCTCAGAGTCCTTGTCTTTTGAAGATGTTTTTCTTTCTGAGTTTTCTTGGTCGAGTAGTCAACCGGGCATGGTGGAGAACGGGCTATCCTAGCTATCCTCTCCTCCCCTTGAGCTGAAGCCAGGGGGTAAAAGCGACTTCCCTTTAGGAGGGGAGAGGAAGCAGGAATAGGTAGCTCCTCAACAGCCTCAGGTTCTACTTGAGCCAAGGTCTTAAAGGGTAGAACTCTCTTAGCCTTAGAGATTTTCTTTCTAAGTCTTCTCAAATAGTTCTTCTTTTGATTCTTAGTGGTGAATCTAAGTCCAGAACTAGACCCTTCTTCAAAAACAGACTTAATTTCAGTGGGAGGCTCAACAACCGGTTCAGACTGTTCCTGATCATCACTGACTACTGGCAAGGTGGGTGCAGATCCCACAATTAACTCAACTACTGGGGGAGTTTCCTTGCTGGCATCCAAACTAACAATCTGGTGTCCATCCATAGAGAGCTCTAGAGTACTAAATCCCATTCCAAAAATAACAGTGCTCCCTTGGTCATTAACAGTCGAAGACAACTCTCGGTCAAAGGAGAAAATCAGTTGGCCAGCCATTTGAAATTTTTTAGGTTCCAAAACACAGCGGACAGAGTTTCCCCTTGCCCGAAGGCTTATGGAATTGTGAGAAAGCCCAAGTAAGAAGGAATAGTTTAACCCTCCCCACCTTAGAAGTCAAAGGGGAAGTGAGGGGGTTAAAACTAACAAGTTTTGGAATGAAATAAAAAATTTGCATTCTTTTCAATTTTAAGGATTTATATGTCGAACGAGAAATTTATCGACCATAAATCCATAAAATTAAAAAGGATATCCAGAGATCTGATTTGACACTGTCGCCTCACAGGCTGTGCTGGGGCAGAAGGTCAAAATCAGAACGAAAAGCCAAATTTAGAGGTGGAACCTCTCTTTTAGTATTTTGTTATTATTTTAGATGTTGGCCACACTCACCCAAGGAAGAAATGAGCAAAGGGACCAACGGAAGAGATGATAGTTAAAACTACCGATGAAACAAAATTTTGCCATTATTAAAGATGGAGAGAGAGATTTGTCCCACCGGGCGTGCCATTTTTTTGTTGGTGGAATTTTGGAAAACAGGTTTTGAAAAATATTAGTTTTCTTTGGGGATTTTAAGATTAAGGTTGAGTTCTAATTCTAAGGTCGAATCGACTCGTTAGAAAGAGTATATCACCCCAAAGGACGAAAATAAATTTTCATAACGGTGTTCAGACTTAAAATTATGTAAACTCATCTTGAATGTTATGATCGGGTTCTAAGGAGAACTCTATATGGCCCCGAGGGGACACAATATAGTTCAACTAAGTACCCAATTACAATATTCAAGAAACATGATCGTCGCTTTCACATCCAAAGCCTTATCGAAGAAGGGTGTATCTCCCCAAAGGGAAATGAGACCATTCAACGATAATCCTTCTAATGCAACTATGACGATCATTATTTAACTTTTCCCAAAGAAATCTAATGAAGTTTTAGAAATTGAGTTTTCTTTAAAATCAGGTGTGTGTGGGATTCCAAATCTCCTACGAGCGCAAGCCCTCGTAGTTAATTACATCGTAGGGAGATAAAATCTCCTACGAAAACTCTCGATTAAAATAATGGCAGAATTTTATTTAGAATTTCTAGGAGTGATATCAAAGTATGAATAGAATTATTGGAAAATCAAAAGGGAATGGATCAAAATTGAGCAGTTATTAACGGAGTTAAAGGATGAGAGGTAGGAAACACTTTGAGATTCCAGAACCATCCGGAAATGTCCCAACTTAATCTAAGTGTTGGGCTTTATGTTTTGGACTGAAATGATATTTAATTAGAGTTGAGCATTTTATTAGAAATTTGGGATTAGATTCCCGAAGTTTGGGGTCTTATAATCAAAGATCTGCCCCGAAACCTAAATCTATTTTGGACACTGGACCACAGTCGTCCGACCCTAACTAATGCAGTGCAAGGTCTGGACTTACCCCGGCCTGGATTGGGGAGCCAGCTAGCCACCTAATCGATTTAAAATAGATGAATCCGGTCTTTTATGAAAGAGTGGTAGGGACGTTATAAATAAAGTTTTGGGGAGGCGGGGCCGACATCTAGAGATTTTCCTAATTGGCCCCTTTGACTTATGTTGGGTGCTAAAATGCTAAGGACTATGAAATTAAAATTTTGACTCTTTAATTTGTATCTAATGTAATGCATGCTGGTTAACAACCTCAAATCAAATATGCTTGAAATTTTAAAAACAGGCTTATAAAATAATTTTTTAGAAGACTGGACTTCCCCGGGTCCGGCACCTCGTCCTCATAGGTCAGACTATCCGGACTCTACCCGCAGGAGGGGAAGGGTCTAAAGCAAGGAAAGAGTAATGCAAAAATATGCATGCGACCCCGGGGGCGATCCCTGGCTAATTCCCTAGATTCGTTATCTTTCTACATTATTTAGACTCACTAAAATTTTAGACTTTTAAGATTATGAGTATAAAAATTTCACACCCTCACGAGTCTCACGTATCCAGGCGAAAACAAAGAGCGGCATGCAATCGCCAAAAAACTAGTAAAAGCAAGTAATCCTAAAGGCAATCAAATCATCACATCAAAATACAAATTAATTAATAAATGTCCATAGGCAGAATTGCCTTGCTTATTACAAACCAGAATATTACAGAAAGTAAAGTGGCCGGGCACCACTGACAACAACCCGGATTTCAAGACTAATAATGATGCAAGCTATTTTGAGTGGGATACTCTCAATCTTCAAATCCTCAAATCTTCAATCTCATTCTTCTTTGGACTCCTTTTCTTCAATCTTCTTGGAATCTTCGTAGAAAATTACCCAAATGGATAAGAGGGCACTTCCCTCTAAAGGGGATGGCCACTCTTTCCTCTTTGGGTAAGGAAGAGGTATGATCCAAATTTGGATTTCCAAATGGAAAAGGAATGTTCCCTAAAGGGGTATCCTTTCCTCTTTGGAATCCAAGCTTTGGATCTATGTATCCCAACTCAAACTTAACTTTCACAACACTTAACAATTATACAAATTACATTTATATCAAAATAAAAATCTAGACTCACCTGCAGGGTTATCCTAAGCAATTAATATATAAAAAGCAGTTATTCCCAAGCAGTTGTATATGAGCAGAAAAGAAAGTAAACACACTGGCCACGCTCTTTTTATGATTTGGGGGCTTTAGCAGCTGAAGCACCTGTGCAAAGAATTTATAATATTTATGCATTTTTTTGATTTGCCCCCTTTTTATATTGCCCTGCATGAGCGTGGCCACCTGCAGAAAACTGTGTCAACATCCAGATCGTACCTAACCTAAGGGTAATCTAGTCGCCAAACACATCAATCCATCCACAGAGTACAGAAAAAGTAAGCAGACACAACAAAGCAATTTTATCCACAACATGCAGTGAAAACTACGAAAAAATCCGGCACACAGCAGTAAAGTAAACACCGGCCTGTTGCAAATCTATTTTTCATGGCTTATGTTTTGATGATTGACAAACAATGCTTTTCTTGGATAGCTTGTTGCTTCTAACTTTTCAGGAATCGACGATCGGACAATCAAAAAGGAGCCAAGTTCAGGAATGCGTAGGTTTAGGGTTGAGTCAGTCTGTACTTTTGTTTTTTACCTTTTTAGTCCTCTTGTAATAGTCAAAAAGACTGATACTTTGTAACCCTTCACACACACACTTGAGAGAATTAGAAATTCTGTTTTTACTCATATCGGCCAGGCCGATATATTTGATCGGCCTGGACGATCAGCTTAAAACAGAAAGTCTAATTAAGGATTCTTGATTAAGGCAGCCAACGTTAACCGATCGTCCTGGACGATACGTGTATCGGCCAGGACGATAAGCTCAAAATAGAAAGAAGTAGCCGCCATAGACAAGTATGGTATAGCATATCTTTAAATTATCGGCCAGGACGATCCTCGTATCGGCCTGGACGATATTAACAAATTATGCCATAATTGTTCAGGAAATCAAGGAAGTAATTAAGGATGATTGATACGATCATATCGTCCTGGACGATCGCAGGATCGGCCCGGACGATCTAGTCAAAAACCTTAAGTTACTTCAGGACGATCAATATCGGCCAGCCCATATTCAGGGCTATTATCAGGACGATTTTCGTCTGATTTGAACTGATCGGCCAGGACGATCGTGAGATCGGCCTGGACGATCAAGCTAATTTTCAATCGTCCAATCTTGCATCCAGGGCTATGCTCTGGCCGATCTTCATTGATTTGTACTGATCGGCCAGGCCGATGTCCAGATCGGCCTGGACGATAAAGTCGGCAACTTGCAATTAATGAGCTCCTTTGAAGCTCTTCTATTTAAGAGCTCTTGTTCAACGTTTTTCAAGACCTTTGGCTGCTGCCTTGACCTAAGAAGACCTTGAGGAGAGAAAGAGAGAGAGAAGAGAGAGAGAGGATCTCGTGAGGGGGAGCTTGTGAGGGGTTTCACAAGGGTTACTTCAAGGATCTCTCTGCGTCGTCTTCGTCTAGAGTTTCTCGTCCGTGGAAGGGTCGGTAGAGGTAAGGAGTTGTGCTTTTGGTTCTGGTTCTCTGCCAGCTTCAGGAGGAAGCAAAAGGAGATAGGTTCTCTGCCTTGCCGGGGTGGCAAAAAGGAGATTCTTGTGAGGGTTTCTCCACCTAGCCGTGGGGGCTAAAGGAGAGTCACTTTTTGTTTAGTGCAATACTTGGAGGGTGCCTCCAAGGAGTGGACGTAGGTCGAGTCGACCGAACCACTATAAATCTCTGTGTTTCTTTTCTTGCTTCCGCACGTTTAATTCCGCATTATTTTCGTGGTGTGATTTGGTTTATGTAACTTTATTTCTTTGTTTTAAAGAGAAGTTTTTAAAATACCAATTCACCCCCCCTCTTGGTTAGTTTGGGACTAAGTTCATAGGGCTTAACATCCCCATCGAACTTTCAAGTGGTATCAGAGCCTGTTTCGAAAATTAAAGTTTAAAAACTTTTTGAATTTGATCCATGTCTAACTTTGGGAATCGCAACACTACGGAAGGGTATTCTATTACCCGACCTCCTCTGTTCGATAACCTACCTTTTGATTTCTGGAAAACTCGCATGTCAACTTTTTTACAATCTACTGATTATCGCATGTGGATGCTTATTCAAGAAGGTTATTCTCCACCTTCTCGTGAAATTAACGGTTTTAAAACTGAAGTTGCTTTTACCGAATGGACTTTTGATGAACGAGATTTAGCCCAATTGAATGCGAAATGTTTGAATTGCTTTTTCTGTGCTCTAAAATCTGAGGACTACATGCGTGTTTCAACTTGCAAAACTGGTAAAGAAATTTGGGATAAATTGTGCATTACTTATGAAGGCACTAATGAAGTTAAACAATCCCGTTTAAACATTCTCTTGCATGACTACGAACTTTTTCGTATGAAACCTCATGAATCAATTTTTGACATGTACACTAGGTTTACTCAGATTGCTACCTCATTGCATGCACTAGGAAAAGAACTTTCGAACTATGAAAAAGTTAACAAGATTTTGAGATGCTTGCCTTCATCCTATGATGCAAAAATTACTGCAATTACTGAATCTAAAGATTTAAACACCTATTCTATTGATAACTTGCTTGGCTCACTCATTGCTTACGAGCAAGGGGTGAATCAAAGAAATCTTGATGCAGGTGAGAAGAAAAAGGAGAAAACCATTGCATTGAAGGCACACAAATCGGATTCTGAATCTTCCGGGTCTGAAAGCGATGGAGTTGCCTTCATCACAAGGCAATTCAAAAGCTTTCTAAGGAAGAAACAAAAGCATCATCAAAGTTGGAGAAAAGGTAAGGATCATAAACATACTAAAGGATCTTCTGATGTTGTTTGTTTTGAATGCAGGAAACCGGGACATGTAAGAGCCGATTGTCCTACACTTCAAGATCATTCAAGCAAGGAAAAAGAAAAAGGTGAGGAAAAAGCTAAGTCTAGGAAGGAGAATAAGAAAATCCAAAGAGGCTTCTGGGCAGAATCAGGTACTGATTCCTCTGAGACTGAACCAGAGGAAGAAACTACAAACTTGTGTTTCATGGGAGAAAACCAAAGTGATGAGGAAGAGGTATGTAGACCAACCTATGATGAATTATTTGAAATTTGTGAAAAAATCCATGCATCATATAGAAAATTAAAGAAAACTCATGCTAGCCTAAAATTAGAACATTCAAATCTACAAAAAGAGCATGAAGTTTTTCTCAAAGATCATGCAACGATTGATTCAAATCACATGGCTCTCCTTGATGAATTTGATGAATTAAACAAGAAGCATTTGGAATTAATTGATAAAAGAAATGCTTTAAAAGCTTCACACACCTCACTTAATGATGATCTTAAGAAATCTAAAGAGATTGAGAAAAATTTGAGGATTGAGAATGATGCATTGAAAAGAACTAACTTGAGAATTCAAAATGATTTGGAAACATGTAAGAAAGCTAGGATGACACCAACTTTTAATCAAAGGCCAGAACCTAGGAAGAGGTATTTTTACTCAAATCATTTAAGAAAACCTTTTCCTAGAATCCAATGTTTTTCTTGTGGCATGGTAGGACACATCTCACACACTTGCACAGTTCACCGCAGTACACATTGGGTATGGAGACCTAAGATGCATAATTCAATACATACCACATCTGCATTGCACTCTACATTTCCTAAGAAGGAGCCCAAATCTGTTTGGGTTCCTAAAACTGACTGTTGTTGAGTCTTGCAGGAGTGCTCTCACCAAAGACCTCGTGGGAGCATAGGATAACTGAACATAAGGAGGCTTGCAGCTCAATTGCTAAAATCCGCTGTTTTATCACTTGCTTGATATCTTTTTTTGTGTGACTTTTATTTTTAGTTTTTGTGTTCATTTTTTTATTGTCTTTAGTTTGCTTACGTTTTGTTTTTTTTTTCCTTATCTTTTGGCATTCCATATGATGAAATTTCTCAAGCTTTTAAATATTGGAGTTTTTCTTTTGATAGGGTTTAGCTTTTCTAAATTGGTTAAAGAGAGTAAACTGGTGATGTTTTTCCCTCTTCTGACTTTGTTTAGTGGCATGATTTTTCTTTTATAAAACAAAAAGTCTAAACTCAGTTTAACCAATGACTTTTTAAGATATCTTTCTAATCTTGCTACATTAAATCATCTTATGCATAATAGTCAAAATTCTTTGATATCATTCAAACTTTTGAAATCTTACCATTGCAGTCATCACGTGATTTTGATTTTTGTGTTGTGGATTGTTCTTCCCTATGTTAGAGAGAGAGCCCCTATTCTCTAATATTTGGAGGATATACTCACAACTAAGTATTTTTTTTAGGGGTATATTAAAGAGTTATTAGCTTGCAAGAGATAAAAAGGAAAGAGGCCAATGAAGCCAAATTGAAAAAAAAACTATATACACAAAAGTGTATCAAAAATCAAAAGATGCTCAAAGAGCCAATAAAAGTAAAAAGAGGCATAAAATTAGCCCACTAAGTGCAAGCTATCATCTCTTTGGTAAAACTCTTAAAACTTAGAAAACTCATTGATTATGTGATACGTTCAAAGATTTGATTTCAAATTCCATGATTGAGAAAAACTATTTTGGTTTATTATTTATAAGATATTTTAGTTGTTAACAAGTCTTGATTGATCTCTTAAATCCTCTTGTGTTATTCCATGTTAGGACTCTGTTGTTTTTAAAAGATTTTTTGTACCCTGAAGAATGTCTGATCTAGGGTTAATGGAATCAGTTTTTCTACCTTCCTCTAATTGGATTTTGTTAAACCTCTTGATCTCCTAAAAACTTCAAAAATTTAAATTCAAGAAAAGAATTCTCATATGATGCCTTCATAAAACAAAAAAAAAAATATAGAAAAATTAAAATCCAAAAATATTCGGTGTTTGTTTTATTTTTATTTTTTTGTGTGTGTCTTTTACTGTCTTTTCTTTTGTTTTATTTTTGAGGGTCTTGATCATCACCATTCCTTTCTTGATTTCAATTTCAAGTCACATCGGCCTGGCCGATATTTATATCGTCCTGGCCGATAGGACAAATTCTTTCCAAAATCCATCTGCTGACCTTTTTCTGTGCTTAATGAAAATCATCGTCCTGGACGATACAGTATCGTCCTGGACGATTTGATCAAAACTCATGATAATAGTCCTGGCCGATAGTTTATTTGTCTGGCCGATGCATTCTATGTGCATCGTCCTGGCCGATACACTGGACCGTCCCGGACGATCCACGTGTCAGTACGTTTTATCTTTAAATTCGGCCCCGGACGATCCATTATTGGACCATCGGCCGGGCCGATCCACTGTTCGTCCTGGACGATACACGTGGCAAGAATTTAAAACGTTTTAATTTCGGCCGGTACGATCAATTATTGTGCATCGTCCTGGACGATACACCTAATCGGCCCGGACGATCTGCTTTTTCAACGGTCGTCCGGACTGACTCCTCGGGCCGATAGCCTGTGTCTAATCGGCCTGGCCGATATCTGATCGGCCCGGACGATTGGACCGCCTTTTTGACCAATCGGCCTGTACGTAATAATTGACACATATCGGCCTGGACGATTCCGCGATCGGCCAGGACGATATGGACGATTCTTTAAATATAGGCCGATCCAGCCATGTTTTCTCACACCTCATCCTTTCTCCTTTGTTTTTCTGCTTAAAGTTCTCTCATATGGCTGGTGGGAAGCGCGTCCGTCAGACCTCTGGAAGTTCCTCGAGGGCAAGGGTTGACCCTCGTTTCCAGGAAGCAGAAGATGAAGCTGCTTATCATCGCTATAAGGAATGTGGAATTACTGTTTCAAGAATTATCAATCCGGCCCACATTTCCTACCCGGTAATGGATCTCTTCGCACACACTTCCCTTTGTTTCATTCTGTCCCTGGTTTTTCCTTTCAATTCTGAGTTCCTGTTAGAATTCTTTGCAAACCTCCGCTTAAACCCTACCTTCACAGCCCTGTCCTCCTATGTGAATCGACGCCCTGTCGAAATCACATATCAGGACTGTGTTGAACTTTTACAGCTATCCACCACCGGAGATAAGCTGCACCTTATTGCCCTTGACCCTGATTTTGATTGGTCCACGGCAAACCACTTTCTTCGCCAGACCAATGCCCGTTACCATGTTGGAGAGACTAGCTCTTTAGTCAGAGATGCTAGGACAATCCAACATGTCCTTCGCACCTCTGTCATTCCCAAAGCCGGTGACCGTGTCCACATTACCCCTCTACTTTCCCTCACTACCTTCTACATCATGGCACATAGGGAATTTAACACTGCAGATCTATTTTTTCGTTACATTGATCATCTCACAACAATTCGCGACCCAGGCCACAGAAGAAAGCCAAATCTAGCCTTAGGACATATCATAGCCTATGTTCTTGAAACCAAATACCAAATTCAATATCCCAATCCACCAAACCTCCCAACTCCCTTCTACTCAAACAATTCTTTCAGCAACCTTCACAGTACTCGTCTCCACCCGGATGAACCACGGGAGGCTAGAGAGGAGGAGGCTCCAGCTCCAGCTCCCTTTCCTGACCCTGTCCCTCTCCACCAACATTCACCGGTAGATCAGTTGATTGCAAGATTTGATCATTGGGAGACCAGATTTGATGCATATGTTGCTGCCCAAGAGCAGCAACACTCTGAGGACATTGCCCGCTACGAGCATCACCGCGCCGAGGATTTAGCTCGTTTTGACAGTTTTCTCACTCACCAACAGCAGCAGCATGACCAGGACATCGCCTGGTTCAATGCTCAGTTTACTACCCTTGCCAGTTACTTTCAGCAGCCACCTCCACCTCTTCCATCTGATGATCAGGATCCCTCGTTCTTTTAGTTTGTGCTTTATTATTTCTTGTCTTTTTTTAGTAGTCTTTCGTGATGTTTGTTGTTCTTTTTTACTGTTTTTTGGACTCTCTTTTTGTGATGACAAAAAGGGGGAGTAGGATAGGATGTGGTAAGAAAAAGTTGATGTTGTAATCTTGTTTTTTAATGAATCTGTTTTATTTTGATTTTCCTACTTGTGTTTTGTCATCATCAAAAAGGGGGAGATTGTTGCAAATCTATTTTTCATGGCTTATGTTTTGATGATTGACAAACAATGCTTTTCTTGGATAGCTTGTTGCTTCTAACTTTTCAGGAATCGACGATCGGACAATCAAAAAAGAGCCAAGTTCAGGAATGCGTAGGTTTAGGGTTGAGTCAGTCTGTACTTTTGTTTTTTACCTTTTGAGTCCTCTTGTAATAGTCAAAAAGACTGATACTTTGTAACCCTTCACACACACACTTGAGAGAATTAGAAATTCTATTTTTACTCATATCGGCCAGGCCGATATATTTGATCGGCCTGGACGATCAGCTTAAAACAGAAAGTCTAATTAAGGATTCTTGATTAAGGCAGCCAACGTTAACCGATCGTCCTGGACGATACGTGTATCGGCCAGGACGATAAGCTCAAAACAGAAAAAAGTAGCCGCCATAGACAAGTATGGTATAGCATATCTTTAAATTATCGGCCAGGACGATCCTCGTATCGGCCTGGACGATATTAACAAATTATGCCATAATTGTTCAGGAAATCAAGGAAGTAATTAAGGATGATTGATACGATCATATCGTCCTGGACGATCGCAGGATCGGCCCGGACGATCTAGTCAAAAACCTTAAGTTACTTCAGGACGATCAATATCGGCCAGCCCATATTCAGGGCTATTATCAGGACGATTTTCGTCTGATTTGAACTGATCGGCCAGGACGATCGTGAGATCGGCCTGGACGATCAAGCTAATTTTCAATCGTCCAATCTTGCATCCAGGGCTATGCTCTGGCCGATCTTCATTGATTTGTACTGATCGGCCAGGCCGATGTCCAGATCGGCCTGGACGATAAAGTCGGCAACTTGCAATTAATGAGCTCCTTTGAAGCTCTTCTATTTAAGAGCTCTTGTTCAACGTTTTTCAAGACCTTTGGCTGCTGCCTTGACCTAAGAAGACCTTGAGGAGAGAAAGAGAGAGAGAAGAGAGAGAGAGGATCTCGTGAGGGGGAGCTTGTGAGGGGTTTCACAAGGGTTACTTCAAGGATCTCTCTGCGTCGTCTTCGTCTAGAGTTTCTCGTCCGTGGAAGGGTCGGTAGAGGTAAGGAGTTGTGCTTTTGGTTCTGGTTCTCTGCCAGCTTCAGGAGGAAGCAAAAGGAGATAGGTTCTCTGCCTTGCCGGGGTGGCAAAAAGGAGATTCTTGTGAGGGTTTCTCCACCTAGCCGTGGGGGCTAAAGGAGAGTCACTTTTTGTTTAGTGCAATACTTGGAGGGTGCCTCCAAGGAGTGGACGTAGGTCGAGTCGACCGAACCACTATAAATCTCTGTGTTTCTTTTCTTGCTTCCGCACGTTTAATTCTGCATTATTTTCGTGGTGTGATTTGGTTTATGTAACTTTATTTCTTTGTTTTAAAGAGAAGTTTTTAAAATACCAATTCACCCCCCCTCTTGGTTAGTTTGGGACTAAGTTCATAGGGCTTAACATCCCCATCAAACTTTCAACGGCCTATCCTAGATCTAAAGTTGGTTGTCCTAGCACATCATCTAAAGTGTGTGAGAAAGGTCGTGTGGCTGGGATAGATCCTAAAATGGGTGATTAGTTAAAGTTGCCTAAAAGTTTGGATTTGTTAAGGCTTAGAAGGTGATTTAAATTAAAATTTAAATATTAATGAATTAAGAATTTTAATTAAACATATTTTAAAAGTTAATTGATTACTACCTTTGTTTCACATCGAGGCCGTGAAGTTTATTTCACCTTCCTTGGGGCTAAGCTAATAGCCTCGTAGGCCTGGGTTACCCAGTAGCAATCGGGGTTGATTAAGTTATTTAAATTGGTTAGAATTAAAAGAGTGGATTAATATTAAAAAAAAAATGAGTTAGTTACTGATTTTAAAAGCTTGATTAATTTAAGTTTGCCATTAATTGATTCGTGGCGTTGTGCCACCAGGCTCGAGGAACCAGCCTCCTTAGGACACTTAGCCCCGCAGCCCGGAGTAGTCCAGCCGATAAACCAAACTAATGTAATTGAATTAGAGGTTTTAAAAGGTTACATAATTAATGATTAATATATTTTAAAGTTTAACACCCCTTAGAATCCATTCGTGGCGTTGTGCCACCAGGCTCGAGGAACCAGCTTCCTTAGGACACTTAGCCCCGCAGCCCGGAGTAGTCCAGCCAATAAACTTCATCTATAGGATGGTTGTTGTGTTTTAAAAGGTTTGTTGAATGTTTTAAACATTAAGTTAACATTTTCTAGAATTTTAGAATAACTTTGAGTTTTATGAATTTTTAGAATATTTTAATGATTTAATTAAGGGGTCAAAAATTGAATTTTTGATTAAGCTCAAATTCTGGAATGTTTGTATTTTATTAAAATACTAGACCTTACTACGATCAGTTAGAAGGTAAGTACGTTGAAATCAGATTTTTCTGCATTTTATTACGAAGGTTTGAAGTTTTGAACTAGTTTTGAGTTAGAGTTGACCGATTTGTTGACTTTTTTAAAATATTGCAAATTTCTGGAATTTAATATTTTTAATAAATATTACACCTTATTAGGAATTGAATGCAAGTGAGTTTGGGTGATTTGGATTTTTTTAGAATTAGTTATGGATTATCGAAGTTTGGGCATTTTAATGAATTTCGGGAATTTCTTAATTAGAGGGCCCCTTTTGTGATTTTGCTTCAAACAAATTCCCAATCTCTTGAAAACACCTCCAAAGGTCAGAAATAACCTAAGGAGGGATCCCCAAGTGTTTGGGAGATTTTGGGAATTTTTAATTATTATTAATTAATTATCTTAATTAAATATTGGTTTTCACTTAAAATTAAATTAGGGTTTAAATTGCTGTCAAATCAAGGGGCTTGCAATTATCATGGATTAAGGACTGGATTCTGGTCAGTTTGAGGGTTTATATGTAATTTTTGGATTTAAAATGGATTTATTACATTTTTTAGAAGTTTTAAAGGCTTAATTAAGGGTTTAAGACTTAGAAAATTAATTAGTGGTCTTAATGATTTCAAAAATCAGTAAAATAAATTGTCTAAGGCTAAGAATGTCACTAAGTTTGAATGGTTCAAATTTCAATTCAAATGGACATCAATTCTAAGCACAATAAATTTTCTAAGTTTTCTACTCAAAGTTCCTAATTATTGTCCTTAATTGTGTCACTAGTTTTGAATAGGTTTAAATCAAAGTTCCTCTAACCCTTTGAGTAAGCATGGCATGCATATACAAATAGCAAGCAAGCAAGTCCTTAGATCTAGTAGAACCTAGGCTAGGTGGTGTGTGCACCTTAAGCATGCAATTAACTAATTAACATAATTAAGACAAAATTAGTGAATAATCAAGGAATGATTATCCACTAATCATCCCCTTTATTTCTATTCAAACATGGTCATCCAACATTTAAAATCTCAAGTGACTCCTTAAACACTTAAAGATTTACATATATATAGTCTAAAAATATATTTTAAAATATATAAATATAAATGGATAAATATATATATATATAAATATATATTATAAAATAATTAAATATATTATTAAAATACATTTTGATGAGTTGAAAGATCCACTGATCTCCAGAGAAGTTTGATAATAATAATAATAAAAAAAGATTTTTTTAATTTTTAAAATATTTAATATTTAATTAAATATAAAAAGGGTTAATATTCTTCAATAGTTCTAAATACTATCAAAATCCAGTCAAATAATATTGAAAATTTTTCTTGAGATCAGCCATGCACTCAAAAACATGCATGTCAAATTTTAGATAAAAATAATTTATATATAATTAATTAAAAATAAAATACATATTTTTGTATTTTTTAAATTACTAATAAAATAATAACCAAAAGAGTTTGATTTTATTTTCAAAATAAACTAGATGAAATTATGAAAATTTTGATATATTATACTCATTTTTTAGTTTTGTATTTAATTTACTATGATTTTTTAAAGTTTCTGTAATTAAAACTAATTAAAACTCATTTTCCTTAATTAAACGGCGGCGGTCAGACACGCGGCACGCTCGGATTCGCGGGATCGAAACCGCGTGACGGCGGGGACACGCGTCGGCCGCGGGCCGCTTCATGCGGTTTCCACTTAACCACGTCAGCGGCTCATGGCAGCCGTTGGATTAACCGCGGGTTCAATCTAACGGCTGAGATCAGATCCCGCGGTTTGATCACACCAGGAGAAGATCAAACGGCGGAGATTTGATCCCGCTGTTCCGAATGGATGGCCCTGATCTGGCCGGTCGATCGATCGAACACTAAACCGAATACACGGTCGAACCAGAGCGCGGAACGGCAAGATCTAGACCGTTGATCGCGTGATCAACGGTCTAGAAAACGTACATCTGCAGCGAACTGCGAATGACGCCCTAGGATCCGTTTTTTGGTTCGTTCTTCCGATCGGGTGGACCAAATCACTTGAAATTTTAAACACAAAGGGTAGGCATGAACAGAAATAATGGGGAAGGATTTGTTTCAGCCAAAACCCTAAGAACATAAAGCTATTTAGATCTAACTAATGTGAACTAGATCTAGGGTTTTAAGGAGTTATACCGTTGGATCTTCGAAATTTCTGGATGGATGAGCTTGTAGACTGTCCAAGTGAAGATCCCCAGCACGAACCCGAGCTCGAACACGTCTGGATTGACTGCTATAGGCTTGGGACGGTCTAGGTGGTGGGCTCGCCGGAGAACTCGCCGCCGGTGACGTGCAACCACTTGGATTTTGTAGTGGGGAGGTAGAGGAGGCTCTGGAGATCCAAAACGAATTGAGAACTCGCTCTGGGAGGCTAGGGTTAGTGAGAGAAGATGCTTTGATCCAATGCTTCAAAATTTCCCTTTTTCCCTATTCAAGCAGCCTGGGCTGGATTGGATGGCTGGGATCGACTCCTGGACTCTCCAGATGATGCCACCTGTCCCTGGGAAAGCTGGAAGGCTGCGGAAAGGGCTGGACATGCCTCATTCCCATTGGGTGGACTTGGGATGAGTGGAGGGGAACATTGCCACTTATGGCTAAATAAGGGGTGGAGCTCGGTTAGGGAGCCTATTAGGGAGCTTTAGGGCACTAATAGGTCGGCCTAAAGCAGCTTAAATCAAGGGAAAGGGGCTTAGCATGTGATAAAGCTTTCTAGAAGGGTTTTAGGCTTGAGTTTCACCAGGTTGACCAGTCAACAGGTCAAGGCTGGTGATGTGGCATGAAGGGAAGTAGGGGCAGCCAATGGGAGATCTTCCATGCCTAATCTCACACTCCTTGAAGTTAAATAGAAGGTTTGACCAATTCAAGGAGGGATTTAGGGCTTTGTTGACTTGGTTTGACCAGTCAACCAGGTCAAGGTTAGTGATGTGGCACTTAAGGAGGGAGAGGGATATTTGAAATGGTTCAATCAAGGGTCAAAGGTCAAAGTCAAGGCTAGAAAGGATGGGAATAAATGCCACCACAATTTTGACCAAGGATTGAGGGTTGACTTAGTCAAACCAAGTTGGGTTGAGCTCAAAATGGGTTTAGAAATATTCAAGGCTTTGAATAGAATGATTTCAAGGGTTTGAAGATATTGACGTGGTTAAACATGTTGAAATGGTTCATTTGAAACCATAAGGGTCCATTGGGTCAAACCATGTTGACTGGATCAACCAGGTTGACCCAAGGGGTGAGTCATGGCTGAATAAATTTGAAATGATATTTGAAAATCATTGGAGGTGGTACCCAAGTATGGGGAGGTCAATTCTAAGGGCCTGTTTGGTCAACCTGGGTTGACTTGGTCAACCAGGTTGACCCAGGGTCTGGGTTTGGGCTCAACAGGTTTGAAATGATATTTTAAGACCAATGGAGGTGGTTGGTTGGCCTAAAGAGGTCATTTGGGTCAAAACACCTATTTGGACCCTTAAAGGGCCTCTTGGGTCAAACCAGTTGACTTGGTCAACCAGGTTGACTCAAGGGTTGGAAATAGGTTCAAAAGATTTGAAATGACATTTGAAATTTGTCAAAGGTGGTTGCATCCCATTTGGAGCTCATTTGGTTTGAAATCCCTAATTGAGCCCCATGGGGGTATTTTGGTCGATTTTGACCTATTGGTCAACTATGGTCAAAAATGGGTCTGAAAAATACAGTTTACTGCTCAATGGGTTAAAATCAAGGGTTTGGAAGTGATTGGAGGCTTGGATAAGGGTTCCAAGGTCAAGATCTCAAAGGGGTTAGGCTCAGTGGCATAGGCTGTAAATATTTGAAGGTTTTACAGCCTTTGAATTTTAATTCAGATTCTGGGGTTAGAGACCTCAGAATGAGCTCAAAGTTGGAGGGTATCCTCTAGAGACATGTCTTATCACTTTGCAAGTGATAGACCCTGAATCAGAGATCATTTGACTGGGTTTCAAAATGTTTGAAAAATCTCTAAAAAGGGTGATTAGGACAGGGCCTCTAGAGTTTGGATTTGAGTCTGAATTCTGGGTTTGGATTTGATTTGAAGTTTGAATTAATTTGGACTTGAATTGGATGGAGTTTGAGATTCAAATTGATCACAGGTAGGAATCAAATTGAAATTGGAGTGGATTAAATATAGGAATTGATTTAAAATTGAGGTTGATCAAGGGTGGAGTTTGATTTGAAGTTGGAGTGATCCTAAGGTATAGAAGAATTCTAAGATCTAGGATTTAAGGGAATCCTAGGCTCTAGAATAGGCTCTAAGGTCTTGGATCTAGAAGGATCCTGAGGTCTAGAGTGGATCCTAGGGTCTAGGATTAAATCTGGATTCTGGATGGGTCTTAGTGACCTCATACAAAAATGAGGTCAACACTAAGGAAGAAACAAAAGAATCATCAAAGTTGGAGAAAAGGTAAGAATCACAAACATGTAAAAGGATATTCTGATGTTGTTTGTTTTGAATGCAGAAAGCCTGGACATGTGAGAACTGATTGCCCTAAGCTTAGAGATCAATCAAGCAAAGAAAAAGGTGATGAGAAAGCAAAGTCTAGGAAGGACAAGAAGAAAAACCAAAGGAGCTTTTGGGCAGAATCTGGTATTGATTCTTCTGAGACTGAACCAGAGGAAGAAATTACAAACTTGTGTTTCATGGGAAAAGATCAAAGTGATCAAGAAGAGGTATGTGAACTTTCCTACGATCAACTTCTTGAAGTTTCAGAAAAAATCCATGCATCATATAGGAAATTAAAGAAAACTCATGCTAGCTTGAAATTAGAATTCTTAAATCTACAAAAAGAGCATGAAATTTTGATTAAAGACCATCAAACAATTAATTCAAATAACATGACTTTACTTGATGAATTTGATGAGTTAAATAAAAATCATGGTGAGTTACTTGAAGAGCATGATGCATTGAAAATATCACACACATCTCTTGAATCTGATTTTAAGAAGTCAAAAGAAATAGAGAAAAATTTGAGGATTGAAAATGAAGTTTTAAAAAGCACAAACTTGAAGGTTCAAAATGATTTAGAAGCATGTAAGAAATCTAGGATGACTTCTACATTTAATCAATTGCCAAAACCTAGAGAGAGGCATTATAACTCAAATCACTTAAGAAATCCCTTTCCTGGAGTTAGATGTTTTTCTTGTGGCATGCTAGGACACATCTCACACACTTGCACAATTCACCATAGTACACATTGGGTGTGGAGACCTAAGGTGCATGATCCACAACATACCAAACATGCATTGCATTCTTCTCTTCATAAGAAGGAACCCAAACCTACTTGGGTTCCTAAAACTAACATTTGATAATTTTGCAGGAAGTCTCTCACAAAATACCTCGTGAGAGTATGTGTACCTGGACAGTGGATGCTCTCGACATATGACTGGTGATGCTAGCCAGTTTGTTGTACTAGAATCCAGGACTGGAGGCAAGGTTATTCTTGAAGACAATACCACCAGGAAGGTGGTAGAAGCAGGTATAATCGGTAATTCCAAGAACCTTATGATTAAAAATGTTTTGCTTGTAGATGGATTCAAGCACAACTTGCTCAGCATCAGTCAATTCTGTGACAAAGGCTTCATCGTGCAATTCTTCACGGACTCATGCATTGTAAGTTTAAGTAACAACACTATTTTGCAGGGAAAGAGGGTCAACAACGTCTACATGCTTGATTTAAATAACATTGAATGTGCTGCTTCTTTTTGCTTAAAAACTGTCATTGATGATTCTTGGTTGTGGCACAGGTGGCTTTGCCATGCAAGTATGAAAACCCTTAGGAAAGTGACCCAAAAGGATCTAGTTAGAGGTGTCCCCAAACTTAAGTTTACAAAAGATCACCTTTGTGATGCCTGTCAACTAGGAAAGCAAATCCACTCCTCTTTTCACCCCATAAAGGACATTAGCACCTCTAGACCTTTAGAAATCCTTCACATGGATTTGTTTGGACCCATTAGCATAGCTAGTTTGGGAGGGAAAGTCTATAGTTTTGTGATTGTTGATGACTACTCGAGATTCACTTGGACTAGTTTTCTTTCTCATAAAAATGAGTCTTTTGAGGAGTTTAAAACTTTTTCTACTTGGATTCAGAAGAAGCTAGGTTGTGAGATTTTGACCATCCATAGTGATCATGGGGGAGAGTTTGAAAATGAAAGATTTGGTGATTTTTGTGAGGAGAAGGGGATTAGTCACAATTTTTCAGCCCCTAGGACCCCTCAGCAGAATGGGGTAGCTGAAAGGAAGAACCGGACCTTGGTGGAAGCCGCTAGAGCCATGCTTGCTGAATATTCACTTCCAAAATACTTTTGGGCTGAAGCGGTTAACACAGCTTGTTATGTGTTGAATAGGGTGAATGTTAGAGTCAAACTAGAAAAGACACCCTATGAGATCTTTAAGGGTAGGACACCCAATCTTTCCCACCTTCATGTCTTTGGTTGTAAGGTTTTCATTCACAACAATGGGAAGTCTCACATGGGAAAATTTGATCCTAAATCTGATGAAGGAGTATTCTTGGGATATTCTAGTGTTGGGAAGTCTTTTAGAGTGTTTAACAAGAGAACTTTGATGGTGGAAGAGACAACCCATGTAGTTTTTGATGAGTCTGATCCTAAGAAACATGGAGTAGAAGATGATGATGTTGGAGAGATTACAAGTAGAGTAGAAAATTTGGGGAAGGGGAGTGAGCACCTAAGTAATGGAGGAGTAGAAGGAGACACCCAAGGAATAGAAAATTTTGATGAAAGGGGAGAAACTTCACACACTTTGCCTAGAGATTGGAGATACTCTACTAGTCACCCCAAGGATTTGATCTTAGGAGACCCTTCTAGTGGAGTTAAGACTAGACATGGACTTAGGAAGGAGGTGAACCACTCTGCCTTTATCTCTATGACTGAACCCACCACCATTAATCAAGCCCTTTCTGATGAGTTTAGATTTTAGCAATGCAAGAAGAGTTGAATCAATTTGTTAGGAATGATGTTTGGGAACTTGTGGAAAGACCTAAGGGACAAAGTGTAGTTAGAACAAAGTGGGTATTTAAGAACAAAGTGAATGATTCAGGAGTGGTGGTGAGGAATAAAGCAAGATTGGTGGCTAAGGGGTATAATCAAATAGAAGGGATAGACTTTGAAGAGACTTTTGCCCCTGTAGCTAGATTGGAAGCCATTAGAGTGCTATTAGCCTTTGCCTGTTATAAAGGATTTAAGCTTTTTCAAATGGATGTCAAGAGTGCCTTTTTAAATGGGGAGATAAAAGAAGATGTGTTTGTAGAACAACCTCCAGGTTTTGAGAGTTCTCAATTTCCAAATCATGTGTTTAAATTAAAAAAGGCTTTGTATGGTTTAAAGCAGGCACCTAGAGCTTGGTATGAGAGGCTTAGCACATTCTTACTAGAGAGGGAGTTTGTCAAGGGGAGCGTAGACACCACCCTTTTTCTTAGAAAAGTTGGAGATGACTTACTCATTGTTCAGATTTATGTTGATGATATACTCTTTGGATCTTCTAATAAAAATTTGTGTGATAATTTTTCTAGAACAATGAGTAGAGAGTTTGAGATGAGTTTAATGGGAGAATTGTCTTACTTTTTGGGGTTTAGCATAAAACAATTGGAAGATGGAACTTTTCTAAATCAAACAAAATACATAAAGGACATTTTGAAGAAATATGAGATGGACAAAGCCAAGCCAATTAACACCCCCATGACTTCAAGTGCTCCTTTGGATAAAGACCCAAGTGATAAGTCTGTTGATCAGAAGAAGTATAGAGGCATAATTGGATCTTTACTTTACTTGACTGCAAGCCGACCTGACATCATGTTTAGTGTTTGCCTTTGTGCTAGGTTTCAAGCTGACCCTAAGGAGTCCCACATGACTGCTGTTAAAAGGATTTTTAGATACCTTTTGGGGACACAAGGATTAGGGATTTGGTACCCTAGACATAGCACTTCTTTTGAGATTATTGGTTGTTGAGTCCAGTAATTAGGTTGTTAAGCCTAAGTAAATGTCCCACGGCTACCAAGAGGGGGGTGAATTGGTAGTTTTAAAAATTTTAAACCCTCTTAATGATAAAGTTGAACCGAAATAAAATTTTCTTTTAAAGTTTGTAGAAAAATATTTTTCAACTACAGAGTTGTTAAAACTGAAATTTAAAAGTGCGGAAACGTAAAAGCAATAAAGTAAATGACACCAGATTTATAGTGGTTCGGTCTATAACCAGACCTACATCCACTACTCAGAGGCACCCTCTGAGTATTGCACTAATACCACAAAGTGACTCTCCTTTATCACCCATAGCAAGGCGGAGAAGCCTTTACAACACACTCTTTTCACCACTACCCGGTGCGGCAGAGAACCGTCGTCCTTTTACACAATCCACTGTGCTGGCAGAGAACCGTCGTCCTTTTACACACTCCTAGTGTGGGCAGAGAACCCTACGGCTGTTCACACTCTCCAAGTGTAGGCAGAGAACCTTCATCCTTTTACACTCTCCTAGTGTGGGCAGAGAACCCTTCGTCTGTTCACACTCTCCAGGTGTCGGCAGAGAACCAGATCTCCTTGACTGATCTTCTCACAAGAATCTAGAAGGAAGAAGAAAAAGAGTGAAGAAATCCAATTTCACAAGTAGAGACTCTTACCTTAGTAATCCAAGTGAAGCCTTCTCGCTCCAATGGTAGGAATCCTCCTTTGAATGCTCTCTTCCACTCTCTCCTTGGCTATTCTCTCAAGAGGCACGAAGATCAAATGACAAAAAGATTGGGTGGCAGTCTAATTTGGACTATTTATACAAAAGACATGAAAAACTGCCCAAAAACTGCATATTTGCAATTCTGTACGTAGTGGATCGTCCTGTGCGATCCTGGATCGTCCTGGACGATTTTACTTAAACGATCTGAAACGACCCAATTTGTATATGTGTACGAAATGACTTCGTACAGCGGATCGTCCTGTACGAACTAGGTTCGTCCAGTACGAAAGGTTATTCCAAGGTCGGTTCTAGAAACTGCTGAAAACTGTTCTAAGTCGGTTAATCGTTTGGACGAAAATATGTTCGTCTGGACGAAAATTTTCCAGAGAGCCGATCGTCTTGGACGATTATTTATTTCATCTGGACGAAAATTTTCCAGAGGACCAATCGCCGCGGACGATAATTTGTTTTCGTCTGGACGAAAATTTTCCAGAGAGCCGATCGTCCTGTACGATATTTATTTTCGTCTGGACGAAAATTTTTCAGAGGACTGGTCGCCTCGTTTGTTGTTAAAATTCGTCTGGACGAAAATTTTACAGAGAACCCATCATTCGGGACGATAATAAAATTCGTCCTTGACGAATAGGACTTAGAAAAATTTTTCCGAGCAAGTTCCTATTCGTTCCAAGTGCTCTATAGGAGATAACTGACAGATCGTCCAGTACGATAAATATCGTCCTGTACGATCAGTATAGAATTTTAAAATCTCCTTATTCGTGTGTGTGAGATTTTATTCACTCAATTACAATCACTCCCTTTAATAATTAATTCAAAGAAAAGGCAAACTTCAAATAAACAAAATATCTCATGTTGAATTTGATTTGAAGTTATCGTAGTCTGGAGTCTGATTTTCCTGAAATGTTAGTACACACAAGAGCAAATGCAAATCTTCTAAAATTGTTAGGAGATAACTATACATTTGAACAATAATGTTTGGAATCATCAAAACTACATAAGTTGCACAAATATAAATCATTCAAATAGCAACTATTCAAACATTGGTTTTTCTGACTCTGATTTTGCAGGATGCAAGGTGGATAGAAAGAGCACCTCTGGAACTTGTCAATTCATTAGACAATCTTTGGTCTCTTGGTCTAGTAGGAAGCAAAATTCTGTTGCACTTTCCACTGCTGAAGCTGAATACATTGCTCTTGGAAGTTGTGTGGCCCAAGTTCTTTGGTTGAAACAACAGGTAATGGATCTAGGATTACATGTAAGCACCATCTCAATCTTTTGTGACAACACTAGTGCCATATGTATCTCTAAAAATCCTATTCAACATTCAAGGACTAAATACATTGACATTAGGCATCACTTTATTAGAGATCATGTGACTAAGGGAGACATTGAGTTACACCATGTGACAACTGAAAACCAACTGGCAGACATCTTTACTAAACCACTGGCCTTCGACACTTTCAGTTCTTTAAGGATCAGATTGGGTGTGATTGACATAAATGCATGAAACCTTTTAGCTAAGTTTTCTTTTACTTTTTTGCTTTCTTTTTTTTCTTTTTTCGTATGCTTTATTTTTAGATCATCGCTGATATGATATTATATTTCTTGTTCTTGTTTTTAACAATCTGTAGTTAATATGTTTTCATCTACTTAATCACTTAGATAGTATGAATATTTTGTGATTTTGTCTCTTTCCCTAACTTAGTATTAGTGGCATAGTTTTCTTTTTTAATCAAAAGTCTATCTCAAATCAAAAGATTGTTTATGAAATTAAGATCTTTTCTTAAGCTTGCTTAAGCAAATCTATCTTGTACTTACAATGATTAAATGTTTTTTTGTCACATCAAGATCCCTCGTTACTCTTGTCTTCGATTATTAATCCTGCTTGTGGTAATTCTTAACTATGTTAGAGAGAGAGCTCCTATTCTCTAATATCTGAGAAGATATATTCACAACTAAGTTTTTTTAAAGGATTATAAAAGGGAATCTAGCTTGCAAAATAAAAAAAATTTGGCCAATGATGCCAACAAAAGAAGCGCAAAGATGCCAAAAATTGAGAAATCTATAAAAAGATGCGCAAAGCGCCACAATATTGACAAGAGGCATAAAATGAGCCCACTCAAAAGCAAGCTACTCTATCTTTTTATATCTTTTAGAACTTAGAAGTTTTGATTCTCAAAAGGCTTGATCTCGATTATCGTTCAATTGTGACAAATCTACCTCATTGTTTTATGGAGATGTTTTTCTTACGACAAGTGGTGGGTAGATTCTTTTTCTCATATCCAATTAATTATTTAAGTTAGGTCATTGATTTCAAAAGACGATTCTACCCTAAGAAAACATTTTTGGGCTAAGGGTAAACCATGAACGGATATTCTACTATTCTATAGATTAAGTGAGATTGGTAACTCGTTAACTCACAGGCTTTTAAATCAATCACATGGAATACTATATCATTAACGTGCCTTGATTAAAAAAAAAAATAGGAATCTTTTTTGCTGTGCTTTCTTGTACCTTCCTTTTTGATATGTCAAAAGGGGGAGAAGTTTATGAGGTTCCTTTTTTCATAAATCCTGAATTTTTGCTATTAACCTTTTTTTGTAGTATTTTGCCATTATCAAAAAGGGGGAGATTGTTGCAAATCTATTTTTTCATGACTTATGTTTTGATGAATGACAAACACTGTTTCTCTTGGACTGCTTGTTGCTTCTAACTTTTCAGGAATCAAAGATCGGACGATCAAGAAGTAGCCAAGTTCAGGATTGCGTTGGTTTAGGGTTGAGTCAGTCTGTACGTTTGATTTTCACCTTTTGAGTCTACTTGCAATAGTCAAAGAGACTGATGCTATGTAACCCTTCACACACACACTTGAGAGACTTATAATTTCTATTTTTACTCATATCAGCCACGACGATTTCTTTGATCGGCCTGGATGATCAGCTTAAAATAGAAAGTCTAATTAAGGATTCTAAATTAAGGCAGCCGACATTACCAGATCGTCCTGGACGATACGTGTATCGGCAAGGATGATAAGCTCAAAATAGAAAGAAGTAGCCTCCATAGTCAAGTATGGTATACTGTATCTTTAAATTATCGGCCAGGACGATCCTATGATCGGCTTGGACAAAATTCACAAATTATGCCATAATTATTCAGGAAATCAAGGGAGTAATTAAGGATGATTGATACGATCAGATCGTCCTAGACGATCGAAGGATCGGCCCGGACGATCCAGTCAAAAACCTTAAATTACTTCAGGACGATCAATATCGGCCAGCTCGTATCCAGGGCTGTTGTCAGGACGATTTACCTCTGATTTGAACTGATCGGCCAGGACAATCGTGTGATCGGCCGGGACGATCAAGCCAATTTTCAATCGTTTTGTTTTCCATCCAGGGCGATGCTCTGGCCGATCTTCATTGATTTGTACTGATCGGCCAGGCCGATGTCTATATCGACCTGGACGATATTGTCAGCAACTTGCAATTAATGAGCTCTTTTGAAGCTCTTCTATTTAAAAGCTCTTGTTCAACATTTTTAAAAACCTTTGGCTGCTGCATTGACCTGAGAAGACCTTGAGGAGAGAAAGAGAGAGAGGATCTTGTGAGGGGGAGCTTGTGAGGGGTTTCACAAGGGTTGCTTCAAGGATCTCTCTGCGTCGTCTTCGTCTAGAGTTTCTCGTCCGTGGAAGGGTCGGTAGAGGTAAGGAGTTTTACTTTTGGTTTTGGTTCTCTGCCAGCTTCAGGAGGAAGCAAAAGGAGAAAGGTTCTCTGCCTTTCCGGGGTGGCAAAAAGGAGGTTCTTATGAGGGTTTCTCTGCCTAACTGTGGGGGCTGAAGGAGAGTCACTTTTTTGTAGTGCAATACTTGGAGGGTGCCTCCAAGGAGTGGACGTAGGTCGAGTCGACCGAACCACTATAAATTTATGTGTTCCTTTTCTTGCTTCCGCACTTTTAAATTCCGCATTTATTTTTGTGGTGTGACATGGTTTATGCAATTTTCTTTCTTTGTAAAAAGAAGTTTTTAAAATACCAATTCACTCCCCCCTCTTGGTTAGTTTGGGACTAAGTTCATAGGGCTTAACATCCCCATCGAACTTTCATCTTTTATTTAGATATAACAAGGAGAATATTATATCATCTTGAAAGACGAACATAACATTCTTCAAGACATCCAAAAGCAAGAATGAATTTTATAAAATTCATCATTTCTAAAGTTGAATATATCAAGTAGGAAATTATATTATCTGAAAGGACAATAATAACATCCTACAAATATATTTAAGATTAGAAATGAAGTTTTTAAAGATATCTGCATTCCCAAAGATTCTTTCCTTATTTTATATGAATAAAACAAGGTTTATTTTAGTCTGGGGTTCTCAAATCCCTATAGAGGCAAGCCCCTATAGTTAATTACATCCTAGGAGGAGTGCCCCTAAGAAAACTCTCGATTAAAGTAGTGATTTCATACCCTTTGACTACAAAGTAAAAGACAAAGAACAGAAGTAGGAATTTTCCAAGGTGAAAGCTTAATGTTGAATATTTATTAGCGAGTCAATGGAGGAAAAGTAGGAGGTGTCGGATTCTGAGAAGCTCAGAGACAACCTCATTCTATCCTATGTTGGGCTTTACATTTTAAGAGAAAATTTTATGTTTAAGTTGAGATTTTATTAGAAATTTGGGATTATATTCCCGGAGGGCGAGGACTTAAGATCTAAAAAGAATCTGCCTCAAAACCTAAATATAATTTGGGTACTACAAAGTAGTGACCCGAACCTAACTAATGAAATGCAAATCTAGACTTACCCCGGCCTGGATTGGGGAGCCAGCTAACCACCTAGGAGCTTTAAAACCATTTGTCCAGTCTCTTATGAAAGATGAGTAGGAACGTTGTTTAAGTTTGAATGAATTTGGGGCCGACATCTAAGACAGTTCCTAATTGGCCCCTTAACTTATGTAGGGTGAGAAATGTCTAAAAATGCAATTAATATTTTAGACTCTTTTTTAATTTGTATCTAATGCAATGCATGATAATTGACTCAAATGCATAAAATGAATATGAAGCAGTTTTAAAATTAGGCTTAAAAAATAGGTTTTTTCCTAAAGATTGCACAACTTCCCCTTGACAGAACTGCACCCTCATAGGTCAAGTGGTCTGCCAGAACCCGCAGGCGAGGAGGTGCCTAACAAGGAAGAGAAAGTATTAATATGCTTATGCTGACTCTCGGCGGTCCCGAGCATACTTCTTAGATCATTAGAGTTACTATATGAGCCTAAAAATTTTTATTTAAAATTACAAGTTGAAGACTTTTAAGCGTACCCTTACGAAAAAAAATCTCTCTGATTCGAATCCAGGCTAAAAAAAACACGGCATGCAAGGTCCTAAAAAAATCTACTGCACAAACAATGTAAACAATCAATTTTAATAATCCAAATATAATGTCCAATGTCCAATGTCCATATTACACCCAGAATTTGCAGAAAAGTAAAGTGGCCGGGCACCACTGACAACAAACCCGGATTCTAATCCTAAGAATGACGCAAGTGATTTTTAAAATGGGATATATTGTTGCTTAAATCTTCATTTCTTCATCTTCTTTCTTCAATCTTCTTATTCTGTCTTTTCTTCTTCTACGAACTTCTCTGGTCCGTCGGGTTCTGGATATCCAAATGAAAAGAAACTCATCCCTAAGAGGGGTATTTTCTTTTCTATTTGGATATTGAATCATCCTAATTTGGCTTTCCAAATAAAAGAGAATAATCCTTTAAGGTATATTCTCCTTTCTTTGGATTCCAAATTGGATGTAATATCCCACTTTCAAAATCACTTTCACAATTTATAATATTTTTCAAACGCATTTACATTTACATTATATTTCACAGAAACAAAAGAAAAATCTAAACCACCTGCAGGGTTATCCTAAGCAATTTATAAAAAAAACATCCCACGCAGTTATATATATATGCAATTGAATTTAAATTATTAAGCCACAGTTGGCCAGACTCTTCTTCATTTGGGGGCTAAGCAGCTGAAGCACCTGTAATATTTATTTGTTATTAATTAATTAGCCCCCTTTTTCTGCCCTGCATGAGTGTGGCCACCTGCAGAAAATCATATTAACAATCCAGATCGCTCCTAACCTATGGGTAATCTAATCATTAATCAAATCACAACACAGAGTGCAATAAAAATAAACAAACACACAAACATTTCACAACCATCATGCATTAAAACTTGAGAAAAAGCCCATCACAATGCAGTAAGAAAATAAACACCGGCCTAACCTAAAACTAGTGTCGGTTGTCTTAGCAAACAATTCTAAGTGAGTGTATTAGAAAGTGTGGTTTTGATATATCCTAGGTCAATTATTAGCTAAAGTTTTCTAATTGATTGAATTTTAATTTAAAAATATTCACTAATCCTAAGGTGAGGTGTCACTAAGTTTTCTTTGTTATATGTTTCTATCCTAAAGTGTGCATGCATCCTAAGTCTAGGTTTTCTAAGACTCAGTCCTTAATTATTGTCCTTAAATGTCACTACTATTATATGGGATGAAATTTTTGTTATTTACTAACCCTTGGGACTTTGCGTATATGTAAAAGGGGTTTAGGGATCTAAGAGCAAATAAAAATAAACCTAATAAAATTGAAGTTACGACGGGGACCTAAAAGGGAAGGGTTAACGCACACCACATCAAGGGGCCCCTAAAGGTTTTCTAAGTTTAGAAATACTCACAGTCACCAGGGGCTACGACCCGGTGGTTTCGCCCGTAGCACCTCTACCCGGTTGGATAGAGGCGACTGACGCCTTTAGCTCCTTGTACTTTTGTTTCCTCGACCCGTACCATTCCTCGCAGTTCATGCAAATAAACCAGAAAAATAGGGAAAACAGGGATTAGAAAGCACACTTAATAATTAATAAGGATATAATTAAAATCTACTGAAAATTAAAGACGTACCTTTCTTCGGGCTTGAACACCGATTTGGTTGACTTTGCTTTTGAACATTTCACTTTTAAAAGCATATTGTATGTCTTTCTAACATTTACCCCGAGGCACAAGAAAGTGGGGTAGAAGGGTTGAGAGAAAGAGATGCTTTACTTTTTAATAATTTCATCCAAAACTATCTCTATCACAAACAATTTTATTTTCCAACAAATACTCAAAACAACTCACTCTCCAACAAACCCACTTTTCTTAACTTACACAATTTTCACAAAACAAACTCTTTTCTTCTCACACTTGTACAATTCTCCCATCCCAAAATCATATTCTACATTTTTCCTTATCAAAATACTTTCATATACTTCAATATTCAAAACACCTTTCAACACATACAAATTTCACTTTTAATCATAAACCTTTCACCTTTCCAAATCATACAAATTCCACTTTTACCTTTTCAAAACTCCCACACTTCCTTTTTCAAGATATGCACTTTTTGCTTTTCCAACATCACACACTTGATTCACTTTTCAACACACACACACTTTTCCTTTCAAATCATTACAATATTCTCTTCCAAATCATACACAAATTCAACAAAATCTCTACCTTTACATATAAGTTCGCCACATCACCCTTTCCAAAACACACAAATTCCACTTCACCACCTTCCAAAAATACACAAGTTCCACTACATATCCACCTTTACACATTTTGTTTTCAATACATATACACTTAACTTCTTAACAAATAAAAACAAATTTATCAAACAATTTATCTTAAAAAAAAAAAGCACAATTCTCTTTTTAAAGCATTTCACCTTTAAATATATATACTTTCCAAACACATTTTCTTTCCAACACCTAAGTTTTCCAAAACACTCTACTTTTACCTTTCTTATACAAAACATTTTTAATACACATACACTTATCAAAACACTTTACCTTTCTAAAACCACACTTTTTCTCCATTCAAAGATCATACATTTATAATTTGAATCATAAAGCACAATTATGCTCTCCAACATTTTCATCTTTACTGAATCAATATAAGAAACCACTCTTGATGCAAATGCAAAGAAAGAAACACTAGGCTTAAAATTGAATCGAACATGCAACTATAAGCTCCCAGCTTACTCATTGATTACGAATCAATAATTATACCAAATGAAATTTGAGATAAGAAAGGAAAACAATAACAACTCAAATTCTTTCCAACAAGTCAAGAAGCCTTTCAATATAAATCATACAATCTTTCATTGAATCCATATATGCTAAAGAAAGAAACATAAAACAAACAATAGATCAAACAAAACTACAACTGATTTTTAATTTCAAAAAAGAAGAAAAAATATGCTGCTGATTTTAGAGTTTCTTTATAGTTAATTGCTGAGTTTTTTTTTATTTATTTATTTTTTTTTAAGATTAAGGTAATAATCTAAATAACCCATGAAAACATCAAGATAGAAAAGAAAACCATGATTTCAAGAAATTCTTTTGATATATTTCTCATCCTTGTACAAAAAGAAACAATTAAAAGAACTTTCATACAATCCAAATTTCAAAGTTGCAACAAGAAGACATCAAACAAGAATGAGAGAAGAAGAAGATGGAAAGGATGTAGAAGAAATTACCCAAGATTAGGATGTCTTTTATGCGTCGGCTAAGGCAGAAGAGGCGACGACGTGCGACTATTGCTGCTCGTCGAGGGGATGTAGTGGCTTCGGCTTAGGTTCATCATGAGGGAGTAGGGAGGCTTGGACATGTCATGTATGAGAGGAGGGAGGCTTGGACGTTTTTTTTGGGTTGAGGGAGAGGGAGAGGGGGTGGTTATGGGTTGAGGGAGAGGGAGAGTGGGTGGTAATGGGTTGTTGCTGAACCCTTTGACAGTGGACCGTTCATTGGACATATGAAGGCCTTAATGATTTTGTAATTTCGTGATCTTATGCTCATTGGATTCTTCTCGTCGAGCCGTTCGATTCGAGTATAAGCTCGTTAAAATCGAAGACCGTTTGGTAACTCAAATTGTGGTTTGAATCTTCCAACAACGCTTTGAGCCCTTGATTCGGATTCATTTGGGTTCGGATTGGGTTGATCTTGGTGTCGTTGGGTTTGTATTCCTGAGACGCTCAGTTCAACTGTACGTTTGCTGAAATCAGAGTTGGGATGGTCTCCGAATTAATTTTTGAAGTTTCCAAACTTGATTTTGCATCGAGATTTGTGCCCGATTAAGATAATTTTTGACGACGTATCAATTATTATTATATATATACTTGTGACGAGTCAAAATGGGTTAATCGGAGCCATTGAAATCGAATTCAATTTGAGTTAATTTGATTTGATTTCATTTTGATTGGTGTAGCAAATTTTGGTTTAAAAGAGTTGCTTTGAGGTTGATTTAGAATTGGATTGAATTGATTTTGATTCGAGCTGAGTGGTAAGTTCGAGTCGATGCTACATCATTAGGTGTCCACCTAAAGAAATCCTAAAGGCGACGTCTACACTAGGCTATGAATACCTAGGTGCTAGAATTGAATCCGGGGAAATTGACCTCGACTAATGAGGTCAACAAGCAGTAGTGAGCTTGAGGTCCCCTTAAGGATTGTGTATAATTTTTCTTTAATTAACGTGAAGGCCCCTTTGTGGGTTTGCCCTAAAAAAAATGTAATACCTATCATGAAATATGATTAGTATAAAAAATTATGCTTCTAATCTTTATCTCTATCTCATTCTCATGAGTGTGTATATGCACAATCATCAAGATAGCGTACACCTTTATAGGACTTGGCTCAGGAAATTAAAAAATATATAAATGAATTTTATAAACTCTTTTACCATATCCTATTTAACTGAATCTTTAGCCCTTAATCTTTATTAAATGGTATATGATGTACCTAAAATATTAGTACACACAAAAGAAAATATGCACTATAATTGCTAGGAGACAAAAAGGTGCAATCAATAAAATTTGGTATCTTTATATTTATAATCTTGGGAGCCCAAGTTGTAGCAAATTCAACATTATAAATTTGATAGATGACAAGCACTATACATATGACTATATCATACCAATCCAACATACATAAATGTGCCTATTTTCCTATACCTAGACTCCACATTACACCTGATATTAACTACACATATGGCCACTATGTGCATTAAATGAAGACCTATTATATTAAAAAAATCATATCATTAATTTAAATATTAAGAGAAAAAAATAGTATTCTATATTTAATTTACACCTTGAATCCAAAACTTACAGAATTATTCAACCATAAATAATAATTGGAGAAAACTCTTTTTCTAATAATATAATAGAAAGTATACAAAAAATATATTATGATATGGTTTAATCTTCTCCTATACACTCCTCCTTAAACTTACAAAATTGCTTCCACAAACACTAACAAAATACTTTAAAGAAGTGGATCTTGTGCTCATTGAATTCCCTTAGTTCTAAATGCTAAGGAAATTTTAGAGAGACACTCTAAAGTAAGAATTTTTCTAAGTGACTAAACTCCTCTAGTAATATAATAAATAGATTATTTATAGAAATATATGAAAAATGTATTCTTGTGTCACAGTGCTCGAGGCACTTACGTTGTAGTACTCATAAAATAAACTGATGCCATAATGTTGAAGAGTTTTCTCCACTATGACATTTGCTGATATGGACCCACATTTAAATGAATTAATTCGTTGCTTTACTAGTATATAATTGCTTAAATAGTTATAACTGAAGCATTGTGATGTTGCTGATGTTTGAGTTTTGTGACTTCTATGTTGCACTTTTATGACTTAGCAGCATTAGAATTTGACTCAACGGTGCTGTATAAATAATGATTGGGCTTTTTAGTGTTGATTCCATCGATATTGCCATGCTACAATAGTTGGTTGGGCTTTGTAGCACTATTAAATAGAGACTGGGGTGACCATGTAAAAATTTGGGCTCACTAACAATGCTAATGATTGTGCAGTGATGATATTAATGCCATTATGTTGTGCTATACTTAAATATTTTTCACATTCCTATATTTTTACAAAAACAAAACTAAAATAACACATTTTCAATAATAAATTAATATATAAAATATTATATTATTTACACTTATCAATGAACAAGCATAACAAAAATTATATCCCTATATTGTAATAAGGAAACATAGTACATCGACCTGTAAAGTGTGCTGATTCCTTTGTTGCAAACCTATTTTTTATGTATTATGTTTTGATGATTGACAAACACTGTTTCTCTTGGACTACTTGTTGCTTCTAACTTTTCAGGAATCGAAGATCGGACGATCAAGAAGGAGCCAAGTTCAGGATTGCGTAGGTTTAGGGTTGAGTCAGTCTGTACATTTGATTTTCACCTCTTGAGTCTACTTGTAATGGTCAAAGAGACTGATGCTATGTAACCCTTCACACACACACTTGAGAGACTTAGAATTGTTGCAAATCTATTTTTCATGTCTAATGTTTTGATGATTGACAAACACTGTTTCTCTTAGACTGCTTGTTGCTTCTAACTTTTCAGGAATCGAAGATAGGACGATCAAAAAGGAGCCAAGTTCAGGAATGCGTAGGTTTAGGGTTGAGTTAGTCTGTACGTTTGATTTTCACCTTTTGAGTCTACTTGTAATAGTCAAAGAGACTGATGCTATGTAACCCTACACACACACACTTGAGAGACTTAGAATTTCTGTTTTTACTCATATCGGCCAGGACGATTTCTTTTATTGGCCTGGACGATCAGCTTAAAACAGAAAGTCTAATTAAGGATTCTTAATTAAGGCAGCCGACATTACCAGATCGTCCTAGACGATACGTGTATCGGCCAGGACGATAAGCTCGAAACAGAAAGAAGTAGCCGCCATAGTCAAGTATGGTATACTGTATTTTTAAATTATCGGCCAGGACGATCCTATGATCGGCCTGGACGAAATTCACAAATTATGCCATAATTGTTCAGGAAATCAAGGGAGTAATTAAGGATGATTAATACGATCAGATCGTCCTGGACGATCGCAGGATCGGCCGGGACGATCCAGTCAAAAACCTTAAGGTACTTCAGGACGATCAATATCGGCCAGCTCGTATCCAGGGCTATTGTCAGGACGATTTTCCTCTGATTTGAACTGATCGGTCAGGACGATCGTGTGATCGGCCAGGATGATCAAGCCAATTTTCAATCGTCCTGTTTTCCATCCAGGGCGATGCTCTGGCCGATCATTATTGATTTATACTGATCGGCCAGGCCGATGTCCATATCGGCCTTGACGATATTGTCGGCAACTTGCAATTAATGAGCTCTTTTGAAGCTCTTCTATTTAAAAGCTCTTGTTCAACATTTTTAAAAACTTTTGGCTGCTGCCTTGACCTGAGAAGACCTTGAGGAGAGAAAGAGAGAGAAGAGAGAGAGAGAGGATCTTGTGAGGGGGAGCTTGTGAGGGGTTTCACAAGGGTTGCTTCAAGGATCTCTCTGTGTCATCTTCGTCTAGAGTTTCTCGTCCGTGGAAGGGTCGGTAGAGGTAAGGAGTTTTGCTTTTGGTTTTGGTTCTCTACCAGCTTCAGGAGGAAGCAAAAGGAGAAAGGTTCTCTGCCTTGCCTGGGTGGCAAAAAGAAGGTTCTTATGAGGGTTTCTCCGCCTAGCCGTGGGGGCTAAAGAAGAGTCACTTTTTTGTAGTACAATACTTGGAGGGTGCCTCCAAGGAGTGGTCGTAGGTCGAGTCAACCGAACAACTATAAATTTCTGTGTTCCTTTTCTTGCTTCCGCACTTTTAAATTCCGCATTTATTTTTGTGGTGTGACTTGGTTTATGCAATTTTCTTTCTTTGTAAAAAGAAGTTTTTAAAATACCAATTCACCCCCCCTCTTGGTTAGTTTGGGACTAAGTTCATAGGGCTTAACATCCCCATCGAACTTTCAAGTGGTATCAGAGCCTGATTCGAAAATTAAAGTTTGAAAACTTTTTGAATTTGATCCATGTCTAACTTTGGGAATCGCAACACTACGGAAGGGTATTCTATTACCCGACCTCCTCTGTTCGATAACCTACATTTTGATTTTTGGAAAACTCGCATGTCAACTTTTTTACAATCTATTGATTATCGCATGTGGATGCGTATTCAAGAAGGTTATTCTCCACCTTCTCGTGAAATTAATGGTTTTAAAACTGAAGTTGCTTTTACTGAATGGACTTTTGATGAACGAGATTTAGCTCAATTAAATGCGAAATGTTTGAATTATTTTTTCTGTGCTTTGAAATCTGAGGATTACATGCGTGTTTCAACTTGCAAAACTGGTAAAGAAATTTGGGATAAATTGTGCATTACTTATGAAGGCACTAATGAAGTTAAACAATCCAGTTTAAACATTTTCTTGCATGACTACGAACTTTTTCGTATGAAACCTCATGAATCAATTTCTAACATGTACACTAGGTTTACTCAGATTGCTACTTCATTGCATGCACTAGGAAATGAACTTTCGAACTATGAAAAAATTAACAAGATTTTGAGATGCTTCCCTTCGACCTATGATGCAAAAATTACTGCCATCACTGAATCTAAAGATTTGAACACCTAATCTATTGAGAACTTGCTTGGCTCACTCATTGCTTACGAGCAAGGGGTGAATCAAAGAAATCTTGATACAGGTGAGAAGAAAAAGGAGAAAACAATTGCATTGAAGGCACACAAATCGGATTCTGACTCTTCCGGGTCTGAAAGCGATGGAGTTGCCTTCATCACAAGGCAATTCAAAAGCTTTCTAAGGAAGAAACAAAAGCATCATCAAAGTTGGAGAAAAGGTAAGGATCATAAACATATTAAAGAATCTTCTGATATTGTTTATTTTGAATGCAGGAAACCTGGATATGTAAGAACCGGTTTTCCTACACTTCAAGATCATTCAAGCAAAGAAAAGAAAAAAGGTGAGGAGAAAGCTAAGTCTAGGAAGGAGAATAAGAAAATACAAAGAGGCTTCTGGGCAGAATCTGGTACTGATTCCTCTGAGACTGAACCAGAGGAAAAGACTACAAACTTGTGTTTCATGGGAGAAAATCAAAGTGATGAGGAAGAGGTATGTAAACCAACCTATGATGAATTGTTTGAAATTTGTGAAAAAATCCATACATCATACAAAAAACTTAAGAAAACTCATGCTAGCATAAAATTAGAACATTCAAATATACAAAAAGCATGAAGTTTTTCTCAAAGATCATGCAACGATTGATTCAAATCACATGGCTCTTCTTGATGAATTTGATGAATTAAACAAGAAGAATTTGGAACTAGTTGATGAAGGTAATGCATTAAAAGCTTCACACACCTCACTTAAGGATGATCTTAAGAAATCTAAAGAGATTGAGAAAAATTTGAGGATTGAGAATGATGCATTAAAAAGAACTAACTTGAGAATTCAAAATGATTTGGAAACATGTAAGAAAGCTAGGATGACACCAACTACTAATCAAAAGCCAGAACCTAGGAAGAGGCATTTTTACCCAAACCATTTAAGAAAACCTTTTCCTGGAATTCAATGTTTTTCTTGTGGCATGCTAGGACACATCTCACACACTTGCACAATTCACCATAATACACATTGGGTGTGGAGACCTAAGATGCATGATTCAAAGCATACCACATCTGCATTGCACTCTACATTTCCTAAGATGGAGCCCAAACCTGTTTGGGTTCCTAAAACTGACTGTTGTTGAGTTTTGCAGGTGTGCTCTCATCAAAGACCTCGTGGGAGCATAAGATAACTGGACATAAGGAGGCTTGCAGCTCAATTGCTTAAATCCGTTGCTTTATCACTTGCTTGATATCTTTAGTTTTTGTGTATCTTTTATTTTATTTGTTTGTGCTAGTTTTTTTTTTTTTTTTGTGCTCACTTTGTGTTATTTTTAGTTTGCTTTATTTTTTTATTTTAGTTTTATGAGTTTTTTTTTTTTCACATTGGTCTTTTTTTTTTGGCCTTCCATATGATGAAACTTCTCAAGCTTTTAAATATTGGAGTTTTGGAGATAGGGTTTAGCTTTTCTAAATTGGTTAAAGGGAGTAAACTGTTGATGTTTTTCCCTTCTTCTGACTTTGTTTAGTGGCATGATTTTCTTCTATAAAACAAAAGTCTAAACTCAATTTAACCAATGGCTTTTTAAGATCTCTTTCTTATCTTGCTATATTAAATTATCTTATTCATAATAGTCAAAATTCTTAGATATCATTCAAGCTTTTGAAATCTTACCATTGCAGTTATCACGTGATTTTGATTTTGTGTTGTGGATTGTTCTTCCCTATGTTAGAGAGAGAGCTCCTATTCTCTAATATTTGGAGGATATACTCACAACTAAGTATTTTTCTTTAAGGGTATATTAAAGAGTTTTTAGCTTGCAAGAGTTAAAAAGGAAAGAGGCCAATGAAGCCAAATTGAAAAGAAAGATATATACACAAAAGTGTATCAAAAATCAAAAGATGCTCAAAGAGCCAATAAAAGTGACAAGAGGCATAAAATTAGCCCACTAAATGCAAGCTATCATCTCTTTGGTAAAACTCTTAAAACTTAGAAAACTCATTGATTATGTGATACGTTCAAAGATTTTATTTCAATTTCCATTATTGAGAAAAATTATTTTGGTTTATTATTAATGAGATATTTTAGTTGTTAACAAGTCTTGATTGGATCTTCTTATCCTTTTTTGTTATTCCGAGTTAGGCCTCTGTTTTTCCAAAAGAATTTTGTACCCTGAAGGATGTCCGATCTAGGGTTAACGGAATCAGTTTTTCTACCTTCTTCTGATTAGTATTTGTTAAACCTCCTGATCTCCTGAAAACTTTAAAAATTTAATTCATGAAAAGAATTCTCATATGATGCCTCCATAAAACAAAAAAAAATAGAAAAATTAAAAAAAAAAAAAATGTTTAGTGTTTTTCATTGTGTTGTTTTTTTTTTGTCTTAGACTGTTTTTTTTTCTTTTATTTTATGTTTGAGAGTCTTGATCATCTTCATTCCTGTCTTGATTTCAAATTCTAGTCAGATCGTCCTGGCCGATATTTCTATCGTCCTGGCCGATATGAACAATTCTGTCCAAAATCCATCTGCTGATCCTTTTATGTGCTTACTGCAATTCATCATCCTGGATGATATATTATCGTCCTGGACGATTTGATCGAACTCATGGTGATAGTCCTGTCCAATAGTATATTTTTCTGGCCGATGCATTCTATGTGCATCTTCCTGGCCGATACACTAGACCGTCCCGGACGATCCACGTGTCAGCACGTTTTGATCTTTAAATTCGGCCCCGGATGATCCATTATTGGACCATCGGCCGGGCCGATCCACTGTTCGTCCTGGACGATACACGTGGCAAGCATTTAAAACGTTTTAACTTCGGCCGGTACGATCAATTATTGTGCATCGTCCTGGACGATACACCTAATCGGCCCGGACGATCTGCTTTTTCAACGGTCGTCCGGACTGACTCCTCGGGCCGATAGCCTGTGTCTAATCAGCCTAGCCGATATCTAATCGGCCCGGACGATTGGACCGCCTTTTTGACCAATCAGCCTGTACGTAATTATTGAACCATATCGGCCAGGACGATTCCGCGATCAGCTAGGATGATATGGCCATTTTTTTAAATTCAGGCCGATCCAACCATGATGTTTCACTCCTCATCCTTTCTCCCTTTGTGTTTTTACTTAGTACTCTCAAATGGCTGGTGTGAAACGCGTCCGACAGACCTCTGGGAGTTCCTCGAGGGTAAGGATTGACCCTCATTTCCGAGAAGCAGAAGATGAAGCCGCATATCATCGTTATAAAGAATGTGGAATTACTATTTCCAGAATTATCAATTCGGTCCACATCTCTTACCCAGTAATGGATCTTTTCGCTCACACCTCCCTTTGCTTCATTCTGTCTCTTGTTTTCCCTTTCAATTCAGAGTTCCTTCTAGAATTTTTTGCAAACCATCGCATCAACCCTACCTTCGTAGCCCTGTCCTCCTATGTGAATTGACGCCCTGTCGAAATCACATATCAGGACTGTGTTGATCTTTTACAGCTATCCACCACCGGAGATAAGCTTCACATAATCGCCTCTGACCCTGATTTTGACTGGTCTACAGCAAATCACTTTCTTCGCCAGACCAATGTACCTTACCATGTTGGAGAGACTAACTCTTTAGTCAGAGATGCTAGGACAATCCAACATGTCCTTCGCACCTCCGTCATTCCAAAAGTCGGCGACCGAGTCAACATTACCCCTCTACTTTCCCTCACTACCTTCTACATCATGGCTCATAGGGAAATCAACACTGTGGACCTATTTTTTCATTACATTGATCACCTAACAACAATTCACGATCCAGGCCACAAAAGGAAGCAAAATCTAGCCTTAGGACACATCATAGCCTATGTTCTTGAAACTAAATACCAAATTCAATATCCCAATCCACCAGACTTCCCAACTCTCTTCTACTCAAACAATTCCTTCAGCACCCTTCACAGTACTCGTCTCCACCCTGAAGAACCTCGGAGGGCTAGAGAAGAGGAGGCTCCCGCTCCAGCTCCCTTTCCTGACTCTGTTCCTCTCCACCTGCACTCACCGGTTGATCAATTGATTGAGAGATTTGATCGTTGGGAGATCCGGTTTGACGCCTATGTTGCTGCCCAGGAGCAGCAACACTCTGAGGACATTGCCCGTTACGAGCATCACCGCGCTGATGATTTAGCTCGATTTGACAGTTTTCTTACTCACCAGCAGCAGCAGCATGACCAGGACATCGCCTGGTTCAATGCTCAGTTTACCACCCTTGCAAGTTACTTTCAGCAGCCACCTCCACCTCCTCCATCTGATGATCAGGATCCCTCGTTCTTTTAGTTTGTGTTTTGTGTTATGGTTTATTGTCTTTTTGTAGTTAGTCTTTTGTGATGTTTTTCTGTTATTTCTAGACTCTCTTTTTGTGATGACAAAAAGGGGGAGTAGGATAGGGTGTGGTAGGAAAAAGTTGATGTTGTAACTTTAATTTTCTAATGAATCTATTTTTGTTTAATTTTTGATTTTCCTACTTGTGTTTTGCCATCATCAAAAAGGGGGAGATTGTTGCAAATCTATTTTTCATGTCTTATGTTTTGATGATTAACAAACACTGTTTCTCTTGGACTGCTTATTGCTTCTAACTTTTCAGGAATCGAAGATCGGACGATCAAAAAGGAGCAAAGTTCAGGAATACGTAGGTTTAGGATTGAGTCAGTCTGTACATTTGATTTTCACCTTTTGAGTCTACTTGTAATAGTCAAAGAGACTGATGATATGTAACCCTTCACACACACACTTGAGAGACTTAGAATTTCTATTTTTACTCATATCGGCCAGGACGATTTCTTTTATCGGCTTGGACGATTAGCTTAAAACTGAAAGTCTAATTAAGAATTCTTAATTAAGGAAGCCGACATTACCAGATCGTCCTGGACAATACGTGTATCGGCCAGAACGATAAGCTCAAAACAGAAAGAAGTAGCCGCCATAGTCAAGTATGGTATACTGTATTTTTAAATTATCGGCCAGGACAATCCTATGATCGGCCTGGACGAAATTCACAAATTATGCCATAATTGTTCAGGAAATCAAGGGAGTAATTAAGGATGATTTATACGATCAGATCGTCCTGGACGATCGCAGGATCGGCCAGGACGATCCAGTCAAAAACCTTAAGGTACTTCAGGACGATCAATATCGGCCAGCTCGTATCCAGGGCTATTGTCAGGACGATTTTCGTCTGATTTGAACTGATAGGCCAGGACGATCGTGTGATCGGCCAGGACGATCAAGCAAATTTTTAATCGTCCTGTTTTCCATCCAGGGCGATGCTCTGGCCGATCATCATTGATTTGTACTGATCAGCCAGGCCGATGCCCATATCGGCCTGGACGATATTGTCGGCAACTTGCAATTAATGAGCTCTTTTGAAGCTCTTCTATTTAAGAGCTCTTGTTCAATGTTTTTAAAAACTTTTGGCTACTGCCTTGACCTGAGAAGACCTCGAGGAGAGAAAGAGAGAGAGGAGAGAGAGAGGATCTTGTGAGGGGGAGCTTGTGAGGGGTTTCACAAGGGTTGCTTCAAGGATCTCTCTGCGTCGTCTTCGTCTAGAGTTTCTCGTCCGTGGAAGGGTCGGTAGAGGTAAGGAGTTTTGCTTTTGGTCTTGGTTCTCTGCCAGCTTCAGGAGGAAGCAAAAGGAGAAAGGTTCTCTGCCTTGCCTGGGTGGCAAAAAGAAGGTTCTTGTGAGGGTTTCTCCGCCTAGCCGTGGGGGCTAAAGGAGAGTCACTTTTTTGTAGTGCAATACTTGGAGGGTGCCTCCAAGGAGTGGACGTAGGTCGAGTCGACCGAACCACTATAATTTTCTGTGTTCCTTTTCTTGCTTCCGCGCTTTTAAATTCTGCATTTATTTTTGTGGTGTGACTTGGTTTATGCAATTTTCTTTTTTTGTAAAAAGAAGTTTTTAAAATACCAATTCACCCCCCCTCTTGGTTAGTTTGGGACTAAGTTCATAGGGCTTAACATCCCCATCAAACTTTCAAGTGGTATCAGAGCCTGATTCGAAAATTAAAGTTTGAAAATTTTTTGAATTTGATCCATGTCTAACTTTGGGAATCGCAACACTACGGAAGGGTATTCTATTACCCGACCTCCTCTGTTCGATAACCTACATTTTGATTTTTGGAAAACTCGCATGTCAACTTTTTTACAATCTATTGATTATCGCATGTGGATGCTTATTCAAGAAGGTTATTCTCCACCTTCTCGTGAAATTAATGGTTTTAAAACTGAAGTTGCTTTTACCGAATGGACTTTTGATGAACAAGATTTAGCTCAATTAAATGTGAAATGTTTGAATTGTTTTTTCTGTGCTTTGAAATCTGAGAATTACATGCGTGTTTCAACTTGTAAAATTGGTAAAGAAATTTGGGATAAATTGTACATTACTTATGAAGGCACTAATGAAGTTAAACAATCCCGTTTAAACTTTCTCTTGCATGACTATGAACTTTTTCGTATGAAACCTCATGAGTCGATTTCTGACATGTACACTAGGTTTACTCAGATTGCTACTTCATTGCATGCACTAGGAAAAGATCTTTCGAACTATGAAAAAGTTAATAAGATTTTGAGATGCTTGACTTCGTCCTATGATTTAAAAATTACTGCCATCACTGAATCTAAAGATTTGAACACCTATTCTATTGATAACTTGCTTGGCTCACTCATTGCTTACGAGCAAGGGGTGAATCAAAAAAATCTTGATACAGGTGAGAAGAAAAAGGAGAAAACAATTACATTGAAGGCACACAAATTGGATTCTGAATCTTCCGGGTCTGAAAGCGATGGAGTTGCCTTCATCACAAGGTAATTCAAAAGCTCTCTAAGGAAGAAACAAAAGCATCATCAAAGTTGGAGAAAAGGTAAGGATCATAAACATATTAAAGGATCTTCTGATGTTGTTTGTTTTGATTGCAGGAAACCTGGACATGTAAGAGCCGTTTGTCCTACACTTCAAGATCATTCAAGCAAAGAAAAGGAAAAAGGTGAGGAGAAAGCTAAGTCTAGGAAGGAGAATAAGAAAATACAAAGAGGTTTCTGGGCAGAATCTGGTACTGATTCCTCTGAGACTGAACCAGAGGAAGAGACTACAAACTTATGTTTCATGGGAGAAAATCAAAGTGATGAGGAAGAGGTATGTAAACCAACCTATGATGAATTGTTTGAAATTTGTGAAAAAATCCATACATCATACAAAAAACTTAAGAAAACTCATGCTAGCCTAAAATTAGAACATTCAAATCTACAAAAAGAGCATGAAGTTTTTCTCAATGATCATGCAACGATTGATTCAAATCACATGGCTCTCCTTGATGAATTTGATGAATTAAACAAGAAGCATTTGGAATTAGTTGATGAAGGTAATGCATTAAAAGCTTCACACACCTCACTTAAGGATGATCTTAAGAAATCTAAAGAGATTGAGAAAAATTTGAGGATTGAGAATAATGCATTAAAAAGAACTAACTTGAGAATTCAAAATGATTTGGAAACATATAAGAAAGCTAGGATGACACCAACTACTAATCAAAAGCCAGAACCTAGGAAGAGGCATTTTTACCCAAACCATTTAAGAAAACCTTTTCCTGGAATTCAATGTTTTTCTTGTGGCATGCTAGGACACATCTCACACACTTGCACAATTCACCATAATACATATTGGGTGTGGAGACCTAAGATGCATGATTCAAAGCATACCACATCTGCATTGCACTCTACATTTCCTAAGATAGAGCCCAAACCTGTTTGGGTTCCTAAAACTGACTGTTGTTAAGTTTTGCAGGTATGCTCTCACCAAAGACCTCGTGAGAGCATAAGATAGCTGGACATAAGGAGGCTTGCAGCTCAATTGCTTAAATCCGTTGCTTTATCACTTGCTTGAAATCTTTAGTTTTTGTGTGTCTTTTATTTTATTTGTTTGTGCTAGTTTTTTTTGTGCTCACTTTGTGTTGTTTTTAGTTTGCTTTATTTTTTTATTTTAGTTTTATGAGTTTTTTTTTTTTTTTTTTTTTTGTTTTTCACATTGGTCTTTATTTTTTGGCCTTCCATATGATGAAACTTCTCAAGCTTTTAAATATTGGAGTTTTGGAGATAGGATTTAGCTTTTCTAAATTAGTTAAAGGGAGTAAACTGTTGATGTTTTTCCCTTCTTCTGACTTTGTTTAGTGGCATGATTTTCTTCTATAAAACAAAAGTCTAAACTCAGTTTAACCAATGACTTTTTAAGATCTCTTTCTTATCTTGATACATTAAATTATCTTATGCATAATAGTCAAAATTCTTAGATATCATTCAAGCTTTTGAAATCTTACCATTGCAGTTATCACGTGATTTTGATTTTGTGTTGTGGATTGTTCTTCCCTATGTTAGAGAGAGAGCTCCTATTCTCTAATATTTGGAGGATATACTCACAACTAAGTATTTTTCTTTAAGGGTATATTAAAGAGTTTTTAGCTTGCAAGAGTTAAAATGGAAAGAGGCCAATGAAGCCAAATTGAAAAGAAAGATATATACACAAAAGTATATCAAAAATCAAAAGATGCTCAAAGAGCCAATAAAAGTGACAAGAGGCATAAAATTAGCCCACTAAATGCAAGCTATCATCTCTTTGGTAAAACTCTTAAAACTTAGAAAACTCATTGATTATGTGATACATTCAAAGATTTGATTTCAATTTCCATGATTGAGAAAAATTATTTTGGTTTATTATTTATGAGATATTTTAGTTGTTAACAAGTCTTGATTGGATCTTCTTATCCTTTTTTGTTATTCCGAGTTAGGCCTCTGTTTTTCCAAAAGAATTTTGTACCCTAAAAGATGTCCGATCTAGGGTTAACGGAATCAGTTTTTCTACCTTCTTCTTATTAGAATTTGTTAAACCTCCTGATTTCCTGAAAATTTTAAAAATTTAATTCGTGAAAAGAATTCTCATATGATGCCTCCATAAAACAAAAAAAAAAATAGAAAAATTAAAAAAAAAAAATAATGTTCGGTGTTTTTCATTGTGTTGTTTTTATTTTTTATTTTTTTGTCTTAGACTATTTTTTTTTCTTTTATTTTATTTTTGAGAGTCTTGATCATCATCATTCCTGTCTTGATTTCAAATTCTAGTCAGATCGGCCTGGCCGATATTTCTATCGTCCTGGCCGATATGACAAATTCTGTCCAAAATCTATCTGCTGATCATTTTCTGTGCTTACTGCAATTCATCGTCCTGGATGATTTGATCGAACTCATGGTGATAGTCCTGGCCGATAATATATTTGTCTGGCCGATTCATTCTATGTGCATCTTCCTGGCCGATACACTGGACCATCCCGGACGATCCACGTGTCAGCACGTTTTGATCTTTAAATTCGGCCCCGGACGATCCATTATTGGACCATCGGCCGGGCCGATCCACTGTTCGTTCTGGACGATACACGTGGAAAGCATTTAAAACGTTTTAACTTTGGCCGGTACGATCAATTATTGTGCATCGTCCTGGACGATACACCTAATCGGACCAAACGATCTGCTTTTTCAACGGTCGTCCGGACTGACTCCTCGGGCCGATAGCCTGTGTCTAATCGGCCTGGCCGATATCTGATCGGCCTGGATGATTGGACCGCCTTTTTGACCAATCGGCCTGTACGTAATTATTGAACCATATCGGCCTGGACGATTCCGCGATCGGCCAAAATGATATGGTCGTTTCTTTAAATTCAAGCCGATCCAGCCATGATTTTTCACTCCTCATCCTTTCTCCCTTTGTGTTTTTGCTTTGTACTCTCAAATGGATAGTGGGAAACGCGTCCGACAGACCTCTAAGAGTTCCTCGAGGGCAAGGATTGACCCTCATTTCTGGGAAGCAGAAGATGAAGCCGCATATCATCGTTATAAAGAATGTGGAATTACTGTTTCCAGAATTATCAATCCGGTCCACATCTCTTACCCGGTAACGGATCTTTTCGCTCACACCTCCCTTTGCTTCATTCTGTCTCTTGTTTTCCCTTTCAATTCAGAGTTCCTTCTAGAATTTTTTGCAAACCTTCGCATCAACCCTACCTTCACAGCCCTGTCCTCCTATGTGAATCGACGCCCTGTCGAAATCAAATATCAGGACTGTGTTGATCTTTTACAGCTATCCACCACCGGAGATAAGCTGCACATAATCGCCTATGACCCTGATTTTGACTGGTCCATGGCAAATCACTTTCTTTGCCAGACCAATGTACCTTACCATGTTGGAGAGACTAACTCTTTAGTCAGAGATGCTAGGACAATCTAACATGTCCTTCGCACCTCCGTCATTCCAAAACCCGGCAACCGAGTCCACATTACCCCTCTACTTTCCCTCACTACCTTCTACATCATGGCTCATAGGGAAATCAACACTGCGGACCTATTTTTTTGTTACATTGATCACCTAACAACAATTCGCGATCCAGGCCACAAAAGGAAGCCAAATCTAGCCTTAGGACACATCATAGCCTATGTTCTTTAAACTAAATAGCAAATTCAATATCCCAATCCACCAGACTTCCCAACTCTCTTCTACTCAAACAATTCCTTCAGCACCCTTCACAGTACTTGTCTCCACACTGAAGAACCTCAGAGGGCTAGAGAGGAGGAGGTTTCCGCTCCAACTCCCTTTCCTGACCCTGTTCCTCTCCACCAGCACTCACCGATTGATCAATTAATTGAGAGATTTGATCGTTGGGAGACCCGGTTTGACGCCTATGTTGCTGCCCAGGAGCAGCAACACTTTGAGGACATTGCCCGTTACGAGCATCACCGCGCTGATGATTTAGCTCGATTTGACAGTTTTCTTACTCACCAGCAGCAGCAGCATGACCAGGACATCGCCTAGTTCAATGCTCAGTTTACCACCCTTGCTAGTTACTTTCAGCAGCCACCTCCACCTCCTCCATCAGATGATCAGGATCCCTTGTTCTTTTAGTTTGTGCTTTGTGTTATTATTTCTTGTCTTTTTGTAGTTAGTCTTTCGTGATATTTTTCTGTTGTTTCTGGACTCTCTTTTTGTGATGACAAAAAGGGGGAGTAGGATAGGGTGTGGTAGGAAAAAGTTGATGTTGTAAATTTGATTTTCTAATGAATCTATTTTTGTTTAATTTTTTATTTTCCTACTTGTGTTTTGCCATCATCAAAAAGGGGGAGATTGTTGCAAATCTATTTTTCATGTCTTATGTTTTGATGATTGACAAATACTGTTTCTCTTGGACTGTTTGTTGCTTCTAACTTTTCAGGAATCGAAGATCGGACGATCAAAAAGGAGCCAAGTTCAGGAATGCGTAGGTTTAGGGTTGAGTCAGTCTGTACGTTTGATTTTTACCTTTTGAGTCTACTTGTAATAGTCAAAGAGACTGATGCTATGTAACCCTTCACACACACACTTGAGAGACTTAGAATTTCTGTTTTTACTCATATCGGCCAGGACGATTTCTTTTATCGGCCTGGACGATCAGCTTAAAACAGAAAGTCTAATTAAGGATTCTTAATTAAGGCAGCCGACATTACCAGATCGTCCTGGACGATACGTGTATCGGTCTGGACGATAAGCTCAAAACAGAAAGAAGTAGTCGTCATAGTCAAGTATGGTATATTGTATTTTTAAATTATCGGCCAGGACGATCCTATGATCGGCCTGGACGAAATTCACAAATTATGCCATAATTGTTTAGGAAATCAAGGGAGTAATTAAGGATGATTGATACGATCAGATCGTCCTGGACGATCGGAGGATCGGTCGGGACGATCTAGTCAAAAACCTTAAGGTACTTTAGGACGATCAATATCGGCCAGCTCGTATCCAGGGCTATTGTCAGGACGATTTTCCTCTGATTTGAACTGATCGGCCAGGACGATCGTGTGATCGGCCAGGATGATCAAGCCAATTTTCAATCATCCTGTTTTCCATCCAGGGCGATGCTCTGGCTGATCATCATTGATTTGTACTGATCGGCCAGGCCGATGTCCATATCGGCAACTTGCAATTAATAAACACTTTTGAAGTTTTTCTATTTAAGAGCTCTTGTTCAACATTTTTAAAAACTTTTGGCTGCTGCCTTGACCTGAGAAGACCTTGAGGAGAGAAAGAGAGAGAGGAGAGAGAGAGAGGATCTTGTGAGGGGGAGCTTGTGAGGGGTTTCACAAGGGTTGCTTCAAGGATCTCTCTGCGTCGTCTTCGTCTAGAGTTTCTCGTCCGTGAAAGGGTCGGTAGAGGTAAGGAGTTTTGCTTTTGGTTTTGGTTCTCTGCCAGCTTCAGGAGGAAGCAAAAGGAGAAAGGTTCTTTGCCTTGCCGGGGTGGCAAAAAGAAGGTTCTTGTTAGGGTTTCTCCGCCTAGCCGTGGGGGCTAAAGGTGAGTCACTTTTTTATAGTGCAATACTTGGAGGGTGCCTCCAAGGAGTGGACGTAGGTCGAGTCGATCGAACCACTATAAATTTCTGTGTACCTTTTCTTGCTTCCGCACTTTTAAATTCCGCATTTATTTTTGTGGTGTGACTTGGTTTATGCAATTTTCTTTCTTTGTAAAAAGAAGTTTTTAAAATACCATTTCACCCCCCCCTCTTGGTTAGTTTGGGACTAAGTTCATAGGGCTTAACATCCCCATCAAACTTTCAAGAATTTCTATTTTTACTCATATCGGCCAGGACAATTTTTTTGATCGACCTGGACGATCAGCTTAAAACAGAAAGTCTAATTAAAGATTCTTAATTAAGGCAGCCGACATTAATAGATCGTCCTGGACGATACGTGTATCGGCCAGGACGATAAGCTCAAATCAGAAAGAAGTTGCCGCCATAGACAATTAAGGTATACTGTATTTTTTAATTATCGGCTAGGACGAGCCTTGGATCGGCCTGGACGATGTTCACAAATTATGCCATAATTGTTTAGAAAATTAAGGGAGTAATTAAGGATGATTGATACTATCATATCATCCAGGACGATCGCAGTATCGGCCCGGACGATCCAGTCAAAAACCTTAAATTACTTCAGGACGATCAATATTGGCCAGCCCGTATCCAGGGCTATTGTCAGGATGATTTTTCTCTGATTTGAATTGATCAGCCAAGACGATCGTGAGATCGGCCTGGACAATCAAGCCAATTTTCAATCGTCCTGCTTTGCATCCAGGGCTATACTCTGGCCGATTTTCATTAATTTGTACTGATCAGCCAGGCCGATGTCAATATCGACCTGGACGATATTATCGGCAACTTGCAATTAATGAGCTCCTTTGAAGCTCTTCTATTTAAGAGCTCTTGTTCAACATTTTTCAAAGACCTTTGGCTGCTGCCTTGACCTGAGAAGATCTTGAGGAGAGAAAGAGAGAGAGGAGAGAGAGAGAGGAACTTATGAGGGGGAGCTTGTGAGGGGATTCACAAGGGTTGCTTCAAGGATCGCTCTGCTTCATCTTCATCTAGAGTTTCTCATCCGTGGAAGGGTCGGTAGAGGTAAGGAGTTTGCTTTTGGTTTTGGTTCTCTGCCAGCTTCAGGAGGAAGCAAAAGGAGGAAGGTTCTCTGCCTTGCCGGGGTGGCAAAAAAGAGGTTCTTGTGAGGGCTTCTCCGCCTAGTTGTGGGGGCTAAAGGAGAGTAACGTTTTGTAGTGTAATACTTGGAGGGTGCCTCCAAGGAGTGGACGTTGGTCGAGTAGACCGAACCACTATAAATTTCTGTGTTCTTTTTTTTGCTTTCGCACTTTTAAATTCCGCATTTAGTTATGTGGTGTGATTTGGTTTATGCAATTTTCTTTCTTTGTGAAAAGAGTTTTTAAAATACCAATTCACCCCCCCCCTCTTGGTTAGCTTGGGACTAAGTTCATAGGGCTTAACATCCCTAGCGAACTCTCAAGTGGTATCAGAGCTGGATTCGAAAATTAAAGTTTGAAAACTTTTTGAATATTATCTATGGCTAACATTGGGAATCGTAACATTACGGAGGGGTATTCCATTACCCGACCTCTTTTGTTCGATAACCTACCTTTTGATTTTTGGAAAACTCGCATGTCAATATTTTTACAATCTACTGATTATCGCATATGGATGCTTATTCAAGAAGGTTATTCTCCACCTTCTCGTGAAATTAATGGTGTTAAAACTGAAGTTGCTTTTACTGAATGGACTTTTGATGAATGAGATTTAGCTCAATTAAATGCAAAATATTTGAACTGTTTTTTCTATGCTTTGAAATCTTAAGATTACATGTGTGTTTCAACTTGCAAAACTGGTAAGGAAACTTGGGATAAATTGTGCATCACTTATGAAGGTATTAATGAAGTTAAACAATCTCGTTTCTCTTGCATGACTACGACTTTTTCGTATGAAAACTCATAAATCGATTTCTGACATGTACACTAGGTTTACTCAGATAGTTACTTCATTGCATGCACTAGGAAAGGAACTTTCGAACTATGAAAAAGTTAACAAGATTTTGAGATGCTTGCCTTCGTCTTATGATGCAAAATCACTGTAATCCCTGAATCTAAAGATTTGAACACCTATTCTATTGATAACTTACTTGGCTCACTCATTGCTTACGAGCAAGTGGTGAATCAAAGAAATGTTGATGCAGGTGAAAAGAAAAAGGATAAAACAATTGCATTGAAGGCTCACAAATCGGATTTTGAATCTTCCGGGTCTGAAAGCGATAAAATTGCCTTCATCACAAGGCAATTCAAAAGCTTTCTAAGGAAGAAACAAAAGCATCATCAAAGTTGGAGAAAAGGTAAGGATCACAAACATGTTAAAAGATCTTCTGATGTTGTTTATTTTGAATGCAGAAAGCCTGGACATGTGAGAACTGATTGCCCTACGCTTAGAGATCAATCAAGAAAAGAAAAAGGTGAGGAGAAAGCTAAGTCTAGGAAGGATAAGAAGGAAAAATAAAGGAGCTTTTGGGCGGAATCTGGTACTGATTCCTCTGAGACTGAACCAGAGGAAGAGACTACAAACTTGTGTTTCATGGGAAAAGATCAAAGTGATCAAGAAGAGGTATGTGAACTTTCCTACGATCAACTTCTTGAAGTTTCAGAAAAAATTCATGCATCATAAAAGAAATTAGAGAAAACTCATGCTAGCTTGAAGTTAGAATTCTTAAATCTACAAAAAGAGCATGAAATTTTGATTAAAGACCATCAAACAATTGATTCAAATCACATGGCTTTACTTGATGAATTTGATGAGTTAAATAAAAATCATGGTGAGTTAGTTGGAGAGCATGATGCATTGAAAATATCACACACATCTCTTGAATCTGATTTTAAGAAGTCAAAGGAGATAGAGAAAAATTTGAGGATTGAAAATGAAGTTTTAAAAAGCACAAACTTGAAGTTTCAAAATGATTTAGAAGCATATAAGAAAACTAGGATGACTGCTACTACTAATCAATTGCCAAATCTCAGGAAGAGGCATTATAACTCAAATCATTTAAGAAATCCCTTTCCTAGAGTTAGATGTTTTTCATGTGGCATGCTAGGACACATCTCACACACCTGCACGATTCACCATAGTACACATTGGGTGTGGAGACCTAAGGTGCATGATCCACAGCATATCACACATGCATTGCATTCTTCTCTTAATAAGAAGGAACCCAAACCTTCTTGGATTCCTAAATCTAACATTTGATTATTTTGCAGGAGGGCTCTCACAAAAGACCTCATGAGAGTATGTGGTACCTGGACAGTGGATGCTGTCGACATATGACTGGTGATGCTAGCCAGTTTGTTGTACTAGAGTCCAGGACTGGAGGCAAGGTTACTCTTGGAGACAACACCACCAGGAAGGTGGTAGGAGCAGGTATAATTGGTAATTCCAAGAACCTTATGATTGAAAATGTTTTTCTTGTAGATGGATTGAAGCACAACTTGCTCAGCATCAGTCAATTCTGTGACAAAGGCTTCATCGTGCAATTCTTCGCGGATTCATGCATTGTAAGTTTAAGTAACAATACTATTTTGCAGGGAAAGAGGGTCAACAATGTCTACATGCTTGATTTAAATAACATTGAATGCGCTGCTTCTTTTTGCTTAAAAACTGTGATTGATAATTCTTGGTTATGGCACAGGAGGCTTTATCATGCTAGTATGAAAACCCTTAGGAAAGTGACCCAAAAGGACCTAGTTAGAGGTGTCCCCAAACTTAAGTTTAGAAAAGACCACCTTTGTGATGCCTGTCAATTAGGAAAGCAAGTCCACTCCTCTTTTCACCCCATTTAGGACATTAGCACCTCTAGACCTTTAGAAGTCCTTCACATGGATTTGTTTGGACCCATTAGCACTGCTAGTTTGGGAGGGAAAGTCTATGGTTTTGTGATTGTTGATGACTACTCAAGGTTCACTTGGACTAGATTTCTTTCACATAAAAATGAGTCTTTTGAGGAGTATAAAACTTTTTCTACTTGGATTCAGAAGAAGCTAGGTTGTGAGATTTTGACCATCCATAGTGATCATGGGGGAGAGTTTGAAAATGAAAGATTTGGAGATTTTTGTGAGGACAAGGGAATTAGCCATAATTTTTTAGCCCCTAGAACCCCCCAGCAGAATGGGGTAGCTGAAAGGAAGAACCGGACCCTGGTGGAAGCCGCTAGAGCCATGCTTGATGAGTATTCACTTCCAAAATACTTTTAGGTTGAAGCGGTTAACACAGCTTGTTATGTGTTGAATAGGGTGAATGTTAGAGCCAAAATAGAAAAGACACCCTATGAGATCCTTAAGGGTAGGACACCCAATCTTTCCCACCTTCATGTCTTTGGTTGTAAGGTTTTCATTCACAACAATGGGAAGTCTCACTTGGGAAAATTTGATCCTAAATCTGATGAAGGAGTATTTTTGGGATATTCTAGTGTTGGGAAGTCTTTTAGGATGTTTAACAAAAGAACTTTGATGGTGGAAGAAACAACCCATGTAGTTTTTGATGAGTCTTATCCTAAGAAACATAGAGTTGAAGATGATGATGTTGGAGAGATTACAAGTGGGTTAGAAAATTTGGGGAAGGAGAGTGAGCACCTAAGTGATAGAGGAGTAGAAGGAGTCACCCAAGGAATAGAAAATTTTGATGAAAGGGGAGAAACTTTATACACTTTGCCTAGAGATTGGAGATACTCTACTAGTCACCCGAAGGATTTGATCTTAGGAGACCCTTCTAGTGGAGTTAAGATTAGACATGGACTTAGGAAAGAGGTGAACCACTCTGCCTTTATTTCTATGACTGAACCCATCACCATTAACCAAGCCCTTTCTGATGAGTTTTGGATTTTAGCAATGCAAGAAGATTTGAATCAATTTATTAGGAATGATGTTTGGGAACTTGTGGAAATACCTAAAGGACAAAGTGTAGCTGGAATAAAGTGGGTCTTTAAGAACAAAGTGAATGATTTAGGAGTGGTGGTGAGGAATAAAGCAAGATTGGTAGCTAAGGGGTACAATCAAATAGAAGGGATAGACTTTTGCCCCTGTAGCTAGATTGGAAGCCATTAGAGTGCTATTAGCCTTTGCCTGTTATAAAGGATTTAAGCTTTTCCAAATGGATGTCAAGAGTGCCTTTTTAAATAGGGAAATAAAAGAAGATGTTTTTGTAGAACAACCTCCAAGTTTTGAGAGTTCTCAATTTCCAAATCATGTGTTTAAATTAAAAAAGGCTTTGTATGGTTTAAAGCAGGCACCTAGAGCTTGGTATGAGAGGCTTAGCACATTCTTACTAGAGAGGGAGTTTGTCAAGGGGAGCGTAGACACCACCCTTTTTCTTAGAAAAGTTGGAGATGATTTACTCATTGTTCAGATTTATGTTGATGATATACTCTTTGGATCTTCTAATAAAAATTTGTGTGATGATTTTTCTAAAACAATGAGTAGAGAGTTTGAGATGAGTTTGATGGGAGAGTTGTCATACTTTTTGGGGTTTAGCATAAAACAATTGGAAGATGGAACTTTTCTAAATCAAACAAAATACATAAAGGACATTTTGAAGAAATATGAGTTGGACAAAGCCAAGCCAATTAACACCTCCATGACTTCTAGTGCTCCATTGGATAAGGACCCAAGTGGTAAGTCTGTTGATCAGAAGAAGTATAGAGACATGATTGGATCTTTACTTTACTTGACTGCAAGCCGACCTGACATCATATTTAGTGTTTGCCTTTGTGCTAGATTTCAAGCTGACCCTAAGGAATACCACATGACTGCTGTTAAGAGGATTTTTAGATACCTTTTGGGGACACAAGGATTAGGGATTTGGTACCCTAGACATAGCACTTCTTTTGAGATTATTGTTTTTTTTTACTCTGATTTTGCAGGATGCAAGGTGGATAAAAAGAGCACTTCTGGAACTTATCAATTCATTGGACAATCTTTGGTCTCTTGGTCTAGTAGGAAGCAAAACTCTGTTGCACTTTCCACTGCTGAAGCTAAATACATTGCTCTTGAAAGTTGTGTGGCCCAAGTCCTTTGGTTGAAACAACAGGTATTGGATTTAGAATTACATGTAAGTACCATCTCAATCTTTTGTGACAATACTAGTGCAATATGCATCTCTAAGAATCCTATCCAACATTCAAGGACTAAACACATCGACATTAGGCATCACTTCATTAGAGATCATGTGACTAAGGGAGACATTGAGTTAAACCATGTGACAACTGAAAATCAACTCGCGGACATCTTTACTAAACCATTGGCCTTCGATACTTTCAGCTCTTTAAGGACCAGGTTGGGTGTGATTGACATAAATGCATGAAACGTTTTCCTTTGTTTTTTCTTTTTGCTTTTTATTTTCTTTTGCTTTTGGTTCCTTTTTATTGCTTTATCTTTTTTTTTTAGTTTTATTTTTTCCTTTTATCTCTCTTTTCTTAGTTTTCAAAATCATCCCTAATATGATACTATATTACTTGTCCTTGCCTTTGGAAATTTGTAGTCAATATGTTTTCATCTACTTAATCTCTTAGATAGTAGAAATATTTTGTGATTGTGTCTCTTTCTCTAACCTAATTTAGTGACATAGTTTTCTTTTCTAATCAAAAGTCTATCTCAAATTAATGATTATTTATGAAATTAGGATCTTTTCTTAAGCTTGCTTAAGCAAATCTAACTTGTATTTATAATGATTAAAGTCTTTTTGTCACATCAATAAGATCCCTCGTTACTCTTGTCTTTGATTATTAATCCTGCTTGTGGTAATTCTTCCTTATGTTAGAGAGAGAGCTCCTATTCTCTAATATCTGAGAAGATATATTCACAACTAGGATTTTTTAAGGGATTATAAAAAAGAATCTAGCTTGCAAAAATAAAAAAGAAATTGGCCAATGATGCCAACAAAAGAAGCGCAAAGACGCCAAAAATTGAAAAATCTATAAAAAGATGCGCAAAGCGCCACAAAATTGAAAAGAGGCATAAAATGAGCCCACTCAAAAGAAAGCTACTCTCTCTTTTTAAATCTCTTAGAAATTAGAAGTTTTGGTTCTCAAAGGCTTGATCTCGATTATCGTACGATTGTGACAAATCCACCTTACTTCATTATTTCATGAAGATATTTTTCTTACGACAAGTGGTAGGTGGATTCCTTTTCTCATATCCAATTAATTATTTGAAATAGGTCATTGGTTTCCAAAGACGATTCTACCCTAAGAAAACGTTTTGAGCTAAGGGGAAACCATGAACGGATATTCTACTATTCTATGGATTAATGTGATTGGTAACTCATTAACTCACAATTTTTTTTTTAAGTCAATCACATGGAATACTATATCATTGATATGCCTTGATTAAAATTAAAAAAAAAAGGGGGGGGGGGATCTCTTTTGCTTTACTTTCTTGTACCCTCCTTTTTGATATGTCAAAAGGGGGAGAAGTTTATGAGGTTCCTTTTTTCATCAATCCTGAATTTTTTCTATTAACTCTTTTTGTAGTGTTTTGCCATCATCAAAAAGGGGGAGATTATTGCAAACCTATTTTTTATGTATTATGTTTTGATGATTAACAAATACTATTTCTCTTGGACTACTTGTTGCTTCTAACTTTTCAGGAATCGAAGATCGGACGATCAAGAAGGAGCCAAGTTCAGGATTGCGTAGGTTTAGGGTTGAGTAAGTCTGTACGTTTGAATTTCACCCCTTGAGTCTACTTGTAATGGTCAAAGAGACTGATGCTATGCAACCCTTCACACATACACTTGAGAGACTTAGAATTTCTATTTTTACTCATATTGGCCAGGACGATTTTTTTGATCGGCCTGGACGATCAGCTTAAAACAGAAAGTCTAATTAAGAATTTTTAATTAAGGCAGCCGACATTAACAGATTGCCCTGGACAATACGTGTATCGGCCAGGATGATAAGCTCAAAACAGAAAGAAGTTTCCACCATAGACAATTAAGGTATACTATATTTTTTTAATTATCGGCCAGGACGATCCATGGATCGGCCTGGATGATATTCACAAATTATGCCATAATTGTTCAAGAAATCAAGGGAGTAATTAAGGATGATTGATATGATCATATCGTCCAGGACGATCGAAGGATCGGCCCGGACGATCCAGTCAAAAATCTTAAGTTACTTTAGGATGATCAATATCGGCCAGCCCGTATCCAAGGCTATTATCAGGACGATTTTCCTTTGATTTGAATTGATCAGCCAGGATGATTGTGAGATCGGCCTGGACGATCAAGCCAATTTTCAATCGTCCTGCTTTGCATCCAGGGCTATGCTCTGGCCGATCTTCATTAATTTGTACTGATTGGCCAGGCTGATGTCAATATCGGTCTGGACGATATTGTCGGTAACTTGCAATTAATGATCTCCTTTGAAGCTCTTCTATTTAAAATCTCTTGTTCAACATTTTTTAAAGACCTTTGACTGTTGCCTTGACCTGAGAATACATTGAGGAGAGAAAGAGAGAGAGGAGAGAGAGAGGATCTTGTGCGGAGGAGCTTGTGAGGGGATTCACAAGGGTTGCTTCAAGGATCGCTCTGCTTCATCTTTGTCTAGAGTTTCTCGTCCGTGGAAGGGTCGGTAGAGGTAAGGAGTTTGCTTTTGGTTTTGATTCTCTGCCAGCTTCAGGAGGAAGCAAAAGGAGGAAGGTTCTCTGCCTTGCCGGGATGGCAAAAAGGAGGTTCTTGTGAGGGCTTCTCCGCCTAGCTGTGTGGGCTAAAGGAGAGTCATGTTTTGTAGTGCAATACTTGGAGGGTGCCTCCAAGGAGTGGACGTAGGTCGAGTCGACCGAACCACTATAAATTTTTTGTGTTCTTTTTCTTGCTTCCGCACTTTTAAATTCCGCATTTAGTTCTGTGGTGTGATTTGGTTTATGCGATTTTCTTTCTTTGTGAAAAGAGTTTTTAAAATACCAATTCACCCCCCCTCTTGGTTAGCTTGGGACTATGTTCATAGGGCTTAACATCCCTAGCGAACTCTCATCCTTATCCTCAATAATTATCCATATCACTTCACCAAGATCTTCATACAGTAAGTCATAAATCACTAGCTCTCTTAGCTAGTGATTTATTAAGTTGACCAATTTAGGATAACACAGGTTAGCTCAATTGATCATCCAGCTCAATCACCACTATTTGAACTTCAAGTCACCCTTGATCTTCACCAAATTTCACTTAACATAACCCCTAGTGGATTTGACATGCATGATCACCTTGACCTAGTCAGCAACTGACTTGCACATCTAAGCCCGTCTCATTAAATTAGACCCATTTTAGTTAACAAACTACACTCAGTCATATACAGTTATGCATACCATGTCAAGACTCCAATCTTACTCCATCATATAGTTCAAACACAATTTAACTCATCATGAGTCAAATCCTAATGAAATTTACCAAGTCAACAAATTAAACTTGGTCAAACCCATTCATACATCAATGTTGCATTCAAACATCATCAACATAGAATTAAACTATTGTCCATTGATGTTAGTAGCAAGCCAACCATTCCTATGGTCCATATTAGTAGCATAGAATAGTTAATTTATCAAACAATTAACCTAAGCTTAAATAAGCCTCATATGGTCAAACAACCTAGCTTATGCATTTCCCTTTAATCCTAGTTCATTCAAGATGTTAATAATTATTCTAGGAACATCTTAGACCTTAGTCCAACCTAATTCAATCCATTGGTTCAACCCAAATAGCCCAAGTGGTCCCCTCCCATGTGGAATGACCTATGGTAGTTTTCTCCCTAAGTAGCTCCCTCTACTACCTAACGACCTTGTATAGTTCCCTAATATCTAAGCCCTCCATCTAATTAATCAAAACCATCCAAGTGAGCTCCAACAGTTAAATTCAGTAAAACCACTGCAATCCCTCATTCCAACCATAGCACTCTCTCAAAACCTCCTCTAAATATTTGTGTTTTTTCATTTTTCACCCCAACAGTCTTTAGACATTCCCCCAAACATCTTCTATCCATTTGAAGCTTACTGAAAATGAGGTCAATGAAGGATCAATGGCTTATCCATCCCAACTATTCAAGCTTCTAATACAGACCTTCTCCAACCTTAGCATTTTCATAAAAGTTATGGAGAATCTCTTAAACAAGGAAACCAACCATCAAAGTCCCACTGAGACCAATCATATTAAGGTAAAATCTAAACCCGCATTTGCTTATATTTATAAATTGTCTCCTGAAAACTCTACCAAATGCTGTAAAAACACAACCCCATTTTTCCTTTCATCGTAATATATCTCTGTCTAAAGTTTTACATCATTTGGATATTCCTATTAATGAGGAAAAGAAAAAATAAGGCTAGGCTTTTTTGTTGTTAAGTGATAAAGATGATATCACCACTGTTCGTTTATTCAATTTGATTTAGATGGTCAAGATCTCCCCTTCTTCAGATCTCATTCAACAACTCTAATTCTCATATACCATGGATTATAATCTGAACCCTTGGACTAGAACCATAATAGATCCAATGGCTATGCAAAAAGTAATGCTTGATAAGTTATCCAACTCAGTTGACTACCTCCATCTACGTAGCTCATTTGATTGTGGCTGCGTGCAAAGGAGTAGTGAGATAGCCTACCATCAATTTGATTAATTTTAAATTAAATTTAAATTGTAATTTCAAAATAAACTTACAAAAATTCAAGAAAATTCAATTTTTTTTATCAAAATTAAGCATATTATACTACCATGGAATCAGGGTGAAGTGCTTTATTTAATAAAATTAGAATCAATTCAATCTAAGGTATCATTTGTGAGAAAACTAAGTTATTTAATTATTTATTTTTTTGTGAATTATTTTTAAACTATTCAATGGATTGAGCATAATTTTGGCAAATTATAATTATAGAATGTTATACATATCCTATAATTTTCCTAGGCCCAATATATATATATATATATATATATATATATATATATATATATATATATATATATATATATATATATATATATATATATATATATATATATATATAGAGAGAGAGAGAGAGAGAGAGTAATCTATATATAAATCCTTACCAAAAAATTTAAAATTTCATCACATCATTTTCATATTAATTTAAGACACCAATTTGTTTTGGTTGGATTCTATTTGCATATAAGGGTAAGTGAGAAATAATTGTTGATCCTATCTTAATGTTAGTGACACTTAAGAAGAATAATTATGGTTTAGGTTTGTGAATTTTCTAAAATGTTAGAAATTCATACACACGTAAAATAGGAATAAAACTTTAAATTAGTGAACTTAGACACATTATACACTCTAAAATTAAAAAAAAAAATCTTTGGGATCACAGTAACATAGACACAGTGTAACATCTCTCTGCTCTGGTGCTTCGGCCGATTCTTTAGTGATCTACAGTTTGCCTACTCGCTCTCTCTTCAGGCAGCTTCTAGCGTGGTTTACTGTGGATTTTCCTCTCTATTTCTTTCCATTTTTGTTCCTTCTTTGTTTTTAAGATTGTTGAGCATTTTGTTTTGATTTTTGTTATTGATTTTGCTAGTTTTGGGGCTAAAGACCCCATCATCATCTTTTCATTCAAAAGTTAAGGTTCCTAGTAGAAAATCTCGTTCCTTTAAGGATGTGCTTGCTGGCTCTTCCTCTGCTTCATCCTAGCTCCAGTTTGTTCATGCTTCATTTAAGGGTGTCCCGCTTTAATGTTTGATGATTCAGTTGTATCTCAGTTGGCTACCCCCTTTCCTCTTACTTTAGTTAGAAAATTTCTCATTAGGTGATCTAATCAAGATATTATTTGCAAGTTTTTCATTAATATAAAGCTTACAGGTTCCTTTCATTTTGGTTTGCTTAATCCCCATTATGTGGCGATTCAACTGAGCAATGATTTGGATTATAGCCGTATTTTCTCAAGAAGATCTTACTAGATTCATGCTTGTCAAATGAGACTCCTCAAATGGACACTATACTTTGATGTCCATGAGAACTCCCCAATTTCTCCTATTTGGGTTTCTTTTCCTAATCCGAGGCTTCATTTATTTAACTCACAAATTCTCTTTAGTCTTTCTTATATTCTTGATAGGCCATTACAAACGAATCAAGTGACAGCTTCAATTTCTCATCCGTCGGTGGATCGTGTTTTAGTAGAGTTAGATATTTTAAAAAAGCATCCTACTGAGATAAGGATAGGATCCAAATTGAATGGTTATTTTCAAAAAGTTGAATTTGAAAACTTCCTTATCTTTTGCTCACATTTTAAGATGCATGGGCATGGTTTGAGTAAGTGCTTTAAACTCCATCCGCATTTTAAGAGGGAGAAAGAAATTGCCAGGCAGTCCAAGGTGAATGAGGGTATTTTAAATGACCAGATTAATGTTGATTTTAACCATACTACTGCTGAGGCTAGTGAGAAAGTTCTGGGTAATGATGTAGTTATTCTATATCTTGGTATAATTCAGACTGAACCAACCTCTTCTAATGGGGTTGAACTTCTCAATGATTAAAGTGTGGATCTCAAGATGTATATTATATTGTGTTTTGATCAATCTGGAAGGAAGAAACAAATGTTACCAAGCTATTTTAATAGCAATACCGTGCCTTCTTCTTCATCTATTCCTTATGTTTCAAAGAAAACTTTGTATGATATGGTTTTTATTTCTATTGACACTATATGTTCTAATCTGCCAAATCTCATATCATTACGAATGAGTAGGTTAATGAGTTGAGTCAAGAAAGAGCTAAGCCTATAATGCCAGAGGTTGATTTAACCCAAGTAGAGAGGTTGGCTATTATTCAAACCAAGAAAGTGAGGCAGATTAGTGGAATTGTTTTGAACAATGAAACCATGGTGGAAGATGCCGTTTTCTTTATGGAAGGTGAGTTGCCTTTTTCTAGGGGGTATTCATGTTTGATATATGAATGTAAGCTTCCGTTAACTGATAATTATCTTAGTGATGCTTTTACTGACAAGATGAGGTTGATATGTTGGCTAAATATTTTGCTAGAGATGATAATGACATGAGTTATACAGAGGGTCGTGGTAAGAGAGCTAGGAAACCAAAAAAATGTCATTTTATATTCACCTAAAAACCCACATTTGCAAACTTCTCATTAATTATTACTTTTTATTTTTAACATGATTATTTGGATGCCTTTCTTCTAATTTTAGAGTTAAAATTTTTTGCGGTATTCATAATGTGTCTATTCTTGTCTTGCTTGAGCCTCATATTTTTGCTGATAAATTACTTGGTACCGCTAAATTTATGGGATTTAAACATGCTATGTCGAATGTGGCCAATACAATATGGGTTTTTTGGAAAGGTTTTATTAGAATAGATATCATTGGTGATTTTACTCAAGTCTTGCATTATAATATTTAAAGTTCTAGTTTTCAATGTTGTGCTTCTTATATTTATGCTACCTCCTCTCGTTATATTAGATAGATTTTATGGGATCAAATAATACATTTTCATAGTATTTTCAATCTTCCTAGGCTAGTTGGAGGAGATTTTAATACTATAACTAACCCATTTGAGCGCATAAGGAGATCTCTCCCTATCTATCAATTGATGGAGGATTTCAATAGTGTGATTATGGATTGCAACCTAAATGATATTGGTCTTTCTAGTAATAATTTCACTTGCCATCGTGGGCATTTATGTCAAAGGTAATATAGGGTTTTATTTAATGATTATTAGCTTAAATCTTCTAAGTCTACTAATGTTGAGCATCGTAATCGAACCCTCTCTGATTATTCTCCTCTTCTTATTAAAATTAAGAATAGAGCTAGGGGTATTTCATCTCAATTTAGATTTCAAGATATGTGGTTGCTTCATGAATCTTTTTTGGATTTGGGTAAGAATAATTGGCAAGCCCCTATATATCCTAATAACTCTATCTTTGGTATGAATAGATTTAGGCTTAAGCTAAAAAGACTAAAGTAAATTTTAAATTGGTGGAACCAAAATATTTTTAAAAATCTTTTTTCTATCATTTTAATTGTAGAAGATAAGGTCAATTCTTATGAGAGTCACTGTTAGTTGGTTCCTTCAGATGCTAACTTCTATTTGTTTAGAGAGGTTAAAGATGGGCTCTATAAATTACAAGCTCAGGAAGAATTTTTTGGAAATAGAATGTGACTGTTAAACAACTAATTGAAGATGATAGCAATACTAAATACTTTCATTCCTTGGTTAAAAAGAAACATGAAATTAATTATATTCATAAAATTAATCGTGTCGATGGCTCTTTTACTGAGGATGACGCTGAAATTGCCAATTTGGTTGTTCAAAATTTTCTAAATCATCTCAATAAAACCTTTAATCCTTCTATTATTGACATCTATATATCAATAATAATCTTTTTTCTCATGATGATAATATTGGTTTGTCTAAATCTCCTTCTCTTGAGGAGGTTAAGGATACTATTTTGGTATGAATAATGATTATGTGGCTGGTCCTGATGGTTTTATGATGAAGTTTTTTCAAAAACTTGGCCTATTATTATAATGATATTTTTTCTTCTATCACTGATTTCTTCAATGGCAATCCTATACCTAAGTTTTTTTACTTCTACTTCTACAAAAAATCAATCGTTGTGCTCTATTATGGTTTTTTGGTTGATCTCGAGGCAATTCTAGGGTTTGCATTTCTACGCATCTCTGATCCTTCTCCTGGATATTTTCTTTCACTTTTTTCATGATTTTCATTCTCTTGGTTTTTTCTTTGTTTATTTTTTAGCTTGGTTTTGAGGTTTATCATTGGTTATTTTTAGGGGGGGGGGGGGGGGGGGGGGGGGGGGGGGGGGGGGGGGGGGGTTGGCGGGGGGCGGGTGATGACGTCTCCGAAGACGTTGTCCATCCCAATTGCTTCTTTGGTTTCGAGCGGTAAGACCTGTTCTATTAAGGATGTCTTGGCGGGTTCTTCATCATCTTCTTTTACCAAGGTTCAGTTTGTGCACACTTCATTTAAAAGTTGTCCTGTCCTAATGATTGAGGATTCAATTGTTTCACAACTTGCTGCGCATTTTGTGTTCACGTTCATTGGTAAATTTGTTCTTCGTCATCCTAATCTGGATGTGATCCAAAAGTTTTTTTTAGCCTTAAACTTTCTGGTTCCTTCAATATCAGTTTGTTGGATCCTCGTCATATTGCTATACAACTTACTAATGACTTAGATTATAGTCGCATTATCTATAGGAGATTATATTTTATTCATTCTTGTCAAATGAGGTTACTTAAATTGACACCAAATTTCGATGTGTAGGAGGAATCTCCTCTTGCTCCTATGTGGATCTATTTTTAAAATTTACGGCCTCACTTTTTTAATTTGCAAATTTATTTTGGATTGGCCTCGGTGTTTTGCAAATCCTTACAAACTAACCAGGCTACTGCTTCCTTATCTTGTCCCTCGATGGATTGTGTTTTAGTTGAGTTAGATATTTCTAAGAAACATACTATTGAGATATGGGTTGTTTTGAAATTAAGTGGTTATTTTAAAAAGGTGGAGATTGAAAAACTACTATTTTTTGTTCTCACTATAAAATGCATGGATAAGGGATGAATGAATGCTTTCGATTTCATCCTCATCTTCGTAAGGAGAAAGTCTGATCTAAAGATTTACATGAAAATGACAATTTGGTTGGGAATGAGGTTAATTTTTTTCAAGCGGTGAAGGCAAATGTCACTAATTTGCAGGATATGGTGGTGCATAATACTCCTTAAGTGATTGAGGACACTATTTCTAAGGCCCTGGAGGTAATGATACTATTAATCTTTCTATCTCTACCCTACATGACATTCATAATATTATTCCTAAACATAATGTGGGGAAAGATATTATTGAGCATTGGTTGGATAGTATTTCATATCCTAACATTGTTCCTGCTCTTGATAATACTAGTTGTGTTTTAAACAATATCTTGACTATTATGGATTCTGCTACGATGCTTAATATATTAACTAATTTGGTTTCTAATTCTTTTATTAGTGCTATTCAGGAGAAAAACCAAGTGGCAATAGCGAAAGGTGGAGTTGATAAAGGGAATTCAGTTATGACAGATGATCATCCTTCAGAGCAAGAATTTCGCTAGAAAGGTGTGTCTGAGGCTAGAATTACTCAAATTGAAGTTGGTCACTGAATTTCTTCCCAATATGAGGTGTTGATGTTGGGGAGTGGTGTGTTCAACAAAGTTACTAATATGGAAGGTCATGTTTTCTCCGGTAAAGATGAATTGTCTCTTTCTAGGGAGCACTCTAGTACGTTGAATGAAAGTATGTTACCCTTGAATGAGCATTACCCTAGAAGTGTTTTTACTAATAATGAAGATATGGATTTGATGGCTAAATGTTATGCTAGATATGATAATGATACTAGTTTTACCAAGGGTCATGGTAGAAGAGGTAGGAAACCTAAATTTTGTTTTTTTAATTCTCCTCGTAACACCCGCTATCATACTTCCCATTTATTTTGGTTTTTATGTTTAGTGCTATCATTTAAAATGTTAGGGGCATTGTTTGTTCTTCTTCTAAGGTGAGAGTTAAGAACTTATGTTGTATCTTTCTTCTTTTCTTACTTGAACCTCTAATTTCCTCTGATAAGTTACATAGTACTGCTAAGTATTTGGGTTTTAAACATGCTTTGCCCAATGTTCCTAATAAAATCTGGGTCTATTGGAAATATTTTGTTCAGGTGGATGTCATTGGTGATTATACCCAAGTCATCCACTGTAATATTGAAAGTTTTAACATGCAATATTGTGCTTCCTTTATTTATGCTGCTTCTTCTCGTTATACTATAAGGATTTTATGGGATCATATTATTGAATTTCGTAGTATTTGTAATCTTCCCTAACTTGTTGGGGGAGATTTCAATACCTTTGCTTCTCCATCTAAGTGTTTAGGGGTCTCTCTCCCTATTTATAATGCTATGGAGGATTTCAATAACATGATCATGGATTGTAACCTTATTGATATTGGTTTTTCTTGTGATAAATATACTTGGCATCGTGGGAATTTATGGTAAAGATTAGATAGGGTTTTCTATAATGACTATTGGTTTAATTCTTTTGAGTCAACTAATGTTGAGCATCTTAGCAGAATGTTTTCTAATCATTCTCCTATTCTTATTAAAATAAAACCTAAGAGGAGGGTTTTTTCTCCACACTTTAGATTTTAAAATATGTGGCTTCTTCATGATTCCTTTATGGATTTGGTCATGAATAATTGGCATGCTCCTTTACACCCGTATAATACTATTTATTGTACGAGAATATTATGGTTTAAATTGAAAAGGCTTAAGTTTTTTTTAAATTGGTGGACTCATAATGTCTTTAAGAACATTTTTTCTAACATTTTAACTACCGAAGATAAAGTGTCTTTTTAGAAGAATCAATGCCAATTGGTATGTTCTGAGGCTAACTTGTGTCTTTTGAAAGAGGCTAAAGACGTCCTTTACAAATTATAAACTCATGAGGAATGTTTTTTGAAATAAAAAGCGACTGTCAAACACCTAGTTGAAGGTTATTGTAATACAAAGTACTTTCATGCCCTTGTTAGAAGAAAGTGCTCTATTAATTGCATTCATAAAATTATCCGCCCTGATGGTTCTATTACTAAGGATAGTAATTAAATTGCTAATCTGGCTATGTTGCACTTTCAGAATAATCTGAAAAAGAATTTCCACCCTAAAGGCCTTGATAATCCTAATATTATTCCTTCTCTGATTTCTCATGATGATAATGTTTAACTATCTAAATATCCCTCTTTGGAGGATGTTAAAGATACTGTCCTTGCTATGAACAGTGAGTCAATTTCTAGTCCTGATGGTTTCATGACTAAGTTTTTTCAAAAAATTTGGCATATAATTGGTAACGATATTTTCTCTGCTATTATTGATTTTTTTGAAGGTAATAATAAACCTAAGTTTTTACTACCACTTCTATTGTGCTTATTCCTAAGAATACTTCTTGTGCTACTGAGAATGATTTTAAACCCATTAGTTTGTGCTCCTTTTTTTTATAAAGTTATTTCTAAAATTTTGATGAATCGTCTAACGCTTCTTTGCCTAAAATTATTTCCCCTTTTTAAATGGGTTTTGTTAAAGGGAATGCTATTTCTGATAACATCCTTCTAGCTTAAGAATTTTTCCAAGATTTGAATATTAAAGCTAGATGTGAGAATTTGATATTGAAACTTGACATCTAAGGCCTATGATAATATTAATTGGAATTTCCTTTATGAGACTTTGAAGTTATTTGGTTTTGGTAACAATTTTATTAATCTCATCAAGCTTTGCATTGAAAGTCCTTATTTTTCCATCATTGTCAATGGTAAAGCTAGTGGTTTTTTTAAGTCTTCTCATGATCTGAGATAGGGGGATCCTCTTTATCCGGCTCTCTTTATTATCGCTACGGAGTATCTTTCTAGGGGGCTTGCTGATTGATTTGATAAGTTTCCTAGTCTTTATTTTAGAACTTTATGTGGGTTTCACATTTCTCACTTAGCCTTTTTTGATGATTTTATTATCTTTACAAATGCTTCTTTGAATAGGATTCAAGGACTTTTAAATTTCTTTAATCTTTTTGAATATATTAGTGGCCTAGCTTTTAATAAAAATAAGTAAGTTTTTATTACTGCTAAGAAAGTTTCTTTGGAGCGTGTTGAGAACCTTAAGATTTTAACTGGTTTTAGCCATGTTTTCTTGCCTTTCAAGTATCTTGGTGTTCAGCTCTATAAGGATAGAAAGTTTTCCTCCCTCTTTGATGATTTAATTGTGGTTTTTCAAAATAGACGTCTTTCTTGGGAGTCTAATATTTTAAGCTTTGGAGGTAGGTTTACTCTAATTAAAAGGTTTCTATTTTCTATTCTTGTTTACAGTTTTCAAACCTTGTTTCCCTCTCAGGCTGTTTGCAATAGGATTGAGAAGAGGTTCAGTAAGTTTTTTTTTGGAGGGAGACTACCTCCAATTTTAAAATTCACTGGTCTTGTTGGGATAAATGTTGTGGCACGTTGGCTGAAAGGAATTTGGGTTATAAGACTCTTAAGGATCTGCCCTTCTCTTTCTCTTTTAAGTTATGGTATAATCTCCATGCTAATGTGAGCCTTTGGGTTAAGTTCATGAATGCTAAATACTGTGGTGTGAAGCATCCCACCTTGTGTTGTTATAGTAAAGGAAACTCTAAAGTTTGGCAACATCTTTGAGAAGTGAAATAGTTTGTTGAGCCGATTATTAGTTGGGGTTTCAGTTGTGGTAAAATTTTCATCTGGTAGGATTATTTGATGGGGTGTCTTTCCATTGACTCTATTTTTAATACTTCTTCTATTGATCTATCAAAGATAATTATTTTTTTAATGAGTATGGTTGGGATGTTGGTAAGCTCTATAATGTTTTGCCTAATTTTCTTGTTAAAAAAATTTTACAGATTCATTTAAATTTATATTCTCTTGATGTTCAGATGTGTACTTTATCTAAAGATGGTAAATTTAGATTAAAGGATGCTTGGCATTACTTTCATACTAAGCTGGAGGCCCCTAAGATTTTAAATATGATTTGGCATAAAAGTATCCCTTCTACAATTTCTATTTTTGTCTGGCGTACTTTACATAAGTTTATTCCTATTGATGACAATTTGAGTAAATGTGGTTTTATCTTTCCGTCTAATTGTCAATGTTGTTTATCATTTAGAAAATATGCATCATATGTTTGTTTCTGGTCCTTGTGTTGTTAAAGTTTGGATGTAATTTGATGATATCTTACTTTTAACCTATTTTAATGCTAAAGCTTATATTTATTCTACTCTTAATTGTTGGTTTGATAAATCCAGAGGTCATATCAGGAATGTTATTCCTTCTCTTATTCTCTAGTTTTTATGATTGGATAGAAATAATTCTCATTTTAATGGGGTGGCCATGAATCATAATAGAATTATTCAGAGTGTTAAAGATAAGTTTGTGGCGATGTTCTCTACTAAGTTACTATTAGTTAAGAATTTTAAAAATTCTATTAATGTGGTGGTTGATTTGGGTATTCATTTGATTTGGGATGGTATCATCAATGCCCTTAAGTGTACCTCTTGGCTGAAACCTTCGCTCCATTACTTTAAGCATAACGTGGATGCTATTAGAGTTAATACTAGCGTAGGTTATGGTGGTATCATCAGATATGATAATGGCAAAGGTATTGTGGGCTTTGATGGTCCCTTTTATAACAGTGATGTTAATGAGGCTATCATATTTATGATTCTATATGTGTTAAAACTCTATTTTGCTTTTGAGTTCAAAAATATTTTGCTAGAGTTTGGCTCTCACTATTGCTATCAGGTTTCTTTTTTGAGACAAGATTTTTTTTGTCCTACTACTATGTTTTATATGTGAAGGGATATTAATCAATGGTTAAGTATGTTCAATTAATCCTTTTCAGTTATTCAGGCTGATGGTAATGTTTACGCTCATGGTATTTCCAAGTGGGGTTATGATTTGGAGACCTCGGAGGATATTCTTATTCCTAATCTTCATCTTCATATTAGAGGGATCTTAAGCATGGAAGAGATTAGTTCTGTTTATGTTATTCCTTAATTTTATTTGTGTTGGATCCTATTGGTTGTTGCCTGGTGGTTGCATTTTATTTGTTTCCATTTGGTTTAAATGGTTTCACCTGGAGGGCTTTCTTTTGTGCCTTTTTGTTTGGTTTTAGTTACACCTGTTGTGCTTGTAAGGGAGTACTATGTGTCTAGGTGTTTTTCTCTTAGCAGGAGCTTTTGGTTTTGGTATGTGGTTGTTCTGAGATGGATGTTTGTGTGTTGCTCTAGAATTAAGTTCACAATTTCTTAGGGGTTTCTCTATCATTTCATTTTGTTGGGTGTTCTTTCCTGTTGTGATCCTTCAGTTTGTTGGAGGGTCTATTTACAGCTCTCGGGGTGCTGCTTTTTTGGTGGTTGGGTTGGTGTTTCCCTGTAGGCTGTCCTCTGTGTTTTGGTTATGTGTATTTTCTTATATTACTTTGTTAGGATCTTGTTCTTCCCAGTGATAGTTTTTTGTTGCTATGGGTTTAATCTAAGGGGACTGTGGGCTGGTCCTGAGGTCTTGTTCTGCTGGGGTTTTCTTATGGATTTCATTGCCTGCATGTTTTCTGGTTGGGAAAAAGCTACCCGTCTGCTACGTTATTTCTTGGTGATCAACTTTTTATGGTCTATATTTTCTTGTGCTATTTTTTCTGTGTATGTTTGGTTGGGGTTATATGTTGCTGGATTGGTTCCTGCATGACTTTGAATTTTATCTGGATGGAAATTTTGACTATTCATTGAAATTATAAATGTTATAATTTCCTTATATGCTTTATTTTTGCCATATCCCTTTTGTGCTATATTTTGTTTTACAGTATCCATCTTTTGCATGTAAGTATTTTGATCGCATCTTGAAAGGGCACCAAGATTGGGTCGCTATTTTTTTGTATCTCTGATATTTTTTGGGTGCCCATTCTTATGCACCGTAGCATGTTCCTAGGTTTTTTTGTACCTTTTGTTAGTAGGGACCTCGAGCTCGTAGAATTTTTTTTTTTTAATTTTATAGCTATTTCGAGCAGTAGTGAGCTTGAGGTCCCTTTAAGGGCCTTGTACAAATTTTTCTTTATATTAACGTGTAGGCCCCTCGGTGGGTTTCCCCTTAAAAACTAAAAAAAAAAAAGTTATTCCCAAGAACAACTCTATGAGTTCTTGGCAAGACTTTATACCTATTAGTTTGTGTACTTTCTTTTTAATTTACTTCAAAAATTTAGATGAATCAGTTAACTATTCTTTTGCCTAAGCTTATTTCCCCATTTCAAATGGGCTTTGTTAAAGGTCGTGCTATTGTGGATAATATCCTTTTGGTGTAAGAGTTTTGTTAAGACTTGAATGTCAAGGTTAGAGGTGGTAATATGATTCAAAAACATGATATTGTTAAGGCTTATGATAATATTAATAAAAATTTTATTTACAATATCTTAAATTTTTTTAATTTTGATTTAAATTTCATCAACCTCATTAAGAATTTCATTGAAAGCCCTTATTTTTCTATCATTGTAAATGGTAAGAGCAATGACTTTTTTAAGGCATCTCATGGGCTGAGATAAGGGGATCCTATTTTCCTTGCTCTTTTTATTATTGTTCCTGAGTACCTGTCTAGAGGTCTTGCAGATCTTTTTGATAAGTATCTTAACTTCTACTTTATTAAAATTTCGCGCTTATATTTTGATGATGATTTCATTATTTTTATGAATGCTTCGATGAATAAGATTAATATAATTTTGTGCTTCTTTAACCATTTTGAATTGATTATTGGTTTGGCTCTTAATAAGCATAAGTATTATTTTATTTCAGCTAAGAAAGTTCCTTATGATCGTGTTGTGGCTATCAAGAATTTAACTTGTTTTAGCCATGATCTTTTACCTTTAATGTATCTAGTTGTGCCTCTTTATAAGGGTAGAAAGAAGTTCTTTCTTTTTGATGATTTAATTACTGTTGTGCATAATAGACTTTCTACTTGGGATTCTAATTTCTTAAGTTTTGGTGGTAGGCTTATTTTTATTAAGAGTATTTTTTGTTCTATACATATTTATAGTTTTCAAACTTTGCTTCCTACTAAGACTGTGTAGTATGATTGATAGAATTTTCAATAATAATTTTTTGAAAAAATACTGGTAGCCGTTCTAAAATACACTGGTCTTCATGGGATAAATGTCGTGGCACTTTGAATGAAGGGACTTTAGGGTATAAGTCTATGTGTGATTTGGCCTATGCATTTTCTTTCAAGTTATGGTACAATCTTTGTGCCAATGTGAGTCTTTAGGATAATTTTATGGTGGCCAAGTATTGTTGGGGGAAGCATCCCAAAATGTGTTTCTTCAATAAAGAAAATTCTAAAGTCTGGCAGCGTCTTTGCTCTGTTAATTGGGTTGTTCAGCTCTCTATTATGTGGGTTCTTGGTAATGGTAATATTTTCTTTTGGCAAGATTATTGGTTGGGTGGCCATTCAATTGACTCTTTAACTAATTCTACTGCCAAAGCTACTATGAAGGTGTATTATTTTTTTACTAATAATGGTTGGGATTTGAAGAAACTTTCTAGTCTTGTTCCTGATTTTATTATTCAGCATATTTTAAAGATACCTTTGAACACTAATTCAAACGATGTGTTGCTTTGTGCTTTGACTAAAGATGGTTGTTCTAGATTAAAATATGCCTGGCATTTGTTTAGATATAAGCATGAGACTTCCAAACTTTTTCATATGATATGGCATAAAAGCATTCCTTCTACGGTGTCTATTTTTAATTGGAGAATTTTACATAAGCTTATTCCTACTGATGATAATTTGATTAAAAGAGGTTTTATCCTTCCTTCTAAAGGCCAATGTTGCTACCATGTATAAATTATGCATCATGTTTACATTTCTGGCCCTTTAGTTGTTAAAATTTAAACTTAATTTGATGACATCTTTCATTTCAATTATTTTACTAATATGGGATACATTAGTTCTATACTTAACTGTTGGTTTGATAATTCCAAAGGCTATATTAGAAATGTGATTCCTTCTCTTATCCTTTGGTTCTTATGGTTGGAGAAATAATTCTTGTTTCAACTGGGTGGTTAAAAACTATCATAGAATCATCCATAGTATTAAGGATAAAGTTGTGTCTCTTTACTCAGTTAAGTTACTTTCTACCAAGAATTTTAAAAATTATTTTTTATTGCAGTTGATTTTGGCATTAACTTGGAGGTGGATATTTTCCTTAAAGTTCCTAGGTGTATTTCTTGGATGAATCCTCCTCCAAACTTTATTAAGTTAAATGTTGATAGTGCTATAATGGACTCTATTGTTGGCTGTGGTGGTGTTATTAGATATCATAATGGTAATTATATTTTGGGTTTTGCTGGTCTTGTTGTTAATGGTGATGATAATTTTGCTACTACCTATGCTGTTCTTCATGGTTTAAGTCTTTGTTCCAATCTTAATTACATGAATATTGTGGTGGAGGTTGGTTCTTACTTTGGTTATCATTCTCTTTATTCTAGGGAGGATAAAGTTTTTTCCTCTATTTTGTTTTTATGAGGAGGGACATTAAGAATTTATTGAGTCTTTAAACTTCTCTTTCTCTGTTAATCTTGAGGAGGGGAATGCTTGTGCTCAGTTTATTGCCAGATGGGGTTATGGTTTGAATGTTATGACTGAGCTTTCAATTTCTAATCTACACTTTCTGGTTAAAGGCCTCTTAAGATTGGATCAAATTGGTTTTTCTTATGTTATGTCTTAAAGGTTATGGTGATGCTCCTCTCTGGTGGCTGTAGGGTTCCTCCTAACAATTCCACTCTGGTTGGAATTTTTTGGTTGGCCTTTCTATTTCTCAGTTGTTGGTTGTTGTTTACTGTTGTTTGGAGAACTTTCATTGGTTTTTCCTTTTTTTTTTCTTTTTTTCTTTGGTGGTTTGGTTTATGTTCTACTCTCAAATTATGTTGGTTTGCTTTCTGTTAGGTCTCCGTATTATGTGGATGGTGGATGTTTGGATCATTCTTTCTTATTATAGTTCTAGAGGCTTTGGTTGTAAGGAGGTATGTGCTGTTGTCAGGTTTTTTTATCATTTTATCCCCTTGTGTTTATTTGGATGGTTCTATCTTATATTATTATTTTTGGCTGAATATCTTTGGTGGATCTTAGTTATCTTCCCTTGTTCATCTTTAGGAGCCCGATTTCATTACTGCTACTGGTCTATGTGTTTTTGTTGTTTCCAGTTCTCTCCTTTCTTAGAGTGCTACCTGGATCCTTTGCAGGGATGTCTGGTTAGATAATCTTTTGTTGTGTTATTGGTTTTGGCCTTCTCATCTCAAAGGTTCTTAGTTTTTCACTCACACCAGATGGTTGTTTTCTACTTTGATTTATCTTGGGCCTGGTTTATTAGTGGATGAGGCTTGTTTGGATTATTACCCTGTAGATGTCGGGTATTATCATTTTATTTTTTTGCTTACAAATTATAAATTTTTTTCAATCATAGCTTGGTGAATTACCATCTTGTAAGATATTACTGCTCTTTGTACTTTTTTTTGTTGTGGATGTCAATTTTGTTTTTGCAGGATCTAATAAGTGAAGGTATTCTTGTTGATGGGTTTTTTGATGGGAGGCTATTATTCCAAACTATTTTTTATTGTCTTCCTTCTTTTTGGGTGCTCTTACGTACACACCGTAGGATGTACCTATGTAATTTTGTACTTTTGCATAGTAGGGACGTTGAGCTTGTAGGTTTTTTTTTCTTTTAATTTATAGCTCTTTTGAGCATTAGTGGGCTAGAGGTACCTTTAAGGACTTTGTAATTTTTTTCTATATTAATGCGTAAGCCCCTTCATGGGTCTTTCCTAAAAAACAAATTGTCCATAAAATAATACTAAATAAAAATAAGCCCATAAATAAGGGTTGAATATTTTAAAAATCAAAATAAAATAAATTTAAATTACTAAAAAAAAAAAAAAAAATTAATCAACTCTAAATCAATCTTACAATTAATAAAAAAAATTAGAACTAATTAATATTTAGTAAATCATTATTTAATCTTTATTAGAATATCAATTAAATAAAATCATTAATATTTAAATATTAATCAAATAATTCAAATATTTCATGAATTAGTCTAATGGTTATCCTTAACCATTGTCCTTAATTTCATGACTTGACAATTTGAGTTGGTTTAATTTGGAAACTCAATAGCCCATGTTATAGGTAAATAAGGGCAATTTAATCAAGCAAAATTTTTTTTTCCAATTTTTCATATAATTATATAAATATAATAAATATAATTCAAATATACATAATAAATATAAATAAATATAACATTAATTTACAGATCATTAACTTGAAATTTAATTAAATATTTGAAAATAGTTCATTAAATATAATTAAAATCAATAATTATTTAAAAATTCCTAAAACTTTCATAAAAATCACAATGTGCAACAAAAATTTAAAAAATAAAAATAAATTATTTTAATATTTATTTGATTAAAATTTAATTTTTAATCAAATAAATTTGATAATTAAAATTAATTAAATAATAATTATTTATTCCATTTGGAGGAAATTTTTACATTAAATTCAAATCCTTTAATGCACATTAAATCCCTAATTATCTCTTTATGTATTGCATGACTCTTTTTAGGAACACATTCACATATATGACTAGGAGATTTTAATAATTTTTTATCGGTGTTTCATGTACAGTGCTAGCCTCTACTTCTCGAAGACTTGGTAGTATAAATTCATAACCCTTAATTAAATATTAATAAAGAATTGACCTTATACATCATGTTTGACTTCACTTGGAGGGCATGTGTATTAGATTAAAGGGTCCCTTTTTCTTTCCCTTAATAAATCATAACCAATCTTTATAGGCATCATATATTCATATATCCTATATGGCGATGATTATATTTTAATTTTAAGCCTTCAGACTTCTAGGTTAGTAGCTCCCACATTTAGAGTTATTAACTTACAAATACTTTAAAGTCAAATAATAAAGTTCCAACACTTAAAGTGTGTAAAATTAAATTAAAATTCATTCAAGGAAAACTTTAATTAAATAACCCCTTTTTGCCTTAATGAACAAAATAATAAACTCCTGTTGGATATACAAAAACCACATAGCTCATTCACATACTTAGATGGTTTGCTAGGTCAATCAATTTTAACCTAGGTTAGGCCGGTGGTTTGAATTGCTTATACAGAGTTTTGCTTGGAGATCACTCTATGTTTTTTTTTAGTTTTAGCACTCTAAATTTCATACTTTTTAATTCCTTTTGGTGCCCCAAGGTTTTCTAATAACTGTATTAAAAGTTTTAGGCTATTACATAATTTCCCCTGCATGTTTTATATTAACTGCCTAATTATTCTATTCGCTTTACATTTATTGAAAGAGTCAAAGTAGAATGTACCTAGGAATGATATATAAGTATAAGTCTCTATAAATTATAGATTGTATCTAAATCAAGTTGTTGAATATCTTGAATTATAGAAGATTCAAAGATATCCTCTTTTACATCTAAATGGGGCTCCAAAAGATGATAAAGTATCCCTTAGAGGATACTCTTTTTTAGAATTCCTAAATAAATTTGGTGCTCGAACATCTTAAGCAGGTGTATTTATTTCTAAACATATGATTGGCTTAGAAAACCAGGTTTGTTATGGTAGATACTGAACACCTTACTTTTATGTAGAGGTTAACAACTTTTTTTAAATGAATTTAATAAATTAGATTTTTCTTACATAGTCTATTTAGCTTACGTTGCATCATATGAGTGGTAGCTTGCATTAGTGGGTATAATCTTCCTAGGTTTTCCTTGGTGTACATGTTTCATACTTTGTAGAAACATGAATACTAGTTCTTGGACTACACGATACTAGTACTATAGACATCAACCCACACGTATTCATGAATACATGCACGTATGTTTATTTTTATAACATACATTTAGTTAAAACATTTATGCCAACGTGGGCAAGCTAGCAGGGTGCTCATTGCACTTGAAGAATACTATCGCTTTTCCTTTGGAATAGGGTTGTTATGTTGCCAAAAAATTTTAGAAGTTCTGGGAATTAAAGGATTTTGTTAGGATAATTAAATGAGATAAAATGTAGAGTTTTTAGTGAGTCATCTCGTTTGTGTTATTTGAATATAAAGCTAAAATTACATATCCTGAGTCACTAATTCAAAGTCTGATCTACACCACCAAATCCATTATAAAATTAGTATTTTGTATTCAAATATGTTCTTAGAAAATTTAAAGGCATATTTGAGGAATGATTGGTACTTTTAAAGTATAAAAAGAAAATTTTTATCTATTTTAAATTTAAAATGAGTATAGTCTCCACTTCAATCTAATGTTTTCTATTCAAAAATATAATTGGGTATAAAGGTTTGCCTCTATAGAAACCCAAGATACCAGTAAAAAATAAACTCTAGCTTAGTTCACTAAGATAGGGGAAAAATCTTTTGGATGTAGACTAAAGCTAATCTTGGCTTAGTTTCATGCTTGAAATGATTGGTGTATGTGAATATTATCCTTTAGGATGAATTTCATATCCTCTATGCCAAATTTAAACATGAAAATAAATTTTTTTTTCTCAAATCGATAATACGAGTGTTAGTTTATTGTTTGGGGTAATTAGCACTATTTATGTTGATTTGATTATGAAGAATTAAATCCCAAGTAAGTTTTCATCGTCATTTAATTTTTCTATAAGATTTTCTTGCAACTTCATTAAGGATTGGGTTTACTTTCCATCTGTAGTAGAGATTAGACTCTAAAATCATAATACAATTATTTATATAAGTAGGTATCCTATTATATGCCATTATAATCAAAAATTTTATTTCAATCATTATATTCAAAATTAAATTTCAATCTTTCCTTCAATCATTAACCTTATGTTAAACTTCAACTCTCAAAGAATCCTCTTTTCGAACATACTTTCCTAGTCATATTTTGCTTTATTCTTGGTCCTTCATCAAAATCATCTCACTTCCATCATAAATTATTTAGGATTTTCCTTAAAGATTAAGTAAATTTAGTTTATTGCGATCTTCTTATTCAACATCCACTTTTAGTTTAGTAAGTTCAGTAATTGATGCAGATTTTGGGTTAAATTACATAAAGTGTCTGACAAATTAATTTTCAAATTTAACATCAACCCTGCCTAGTCTACTGAGGGTATTCAGATCAAGTTTGGGATAGGATATGTTAACATATCATTTAAATTCACTACACTAGAAACTAAGGTGGTTGTAATTTCTAATGATTATATCAAATTAGCCCCTCTTTAATTTGATATAAGGGTTGGTTTGTAGTTGTTCCTGTAGTTACTACACCCACTTTATTTTCTTGTTTAACTTTCCATCTATATACTAATATGAACAAGGGGAAGTTTACCGTAAATCCTAAAACCCCTATATTCAAAACTTTGAAATGGGGTCATCCTCTAAAGTGAAAGAGATGACTAAATCTAAGTAGTGCAACATGAATCATTGTGTGAGGTGAAAGGCCAAGAAATCTAAACTACTAGAGGAAGATGATTTGATCACAACTGCTATTGAAGAAACAATGATTGTAGATCATTAAATACTTGAGGTAGTGGTAAATCCTATAATGTTAAATATAAACAATTTACTACTAGCTACTGTAGGAGAAGATAATCCAGGAATAAATAATAAGTTCCCCAACCTCTTAATATCATATGAATCCTATTTTGCCTTCCTTATATGATAGGAAAAGGATATTCAAATCTATAATAGATGGATTAATTCATGATTGTGCCACTAGTTATGCACTCTCAAGGGGTGAATTTCTGAGACATGTCAAGGATGTTATTTATAATAATGTACAACCTTACTTAAGTAGATGACAAAAATCATCTCCCCCTACTAAGAAAAAAGTATAGTTTCAAGAATTGGATCTAAGTTGACTATCTATTGTTATAGATTATCATTGAGAACCAAGAAAGTTGTGATTCCATAATCATCATGCAACAATAGCCCATGAGAAGAGCTAGCAAACTCCCGTTAAATCTTATGTACATTCAGCATTAGCCCATTTAAGGTATAGACCCATATCCCCTTTATCATTAAATCAATGTAGGTACTTTCCAGTGAGAAATTCTGATTATTCTTCTAGTCAAAATATGTCAACGATTGATATGCATATTTATAAGATAGTGAATCATCTTCTTACTTTGATAAGAGGAGGTAGAAGTACACAAATTAACCAAAATTATTAACTGTATTGGAGAGGGTTTGGCAGCTTAAAATGGTTACAACTCCATCTGAATGAATGATTCATAGAAATAATGTAGTGGAGAAAAGATCAACGAAAGGGAAATCTATAGCTGAATCAGCATCTTCTAGAGAGTACAGTCCAGTAGATCGACATCATTTGGAAGAAAAATTAATCAATGAGATATTGGATTATCAAAAAGAAAGCATCCATCATATCAATGAATAAGAAGCTTAAGAAGATTTAAAAATTAACAAAGAGATGTATAGTAGTGCAATATGGTAGATACTCATTCATCTCTACAAAGATAAAAAGAAATGGGTAAAGGTGAAAAATGAGCTACTAACGATGAAGCTGATGAGGATGATACAATAGATTAAACTCAATAACCTTTATTGCAATTTAACTAGAAAGATAAGCAGATTCTGAAAATGGAGAAAAAGTTAGAAGAAATGATGGCTATGATTTTCATCACGTAATATAAAGTGCCTCTTGTCCCGTATACTCAAGTCAAATCTCATCCTAATGAATTAGTACAATTTAATAGTATGAACAAGGGGATCAGGATAAAAGATCCATAAAAACAACTGAATAAACTTGTGAAGGTACAACCACCATTAAAACAATAAGTAGAAATCAAGGAGATGGTAGAGCAACAAGTCAAAGAAGTATTAGCTAAATCTCAGAGAAATTATTCTATACAAAAGGGTAGGCTATAACAAGAAGAATATGACTTGATCCCTTACCCAAAAAGATTTTTACCTTTTTCATTCAAGAGTATTGATGGTATTATCTCATGCATTTCAGAGGTAGTTGTTATAATGCTAGAGGAAGCAATGAACTATAATTCAGATAATTTGTAACTAGCTTATTTAATAATACATTTGATTGGTATGATGAACTATCTAATTGGATAGTCCATACTTTCAGTGAATTAGAAGGATTATTTGTAAAGAGGTTTGTTGGTCCAAAGTGCCACATCACCATCAGTGATCTCGTAGTAGAGAAGTAGAAACCAGGTAAAAGTTTTTTAGATTATATATTGAGAAGGAGGAATCTTAGTATGATTTATGAGCCACAGTTGCAGGAATAGCATGCTATGGAGATTCTCCTAAAAATATTAATAGTTTAGTTACATTCTTAATGATTGGCTTTACTACTAGGACTTTTGAGAAGTTATTGGTTAAAGCTTGAAACCATCAAGAGCAAGTCTCATAGCTTCCATTTCTAAAAAGATCAGTCTCAATTAGAGATAAAGAATTTGAAACCTGTGAAGGTGTTAGAAAAAAAATCAGGAATAGTGTTTATAGTTGTAAGGGAAAGTAGTCAATGTAGATTGAGGTAGAAAATATGAGTTAACCTCCTCAATATCAATAGTATAATAGGTCCAAGAGTGATAAGTAGTCTAGATCCCGACCTTATTTGACTAAAGAAAAGAGAAAGGAAAAAAATAGAATTGTTTAATAATAAATCATACCCATTCAAAAGAGAGGCCATTAAGAAGATGTTTAAAAGCCTTAAAATGAAACAAAAATTAAAGCTTCATAATACAAAAAAATAGAAGGAGTCGGTAAAAAAGGGTAAACTAATTATTATCTATACCACTAAATGTTTTGTCATGTGTTGGAAGATTACATAACTTTCAAAAAATGTCTTGCTAAAATTATTGAGATGGGATAGTTGTGATACCCAAATAATATTTAGCGTATTCGAGTCAAGGATCCACTAAATGAATAATTGGTGAGCTGTCTATAGCTTCTCTTATTTCAAATTGTTATGATAGGTGGGATTTATCATTGTCATATTTTTCTACAAGAATCCTTAATAAACTATATTATTCTTCTTTTTAGAAACCCCCAAGGGCAAAAAATCCCATCCAGGTTGATCTGGTAGCTCGTAAGGAAAAGTTGAATAAATATTTAATCAAAGAGCCTAAGGAAGTGAAAGTTGATCAAATTTAGAAGTATTGAGGGAGGATGAGAAGAATAAAATAGATTGAGGTTCTAATAAAATATTTATTTCTATAAAAGATGAAAACATGTATCTTAAATCCTTAGCTTTGTATTACTTTTATTTTATCCCCCTTGGGACTAAAAAAGTAATGAATAAAGCTTTTGTATTTATCATATTTACTTTGTTGATGAATATTTGGATAAAAATTAAAATAATGATGAAAGAAATTCTCAAGAAACACCAATAAATAACATACACTACAGGAAAATCACTCATTTCCGGCGGCAATTTCCGGCGGAAATTGGGCATTTTCCGGCGGTTTTGTAATTTAGCGGCGGTTTTCCGGCGGTTAAAATGCCGCCGGTAAAAACCGCGTAGGAAAATAAATTCCGGCGGTTTTTTCTGGCGGCAAGTTCGTCCGGCGGCTTACCGGCGGTCTTAAACCGCCGGTCAAATTTTGCGGGAAATTAGCCGTCGCAAAATTTTGCGGGGAAATTAGCCGTAGGTAAGCCGCCGGTAAGCCGTCGGAAAGCCGTCGGAAAGCCGCCGGAAAATTTTGTAGGGGATAAACCGTCAAAACCCGCCGGAAATCCGCCGGGAAGCCGCCGGAAAACTGGCCGCCGGAAAGCCGCCGGTAATAAGTGATTTTCCTGTAGTGATAGTCAAGCAATTCCAATATTTCTATGATAGTGATTCCTATGTACTTGATGAGCAAGGTGATCCTATCAATATTAAATTAGAAATTTCTAATTTATATATATTGTCTAGTTGAAGTCAATCAAATAATGACCATCAATCAACATTTAAAACTAAGTAAAGTTCCTTCTCCTCAAGAAGTGGTGCAAGTAAATCTTTGTAGTGGTAAAGTTTTACATCCATAAACTACAACTACTGATCAAGGAAAGCTAGTTGTAGATAATTTAGAAGTATCAAATCAACCTCAATAAGCTCAATAGCCAAATGCACATGGAGAATGCAAAAATTCCTAATGTGGAGTATGTGTTAACTCATCTTATAAAGTACCAACAAAGCTTAGTATTTATGATGCTTTGGTTCTTTCTAAAAAAATAAGAGAGGGAATAGTTAAAGTGTTACTTGATCCACATATATGCATGGCTCAGCTAACATCAACACAATGAAAAAAAGCTGTATACTTTATGGAAGTCCCAAAAATCACATTTTCATATGATGTTTTTCTACGGTGAACCACAGATCATAATCATCTGTTGTATATTTCTATAACATAGATAATTTTAAATTAACCCATGTCCTTGTTGATTTTGGTGCATCGATCAACATAATGACTCTTAGAATTCTCATAAACTTAAGGGTGGATACTAAAAAACTTGACTCCAATAAAATGTTGTTGCAAGGATTCAATGAGAAGGGTGAGAAAGATATGGGTTTGATAAACCTCTTATAAGAAATAAAAACCTTAAAAACTAAAGTCAAATTCCAAATAATATACTCTAAAGCATCTCTTAATGCACTTCTAGGACGACAAACCCTTGCTTTATGAATATATAATGGTGCTTTTCAAAGTCAGCATATACAAAGATGCATCAGATTATCTACCTTACAAGCAAAGTATCTTCTTTAAAAATCCCAAATTAGCTGAAGTAGAAAAAAAGATTAAAAAGAATGAAAATGAATAAAAAAAGTAAAAGGATAAAATTTTGATCTCGAATAAGAGTTTTGCTGGTCATCTACTCCTCCCTCACAAAGGGTAGTAGAATGACACAATGATTTAGAGGAAGAGGTCCAAGATAGCAAAATAAAGTGACGTGAGAAAATTCAAATAAATACATATAAATAAGTGTGCCTGCAATACATATTAATTTAGAATCCATTGTGGAGGATGAATTATATATGATTGAGAAAAACTCGTAGGTTATAGAATATAGAAAATTTATCAATAAGATAAAGTTAGGGATTTATATAAAAACTGATGCCAGTGCATTTTAGTCTAAGTCACTAAAAAAGATAATTCAGACTTGTCTACCATGGATAAGTTGAAAGTTATGTGAAATGTATTATCATAACTCCACTATCCCAAAGTAATATAAAGATGTTAAACTTAAAGGCCTCACTTCCTTTAGATTCAAATTGTAAACCTAATATGATTATTCCTTCCACTAGTAAACCCCTAAAAATTGATGTAACCATTGATGATCTATTTATAAGCAATAGAACTTCCTTATGTTTAGTACTCAAATTATGCTAATAAAATTGCAAATTAAGGTTTAATGCCTTTAAATTAGACTAGAGGTGAAGCCTAGTAATTTCAATACCTATGGAATATAAAATATAAAATAACATTAATACATAACAATATATGGTACTAGCTTCATAACTATACAACCATTTGATGATGATGAATATTTCTTAGTTATATCAAATAATCTAGAGTCTGTTATTCTCTTTTAAACAAACATCAAATCTTTTAATGAACTCTATTTAAAAACTTTACATGGTTTGGATGACTCTTAAGTTAGGGATGCATCTTTAGAACATGAAAGGAGATTGATTCTATAATTAATAATATAACATAAATAAATATGGGTATTGAAGAATACCCTTGTCCAATTTTTATAAGCTCTTTACTGAATGAGGATGAGGTGAACAACATGATTGAGTTATAATCAGAATTCAAAGACTATTTTAGTTGGAGTTATGAAGAGATGCCTAGATTATATCTATACATTGTAGTTCCTAATTTAATAATCCAATTAGAGGTTGTTTCAATCAAACAAGCACCTCAACTAATGTGACTCGACATCCAAGAAAAGGTTATAGTTGAAGTCAAGAAGTAAAGTGATACTTGGTTAACTAGGTATGAGAAATATCAAACAAGGTTAGCCAGTATTTTTTTAGTTAACAAGAAGAATGGTTAAATAAGTGTATGTAGTGATTTTAGAGACCTAAATAAGGTATGTATTAAAGGTGATTTTTTGCTTTATATGTTGAAAATCATGGTAGATATTACTGTTGCAACTTACTTTTCAAAACAATATTTTTGTCATGTGAGTTTTTGATGATACCAAAATATTATTGTATTTATTACTATTTCTCTTAGCATATATTGGAAAACTTTTGTTTGTGTTATTTTTTTGTGCTAATATTTTAAGGAAATCATACTTCAGACTATTGATGACATTAAGACAGATTAGATTAGGGTTTCTTCTAATTAAAGTCTGAAGTTTTTCTATTTTTCTTGAGTTTGAGAGAGTGTGATTGTAATTGGGTAACCGTGCACACACACATTGTGAGAGTGAGTCAAAACTTATATTTTTAAAACTAATCATATTGTATGATTCTTTAATTGTACTGTATGATTTGACCTTAAAGTTTCTCCAAAACCAAGTTAATCAAATCATGCCTTGGCATTTTTTTTTTGAACTGTTTATGCTGTATGAACTTCAGTTCATACAGATAATGACCAAGGTACAAAATTGATACATACCAGTTCATCTCGAATGAATTTACCAATTTTTATTTATATTGTACAATATAAATTGGAGTTTATACAAATTACATCTAAAGTAGAAAATGAGTGTATACCAGTTTATCCCATATGAATAGGTAAATTTTTTGAACTATTTAATGCTGTACAAAATAAATTTTGTACTGGCAAAGTTTAGACTATGAAATTGGTTCATACTTATTCATACAATATGAAGTGTGATTTTAAGTAACAATTTATATTACATGATGTAGGGTTCATACAAACATCGATCAGAGTATAAAATGTATTCATATAAAGTTTTACCGGATGAATCTGTTCAATTTTGAACTATTCATAAAACATGATGTTAGTTCATATATATGATTGATAGAGTATGAAATCAGTTCGTACATGATCGTACAAGGATTTTTGAACTATTTGTACGTACAAAGTACAATCATATTGTATAATCCAAGTACATTCATCTTGAATTTTTTTTAGTTTTCTGAATGGTTTTTCTTATCCTTTATATATAAGAATCCTAAAACTAACAATCCAAAATACTTCTATGAATTTTCTCTTGGGAGTGAGAGTAAGAGTATTTTTGAAGTGTTTGGGAGTGAGGATTGAGAGATCTAACAAGTGGTATTTGTGAAGGGTTCATAAAGTTGCCCATAGGTGAGGATCTATTTATATATTCTTCAAATCTCTTTCCTACTTCTTTGAAGACACTTAAGAGAAGATCTTTGGAGAAGATGTGGTACACTGCCATCACTAGGAGGGTAAGAAAGGATGTTGGTACTCTACCATCTCCAAGAGGATGAGAAAGGATGCAGGATCTTTTCCATCACCAAGAGGGTGAGAAAGGACATCAATACTCTACCATCATCAAGAGGGTGAGAAAGGATGACATTACTCTACCGCATCGGGGTTGGTGGAAGAGAGTTATTATTATAAGGGCTTCTCTTCCTTATTATGGGAGTAAAAGGAGAGTCACTTTGGTATAGTGTAATACTTGAGGAAGGAGTTTTCAGGGAGTGAACGTAGGTCTAGTTGGACGAAACCAATATAAAAATTTTGTGTTCTTCTCTATTTATAATTATTGCATTTTTATTTTCTACACATTCACTTTGAGTGGTTGAAAAATTACTTTAAAAAATTTATCACTACACAAAATAACTTAAATTAGTTTTCTAATTTACCAAGAGAATTTTAATAACCAATTTACCCCCCCCCCCCCCCCCCCCCCTCTTAGTTATCCTTAAGAAGAATCTATTGGCTCTAACAACCCATTCAAACTTTCAAGTGGTATTAGAGCCTATTTTCAAAATTTAAGGTTTAGACAACTTTTTTAAAATGATCATGGCTACCTTTTGGAAAATTTAACACTCTTGAAGGATACTCGATCACTAGACCACCACTATTTGATAACATCTATTTTGACTTTTGAAAAATTCGTATGTCTACTTTTCTTCAATCACTTGACTATCGTATACGGATTTTAGTATAGGAAGGTCACATAATAACCACTAGACTTGTTGATGGCATTAGAATTGAAACACTATTTTCTAAATAAATAGTAGAGGAAAAATATTAGTTCAATTAATGCTAAATACTTAAATAATTTTTTTCCCTAAATCTAAGGACTATATGCGTGTTTTAACTTGTAGAATTAGAAAATAAATTTGGGATAGACTTTGGGTAATGCATGAAGGAAGTAATGAAATGAAAAAGTATATATTGAACATACTATTACATGACTATGAACCTTTTTGCATGAAACTGAATGAATCAATTATTGATATGTATACTTATTTTACACAGATAGTCACTTCACTTCCTGCTTTAGGTAGGAAACTAATATATTCTAAGAAAGTCAATAAAATTCTACGTTGTTTATCTACTACTTATGATGCAAAGATAATTTCCATAAATGAATAGAAAGACCTAACTATTTATTCTATTAACAATCTGCTTGGATCACTAATTTTTTACGAGCAAGGAGTGGCTTAAAAACATATTGATGTAGGTGATAAGTGGAAAGAGAAAAATATTATGTTGAAAGTGGATGACTCAAAAAGTGATCAATCATAGTCTAAGGATGAAGATGATATTGCACTCATGACGAGGAAATTCAAAAGTTTCCTGAAAACAAAGCTACAAAGACACCAATAGTACAATAAGAGTACGTTCCATAAAAATTGAAAATCTTATAATGATGTAATTTATTATGAATGCATGAAGCCTGGATACATCAAATCTACTTGTCCAAATCTCATAACTAGTCCTAATAAGAAAACTTTGAGGAGAAAACTAATGTTGGGAAGAATAAGAAAAGATTGTAGAGAGCATTCTAGGTCGACTCAGTATTTGATTCTTCAAAAATAGAAGCAGTGGAGGAAGTGATGAACTTGTGCTTAATGGCATACAATCTTGTCCAATCGGATTATGAGGAGGTATGTGATTTATCCTATGTTAAGTTATTTGAAGTTTTTGAGAAATTTCATACTACATATAGGAAACTCAAAAAGCTACATGTTAAGTTGAACATCGGAGCACGACTCTAGGAACAAACTTAAGCTGAGCACAGCTCAAGAGTGAAAAGAGAGAAGGTCCACAAAAATAGGAGTATTTTGAAGGAGAATTTGAAGATTTTCGGGTGCCAAAGTTGGAGATGGAAGAAGGTGTCCGGTCATCCATGGATGACCGGAGCACGAAATCTTTTCTATCTACCGCGAGTCCAATTATGTTGGATTCAAAAGGTAGATTCTCCTTCAAACGCATCTCCCCTCATAATTTTTGGGTTTTTGAATCTCCTCTTTTTATCAAAGAGGGAGGTTTGAGTACTAAGCATAAGCCTTTGCCAGATTATGGTAAAGGGAAAGATGTAATTTCGATTTTGGACAAGATATTAAAATCACCTTTATCGGGTATTATCTCTAGAATGATAAGGAGGTTTCTTCATCAAGGAGCAATTTTATTGATATATTGGAGAATGATAAGGGTATTGACATTAGTAATGTCAAGATCAATAATCCAATTATTTCATCTAGATTGGATAATTCTAATGTGAGGATTAAAAAAACCGCACATTAAAATTAATTTCAGTAAAATTAATGATGATATTGAAATGCCAATGTTGTAAAACCTGACATGGAAAAGGAAAAATCCAATATTCAAGTTTTGAGTAATTCATTAGTTGTGAAAATTCTTGGTAAAAATTTACCATTTTCAAAATGTGCTATTGAATTAAGAAAGCAATGGATGAAATATGGAGGATTTCATATAACCTTGCTTGGTCTAGATTGGCTTCTATGTTTCTTTCAATCTCATGAAGCCATGGAAGATGTTCTTAATGGAGGTCCTTGTTTTGTAGGAGACTTCATTGTAGGTTTAGACAAAGGGTATCCTAACTTCTCTCCTAATTCCTTGGATGGGGTTTCTTCTCCAATTTGGGTTCGTTTTCCTCGTTTACCTTTACATTACTGGGATGAATCCAATATCACTAGAATTGCTTCTAGAATTGGGACTCCTTTATTATTGGATTGTAACATGTTTAGATGGGGGAGAAGGGAACTTGCTAGAGCCTGCATTCGGGTTAATTTGAATTCTAAACTCCCTTTTGGTATTTGGGTTGAAGGTCTTCATTGTAGATTTTTTCAAAAGTTTGAATATGAAAATCTATCATCACTTTATTTCAAATGTGGGAGAATAGGACATATTGATTCCGTTTGTCCAAATTTATATCATAATCAGATTTTGTTTTCTAAAGATGTCCCTTTCAATTCAGTTCAAACTAAAGTTAATCCTATCGACCTTGGATGCAAGTGAAGTTCAAAAACAACAATAGAAAAAATTCTTAGAAAAAGCATCTTAATTCCAAGGTTTTTTCAGCTAAGGAAAAATCGGATGCTGATTTCCACTCTTTCAAAAATGCAAAATTTATGGAAGGAGTTGAAGAAGGTGTTATTGCTGAATCAGAAGTTATAGTTGATCCATTGGCAGCTTGAAATTCTATTGTTATACATATGGCGGCCGATCCTTTGAATGTTGCAGAAATTAATTGCCAAATTATTGAAGATGCAGAAATTAAGGAAGGAGATGAAGTTGTTGTTAGCCAAAATTTAAATTTGATTGTTGAGCCGCTTGTAGCTCTAAATTCAAATTTTTATTTCAATCCTTCACAAGCTTTGGTTGCTGAAATAATGCTGATATTGCTGATTCCAGTTTGATGATTGATCCATTTGAGAAAGCAGTAATTCACATGGATCATCCCTTGATTGCTGAAGATTTGAATATTCAAAATTCAAAATTTGAAATCCCACAAATTCAGGAGGAAGATAAGGAGACTAAAAACTCTGAAACAAATTCAGTTGTTGATCAAACTCCAAATGATCTCTTGACTAAGTCAAAGTTTGTTGAGGTGCAAAATTCAGTTTTGACTCCAACAAATGCAGCAAGCATTTTTGAAATGGATGTTATCAAAGCAGGAAAAAAAAATGTTTATAAAGAAACCATTACTCCTCCTACAATTAGTTTAAATTTCAAAAAAGAAAACAGACTTATTAAAGGATACTACTAAGGAGAATGGCTCTTTTGGTTCCAAACACAAATTGTTCAAAGAATTACAAGCTCTAGGTTCGGTGAAAGATCTCCCTTGAAGAAGGATTGCTGATATCAGAATGAAGAAATTTATGAGAGGTTCTTCTCATTCAACTCATTATTATTCTTCATTATTTTATCTTGGCTTTTAACAAAATGGAAAGATACTTGAAGAAGGAGCTTTTGATCAAAGAATTATATAGAATACTAGCTTTGGACTACAACTTGGGATATTGGAAATGGCATCTAAAATTCCTTTTTTTCTTAGGTGCTTTATGGATGTCAATGTTTAAATGTATTTTCTTTTATTGCTTCTTTTTTTCTTTTAGTCTTTTATTTGTTTTCTAAACTTATTTTAATTGCTTATGAGAATGATACTAGGCTTTATTTTTTAACCAATTGGGAACTCTGGGATACTAACCAACCCTTGGGTTGTTTAATACTTTGGTATCCCATGCCTTTCAAGGGTTTTAAAATGGGAAATAGTGGGTTTCATTTCAATTATAACAAGTTTAGCTTAACAAATATGCTTTCAATAAAGTTCCTTTATCAAGGAACTACTAGTTTATTTCTAGCTTGTATTAGGTTGTTCTCACTTTCCTTTTAATGCAATTTTTTTGCATTTCTTCAAAAACAAATTTGAACATATATTATTCAAATATATAAAAAGAGCATGAAATCCTTAGATCTATTGATATAAACCACATGAAATTATTAGATGAATTTGATGATTTTAATAAGTAAAATGAATTGTTTAAAATATCTTATACTGATCTTGAAAATGAATGTAAGGTATTAATAAATGAAACAATCAAAAGAGAACATAAGTTAAGAGCTAACAATGTTGTTTTAGAAAATACAAACTCATATTTTAAAGAAAAACTAAAAGCTCTTGAGGAAAATAGGACAATCCCAACACTTGGAAAATTTTCTAATCTTGATCAGAAGCTTAAAATTTCAAATCCTAAGAAAATGTAGTATAAACCACGTGTTGCAACTTAATTTTCAAACCTATGCTTTTATATTATATGAGTTTTTGATGATACCAAAATATTATTATGTTGATTACTGTTTCTCCGAACACATATTGGAAAATCTTGTTTATATTATTTGTGTGTACTAATGTTTCAGGGAAATCATATTCCAGATAGTTGAAGACTTCAAAACAGATTAGATTAGGGTTTCTTATAATTGAAGTATGTACTTTTTCTATTTTTCTTGAGTCTGAGAGAGTGTGATTATAATTGGGTAACCATACACACACAATGGGGGGAGTGAGTCAAAACTTTAAATTTTAAAACTAATGGTATTATACGATTCCTGAATCATACTAGACAATTTGACCCAAGTGTTCCTCTAAAAAGAAGTTAATCAAAGCATACTTTAGAAATTTAATTTGTACTATTCGTACTGTATAAAGTTAGATTCATACAAATGATGTTCATAGTACAAAATGTCTATGTACGAGTTCATCCAAAAAAAACTCACCATTTTTGAACTGATCGTACTGTATGAAATTAGTTTCATATGGATGACATCTAAAGTATGAATGGGTGCGTACCAGTTCATCCCACACAAATAGGTAAATTTTTTAAACTGTTCGTATTGTACAAAATTAGATAAGGACTCTAAGGGAAAATTTTTTTATCAAAAGAAATTTAGAAGAATAATTCAATCATTGCTTTAATTGACTGCTAGTAGACCATATAGCATATTTAGCATTTATTTTTATGATAGATTTTAATATGATTCAAATAAATTACATTTGACAGTAGTTAAAAGAATTCTGAGATATCTTTCGAGAACTCAAAACTTAGTGATTTGGTAACAGAAGCATAACTCTTCTTTCCAAATCATTGGATATTCAGATTTAGATTTTGTAGGAAGTAGGGTTGATCAAAAAAGTACTTCTGAAACTTTTCAATTCATAGGAAACTCTTTAGTTTATTGGTTTAGTATAAAATAAAAGTTAGTAGCCCTTTCTAATGCTGAATAAGAATACATTACCTTAGGTAGTTGTGTGGCACATGTTATTTGGTTAAAATAACAACTAATTGACTTAGGATTTTCTATTGGTACTATTCTAATTTTCTATGATAATACAAGTGTCATATTTATCTTAAAGAATCCTATTCAACATTATAAAATGAAGCATATTGATACTAGGCATCACTTCATTAAAGATCATGTGGCTAAGGGAGAAGTTGAATTGCACCATATTGCTAATGAGAATCAACTTGCAAAAATTTTCACTAAACCACTTTTTTTGAAATATTTAGCACCTTAAGACCCATATTTAGTGTGTTGATCTTAATGCTTAAATTGAATTTCTCCAAAATGTATTTGAAATGTATTGGTATGTTAGTTTATTTTTTTATGTTGTTTGTTAGAGTTTATATGTTTGTATTTTTTTTTTTTAATTTTTTTCTTATGTTAGTTTTGTATTTTTTTAGTTATTATTTTTATTGGTAGCTTTTATCAAATATTTAGAGATTCGTGTTTGAAAAGGTTCTTTGTTTATCAAATGTTCTCTTTCTACTGTCTAAATTTTTTTATAATGTATGAATTTTGTAGCGTGTACATGATATTATTCTGTGTTGAGCATTCATGACTAAGTTTTTCAATTCATATCATACTGTATGATGTCGTCATCATCTGTACGATTTAGTTTTTTTCATTTGTATGAATAGAGATGATTTTCCAAATGTTCAACTATTTTTATGTGATCATACGTACGAAATTGCATTTCACCTATACGATCCTATTGTCAGGTTATCATGTGGATGAACCTAACCATCATAAAATGATCATTAATTTTTTGATCAGCCTGTATGAATAGGTGTTCATTTGTACAATCATTTGTTTAAGAAACCTGTACAAAATGGTGCCTAAATAATGGCGTTTTAAGAAAAACTGCTTCATTTTTGGCCATTTCTTTTTGTATACATGAAATATTATTTATCTAGTACGATTTTAAAATCATACATATGATATCAATTTTGTACTGTATAATAGGACATTTTTCTTTAAATAGAAAGGTCTTGGATAAGTTTTTTCTTCACATTCTCATTTGTTTCAAAACCTTCTCGAGTCGAAACCTTAGGAATGTCTAGCAGTAGCACAACCTCACACTCTAAGGGATCATCCTCTCAATATGGTAAAGATGAAACCTTCCTCTCTAATGAAAATGTGGAAGCCTTTGATAGGTATTTTGTAGCCAAAATTAACCCCTCTCGACTCCTCATTCAAAGTGACATAACTTCTCTGTCTTGCCCTTTCTTGCCCCAACCCAATTTTCCTTTATCCTTACCTTGATTTATGCATACCATCATAAAACTTTTCAAATTTTTCTTGAAAACATGAAGGTAAACCAAGATCACACTAGGATTACCTCTTTCATCTTTATATAGCATATTGAAATCACTAAAGAAGATCTAGGCAACTTCCTTCACCATAGAACCCAATGAGTTATAATACACACCTTAACCTCTAGAGCAAATTTTGATTAGTTAGAAATAAACCAGACACATAGAGGTGTTACCCAAGTAAGTCTTTGATCTTGTATATACTCTTTTAATTAAAATGCAAGGATCATCCAGAATGTCTTGAGAACCTCTATCATTCCAAAAGCTGGTGATTGTATAAAATTGACTTTACTTTTGTCCTCTATCACATACCTGATAATGATTGAAACTCCTTTTGATGAAGCCCAACTTATCGTGGACTATATTTATAAACTTTTTGATATTAAACTTCCTCACAATAAGAGGAAGAAAAATGTGGCCTTAGTATACCTAATTGTCTATATTTTAGAGAAAAAGTACAACCTAATCTATCTTAATCTTCCCACTAAACTTCCTCTTTTTTACTGATGCCTCTTTTTGAGCACTTTTTGGTCAGGATCAAAGTTATGAGGGAGAAAGTTCAGAGGGAGAAGAAGGACTGGACATGATCAAAATTTCTATCAGGAATTGATCCAGCATTTTTGCAGACTGAAAACTCGTTTTAATCAATGCTTTGAACAAATTGAGAATCACTTGAACCAGTAGTATGCTAGATACAATGAGGACATGGGTTATACTCGAGGGCAATTTGACTTGGCCAACACTAATGTAGCTATGATCAGTAGTTACTTTATAATGTTCAACCCTCCACCACCTCCATATCAAGGCTCCTCAGAATATTAGTTGTACTTCTGTATTGTACCTACTAATGAGACTTTTGTACTAATTCTTGATATGTTTTGTTGGTATGTGATTTCATGTGTTCTTATTATGATTTTAGTTTCTAGTTAGATGGTTATTATTCGTATGTGTTTTAATTGATAAATGAAATGATAAAATATTATTTGATGTGCTTTGAAATTTCTCTTCTTAAAATGTTTTTTTTTTTTTTTTTTTTTTTGAGACAAATCATTTATGGTTGATCTCTAGAATGGAATTTTAAATTATTTTTTCTTTGCAAATTAATTTCCTTATAAAATTTAATCATTTAAAATTAAAATTAAAATTATGACTAGGTATATATTAAGAGATCAATTTCATATTGTTATAGACAATTGCTACATACCTATAATTATTAAAAAATAGATGTGTTATTTTTTAATTTTTTTAATGTGTTTATTTTTATTTATTATTTGAATTTGATTTAAGATCTATAGATATTAAAAAGACTAAAAAAATAAAAGAAAGATGCATAAACTGTGACAAATTTTGAAATGATGCACAATATTTACCAAATTTAAAAGAGGCACAAAATTAGCGCAAATAGAAAACATGCATAAAGCATGCCACAAAAAATTGAAAATTTATGCAATGTCGCCAATTGAAAATTTCATATTATTCTTTCCTTTATCAGTTTATCTCTAATACAAATTCATATAATTGATAATCATCTTCACTATTGAATTAAAGCTAATTAATCTTTATTTTTTAATGTTTGTAATAATTATTTTTATTTAATTTTTTTATAATGAATTCTGAACGTGGTTAACTTTTCTTATCTTAGTTGTTCTTTGAATTAAATTTTTTTTTTTTAGCACTAGGAATTTAATGTTGTATTTGCAATTAGTTTAAAATATTCTTCTTCATCAAATACTTTGATTTATCCATAAAAAACATTTCATTTCAAGATGTACTTCCCTTTTTGTTGTTATCAGAAGGGGGAGTTATTAGTTATTGTTTAATATTTTATTTGTTTGATGCATGATGTTTGATGTATGTATGTGATGTTTGTATGTGTTTGATGTATGTATGTATGTATGTATTAGTGTTTTTGTTGTTGTGTGTTTATTTGTTAGTTTTCTTGTTTTTTTTTTTTTAAGTTTTATAGTTTTTATTTAGGGTCATCTTTCATTGGAACCCCTTGTATTAAATTAGTCATTCATTTAGGGGTATTTTAGAAGAAAAATGATTTAAAATTTTAACTTAAACAATAATTGGTTTTGTCATCATCAAAAAGGGGAAGATTGTAGCGACATAATTTTCAAACCTATGATTTTATATCATATGATTTTTTTATGATTCCAAATATTATTTTAGTGATTAATGTTTCTCCTAACACATATTAGAAAAATCTTTTTATTATTTATGTGTTCTAATATTTCAGGGAAATCATACTCTAAACTGCCAAAGACCTTAAGACATATTAGATTAGAGTTTCTGGTAATTAAAGTCTGTATTTTTTTATTTTTCTTAAGTCTAAGAAAGAGTGATTGTAATTAGTTAACCATGCACACACACTAGGGGAGTGAGTCAAAACTTGTATTTCAAAAACTAATTGTAGTATATGATTCCTGTATCATACTGGATGATTTGACCTGAGTGTTCTTCTAAAAAGAAGATAATCGAATTGTGGCTTAAAAAATTCTTTTGTACTATTCATACTATACAAAGTTGGATTCATACAAATGATATCTATAGTATGAAATTGATACATACCAATTCATCCCAAACAAACTCACCATTTTCTAAACTGATTGTATTATACAAAATTAGTTCCATACAAAACTGCCCATAGTATCAAATGGGTGCGTACAAGTTTATCCCATATAAACAGGTAAATTTTTGAACAGTTCGTACTGTACCAAATTAATTTCATACAAATGACATCTAGAGTATGAAATGGTCTGGTCCATATTTATACTATACAAAGCATGATTTGATTTAATTAGTTTGTAATGTACAATGTAGGGTTCGTACAAGTGATGACCAGAGTACAAAATGAGTTCGTATATTATCGTATCAGTTGAACCTATTCATTTTTGAACTATTTATATAGTACAATGTCAGTTAATACATAAGACTATCAGAGTACAAAATTAGTTCATACATGATCATAAATTTTTTTTTTAAAAATTGTTCATAAATATAAAGTACGATCATGTTATAAGATCCAAGAACATTCAACTTGACTTTTTTCAGTTTTTTGGATGGGTTTTGTTATCCTTTTTATATAATGATAATTGTCTTAAAAGCTGACTATCCGTTAGTCTTATACAAATTTTCTCTATATAGTAAAAGTGAGGGTATTTAAGGAGAGAGTTTGGGAGTGAGGATTGAAAGTTCGTTAGGGATGTTAAGCCCTATAGAACTGGCCCAAGCTAACCAAGAGGAGGGGGGGGGGGGGGGGGTTGAATTGGTATTTTAAAAATTTCTTTTCACAAAGAATAAAAATCACATAAACCAAAATCACACCACAAAAATAAATGCTAAAATAAAATTGCGGAAGCAAGAAAACAAGAACACATAAATTTATAGTGGTTCGATCAACTCGACCTACGTCCACTTCCCGGAGGCACCCTCTGAGTATTGCACTACAAATGTGACTCTCCTTTAGCTCCCACAGCTAGGCGGAGAAGCCTTTACAAAGCACCTCCTTTTTGCCACCCCGGCATGGCAGAGAACCTACCTCCTTTTGCTTCCTCCTGAAGCTGGCAGAGAACCACAACCAAAAGCTAACTCCTTACCTCTACCGACCCTTACACGGATGAGAAACTCTAGATGAAGAACAAGCAGAGCGATCCTTGAAGCAACCCTTGTGAATCCCCTCACAAGCTCCCCCTCACAAGATCCTCTCTCTCTCCCTCTCTCTCTTTCCCTCCTCAAGGCCTTCTCAGGTCAAGGCAGCAGCAAAAGGTCATCCAAAATGTTGAACAAGTGTTCTTAAATAGAAGAGCTTCAAAGGAGCTCATTAATTGCAAGTTGCGGACAATATCGTCCAGGCCGATATAGACATCGGCCTGGCCGATCAGTACAAATCTCAGAAGATCAGCCAGAGCATCGCCCTAAATGCAAACTGGATAATTTAAAATTGGCTTGATCGTCCAGGCTGATCTTACGATCGTCCCGACCGATTAGTTCAAATTAGAGGTAAATCATCCAGAGCATCGCCCTAAATACGAGCTGGCCGATATTTATCATCATGAAGTAACTTAAGGTTTTTGAATGGATTGTCCTGACCGATCCTGCGATCGTTCAGGACAATATGATCGTATCAATCATCCTTAATTACTCCCTTGATTTTCTTATTAATTAAGGCATAATTTGAGAATTTCGTCCAGGCCGATCAATGATCGTCCTGGCCGATAATTTAAAAATACATTATACCTTAATTATCTATGGTGGCAACTTCTTTCTATTTTAAGCTTATCATCCTGGCCGATACACGTATCGTCCAGGCCGATATGTTAATGATGGCTGCCTTAATTAAGAAATCCTTATTTAGACTTTATGTTTTAAGCCTGATCATCCAGGACGATGTAAATATCGTCCTAGCCGATATGAGTAAAAATAGAAATTCTAAGTCTCTCAAGTGTGTGTGTGTAGGGTTACTTAGCATCAGTCTCTTTGACCATTACAAGTAGACTCAAGAAGTGAAAAACAAAAGTACAGACTGACTCAACCCTAAACCTATGCAATCCTGAACTGGCTTCATCTGTTCATCCGATCTTCGATTCCTGAAAAGTTAGAAGAAACAAGTAGTCCAAGAGAATCAATAGTGTTTGTCAATCATCAAAACACAGGTCATGAAAATAGGTTTGCAACAATCTCCCCCTTTTTTATGATAGCAAAATACTACGGAAACAATTAGCAGTAAAGGTTCAGGATCGACAAAAAGGACATCATAAACTTCTCCCCCCTTTGACATATCAAAAAGGAGGGAACACAAAAGAACAATAGAAAATCACAATTTCTTTTTTTAACAAGGAAAGAAAATGATATAGTATTCCATGTGATTGATTTAAAAACTTGTGAGTTAATAAGTTAACAATCTCATCAATCCATAGAATAGTAGAATATCCGATCATGGTTACCCTTAGCTCAGACGTTTTCTTAGGGTAGAATCATCTTTTGAAATCAATGACCTAACTCAAAGAATTAATTGGATATGAAAAAAAAGAATCCATTCATCACTTGGCTTAAGAAAAAACTATCTTTATAAAATAATGAACCAAAGTAAATTCGTCACAATAGCAAAATAATCGAAATCAAGCCTTTGAGAATCAAAACTTCTAAGTTCTAAAAGATTTAAAAAGAGAGAATAGGTTTCTTTTGAGTGGGATGATTTTATGCATCTTGTCAATTTGAGTGGCGCTTTGCGAATCTTTTTTATTTTCTATACACTTTTGTGTATATTTTTCAATTTTGGCATCTTTGCGCTTCTTTTATTGGCATCAATGGCCAATTTTTTTTTTTTTTTTTTTGCAAGCTATATTCTCTTTTATAACCTCTTAAAAAATCTTAGTTGTGAATATATCTTCTCAGATATTAGAGAATAGGAGCTTTCTCTCTAACATAAGGAAGAATTACCACAAGCAGAATTAATAATCAAAGACAAGAGTAACGAGGGATCTTGATGTGACAAAAAGACTTTAAACATTATAAATACAAGATAGATTTGCTTAAGCAAGCTTAAGAAAAGATCTCAGTTTCATAAACAATCTTTAATTTAAGATAGATTTTTTATTAGAAAAGAAAATTATGCCACTAAAAATAGGTTAGAGAAAGAGACAATTATAAAATATTTTTACCATCTAGGAGATTAGGAGATGAAAATCACATTGACTACAAATTTTTAAACGCAAGGACAAGAAATATAATATTATTTTAGCGATGATTTTGAAGACTAAGAAAAAGAAACAAAAGAAAAATAAAACACACTAAAAACTAATAAAAAACAAAAGCAAAAGCAAGTAACTAAAAGATCAAGTTTCATGCATTTATGTCAATCACACCCAATCTGGTCCTTAAAGAATTGAAAGTGTCGAAGGCCAGTGGTTTAGTAAAGATATCAGCCAATTGATTCTCAGTTGTCATATGGTGTAACACAATGTCTCCCTTAGTCACATGATCTCTAATGAATTGATGCCTAATGTCAATGTGCTTAGTCCTTGAATGTTGGATAAGATTCTTAGAGATGCATATGGCACTAGTGTGGTCACAAAAGATTGAGAAGGTGCCTACAGGTAATCCTAAATCTAATACCTATTGTTTCAACCAAAGGACTTGGGCCACACAACTTCCAAGAGCGATGTACTCAGCTTCAGCAGTGGAAAGAGCAACAGAGTTTTGCTTCCTACTAGACCAAGAAACCAAAGACTTTCGAACGAATTAACATGTTCCTGAATTGCTCTTCCTATCCACCTTGCATCCTGCAAAATCAGAGTCAGAAAATTCAATAATTGATTGTACCCCTTAGCCAGCAATCTTGCTTTATTCCTCACCACCATTCCTGAATCATTCACCTTGTTCTTAAAGACCCACTTTGTCCACATTACACTTTGTCCCTTAGGTCTTTCTACAAGCTCCCAAACATCATTCCTAACAAATTGATTCAATTCTTCTTGCATTGCTAAAATCCAAAACTCATCAGTAAGGGCTTGATTAATGGTGGTGGGTTCAGTCATAGAGATAAAGGCAGAGTGGTTCACCTCCTTCCTAAGTCCATGTCTAGTCTTAACTCCACTAGAAGGGTCTCCTAAGATCAAATCCTTCGGGTGACTAGTAGAGTATCTCCAATCTCTAGGCAAAGTGTGTGAAGTTTCTCCCCTTTCATCAAAATTTTCTATTCCTTGGGTGTCTCCTTCTACTCCTCCATTACTTAGGTGCTCACTCCCCTTCCTCAAATTTTCTACTCCACTTGTAATCTCTCCAACATCATCATCTTCTACTCCATGTTTCTTAGGATCAGACTCATCAAAAACTACATGGGTTGTCTCTTGCACCATCAAAGTTCTCTTGTTAAACACTCTAAAAGACCATGAGTCTTAGGATCGACATGGATTCCTGAAGTGCTCTTCTTATCCACATTCACAACTACATTTCCTCATGTTTCTTAGGATCAGACTCATCAAAAACTACATGTACAATAAATTTATCATAAGTACACATTAATATGTGATAGTGTTGATAAAGGATAAGATGCTGTGAATGTGAGTGTTGTATATTTAAGCACAAATGATTTGATTATGATAAACCATAATAGCATTGAAAGTTCGATGGGGATGTTAAGCCCTATGAACTTAGTCCCAAACTAACCAAGAGGGGGGGTGAATTGGTATTTTAAAAACTTCTCAAAGAAATAAAGTCACATAAACCAAATCACACCACGAAAATAATGCGGAATTTAAACGTGCGGAAGCAAAAAGAAACACAGAGATTTATAGTGGTTCGGTCGACTCGACCTACGTCCACTCCTTGGAGGCACCCTCCAAGTATTGCACTACACAAAAAGTGACTCTCCTTTAGCCCCCACGGCTAGGTGGAGAAACCCTCACAAGAACCTCCTTTTTGCCACCCCGGCAAGGCAGAGAACCTATCTCCTTTTGCTTCCTCCTGAAGCTGGCAGAGAACCAGAACCAAAAGCAACACTCCTTACCTCTACCGACCCTTCCACGGATGAGAAACTCTAGACGAAGACGACGCAGAGAGATCCTTGAAGCAACCCTTGTGAAACTCCTCACAAGCTCCCCCTCACAAGATCCTCTCTCTCTCTTCTCTCTCTCTTTCTCTCCTCAAGGTCTTCTTAGGTCAAGGCAGCAGCCAAAGGTCTTTTAAAAAACGTTGAACAAGAGCTCTTTAAATAGAAGAGCTTCAAAAGAGCTCATTAATTGCAAGTTGCCGACTTTATCGTCCAGGCCGATCTGGACATCGGCCTGGCCGATCAGTACAAATCAATGAAGATCGGCCAGAGCATAGCCCTGGATGCAAGATTGGACGATTGAAAATTAGCTTGATCGTCCAGGCCGATCTCACGATCGTCCTGGCCGATCAGTTCAAATCAGACGAAAATCATCCTGACAATAGCCCTGAATATGGGCTGGCCGATTTTGATCGTCCTGAAGTAACTTAAGGTTTTTGACTAGATCGTCCGGGCCGATCCTGCGATCGTCCAGGACGATATGATCGTATCAATCATCCTTAATTACTTCCTTGATTTCCTGAACAATTATGGCATAATTTGTTAATATCGTCCAGGCCGATCCGATGATCGTCCTGGCCGATAATTTAAAGATATGCTATACCATACTTGTCTATGGCGGCTACTTCTTTCTGTTTTGAGCTTATCGTCCTGGCCGATACACGTATCGTCCAGGACGATCTGTTAACGTAGGCTGCCTTAATTAAGAATCCTTAATTAGACTTTCTGTTTTAAGCTGATCGTCCAGGCCGATCAAAGAAATTGTCCTGGCCGATATGAGTAAAAACAGAATTTCTAATTCTCTCAAGTGTGTGTGTGAAGGGTTACAAAGCATCAGTCTTTTTGACTATTACAAGAGGACTCAAAAGGTAAAAAACAAAAGTACAGACTGACTCAACCCTAAACCTACGCATTCCTGAACTTGGCTCCTTTTTGATTGTCCGATCGTCGATTCCTGAAAAGTTAGAAGCAACAAGCTGTCCAAGAAAAGCAGTGTTTGTCAATCATCAAAACATAAGACATGAAAAATAGATTTGCAACAATCTCCCCCTTTTTGATGATGACAAAACACATTAAAAGGATTTAATTTCAACCATGAAAGAAAAAAATAACCTCATAAACTTCTCTCCCTTTTGACATATCAAAAAGGAGGGTACATGAAAGCATAGTAAAAGAAATTAACCTTTTTTTTTTTTTTTTTTTTTTTTTTTTTTTTTTAAGCACATCAATGATATAGTATGCCATGTGATTGTTTTAAAAATTTGTGAGTTAACGTGTTACCAATCTCATTTAATCCATAGAATAGGAGAATATCCGTTCATGGTTTACCCTTAGCCAAAACCGTTGTCTTAGGGTAGAATCGTCTTTTGAAATCAATGGCCTAACTCAAATAATTAATTGGATATGAGAAAAAAAACTCTACCCACCACTTGGCATAAGGAAAATATCTCCATAAAACAATGAGGTAGATTTGTCACAATCGAACGATAATCGAGATCAAGCCTTTGAGAATCAAAACTTCTAAGTTCTAAAAGATATAAAAAGAGAGAATAGCTTGCTTTGGAGTGGGCTCATTTTATGCCTCTTGTTAATGTTGTGGCGCTTTGCGCATCTTTTTATAGATTTTTCAATTTTTGGCGTCTTTGCGCTTCTTTTGTTGGCATCATTGGCCAATTTTTTTTTTTTTTTTTTTATTTTTGCAAGCTAGATTCCCTTTTAGACTCTTTTAAAAACTTAGTTGTGAATATATCTTCTCAGATATTAGAGAATAGGAGCTCTCTCTCTAACATAGGGAAGAATTATCACAAGCAGGATTAATAATTGAAGACAAGAGTAACGAGGGATCATGATGTGACAAAAAAACTTTTAATCATTGTAAAAACAAGATAGATTTGCTTAAGCAAGCTTTAGAAAGGATCTTAGTTTCATAAACAATCTTTTATTTTAAGATAGACTTTTGATTAGAAAAGAAAACTATGCCACTAATACTATGTTAGGGAAAGAGACACAATCACAAGATATTCATACTATCTAGGTGATTAAGTGGATGAAAACATATTAACTACAAATTGTTAAAGACAAGACAAGAGATATCATATCAGTGAAGATCTAAAACTAAGGTACGAAAAAAAAGGCAACAAAAAAAGTAAAAAGAAAAAAGTTTCATGCATTTATGTCAATCACACCCAATCTGGTCCTTAAAGAACTGAAAGTGTCGAAGGCCAGTGGTTTAGTAAAGATGTCTGCCAGTTGGTTTTCAGTTGTCACATGGTGTAACTCAATGTCTCCCTTAGTCACATGATCTCTAATAAAGTGATGCCTAATGTCAATGTGTTTAGTTCTTGAATGTTGGATAGGATTTTTAGAGATGCATATGGCACTAGTGTTGTCACAAAAAATTGAGATGGTGCTTACATGTAATCCTAGATCCAATACCTGTTGTTTCAACCAAAGAACATGGGCCACACAACTTCCAAGGGCAATGTATTCAGCTTCAGCAGTGGAAAGTGCAACGGAATTTTGCTTTCTACTAGACCAAGAGATCAAGGATTGTCCAATGAATTGACAAGTTCCGGAGGTGCTCTTTCTATCCACCTTGCATCCTGCAAAATCAGAGTCAGAAAAGCCAATAATTTCAAAAGAAGTGCTATGTCTAGGGTACCAAATCCCTAATCCTTGTGTCCCCAAAAGGTATCTAAAAATCCTTTTAATAGCAGTCATGTGGGATTCCTTAGGGTCAGCTTGAAACCTAGCACAAAGGCAAACACTAAACATAATGTCAGGTCGACTTGCAGTTAAGTAAAGTAAAGATCCAATCATACCTCTGTACTTCTTCTGATCAACAGACTTACCACTTGGGTCCTTATCCAACGGAGCACTAGAAGTCATGGGAGTGTTAATTGGCTTGGCTTTGTCCATCTCATATTTCTTCAAAATATCTTTTATGTATTTTGTTTGATTTAGAAAAGTGCCATCTTCCAATTGTTTTATGCTAAACCCCAAAAAGTAAGACAATTCTCCCATTAAACTCATCTCAAACTCTCTACTCATTGTTTTAGAAAAATCATCACACAAATTTTTATTAGAGGATCCAAAGAGTATATCATCAACATAGATCTGAACAATGAGTAAATCATCTCCAACTTTTTTAAGAAAAAGGGTGGTGTCTACGCTCCCCTTGACAAACTCCCTCTCTAGTAAGAATGTGCTAAGCCTCTCATACCAAGCTCTAGGTGCTTGTTTTAAACCATACAAAGCCTTTTTTAATTTAAACACATGATTTGGAAATTGAGAGCTCTCAAAACCTGGAGGTTGTTCTACAAACACATCTTCTTTTATCTCCCCATTTAAAAAGGCACTCTTGACGTCCATTTGAAAGAGCTTAAATCCTTTATAACAAGCAAAGGCTAGTAGCACTCTAATAGCTTCCAATCTAGCTACAGGGGCAAAAGTCTCTTCAAAGTCTATCCCTTCTATTTGATTGTACCCCTTAGCCACCAATCTTGCTTTATTCCTCACCACCACTCCTGAATCATTCACTTTGTTCTTAAATACCCACTTTGTCCCAACTACACTTTGTCCCTTAGGTCTTTCCACAAGTTCTCAAACATCATTCCTAACAAATTGATTCAACTCTTCTTGCATTGCTAACATCCAAAACTCATCAGAGAGGGCTTGGTTAATGGTGGTGGGTTCAATCATAGAGATAAAGGCAGAGTGGTTTACCTCCTTCCTAAGTCCATGTCTAGTTTTAACTCCACTAGAAAGGTCTCCTAAGATCAAATCCTTGGGGTGACTAGTAGAGTATCTCCAATCTCTAGGCAAAGTGTGTGAAGTTTCTCCCCTTTCATCAAAAGTTTCTATTCCTTGGGAGACTCCTTCTACTCCTCCATTGTTTAGGTGCTCACTCCCCTTCCCCAAATTTTCTACTCCACTTGTAATCTCTCCAACATCATCATCATCTACTCCATGCTTCTTATGATCAGACTCATCAAAAACTACATGGGTTCTCTTCCACCATCAAGGTTCTCTTGTTAAACACTCTAAAAGATTTCCCAACACTAGAATATCCCAAGAATACTCCTTCATCAGATTTAGGATCAAATTTTCCCAAGTGAGACTTTCCATTGTTTTGAATGAAAACCTTACAACCAAAGACATGAAGGTGGGAAAGATTGGGTGTCCTACCCTTAAAGATCTCATAGGGTGTCTTTTCTAATTTGACTCTAACATTCACCCTATTCAACACATAACATGCAGTGTTAACCGCTTCAGCCCAAAAGTATTTTGGAAGTGAATACTCAGCAAGCATGGCTCTAGCGGCTTCCACCAAGGTCCGGTTCTTCCTTTCAGCTACTCCATTCTGCTGAGGAGTCCTAGGAGCTGAAAAATTGTGGCTAATCCCCTTCTCCTCACAAAAATCTCCAAATCTCTCATTTTCAAACTCTCCCCCATGATCACTATGGATGGTCAAAATCTCACACCCTAGCTTCTTCTGAATCCAAGTAGAAAAAGTTTTAAACTCCTCAAAAGACTCATTTTTATGAGAAAGAAATCTAGTCCAAGTGAACCTAGAGTAGTCATCAACAATCACAAAACCATATACTTTCCCTCCCAAACTTGCTATGCTAATGGGTCCAAACAAATCCATGTGAAGGACTTCTAAAGGTCTAGAGGTGCTAATGTCCTTTATGGGGTGAAATGAAGAGTGAATTTGCTTTCCTAGTTGACAGGCATCACAAAGGTGGTCTTTTGTAAACTTAAGTTTGGGGACACCTCTAACTAGGTCCTTTTGGGTCACTTTCCTAAGGGTTTCATACTTGCATGACAAAGCCTCCTGTGCCACAACCAAGAATCATCAATGACAGTTTTTAAGCAAAAAGAAGCAGCACATTCAATGCTATTTAAATCAAGCATATAGACGTTGTTTACCCTTTTTCCCTGCAAAATGGTGTTATTACTTAAACTTACAATGCATGAATTCGTGAAGAATTGTACGATGAAGCCTTTGTCACAGAATTGACTGATGCTGAGCAAGTTGTGCTTCAATCCATCTACAAGCAAAACATTTTCAATCATAAGGTTCTTGGAATTACCAATTATACCTGCTCCTACCACCTTCCTGGTGGTGTTGTCTCCAAGAGTAACCTTGCCTCCAGTCCTGGATTCTAGTACAACAAACTGGCTAGCATCACCAGTCATATGTCGAGAGCATCTACTGTCCAGGTACCACATACTCTCACGAGGTCTTTTGTGAGAGACTTCCTGCAAAATTATCAAATGTTAGTTTTAGGAACCCAAGCATGTTTGGGTTCCTTCTTATGAAGAGAAGAATGCAATGCATGTGTGGTATGCTGTGGATCATGCACCTTAGGTCTCCATACCCAATGTGAACTATGATGAATTGTGCAAGTGTGTGAGATATGTCCTAGCATGCCACAAGAAAAGCATCTAACTCCAGGAAAGGGATTTCTTAAGTGATTTGAGTTATAATGCCTCTCTCTAGGTTTTGGTAATTGATTAACAGTAGAATTCATCCTAGATTTCTTACATGCTTCTAAATCACTTTGAATCTTCAAGTTTGTGTTTTCTAAAATTTCATTTTCAATCCTCAAATTTTTTTCTATTTCTTTTGACTTCTTAAAATCAGATTCAAGAGATATGTGTGATATTTTCAATGCATTATGCTCTTCAACTAACTTACCATGATTTTTATTTAATTCATCAAATTCATCAAGTAAAGTCATGTGATTTGAATCAATTGTTTGATGGTCCTTAATCAAAATTTCATGCTCTTTTTGTAGATTTAAAAGTTCTAATTTCAAGCTAGCATGAGTTTTCTTTAATTTTCTATATGATGCATGAATTTTTTCTGAAACTTCAAGAAGTTGATCATATGAAAGTTCACATACCTCTTCTTGATCAATTTGATCTTTTCCCATGAAACACAAGTTTGTAGTTTCTTCCTCTGGTTCAGTCTCAGAAGAATCAGTACCAGACTCTGCCCAAAAGCTCCTTTGTTTTTTCTTGTCCTTCTTAGACTTTGCTTTCTCATCAATTTTTTCTTTGCTTGAATGATCTCTAAGCTTAGGGCAATCAGTTCTCACATGTCCAGGTTTCCTGCATTCAAAACAAACAACATCAGAAGATCCTTTAGTATATTTATGATCCTTACCTTTTCTCCAACTTTGATGATGCTTTTGTTTCTTCCTTAGAAAGCTTTTGAATTGCCTTGTGATGAAGGCAACTCCATCGCTTTCAGACCCGGAAGATTCAGAATCCGATTTGTGTGCCTTCAATGCAATGGTTTTCTCCTTTTTCTTCTCACCTGTATCAAGATTTCTTTGATTCACCCCTTGCTCGTAAGCAATGAGTGAGCCAAGCAAGTTATCAATAGAATAGGTGTTTAAATCTTTAGATTCAGTGATTGCAGTAATTTTTGCATCATAAGAAGAAGGCAAGCATCTCAAAATTTTGTTAACTTTTTCATAGTTCGAATGTTCTTTTCCTAGTGCATGCAATGAAGTAGCAATCTGAGTAAACCTAGTGTACATGTCAGAAATCGATTCATGAGGTTTCATACGAAAAAGTTCGTAGTCATGCAAGAGAATGTTTAAACGGGATTGTTTAACTTCATTAGTGCCTTCATAAGTAATGCACAATTTATCCCAAATTTCTTTACCAGTTTTGCAAGTTGAAACACGCATGTAGTCCTCAGATTTTAGAGCACAGAAAAAGCAATTCAAACATTTTGCATTCAATTGAGCTAAATCTCGTTCATCAAAAGTCCATTCAGTAAAAGCAACTTCCGTTTTAAAACCGTTAATTTCACGAGAAGGTGGAGAACAACCTTCTTGAATAAGCATCCACATGCGATAATCAGTAGATTGTAGAAAAGTTGACATGCGAGTTTTCCAAAAATCAAAAGGTAGGTTATCGAACAGTGGAGGTCGGGTAATAGAATACCCTTCCGTAGTGTTGCGATTCCCAAAGTTAGACATGGATCAAATTCAAAAAGTTTTTAAACTTTAATTTTCGAATCAGGCTCTGATACCACTTGAAAGTTCGATGGGGATGTTAAGCCCTATGAACTTAGTCCCAAACTAACCAAGAGGGGGGGTGAATTGGTATTTTAAAAACTTCTCAAAGAAATAAAGTCACATAAACCAAATCACACCACGAAAATAATGAGGAATTTAAACGTGCGGAAGCAAAAAGAAACACAGAAATTTATAGTGGTTCGGTCGACTCGACCTACGTCCACTCCTTGGAGGCACCCTCCAAGTATTGCACTACACAAAAAGTGACTCTCCTTTAGCCCCCATGGCTAGGTGGAGAAACCCTCACAAGAACCTCCTTTTTGCCACCCCGGCAAGGCAGAGAACCTATCTCCTTTTGCTTCCTCCTGAAGCTGGCAGAGAACCAGAACCAAAAGCAACACTCCTTACCTCTACCGACCCTTCCACGGACGAGAAACTCTAGACGAAGATGACGCAGAGAGATCCTTGAAGCAACCCTTGTGAAACTCCTCACAAGCTCCCCCTCACAAGATCCTCTCTCTCTCTTCTCTCTCTCTTTCTCTCCTCAAGGTCTTCTTAGGTCAAGGCAGCAGCCAAAGGTCTTTTTAAAAACGTTGAACAAGAGCTCTTTAAATAGAAGAGCTTCAAAAGAGCTCATTAATTGCAAGTTGCCGACTTTATCGTCCAGGCCGATCTGGACATCGGCCTGGCCGATCAGTACAAATCAATAAAGATCGGCCAGAGCATAGCCCTGGATGCAAGATTGGACGATTGAAAATTAGCTTGATCGTCCAGGCCGATCTCACGATCGTCCTGGCCGATCAGTTCAAATCAGACGAAAATCGTCCTGACAATAGCCCTGAATATGGGCTGGCCGATTTTGATCGTCCTGAAGTAACTTAAGGTTTTTGACTAGATCGTCCGGGCCAATCCTGCGATCGTCCAGGACGATATGATCGTATCAATCATCCTTAATTACTTCCTTGATTTCCTGAACAATTATGGCATAATTTGTTAATATCGTCCAGGCCGATCCGATGATCGTCCTGGCCGATAATTTAAAGATATGCTATACCATACTTGTCTATGGCGGCTACTTCTTTCTGTTTTGAGCTTATCGTCCTGGCCGATACACGTATCGTCCAGGACGATCTGTTAACGTTGGCTGCCTTAATTAAGAATCCTTAATTAGACTTTCTGTTTTAAGCTGATCGTCCAGGCCGATCAAAGAAATCGTCCTGGCCGATATGAGTAAAAACAGAATTTCTAATTCTCTCAAGTGTGTGTGTGAAGGGTTACAAAGCATCAGTCTTTTTGACTATTACAAGAGGACTCAAAAGGTAAAAAACAAAAGTACAGACTGACTCAACCCTAAACCTACGCATTCCTGAACTTGGCTCCTTTTTGATTGTCCGATCGTCGATTCCTGAAAAGTTAGAAGCAACAAGCTGTCCAAGAAAAGCAGTGTTTGTCAATCATCAAAACATAAGACATGAAAAATAGATTTGCAACAAGCATATTATATTAGCAATCAAAATTAATTTGAAAAACCTGAATAACATTCATATGAAGAGTACATAAAAATTATTATCAATACCTTCATGGACCATAATATGGTGCAAACAGTACAAATATTGACGCCCACATCACTATGCATATATAGTTTGTACTCTATTAATAGCTAGTCTGAGTGATTATCGATTATCTAAACACATAAATAGACAACTAGGGGTGGGAAGTCTATTGGGCTAGGAATACTAATCTTATTTCTTTTAAATTTTTTTAATAATATATCTATTATTTTATTTTGAATTTTGTAAAAAATTTAAGGACTTAATGTGTAAGCTTTAATATGGATAAGAGTTAGATGAACCAACTTAGATGGAGTGTTGAATTCGTAGGAGTCTATAGATTTTTGGAGTTCGCAATTTAATGCAATGTTCATATGAAAAACTCAATGTTTGTGTCGGTAATATATTGGAAGGTGGTTTCATTTAATAAAAGAGGTTTTTTAGTGGTCTTCGTACCTGTATGGAAATGTCGGGACGACATTTTTCTAAGGTGGGGAGATTGTAAGATCTCGTTCCCTTACTGTTCCTCTCTGAACTGGATTTTCCTCCCAGAATTAGCCAGGACGAAGTTGAGATCGTCCAGGCCGATCAGTGCATTCAAACAGCTGATTTTTGGAGCTATTTCTGGATAAGAACGTCCAGGACGATATTGAGATCGTCCAGGACGATCGACACTGTTCACAATATCGGCCGGATCATCGCCCTGGAGCATCGGCCAGGATGATCATAATTGGTCTGATCGTCCCGGAACGATCGGGCGATCGGCCAGGCCGATATGTGTATGATATAAGGAAATGAGCTCGTTTTGAGGAGAGAGAAAATCAAATTTTAAAATCAGATATTTTGAGGAGAGAGAAAGAGAAAGGGAAAAAGAGGAAAAGCTGGTTTTTGGAGGCCGCGGAGCGCTTTTCATCCGACGCTGCTGTTGGAGAAAGTGTGGATCTCGTGGTAAGGACTCCGAACCCTATTTCTGTTTTCAGAGATATTGTGTTTTGATCGAGTTGTGCACTGTTTTGTGTTTTCGTAGTCTACTTTTGGACATGATTTTGATTTGACACAACTTTCACGATTTGACTGTATTCTACGAAGATTTTATCGGTCGGACTTGATTCTACGCGATTTTACTTGAATAGAAAATTATCAGGACTTGATTTGATTTGGATTCTTTACATTGATAGTCTTGTATTGATGCTGTGGATATTCTGTTGTAATTTGGAGAGATTCGGAATTTGTATCTTTTTGCAGGATTTTTGTGTAAATTTGACCGACTACCGTTACTCTGCCCGATTTTTGTATGATTTCTGATTTTCCCGAAATTGATAGATTGACTTGTTATGCGCATGACTATTGATATGATTGTTCTTATTGCATCGATTATTGCATTGACTATTGATTGAATTGATTGATTCTGAAAGACAAGTGGAAACCTGGTTGAACGTTGGTTATAGAAACCAACGTATTGATAACTACAACAGCATCATTGATCATTGATAACTACAACAGCATCATTGATAACTACAACAGCATCATTGATAACTACAACAGCATCATTGATAACTACAACAACATCATTGATAATGACTAGTGTTTGTGCTTGTCGAGTAAGACCATTGTATGGATTTCCTGATATGCATTAATTTATCGATTTCCGACTGATTTATTGATATTGATGGATTTATCAAATTGATTTACTATCGTACGGATTCATTGATTTCATTGATTGATCATTGAGCATTGATACTATTGATTATTGATAATTGACATTGATATGGATATGGACGGCATAGATTCATAGACTCATTGATACTATTGATTCAGCATTGATTTGACTTGCTACTGTTGATTTATCGATGTTTTATCGTTGTATTGATTATTGACTATTATTTTCCGTACTGCATTGACTACTGGTTTGATTTCTGCTGTGTAGACTTGATTTCATTGACGATGGATTTCTGAATTGCTTAGACTCATTGACCATTGATTGACTTGATTTTATTGACTCGCATATTGATAGCATCGCCGTGCTTTGATTTCAGTTGTAGGCTTTGGTGACCTGCTGGGCTTTGTAAGCTCATTATGTGTGGTTTAAATTTTCAGGTCCGAGTAAGGCAACTGGAATGGAGTTCGATCAGAATGTCAGACGAATCCTTTCACTATTGATATCTGGGGCATCACAATCATTATTCTTTGATACTTTGAATTTATGGAAATTCTCTTGTGCAAGCAAGCAATGCTCAGACAAAGATCTTCCTAGGATGAATGCCACCTGCTCCTCCGAGATCATCTTTGGCATACAGATTTTCAACCTGTTAACCAACATAGTGGCCACAATCTTATAGGTACTTTGAATGAGACTAATAGGTCTAAAGTTGGCTGGCACAACCAAATTCTTAACTTTGTGAATTAAGACAATAAGTGTATCCTTCCAATCCTTTTGCATAACTGTAGAATTTAGGAATTTTTTTATAGCACTGCAAGTAGTATCACATACTAAATTCCAATAAAATTTGAAAAAAGAGGATGTCACCCCATTTAACCATAGAGACTTATTATTGCCTTGCTAAAAAACTGAGATTCTGCATTCCTCCATAGAAAAATCTGCATCCAACGCAGCTGCAGCCGAGGCATTCAGCTTCTATTTTTCTGATGGATTGGGCCAATCAGTCAAGCTACAGGTTCTATACCTCCACTTATTTTCAAAAAATAGTAAAAAAACTTGCTCGATTTGATCATCTTGCTCCACCAGAATGTTATTTACATCCTTGACTTGCCTTATCCACTTTGCATTCCTCTGGGCTGATGCAAAGTTATGAAAGAACTTTGAATTAGTATCCCCTTCTTCTTGCCATCAAGCCTTAGCTCTTTGGTTCCACCAAATATAAAGTCTTCTAAGAGTGACATTAAGCTCATGAACCTTCTTTTAAGAATGAACAAGTCATCCACAAAAAAAGAAGTACCCGAAGCCTCCTTAATCTGTAATTCCAAGATCTCTTTCTTCAAGTCCTCCTTCAGCTTGCAAAGATCTCGGCATTTGTTTTTACTCCAGAAAAATAATGCTCTTAACATCCTTCAGAGCTTTCTATGAAGAACGTCCACCTCTTCACCAAAATCAGATTTCTTCCATGAATTAAAGACAATACTCCAAGCAGCCGGGTAAGGCCTCCAAGTATCTTCAAATCTAATTGCCTTATTCTTGTTAATCTTCTTAGCTTCTAAATTAAACACAATTGGGCTATGATCAGATGCCACTAGAGCAAGGTGCTTCACCTTCCCAAAAGGAACCACATGTAAAGCAAAAGAGTTGAGTAAGCATCTATCAAGTCTTTCCCAAATCCTAGAGGAGCCTTCCTTATTATTACACCAAGTAAAACTTGGCCCAACAAAACCTGCATCATGAAAATTAGAGTTAGTCATAAAGTCTTTCATCTCTCTAGGCCCTCTAGAGAAGAGGAACCTTTTGCCACCCATCTTTTCTTCCTTATTCAAAGTGCAGTTAAAGTCCCCCCCCCCCCCCCATAATGGAAGGACCCGACCCCATCATACTTTTCTCAAGCAAATTCCATAAATTCCTTCTCTCATTATAACATCTGCTACTATACACAGTAGCCACCTTCCAAACCACAAAAGAAGGTGTACAAAGAGACCCAGCCACCATTTGAGAAGAACTCTCTTTAACGTCAAAAGAAAAAACCTTCATATTCCATAAGACCAAAATGCCTCCAGCAGTACCCACGGCTGGAAAGTGGAAATAGTCCTAATCTTTCACAATAAGGAAGTCGACATCACTTCTATCAAGAATAGATAATTTGGTTTCCATCAACCCAACAAAGAACACATCATAATCCATCACTATCTCCCTAAGATATAAGGAGGCCTCATTTTTTCTGGCCCCCCTACAATTCTAGAAAACAAGAGAAGTCATTAACTAACCATAGGGGTATCCGCCCCCGTCTGGCATACTTAATTTACCATCCTTTCTCTTTAGAGTATATGGTACCTGGATAATAGATATTTGAAGCAAATGATAGGAGACACAGTACAATTCATATCAATGGAAAAAAGGAATGGAGGCAAGGTGACACTGGGAGACAATATCACTAGAAAAGTGGTAGTAACATGTATGATTTGCAACAAGAATAATTTTTCATTGAAAATATAGTACTGGAAGAAGTCTTAAAGCATAACTTATTAAGTATTAGTCAGCTTTGTGATAAAGGTTATATTGTTAAATTTTTTTCTACAAGTAGCATAATAAGCTAAAATGGAATTAACGTGTTGCATGAAAATAGGGTAAATAATATGTAAATCTTAAGGGTAAAACTCCTAATCTTTTACATTTGCATGTTTTTGGATGTAAGTTATTCATTTATAATAAAGGGAAAACTTTTTTAGGAAAATTTGATCCTAAATCTACTGAAAGAATTTTTTGGGAAATTCTAGTATTGCTAAATCCTATAGAGTTTTTAACAAGAGAACTTTGGTAGTTTAGGAGACCACATATTTAGTTTTAGATGAATCTAGCATTTTAGAAGAGCAAAGGTTGGAAGAAGATCATATTGAAGATATCTCCCAAGGATTCGAAAAGATAAATTTGGTAGAGAATGTTGGAATAGAAAATGCTTTGCCTAGTGAATGGAAATTTTCTAAGAGTCGACCTAAAGAATTAATTTTAGATGAACCAAGGGTGGGTGTTAGAACTAGGCATGAACTTAGTAATGAAGTGAACCATTCTTTCTTTATATCGATGATTGAACCCACTAATATAAATCAAGCACTTTTAGAAGAATTTTAGATTTTGGCCACGCAAGAAGAATTGAATCAATTTGTTAGAAATGATGTTTGGAAATTAATTGAAATGCCTAAAGATCAAAGTATTGTTGGAATTAAGTTGTTGTTCAAAAATAAAAAGAATGATTTAGTTGTTGTGATTAGAAATAAGGAACAATTATTGGTCAAAAGGTATAATCAAATAGAAGGGATTAATTTTGAAAAAAAAATTTACCCCTGTAGACAAACTTGAAGTGATAAGGCTTTTGTTAGCCTTTGCATATTTTAAAGGATTTAAATTGTATTAAATGGATTTTAAGAATATCTTTCTTGATGGGGTAATAGAAGAGGATGTTTAGGTTAAGCAACCTCTAGGTTTTGAAAATTCAAAATTCCCAAATCATGTGTTAAAATTAAAAAAAAGATATTGTATAGACTAAAATAGGCACCTATGACTTGGTATGAGAGGTTAAGCATTTTACTATTAGAAAGATCTTTTGTTAAAGGAAGTGTGGACACCACTCTTTCTTGAAAAGGATATGTGTGTTGCAAATCAGATTTTATGGTTTAGAATTTTGCTTATAGCAAACATTCATGATTTTTTACAATTGCTTTACCTACTAACTTTTCAAGTCCACAAGAACGAGTGCAACTTAAGCTAGCTTGAGATTGGGTAGATTAGGTCAAAGAAAGTTTATAATTTTTCCTTTCTTGAGTATATTATAAATGGTGTAGTTCTTGATGCTAAGTAACCTTACACACGCAAACATGGGGGAATTTTTTTTTCTATTATTTAGAGTTCTCTATTTTAGTCACATCATCCAAGATGATCCTAAAATTATCTTGGATGATCAACTAAAAATAAAAACTCTAATTAGGGCATTCTAGTTATGGCAGCCATCATCAAGCACATCATCCTGGATGATATTCCTATCGGCCTGGATGATAGGCACAAATCAGAGAATTAGCCGCCATATCTATTTAGGTATTCTTTATTTTTTGGATATCATCCAGGACATCATCCTGGATGATGCAGCATAATTATACCTAAATTAATCTGGTAATTAAGGAAATTAATTAAGGTTTGATTGCATGATCACATCACACTGGATGATTATAGGATCACCCATGACGATCTCTTGGATGATTGACATCGGTCCGCTTCTATTCAGAGCAATGTTTAAGATGATTTTCACATATTTGAACTAATCGTCCAGGATGATCATGAGATCGACTTAGACGATTAAGCTATTTTTTTATCATCCAGACATCCTTTCAAAGTGATTGTCTGGACAATATTCAAGGAATTGTACTATCATCTAGGATGATATTTTATCGACCTGGATGATATGACTAAAATTATTCTGATCGTCCCAAACTGACTGAGTTGATTGAGCAAAATTTATGCTGATCGGCCAGGATGATATCCATATCATCCTTGATGATAAAGTCAGTTTGAATAAAATAAGAGCTATTCTGAAACTCTTTTTTTAAGAGCTCTTGTTCTACCCTTTAGAATATCTTTTGCTGCTACTCTAACCTGAGAGAGCCAAGAGGAGAGGGAGAGAAAGGGAGAGAGAAAGAGAGGATCTTATGAGGGAGAGTTTGTGAGAGAGTTCACAAAGGTTGCTCCAAGAAAGAATCCATCATTATCATCTCCAATCGTCGGCCTTAGTTCCTTGGGGGTTCTAAAGAGGTAAAATTTAGCATCTGATCAAGGTTCTCTGCCTTCTTAAGGAGCAAGTAAAAGGAGTTGGGTTCTCTGCCTCACCTAGGTTGGTGGAAAGGAGCATTGTATAGGTTTCTCCTTCTTGCTGTGGGGGCAAAAGGAGAGACATTGAGTTTAGTGCAATACTTGGAGGGCTCCGAGGAGTGTACGTAGGTCATGTTGGCTGAACCACTATAAATCTATATGTTCTTTATTATTTCTTCTACATTTATTTTTTGTTCTTTGATTTTTATGGTGAATCTTGGTTTTTTGTTTTAAGATTGTGTTCTGATTGAAATATGTTTTAAAATTCCAATTTACCCCCCCTCTTGGTTAGCCTTGGGACTAGTTCATAAGGCTTAACATCCCGAACAAACTTTCTAGTGCCATCAGAGCACTTTCAAGTGATATCAGAATGGGATTCATAAAATTAAGTTTGAAAACTTTTTGAATTTTAATTCATGGCTAACTTTGGTAATCATAACACAATAGAAGTATACTCTATTAGACATCCACTTTTGTTTGATAATATTCCTTTTGATTTTTGGAAAACTCTCATGTCTACATTTTTATAATCAATTGATTTTCGTATGTGGATGCTTGTTAAATAAGGTTATACACCTTCTTCTCGTGAACTTAATGGCATTAAAATTAAAATTCCTTTTGCTAAATGGACTTTTGATGAGAGAAATTTAGCACAACTTAATGCAAAATGCATGAGCTATTTTTTCTTTGCTTTAAAATCTAAAGATTATATGTGTGTTTCAACTTGTACAACTAGTAAAGAAATTTGGGATAGATTGTGTGTAACTTTTGAAGGAACCAATGAAGTTAAATAATTTAAATTGAATATTCTATTGCATGACTATGAACTTTTTTATATGAAACCTTCTGAAATAAATTTCTGACATGTATAAAAGGTTTACTCAAATTATCGCCTTATTGCATGCTTTAGGAAGAGAGCTAACTAAATATGAAAGGATCAATAAAATTTTGAGATGCTTGCCTTCTTATTTTGATGCTAAGATCATTGAAATTACTGAATCTAATGATTCAAATACTTATTCGATAGATAACTTACTTGGATCACTCATTGCTTACGAGCAAGGGGTGAATCAAAGAGATCTTTATGCTGGTGATAAAAAGGAGAAAACTATGATGCTAAAGGCCAACAACACTAACACTGATTCATCCGGATCTGAAAATGATGATGTTGCTTTCATCACTAGGTAATTCAAAAGCTTTCTAAGGAAGAAGCATAAATACCATCATAAGTGGAAAAAAGGCAAGGATAACAAAAATTATAAAAGTTCTTATGATGTTATTTGCTTTGAATGCAGGAAGCCTGGACATGTTAAAGCTAATTGTCCTACACTTAAGGAGAACCCAATTAAGAAGAAGAGTGAGGAGAATCCCAAATACATAAAGGATAAGAAGCAGTTCCAAAAAGCTTTCTTGGCAGATTCTGCATTTGACTCCTCTAAGACTGAAGCAGAGGAGGAAACCACAAACTTGTGTTTGATGGACGATAATCATATTGAACAGTCTGACCAGGTATGCCAACCAACGTATGATCAACTACTTAAAATATATGAGAAAATTCATGCATCATATAGAAAACTTAAGAAAATGCATGCTAACTTGAAATTAGAGTTTTTGAATTTACAAAAGGAGCATGAAGTTTTGATTAAAGATCACCTCTAAATTGATAGCAACAATATGTCTTTACATGATGAATTTGATGAATTAAATAAAAAGTACTCTGAGTTGACTATTGAGCATGATTCATTAAAAATTTGAGCATAGGGAGCACAATTTGAGAATAGGTAATACAACTTTAGAAAGTGCTAACTTGAGGTTTAAAGCTAAATTGAATACACTTGAGAGAAATTGGAATACATCAAAACTTGATTCAAAGCCAAAACCTAGGAAGAGGCATTATAACCCAAACAGATTAGAAAATCCTTTTCCTGGAGTTAGGTGTTTTTCATGTAGAATGCTATGACACATTGCACACACTTGCACCATTCACCATAGTACACATTGGATATGGAGACCCAAATTGTTTGATTCACAGCATAACACAAATACATTACATTCTTCTTTTCATAAGAAGGGACCCAAACTTGTTTTGATTCCTAAATCTGACACTTGATTTTTGTAAGTGTGCTCTCACCAAAGATCTCATTAAAGCATATGATACTTGGACAGCTGAGGCTCGCAGCTCATAATTGCTTAAACTTCCTGCTAAATAAATTTTCGATTGCTTATTTACTACTCTGTTAATTTTGTTATTTTAATTTTATGTTTATTAATTTTTTAGTTGTTTCATCTCTAATATTTTTTATTTTCTTTTGAAATGATATTTTTCCTTGGTTTTTGGTTTTTGGATTTATATAGTCAATGTCTAAACATCCCTAAATCTGTTAAGGGGAGAAACACTGTTGATTGTTTCCCTCCATCTAATCTCTTTTAGTGGTGTAATTTCTTTTCTAAATAAAAGTTTATCTCAAATTAACAACCTAACTTTACAATTAAGATACGCAATGATCACCAAAAAAATTGAAATATATACAAAGTGTATCAAAAATTAAAGATGTGCAAAGTGCACCAATCAATATGACAAGAGGCATAAAATGAGTCCACAAAAAGAAAAGCTTTCCTCTTTTTTAAAACCTTTAAATCTTAGAATAATTCATATGTCACTTGATATTTTCAAAGGCTTCATTTCAAATTTCATGATTATGATAAATCACTTTGGTATATTGTTCTATAAGATATTTTTTTTGAAACTAAGTTTTGAACGGATCTTTTTTTTCTTATCCAATTGGTTTATTCTAAGTTAGGTCTCATATTTTTAAAAGATGATTTTGCCTTAAGAGAAGTCCGAGCTAAGGTTAGCAGGATCAAATATTCTACCATTTTTTCTGATTTCATCGATGTTAACACATTAGTCTTACAAGTTCCTCAATTCAATCACTTGGATATTTTATACCTTATTTTAAAAAAATTATTTTTTATTTCTCTCTTCTTTTTTTTGATATTTTCATATTTTTAACTTTCTGTTGTTATTATGTTTTGGGCCTTATCTGATCATCTCCATCCATCCTCTGATTTAAACTATTTTTACATCATCCCAGATGATATTTATATCATTCTGGATGATTGGTTCAATTCACTTTTAAATATTCCTTCTACTGGCTATTATGAACGTTCTACTTCTTATTGTCCTGGCTGATGCTTTATCGGCCTGGATGATCTGATCGTCTTCTACTTCAATCATCTTTCATCGTCCTAGACGTTTATCTTTCATCTTGGACAATGTTATTCACTCTTTGCTCAATTTATGGAAAATTGGCCTGGATTATCCACTTGTTCATCCTGAATGATGCACGTGGCAATATGTTTTAACACTTTAAATTTGGTCAATATGATCCATTATTGTGCATCATCCTGGACGATCCACCTAATCGGCCAGGAAGATCTGCTTTTTTAATGATCGTCCAACTTGACTCCTTGGGATGATCACATGTGTCTTATCATCCTAGATGATATCTGATCATCCTGGATGATAGGAGTGCCTTTTTAACTAATTGGCCTAGACTTAATTATTGTAATCGATCATCCTAGATTATTTTGCAATCATCCTAGATGATTGGGACAATTCATTATAAACTAAGCCATTCAGCCATTTTTCTTCACTCAAATTTCCTCAAATCTTCTTGTGCTCTTATTTTAGTGCTCTATTCTCTAATAATGGCATGAGGGAAATGATATCGTCATCTTTTTGGAACTTCCTTGAGAGTAACTCTGGACCCTTAATTCATAGAGGTGGATTATCAAGCTTCCTACCAATGATACAAGATGGCCGGAATCACTGTCTCCCAGTCTGTCAACCTAAACCATCAATCTTATCTGGTACTTGACTTATTTTCTCACACTTCCTTATACTTCATTCTTACTCTTGCAATCCCTTTTAATTCAAAACTTTTATTTGAGTTCTTCGCCAGCCTCCGAATAAATTCTTCCTTTACTGCTCTTGGGTCATATATGAAAAGATGTCTCATTGAGATCACATATCACGACTTCCAAGAATGTTTATAAATTTCCACCACATGAGAAAACTCCACACCCTATGTTATGACCCGGACTTTGGTTGGGCTCCGGCCAACCACTTTCTTTAAAACACCAATACGCGCTTTCATGTTAGAGAGACTAGCAGCTTGCTCAAAGGTGCTAAGGAGTGTCCAACATGTTCTTCACACTTTCATTATTCTAAAAACTGGTGATCATCAACCCACTTCATTCTATTATCACCTTTTACATTTTGTCACATCGAGAATTCAATGCCAGTAATTTAATTTTTTCTACATCGAGCATCTTACTACCATTCGTGATCCAGGACATATGAGGAAGCAATTCTAGCCCTAGGACATATCATTGCTTATGTCTTAGAATCAAATTATAACCTCCAATATCCTACTCCACCAAACTTCCAACCTGCTTTCTACTCCAACAATTCCTTTCATGCTCTTCACAGTACTCGTCTCCATCCGAAGGACGGGGAAGCTCAGGAGGAGGAGGAGGCTCCTGTACTTGCTCCTACACTTGTTCCTACACCTACTCTACTCTGCCACCAGTCTCATCTGGATCAGCTGGTGGTGCAATTCGATCAATGGGAGCTTTGCTTTGAGGGATACATTGATGTACATGAGCAATAATATACTGAGGACATTATTTGCTTGCAACACCAGCATGATCAGGATATGGCTTGGTTTAGAGAGCGGTTCGCCACCCTTTCTATTTCCTTTCACCCGCCACCACCACCTCCACCTCCATCAGATGATCAGGGGCTACCTTTCAATTAGTCTATTTCTTTTATGTTTTTATATAGTTTTTTTTACTTTTAGTCTCTTCCTTATTTCTATTTTACTTTCCTCCTATTTTTTGTAATATCAAAAGGGGGAGTGGTTAATTGTACTGGTTACTTTGTAGCTTTATTCTATTATTAGATAGTTAAAACTGTGTATATTTTCTTCTCACTATTTCTATCAAAATATTCTTGAACTACGTAGATTATTTTTTGATTTGCCATCATCAAAAAGGGGGAGATTGTTACAAATTTGATTTTATGGATTGGAATTTTAATGATAGCAAACATTGATGATTTTCTATGATTCCATTGCCTACAAACTTTTTAGGCCCACAAGATTGAGTGCAACTTAAGCCAGCTCAAGATTAAATAGATTAGGTCAGAGTCAATTCATAATTTTTCCTTTTTTGGGTCTATTATAAATGGTATGGTTCCTGATGCTAAGTAACCTTGCACACACACATATGGGAGAAATTTTTTGTCTATTGATTAGAGTTCTCTATTTTGGTCACATCGTCTAAGATGATCCTAAAATTATCTTGGACGATCAACTAAAAATAAAAAATCATAATTAGGGCATCTTGGTTAAGGCAGACGTCATTAAGCACATCGTCATGGATGATATTCCCATCGACCGGGATGATAGGCTCAAATAAAAAAGAATTAGCTGCCATATCTATTTAAGTATTCTTTATTTTTTGGACATCATCCAAGACATCATCCTAGATGATGCATCATAATTATACCTAAATTAATTTAGTAATTAAGGAAAGAATTTTATGTTTAATTGCACAATCACATCAGCCTAGTCGATCGCAGGATCACCCAAGATGATCTCTTGTATGATTGATATCGGCCAACTTCTATTTAGGGTGATGTTCAGGATGATTTTCATGGATTTGAACTAATCATCTAGGATGATTCTGAGATCGTCCTAGGCGATCAAGATATTTTTTCATCATCCTGAAATCCTTTTATAGTAATTGTCAAGATGATATTCAAGGAATTATATTGATCATCTAGGATGATAATTTATTGTCCTGGATAATATGTCAAAAAATCTTCTGATCATCCCAAATTGAACGTGCTGATTGAGCAAAATTTATGCTGATCGGCTAGGTTGATATTTATATCGTCCTGAATGATAAAGTTAGTTTGTATAAAATAAGAGCTATTATGAAGTTCTTCTATTTAAGAGCTCTTGTTCTGCTCTTTAGAACATCTTTTATTATTATTTAAACCTTAGAGAGCCAAGAGGAGAGGGAGAGAAAGGGAGAGAGAGAAAAAGAGGATCTTGTGAGGGGAATTTTGTGAGGGAGTTCACAAAGGTTACTCCAAGCAAGGATCCATTGTCATCTTCTCTATTCATCATCCTTAGTTCCTTGGGGGTTCTAGAGAGGTAAAATTCATCACCTAATCAAGGTTCTCTGCTTGCTTCAGGAGGAAGCAAAAGAAGTTGGGTTCTTTCCCTGCTTCAGGAGGAAGCAAAAGGAGTTGGGTTCTCTGTCCACTTTTGTAGGAAGCAAAGGAGTTAGGTTCTCTGCTTGCTTCTAGAGGAAGCAAAAGGAGTTGGGTTCTCTTTCTCACCATGGTTGGTCGACGGGAGATTTGTATAGGCTTCTCCGCCTTGCTGTGGGGAAAAAGGAGAGACATTAAGTTTAGTGCAATACTAGAAAGGCGCCTCTGGGAGTGGACGTAGGTTTTGTTGACCGAACCACTATAAATGTTTGTGTTTTTTATTTCTGCTTTCGCATTTATTTTCTGCACTTTGATTTCTGTGATGAATCTTGGTTTTTATTTTAAGATTGTGTTATGATAAAAAGCTTTTTTAAAATACCAATTCACCCCCCTTTTGGTTAGTATTGGGACTAGTTCATAATGGCTTAACATCCCTAATGAACTTTCTAGTGCCATCAAAACACTTTCAATAAGATGATATACTCATTATTCAAATATAATTTGATGATATCTTATTTGGATCTATAAATAAAAATTTTTGTAATAATTTTATATAAATATTAAGTAGTGAATTTGAAATGAGTTTAATGGGAGCCTTGAGTTACTTTCTTGGTTTTGGCACAAAAAAAATTAAGGAACATTTCTTAACAAGTCAAAATATATTAAGGACATCCTTAAGAAATATTAAATGGATAATGCTAAATCAATGCGTACACCAATGAGTTCCTCAAAGTAGTTAGATAAGGACCATAATGGAAAATCTATTAATAAAAAATATTAGAGGAATAATTGAATCGTTGCTTTACTTGACTACTAGCATACCTGATATCATGTTTAGTGTTTATTTGTATACTAGATTTCATGCTAATCCAAAAGAATCACATCTGATTAGTGTTAAGAGAATTCTAAGATATCTTTTTGGAACTAAAAACTTAAGAATTTAGTATCCTAATCATAGCACTTGTTTTGAATTCCTTGGATATTCTGATTTTGATTTTATAGGATATACGGTTGATCAAAAAGTATTTTTAAAACTTGTCAATTCATAGAAAACTCTTTAGTTTCTTTATCTAGTAGAAAATAGTATTTAGTATCCCTTTTTATTGGTTAAGTAGAATACATTACCTTAAGTAATTGTGTGGCACATGTTCTTTGGTTAAAATAATAACTAATTGATTTAGGGTTTTCAATTGACACTATTCTAATTTTCTATGATAATATAAGTGACAAATTCATTTCAAAGAATCCTATTCAACATTCTATAACCAAGCATATTGATATAAGGCATCACTTCATTAGAGATCATGTGACTAAAGGAGAAATTGAATTATACTATATTGCTACTGAGAATCAACTTGAAGAAATTTTCACTAAACAACTGACTTTTGAAACATTTAACACTTTAAGAATCAGATTAGGTGTGATTGATCTAAATTATTAAATTAAATTTCTACAAATTTGATTTGCAATGTATTGATGTGTTTTTTTACCTTTCAATTTTATTTGTTATTATTTATTTATTTGTTAGGATTTGTTTTTTTATGTTAGTGTTTTTGTGTTGAGCATGAAAGGCTGAAATTTTTATTCATATCATTATGTACAATGCCATCATTTTTTGTATGATAATAGTTTTTTGTATATACGATTTGGGATGGTTTTCCAAAAAGTCAAATATTAATCACAGATCGTACGTAAATTTGCATTTTATCTATACAATGAGGTTTCCAGTTTCTCATGTCGATGAACCTAACTATCATAAAAGTACCTTTAATATTCTGATTGTCCCGGACAAATAGGTGTTCGTCTCTACAATCATTTGGTCAAAAAGCTTGTACAAAATGACACATCAGGAATGGCATTTAAAAAAAAAGCCATTTCATTTTTTGTCATTTCTATTCATTTGTATGAAATATTTTTCATCCTGTACAATTTTAAAATCATACATATCATTCAATTCAATTTAGTATTGTATGATAGGTAATTTTTATTTAAATTGAAAGGTTTTTTTTTTTTTGAAAAGAAATGCAATCTGCATTAAATAAAAATCATACTTTAAATTGAAAGGTTGCGGATGAATTTTTTCTTCATGTTACCATTCTATTCCAAACCATCTCGAGTCCACAAATTAGGAATGGCTAGCAGTAGCAAATGTCCTTATACTTCCAAGGGCTCATCCTCTCACTCTGGTAGAGATAAAAACTTCCTTTCTAAGGAAAATGAAGAAGCTTTTGATTTTTTCATTACAGCCAAGATTATCACATATTGACTCCTTATTCAAAGTGACATAAACTTCTCTGTTATGCCACTTTTCACCTCAACACAATTTTCTTTTTTCCTAACATTTATCTATACCTACCATCAAGAAACTTTCCATACTTTTTCTTGCAAACATGAAAGTGAACCAAAATCATACTAGGATGACCTCTTACATCTTTAAGAAACCCGTTGAAATAACTAAGGAGCTAGAAAACTTCCTTCACCTTAGGACTCAAGGGGTTAGAGCACACACGATGACATCTAGAGCAGATTTTGATTGGTTGAAAATGAACTAGACTGTTAGAGGTGTTGCACAAGTAAGCCATCTTTCTCATGTTTATGCTATTAATTAGAATGCAAGGATCATCTAGCATACCTTGATAACTTTGATCGTTCCCAAGGATGGTGATCATATCAATTTGTGCCCTCTTTTGTCTATTGTTATATACTTGATCATGATTAAAACGCCTATTAACGAAGCCCAACTTATAATTGACTACATCTACAAACTTTCTTATATTGGACTTCCTCATAATAGGAGAATGAAAAATGTGGCCTTAGGACACTTAGTTGCCTACATCTTAGAAAAAAATACAACATTATCCCTTATGATTCTTCAACTCAACATCCCATTTTCTTTACTAATGCCTCTTTTTGTTCACTTTTTTATCGTGATCAATGTTTTGAGAGAGAAGATTCATGGGAGAAGAAGGAGCCCTAGCACCTGGAACTAGACATGTTCAAATTTTCTATCAACAAATGGTCAAATTGAGAAAAAAGTACACAAAGAGACTGGAATCTCATTTTGATCAAATTGAGAATCACCTTAACCAGCAGAATGCTGTGTACAAAGAGGACATGGGGTGGATTCGAGGGCAATTTGACACAGTCCTCACTAATGTAGCTACGATCAATGGCTACTTTATGATGTTCTACCCTCAACCACCTTTAGACTAAAGCCCCTGTAGATTTTAGTTTCTACTTCTATGTTGTATTTGTTGTTGAGATTTCTATATTTGTTTTTGAGATGTTTTCTTGTGATTTTATTTGTTAGTTTCTTCATATTATTGTTCTTCGTTTTCTTGGATGATGTTGTTTTAAATGGAAAGATGCTTTTGTATGTATTTCAAAAGATGAATGAAATGATTGAATGTTGTTCTAAAGTGTATTGTAATTACTCTTCTCGAAATGTTTATGTTTTTGGAGACAAATCATTTGTGGTTAACCTCTAGAAGAGAATTTTGAATTACTTTGCTCTAAAAATTAATTTCCTTGCTAAATTTAATCTCTTAAAATTTTAAATTACATTATGACTGGATGTAGATTAGAAGATCTATTTCATGTTCTTATAGACAAGTAATACTTAGCTATAATTGTTGCAAGATAGATATCTTATTTTTATTATATTTCATTTTCAATATATTTATTTTAATTAATTATTAGAACTTGTGTTAAGATTTATTGATATTGGAAAGAACAAAAGTATAAAAAGATTCATAAAGCTTGCCAAACTTGAAAAGATGCACAAAATATGCCACTTGTTTAAAAAGATGTGCAATATTCGTCAAAGTGATAAGAGACGCAAAATAAGTCAAAACTAAAAAGATGCACAAAGTGTGAAACAAAAATAGAGAAGATGCGTAATGTCGCCAATTGAAAAATTCATAATGTTCCTACTTTTAACATTTTATCTCTTATACAAATCCATGTAATTGGTAATAATTTTCACTATTGAATTAGAAACTAATTAGTCTTTACTTAGTCATATTTGCAATATTTTTTTATTTGATTTGTCTAGAATGAATAGTGAACCTAGTTGACTTTTCTTATCTTAGTTATTCTTTGATTTAAAATTTTGATTTTTCTTTTTAGCATTAGGAAGTTAATATTGTATTTGTAATTAGTTTAAATTATTTTTCTTAATCCACTATTTTGATTTATCCATATAAACTTTTTCATTTCAAGATGTACTTCCCTTTTTGTTATTGTCAAAAGGGGGAGTCATTAGTTATTGTTTAATGTAATAATTATTGTTTGTTTGATGTTTGTTATGAATAATTGGTATAGAATTTTTGTGTTATGTTTATTATGTGTTGTGTTGTTTTCATTTAAGTATTTATTTCTTTTGTTGTGTTGTATTTTGCTTATGTTTTTGGGTCTTTTTAATTTTTTGTTGTGTTTTTTGAATTTCATTGGAATCCCTTGTTTACAATTGGTAATTCATTTAGCGGGAGCTTAGGTGAAAATTTCTTTTGAACTATTCATAATGTATGAAATTTGGTTTGTATAGATGATGTCCGGAGTACAAAATAGATACGTACCAGTTCATCTTGAATAAACTCACCAATTTTTATACTAATAATATTATACAAAGTGGAGTTCATATAGATAATATCCAAAGTATGATATGGGTGTGTACTTGTTCGTCCCATACAAACTGGTAAATTTTTTAAACTGTTCATACTATACAAAAAAATCATATAGATGACATCTAAAATATGAAAGGAGTTTGTCCATGTTCATACCATACGAAGCATGATTTGAATTAACAAGTTTGTATTATATGATGTAGGGTTTGTATAGACATCAATCATAGTATGAAATGGATTTGTATAAAATCATATTAGACGAATCTGTTCAATTTTGTATAGTTCGTATAGTAAGATGTTAGTTCATACATATGACTAACAGAGTACAAAATTAGTTCATATAGGATTGTATAAGGATTCTTTGAAATATTTTTATGTAAAAAAGTATGATATTACTATACAATCCAAGTACATTCATCTTAAATTTTTCATTGTTCTGGATGATTTTTCTTATCCTTCATATATAAGAGTCCTAAAATTAACTATCAAAAATAATTTTGTGAATTTTCTGTTGGGAGTTAGAGTGAGAGTGTTTTAGGAGAGTGTTTGGGACTGAGGATTGGGAGATCATGCAAGTGCAATTTGTGAAGGATTCACAAGATTGCCCAAAGGTGGGGATGTCTTTATATGTTTTCCAAATTTTTGCCCTATTTCTTTAAAGACTCTTGAGAAAAGATCTTTAGAGAAGATCTAGTACTCTGTCATCACTAAAAGGGTGAGAAAAGATGTTGGTACTCTTCCATCTCCAGAAGGGTGAGATAGGATGCTTGTACTCTGCCATCACTAGAAAGGTAAGAAAGGACACCTGTACTCTATCATCACCAGGGTATGAAAGGATGATGGTACACTACTACACCGGGATTGGTGGAAGAGAGGTTGTTATTATAAGGGATTCTCTACCATGCTGTGGAATCAAAAGGAGAGTCACTTTGGTATAGTGCAATACCAGAAGGAGTCTTTTACTTTTTGCTAAACTAAATTATCCTCGAATTGAGAAGCATTATTTAGCCTTGATATTGACTGCTTAAAAGTTTGGGCACTATATGTTGTCCCATAAAGAAAATTTAATGTTAAGAATAAACCCACTATAAAACATAATGGCATGAATGATTTTATTAGGAAGATTAGCCCAATAGTCAGTATTTCTATCACAATTTGAGATTATATTCATTTCTTTTTGAACAGTGAAAGGAAAAGCTTTTACTGACTTCTTAGTAGCTCATGCAATGCAAGATGATTTCCTGATAAATGATGAATTGCCATAAAAATTTTATGGAATTAGAATCAAATGAAAATTCTACCAGGGAGTTCTATTTTGATGGTGCTACTTCTAGTCAACATGGTGCATTAGATGATATTTCCTTAGAGTAAGCATGGATTGGTACATTATTTATTAGTAAAGATAAAGGTTTGATGTATTACTCTTATTATATGTCAGAACCTTATATAAACAACAAATTTGAATATGAGTCGTTGATAACTGGCTTGGAACCAACAGAGTAAAAAATTTAATGATTCATAGCTTGTGATCAATCAGGTAGATAGAATTTATAAAGTGTTGAAAGAAACTTTGATACCATAGCATTAGTATGTAATGCATCTACTAGAACATATCATAAATATGACATTAAACAAGATTCCTCGTGGAATGAATTCCATAATAGATGCTCTAGCTAAGCTAACAAAAGCATTAGCATGTCTTGAAGCAGATTTAATTCTGATATAGGTGCTAGGCTAACAAGTTTTGTCTCTCATAGATTTTGAATACATAAATAGAAAACCTTCAACTGAGATTAAAATTATTTTAGAAGAAGATGATCAAGTGGTGGATTAGAGAAAACCAATCTTCGAATACTTTCCTAGAAAATAAGCTCCCTCACAAAAAATTTGTAGCCTATCACATTAAATGAAGATCGTTATCTTAAGCTTTAATTAATGACACCTTATACAGAAGATCATTTGATCATGCATGGTTGTATTATTTAGATAAATCAAAATATCAAAAGATCATAGAAGAAGTACATGTTGGATTTTATAATAAACACCAATCTGGGCCAAGATGAAGATTAAAATTAAACAAATGAGATATGACTGACTTTTGATGATAGGTGACTATATGAATGTTGTGCTTCATTGTCATCAATGTTAGGTGCATGGCATAGTATTACATTAGCTATGAAATGGCCTACATCGAACCATTATATCGTAGCCTTTTAAAAGTTGGGGTATAGATATCCTCATACTAATAAATCCTCCATCTTCTAGAAGTCATAGGTTTATATTAGCAGTTATTGATAACTTCCCAAAATGGGTAGAAGCATTTCTATTGAGAGAAGTCCAAGCACATCAGATTCAAAAATTCTCAAAAGAGAAAATCATATATGGATTTGAGGTTCACCACCAAATTATCTCATATAATGGTTCTTAAAAAATATGTACTAAGATAAACAACTTTAGCCAATGTTATAACGAGGACTGTAGATTCACTACCATCTATTACACTTGGGAAAATTGATTGATAAAGGCCTTTAATAAAACTTTGGTTCAGATATTAAAAAAAATCTTAGATGATAATAATTATTAGTGACATGAGAAGTTGGTCGAAGCTTTATGGGTATATAAAACCATATTTAGAACTCTAACTCAATCAATGCTATACAAAATAGTCATAGGTGCATAAGCTATTAAACCTTTAAAAGTACAACTACATTCACTTCAAGTTATGGTAAATTACAAGATAACCTCATATTAAAATTATAAACTATATATAGAAAGCATGAATGTTTCAAACAGAGGTGTCTGTAAGCTCAATAGAACATCAAGTTGTTTAAAGCTATTATGATCCAGGCTAAAAACAAATTGGTTCATCAAATAACTTTTAAAGAAGGTGATTTGTGCTAGTTTTAAGAAGACCCATTTTATTTCATTAAAAAATCAAGGGTAAATTTGAAACTACATGGGAAGGTCCATTCATGGTGGAGAAAGTCTACCAAGGAGGCTCTTATCCATTTATAAAATGTAAAAGAAATCATCTTATGTTTCCTATAAATAAGTGATATCTCAAGAAGTATTATAATGGTTGATGTATTACAATAATTTTTCAATAAAATAAATCTTGAAGTTAATTGGCAATGGTGTTTAAGATACTTAGGAGAAAAGGGTCCAGATGGAAAGGCATGGTCCAAAAATCCTCTTTTTAAAAAATTTGCTTGTTCGGGGATAGATCTCCTATTTATGTATTCATCTTTTTTTGGGAATAGATCTCCCATTCATACTTTGAATCTTCCTCTTTGAGTATCGATCTCTCAGTTAGGTTTTAAATTTGCTCATTTGGCAATTGATCTCCCACTCAAGCATCTATCTTTGTTTGAGAAAAGATCTACCATTCAAAGTTCAAATTTTCCATTTTCAAAATTGATATGTCAATTACATTCTAAATTTGATGCTTTCGGAATCAATATCCTATTAAAGAACTAATATTTATTTTTGAATTGATCTACCACTTTCCATTTGAAATTTCCCTTTCTAAGAATCATTCTCTTAGCTAAGCCTTGCATTTTTTTATTTGAGAATTAATCTTTCAATCAAATTTTCACCTTCACTTGTTTAAAAATCAATTTCTCATTCAAATCTCCATTTTCTTGTTTAGAAATTGATCTCTTATTCATATATACACCTACATTCTTCTATTTGGAAATTGATCTCTCATTAGTATTCCATTCATCCTTCTTTTCATATAGCTATTTTTGCTAGATGTGTTAATTCACATATAAAGTATTTAGTAGAGCATCCTCCAATTTCAAATCATATGTCAAATTACAAACACTCAATTACCTTCTAGATTCAATTTATTATTTTGATCAATGCTAACATGTGTGATTTATCCTTTAAGTTTATAACACCTATTAGAGTTTTATTTGTTGAACTCATTTTTTGAGGTCATCATGAATTACTTAAAATCCTGATTATTAATCATCCAAATTTCAATCAACTCAATAATGATTATTTTCCATTAATTATGATGAAACATCTACAACCAAAGAAATGCAAGGGTTACAGATTGGGTGTCCTACCCTTAAGAATTCATAGGGTGTCTTATTTAGCTTGGATATACCATTTACCCTATTCAACACATAACAAGCAGTATTTCCTTCTTCTTCCCAAAAGTAATTAGGGATAGAATATTCAACTAACATGGCCTTAGTAGCTTCTACAAAAGTTTTATTTTTTCCCTTAAGCTGTTACATTTTAATAAGAAGCCCTATGGGCAAAAAAGTTATAATCTATCCCTACCTCTTGACAAAAATATGTAAACTTATCATTTTAAACTCTATACCATGATCATCATTATCTCACATCCTAATTTTCTCTGTATTTAGGTGGAAAAGGTTATAAATTCTTGAAATGAATCACTCTTTGGTTCTACAAAAATATCTTCCTTGATAAGCCATTTTGTCATTTTATTTTGCTCTCCTAGAGGTCTCCGGATATTCCCTAGTCATCTTCTAGCCATTTGGAGATAGATGTAGGATGTCTGAAGGATCAAAGGTTTATCCATCCCAACTATTTGGGCTTCTCATCCAAACTACCTTTAAGCTTGGTATCTTTATTAAAGTTATGAAGAATCTCTTAAAGGAGGAAACCAGCAATCAAATGGCACTTGAGACTAATCCTATTGAGGTAAAACCAAAGCCCTCAGCATTTACCTAGGATTCTAAATAGATTCTAAAAAACTCTATTTAAAGCTGTAAAAACACCGCCCAAATTTTCTTTTCATCCTAATATACCTTTGTTTGAAGTTTTACAATTTTCGGATATCCCTATCGATAGTACAAAGTAAAAGATAAGCTTAGCTCCTTTAGCTTTTAAGTTAAGAATATGAATTCTCCACCATCCATTTATTCTATTTGATTTGGAAGATCAAGATCTCACTATCTCCAGATCTCATTTGGTCACTCAAAGTATCTTGTATCGTGAGATCTGACCTAGGCCCTTTGATCAAAATTGCGGTAGATCGGATGGCAATGTTGATAACCATGCTAGACAAGTGATCCGAACCAACTTAAATCTTCTTTTTATGTGGCCTATTTTCTTGCCACTGCATCTAAAGGTCTACCCAGTCAACCTGCTCTTAACTAGATTGATTATAAATCAAAAATATAACTTTACTTATAAAAAATATTCAAAAATTCCAAAATTTTTTTTATCCAAATTAAGAATTTAATACCTCTGTAGAATCAAAATGATGAGCTTTACTTAATAAAATTAGAATACATTCAATCTAATGGATAGTTTGTGAGCTAATCAAGTTATTCAATTTTTTTTTATGAATTAATCCTAAGCCATTCATATGATTGAGCTAATTTTATTAGAGGATAATTATAAGACGTTATGCACATCCTATAATTTTTCTAGGCCAACTGATTATTCTAGAAACCTCATCTGAATTTTCATATATATATATATATATATATATATATATATATATATATATATATATATATATATATATATATATATATATATATATATATATATATATATATATATATATATATATATATATATAGGTCAAACCCTAACCTAAATTTTTTAAAATTCTTTCCTCCTTTTCACATAGAGTTAAGAAACAAATTTGTTATGGTTTGATTCTTTATGCATACAAGGGTTAGTTAATATGATTGTTGATCCTATTTCAACCTTAGTGACTCCTAAGAACAATAATTAAGGTGTATGTTAGTGAACTAAGGAAAATTTTAAAAATTCATGCACACAACCAATAGGGATGAAACTTTATAATAGTGAACTTATGAACATTATACACCATAGTATTTAATTTTTCCTTGATTTGACATTAATTGACCCTAAAATAAAATTAAATAAAAATCATCCCTTAATTAAGGGTTGAATCTTCCAAAATTTTCAAAAATGAGAAAAAATATTTTAAAAATACAAAATAAATTTATCAACTCTAAATCAATACTAAAATTACAACAAATTAAATTTAGAAATAAATTTTGACTAAAAAATAATTAATAATTAATTAACCTTAATTATATATCAATTAAAAAATTTATTAAAAATTAAATATTAATCAGATTAATTCCAAATTTTCATGGATTAGTCTAATTGTTATCTTAAACCACTGGCCTTAATTTCTAGACTATTTGAGTTGGTTCGATTTGGAAATTATATAGGTGAAGTTCTATAAGAATATAAGCTACATAATAATTCAATAAAATCCAATTTTACAAAAAAATAATAATATATAATAAATATTTTTCAAATATACATAATAAATTTATATTAAAATAAAATAAAGAAAGAGATTGTTAATTTGATTTTAGAATTTTTATTTAATAATTTAGAAAAACTTAATTAATAACATCAACATCAACATCATCAAGCCTTTGTCCCACTACGTAGGGTCAGCTACATGATTCCTTCTTTGCCGTTCTGTCCAGTTAAAGTCAAATTCTTATTTAAATCTAATAAAAAAAAGATTATTTCTAATATTTCCTAACCAAGTTTTTTAGGTCTACCTCTACCTTTCCTAACATAAGTCAAATCTAATACCTCAACTTTCCTAACCGAGTCTTTGGAAGGCCTCCATTTAATGTGACTAAACCATCTAAGGTGACTCTTTCTTATTATATCTTCCACTGGAGCAACTCCAGCCTTTTAACGTATATGCTCATTTCGTATACTATCTCTAAGTGTAATAAAACTCATCCACCTAAGTATCCTCATCTATACAACACTTAACTTAGTATTAAGCTTCTATTTAATGGCCAACATTCGGCACCACAAAGCATTGCAGGTCTCACAACCATTCTATAAAATTTTCTCTTAAGTTTGAGGGGGACTTTTCTATCACACGACAAGTTCGATGCATTCCTCCACTTCGACCATCCAACTTGAATTCTTCTGATAATATCCCTATCTATTTCACCATCACTATGAACAATAGATCAAAAATAACTTAAACTTGTACTCTTATTAATGACTTAATCTTCCAAAGTTACAATCCCTTTACTAGGTATATTGCTACAAAAATTAAACTCCATATATTCAGTTTTAGATCTACTTAAGTGAAAACCTTTAGATTTCTTATTAATTAACAATTCATTAAAATTAATTCAAAATTGAAATATTTTCTCAAAAAATAAAAATAACTAAACAAAAAATTAAAAGAAAAAAAATTAATTTGGAAAATTTTTTAATATAATTTATTTTAACTTAAATAAATTTTATAATTAGTATTAGTTAAATAATAAGGCTTTTATGCTTAATACTTGGTTCCATTGGAGGGCATTTTAGCTTTAAACTCAAAGCCTTTGATCTATATCAAATCTCTTAAAAATAACCTTATGTGATAAATGACACCTTTCAGGAAGACATTCATATATTTGATTAGGAGATTTTATAAAATTATTAATAAAATAAGTGTTTCATGCACCGTAATAGCCTCCACTTTTTGAAGGGAAGCTTGTATAAAATTCATAACCCTTAGTCAAATAATAATAAAATATTTACCTTATTCATCATGTTTGACTCCATTTCGAGGGCATGTATACTGCATTAAAGGGTCCCTTCTATCCTTTAATAAATCATCAACCAATCTTTAAAGGCTTTATGTGATCATCTATACTTTGTAAGGAAGATTTCGTTTTAATTGTAAGCCTTGGGATTTGTAGGTTAGTAGCTCTTGCACTTGGAGTTATTAACTTACAAATTCTCAAAAAACTAAATAATCAAATTTAAATAGTTAAATAAATAAATAATAAATTCAAAATTAATACAAGGTAAACATCAATTAAATAACCCCTTTAGCCTAATAAATAAACACTTTAAACGTAAGCAATGTAAAAAAGAAAATCATATAGGATATACCAAAACAATATTGCCTCTTTTACACAATTTGAGGGTTTTCTAGGGCAACAAAATTTATCCTAGGTTAGGCTAGTGGTTTGAATTGCTTTCCATATGCTTAGCTTGGAGAGCACTCTATGCTTGTTTTTTTTATTTTTAGCACTCTAAATGTCATACATTTTAATTCTAGTTGGTGTATTTAGTCTCTTTAAGTATTGTATTAGAAGTATTTGATTATTACATAACAACTCCTACACATTATATATTAACTTCCTAGTAATTTTATATTTTTTTTTATTTTTTGCAAGTGTCAAAGTAGAATGTAACTAGGAATGACGTATATATGTATGAGTCTATGAAAATTATAAATTTATATAGCATGAGTTGTACAATGTCCTGAGTTATAAAATATTTAAATACATCTACTTATAAATGTAAATGGGGCTCCAAAAGATGTTATACTCTCCCTTAGAGGATACTCTCTTTAAAATTCAATAAAAGATTTGGTACTTGAAGTCCTTAACGAGATATATATGATAGGTTTAGAAACCCAGGTTTATTATGGTGTATCATGACCTCCTAACTTTCCTATAGATTCTAATATACTTCTTTTTTAAAAAGAATTTAATATAAACAATTTTTCCTACACAGTCTCTTTTACTTATGTTGCATCTTGCATTACATCATATGGGTGATAGCTTGTATTACTGGGTAAAATATTCCCGGGTTTTCATTGGGGTACATATTCTAGACTTTGTAGGAATATGTACTAGTTTTAGGATAATACGACATTAGGTATTGTAGACAACAACCCATTTACCTATTCAATAAAACATGCATGCATTTTTATTTATATAATGTATTTTAAGAAAAAAAATGATTATGACAAATGTGGTAAAGGTAGTGGGTCCTTACTGCACATAGAAGATGCTATTATTTTTCCTTTGGTATTAGGGTCTTTATTGTGCGAATTATTTTTTGTTATTTTGGGATTTATAAAATTTAGTTAAGATAGTTAAATAAGATAAAATATAAAGTTTTCAGGAATTCATCCTATTAGTGTCAGTTTAATGTATTATTAAATTTACTCACCTTTAGTCACTGGTTTAGAGTTTGATCTACTCCTTTGATCTCTTAGCATATAGCTGAAATTATCGTACACTATATCTAAGACTATTTCTTGTGTATTAGATTGTTAGTTAGGAGCACATTCTATGCAAGCATAAGCCGAGAGGTATTTACACACCTTATACACTACTATAAAATAACATCATATATTCAAATATATTTTCTACAAAATTTAATGACATTTTCTAAAGAAATTATTGGTATTTTTAAAAGTATATAAAGCAACTCTTATCTATTTTAAATTCAAAATGAGTCTAGTTTGCAATTTAGTCAAAACTTTTTTTCCTCAGAGTTGTAATTAAATATAGGGGTTTTATTCTGTCAGAACCTAAGATCTCAGTATAAAAAAATAAACCTTATCTTAGTTCACTAAGATAAGGGAAAAATCTTCTATAAGTTGACAAAAGCTAATCCTGTAATAGTTTTGAATTTTAAATGATATGTGTATGTGAATATTATCCTTCAAGATAAATTTCATATCTATTATGGCAATTTATAATTTGAAAATAAATTGTTATTATTTTAAGTTGATAATCCAGGGTTCATTTATCTTTCTGAGTAATTAAGACTAGTTATATAGATTGAATTATAGAAACACTAAATCCCATGTTAGTGGTCATCATCATTTAATTTGTCCATGTTGACCTCATTTTTGTATAAGTTCACTAGGACCAATCAAGACCTTAGGATCTAATCTAGACCCTATAGTCAAACCCAGAAATCCAGACCATAATCCAAGGTTCAAAGGCCTAATCATAAAAGCCTTTATCATGGATTTTTCAAACACTTCAAACCCCAATCAAATGACCTTGATACAGAGTCTATCAATTACATATTGATAGGACATATTTCTAGAGGTAACTCTCCAAATTTGAGTTGAGAGGTCTCTAACTCAAAAATTAAATTAAAATCCAAAAGCTATAAAACCTTAAAATATTTACAACTTATACCACTAGACCTACCACCAAGTGGATCTTGACCTTAGAGCTTTCCCTAAAGCCTCTAATCACATATTGACCAGTAATCTTGATTGGTTGATCATTAAACTATGTTTTGGTGGATCCACTTTAACCCCTAGTTGACCAGGGGTTAAAATAACCAAAATGCCCCTTAAGGGCAATTTTGAAGTTTTCTCCAAACTTCATCTTGGCATTTTCAAATCGAATATCAAAACCAATCCCAATGCATTCCAATCAAAATTAGGATTGCAATGGACTTAAGCCTAAACCTTATTTAAGCCTGGCTGACTAGGTCAACCCAAAATGATAAAAATGCCCCTTAGGGGTATGAACAAACATTTTGAATAAAATGACCCCATCTTTGGATGGAACCACTTCCATTCAATTTCAAACATCAAAACAAACTTATTGGGCATATACTTAGCCCTTAGGTCAATCTGGTTGACCAAGTCAAACTAATTTATCCCAATGACCCCTTATGTGTTTAATGGATTAATCAAACACATTTAACCATATCAAGCTTTCAAACCCATTCCAAAAGATGTCCCAAACATGTTAAAATTCATTTGAAGTCAAATTGCCCTTGGTTTGACTTGTTCAAACTATCTAATCTATTCAAACTAGTTTTTTAATCCAATCCATATAACTATTTCATGTTATCTTTATGTTATCAAGCCTTTAGTCTACTTTAAATTATGGCTCAAATATTTCCAAGTCTTCTTTATGTTGAACTCTAGTTAGCTTGACCAAGTAAACTCAACTAGGCTTGGTCAAACCATCTCAAGACTCCTAAACATTCAAATTCCAACCCTTAAGCCTTGGACCCTCTCCAACCCATCCATGCAGCTTTCAAATCCCTTTCACTGCCACCTTAGTAGTCCACCTTAATGTTAACTAGTCAAATAGTCAAACCAAGTATTTGAATGTGTCAAGCTTGGACAAATGACCTCTTAAGCTCCTATTCTTAAACTTCTCCAGGTGTTTTATTAGTCTCTAAAATCTTCCTGGAGTTTATTCCAACCCACATATTTAAATCAAATGGCCTTTATCTCTCCCATGTGCAAATGGAGACTAAGGGAGCATTCCACATAGCTTTACCTCTATCCTTGACTCCATACCATCCCAACAACCCCTAGGGTATGTGGCAATATTCTAGCTAACCTCTAAGATGATTAAGACTTCCTATTTTGCTTGGAGAAAGATGAATACGAAAAAATGTTCAAGAGAGCATTCATTCCTATGTTAGCTCTCTGTCTCTCGACTCCAACCTCCTCAAGCCCAGATCCCAGCTCATCTGAGCTTCCCATGCATTTCTAATCCCTTCCCAACTAAAACTCCACTAGTTAGAGGCACCGTTGATCGGATCAATGACTAGATCTTACCATTTCGAGGTCCTATTCAACCACGTAGTTGATCCCATAATTCCACCCTTCATTCGGCTCGATCAAGGCCATTGATCCACTACAGCAGAGGATCAAATGGTTTGGAGCTCGTTCTGAGTCAGATTAGTGAAAATGCATTCTGCAGTTTAATGATTAACAATCATTGCCTATAAGTCAGTCATTGCGCTTATGATCAATGATTGTCCGCTATCTTTTTTTGCCAATCCCTGTATGGCACATGGCATCAAACAAGCGTTAGCACAACCACATTTTAAAATTGATTTTAAATTATTTAAAAGCAAATTTAAATATCTAAAATTATAAAAAAATTATAAATTAAATTGAAATTAAAAAAAAGTTTAATATATCATAATTTCCAAAAAATTATTTCCTATAATTTAAAATTAAAATTATTATAGAATATTAATTAAAATTTAAATAATTTTAAAACATTAATTTTTTATATTTATTTAAATATTTTCAAAAAATTAAAAGCTATTTTAAAACATTTTAAGTAATCATAAAATATAATTTGAATATTTTAAAATTAAGTTCAATTTAAAATATCTAATCAATTTTAAATTATTTAAATTATTTATGTAATTTTTTTAATTAAATATTTAATTAAAGTTAATTTAAAATAATTAAAAATAATTCAAGAACATATTTTTATAAAATTTAAAATTTTTTGCAATATTTAAGGTTTTATTAAATTTAACTTAAAAAAATTTTAAATTTTGGATAATTTTAAATTTATATAAAAAATTTAATTAACTTATAACTTCAAAAATTAAAAATAATTTCAATTTAATTCATAAAAAAAAATATAATACTTTGAAACTTTTTGAAAAATATGAATTTTAATTTTAAATTATTTTCAAAATTAAAAAATTTATTTATTTTAAATAACTTTAGTAATTTATTTCTTTTATTATTTAAATAATATGTAATTATATATTATATTAAATCTTTTTTTTTTCAAAATTTAAATTTAATTTTAAATTATTTTCTTAAATATTCAGATAATTACCTTACCATATTTAATTTAAATGAAAATTAATTTGAGATATTTAATATATTTTAAATAATTTTAATTACATAATATTTGAATATTTAATTATTTTTAATTCATATAATTTTCAAAAAAAAATCCAAAGAACCTCTATTTTAAATCATCTTAAATTATTACATTTTTCTTCAAATTTATTTTAAAACTATTTTAAAACTATTTTTGAAATTTATTCAAAACTTCTTAAAATTACTTTAATTTTTTTAGAATTTCTAAAAATAAACTATTTTCATATGTAAAATTAATTTTAAAATTATGTAAGATTAAATCTTAAGAGCCTTGAGTAGATTCTTAAAATTTTGAACCTAGATTGAGCTATTTAAATAGAATTCATGTTAGAGGATTAGGGAATAGTTATTTTCCAACTATTAACTAATCATGATCTTATGTGTGTTAATTTTCTTTAATATTTGCATACTTGTGGTGCTCACCCTCACATAGAGCTTAGGATCTCCTAGACTTATGAGTTTGTTGTGATTGTGTAAGCATATCATTTATGTTATTAACAGTTAGTTGAAACATTGATTCAAATCCATTTAAATATAGTGACATCATTAAGGATAATACTTAAGAACATAACTAGAAAACTTAAAAAAATTCTAAAAATTAGGATACATATCCTCTTGACTTTAAATTTTGAACACATAAATATATTTTCATTCTCCACCCATAGAAATTTTCTCAATTGTTTACAAATTCATGAAGTCCCTTAATCATTTACTTAATTTTAAACCCTTAATTAAGCATTTAAAATTCCAAAAATTACAATAAATCAAATTTAAACTAAAAAATGATATGTAATACCTCAAACTGACCATAATTCAATTTAAAACCTATGAAAAATATAGTTTGATTCCATATTTAAGCTCAAATTAATTTTAATTACAAATCCATATTTAATTAATTTAAAATAATTAAAAATTCCAAAAAATTCTCAAATATTTGATAACCCCTCGTTGGATCATTTTTTATCTTTGGAGGTGATGTCAAGAAGTTTGGAGTTCATTTGGATTCAAATAATTAAAAGGACTTTAATTAAAATAGTTAAATAATTTAAATAATTACTTAAACTTTGCAAAATCATAACTAATTCCAGAAAAATCCAAAATGATCAAACTCAAATGCATTCAACTCATATAAAAATCTAATATTTATCAAAAATATCAAACATTCAAAAATCAATCAAAGTCAAAAAGTCAACAATCCGATCAAACTTAAGTTAAAAAATCAAGTAAAAACTTCAAACAATCATAATTAAATGTAGAAAAATCTAAATATTACAAACTTATAGTCTAACTGATCATTTTAAGATCTAATATTTTATAAAAATGCTAAATTTCTAGAAATTATTCTTAATTAAAAAGTCAACTTTTGATCCCTTAATTAAATCATTAAAACTATCCAAAAATTCTTAAAATTCCAAAATCACTTAGAATTTTTGTAAGCACTAATTTAACTTTAAAACTAGCATCAATCAATCTTAATTAAGATTCATCAAATTTCAAATCTTAAATAAAAATAAATCACTTAATCGTATCGGTTATCACTAGGTAACACAGGCCTACGTGGCTACTAAGTTAGCCAAGAAGAAGGTGAAATAAACTTCACGGCCTTGCTGAGCAATAAATGGGGTAGTCATTTAACTTTATATAATATATCTTAAAATTAATCTTAAGTCATTAATATTGAAATTTAATTAAATATTCCTTAAGCCTTTCAACAAACCAAAATTTCAAACAACTTTAATTAATTATTCTATATAGGACATATCCAAACCACATAGCATACCTCACACACTTTAAATGATTTTTTTGGACACCACTTCTAGATCTAGGCTAGACTAGTGCTTACATTTTTATCGAGTGCCAAATTTTCTATCATTTTTTACTTTATGCTATTTGATGATGTTGATGTGATTGTTTACTTTTTTTTTACTCTCTATGATGTAATTGATTGTCTGATAAATTACCCTTAGGTTAAGGAAGTTTTATAATAACATAATCTGATGCAAGTGGTCATACTCATACAAGGCATTAATTAAAGAGGGCAAATAATAAACTAAAATTTAAAATTAGTAATGTTTTATGTAGATGCTTCATAAATGCCTAAGTGCTTAGATTTGTTAATCCCTTTTGAAAATTCCAACCGTTACCTCCTTTGATATCAAACTTTGAATTTTTAAATAAAATTTTTAATGTTATTTTAATCAAGAGTATTTATAGGAAACATTAGTTTCCCTTTGATGTAATTAACTATGTGGGCTTGCACTCGTAAGTAGATTTAGAAACCCAAATAAATTTTCAAAAATTAAGTTTTCAAAACCCTTAAGAAATTCTCTTTGGGAAAATCAAACATAGTAATCATTATCATCATTTTTGAATGATTGATAGTAATTAATATCTTCTTTCTCTGGGTAGATATATTATTCAACTATCATGAATTTGATTATGAAATTAATGATCCCTTATCCAAATTATTATAGATGAACACCCAATTGATCATCACTTCAACCCTCTAGGGTCTTATGTTGTCTTTACCTGAGTTGACTATGATAAGCCAAAAAAGTTTAAATTTTAGAATTTGAATCCATTAGGGTAGGATGTTTTTGACCTCCCAAAGTGATATAGTATTTATAATGGCATGTTTGATTTTGAAATTGAAATCCAAAAATTCAATTCTCCCAAAGAAAATTATTTTTTTCAAAACTAAAACAATTTTTAATCAAATAGTCCACAATGACCTACAAGTAAAAAAGGAGCAAAAAACAACAAAAAACCACCTGCAAGAAAAAATAAAACATGAATTATAACCAACAAAAGAGGAAGGACGAGATCACCACCTGGCACAATTGCAACAACAAAATAAATATATCACTTGGAAAACAAGAGAAACAAAAATAAAGGAAACTGAGATGAAATAATAAGTAGTTGAATAGAGGAGGATATTAATACATCAATAAATAGATGAAGGACAAATGAACCTAGAAGTAAACCCAAAGACATTAATTCCTAATATAAGGCAAGCCCAATTTATCCAACCTTACTATACCCCTTAAGTCATGAAGGTCACTTAAGTTGTAAAAAATATTAGTTGATGAGAAGGTGCCCTTTTCGGCAAGCTAATAAGAACAAAAATTCCCATCAATCTATGATTGATCAAAACTTCAATTTGATGAAGATAATTATTGATACTTTTGAAAAGAGAATGGAGGGAAGCATTGTTGCATGTGTTTGAATTGACTAAATTAACCAATAATAAGGAATCATATTCATTCAAAATCTTAAAAAGGTTATGATGACCCTATTGATTGTATAAGATGTAAGTGTTTGAATTGATTAAAAGGGGCTATTATTTTATAGATCAAGATTTCATGTGTTCAAAGCCAATTATTTTACTATAAATGGTTAACACTATTATTAAGTTTTAAAATTGATTATATAAAATAGTAAATATATTCTTTTTTATCTTTTATTCAAACTATAAAAAGATTTAGGGGTGTCAATTCGGGTCAACCCGTTGGGTTTGGGTCGAACCTGGCCCGACCAGTATATAAACGGGTCAACTCAAACCTGACCCGGCCGGGTTGCCGGGTTGAACCGACCCTACCTGCGACCCCGCAGTAGGCAACGCGCGAGGGTTTGACAGCGCGGTAGCGGCGACGACACGAGTTTGACGATGGCATGCGGGGCTGGAAGTTTTAAAAGTTCGTTAGGGATGTTAAGCCCTATAGAACTGGCCCAAGCTAACCAAGAGGAGGGAGAATTGGTATTTTAAAAATTCTTTACACAAAGAAATAAAATCACAAACCAAATCACCACAAATAAAGTGTGGAAATTAAATAAATGCGGAAGCGATAATAAGAAAAGAACACACCAGATTTATAGTGGTTCAGTCAAACCTTGACCTACATCCACTCCTTGGAGGCATCCTCCAAGTATTGCACTAAAACAAGTGTCTCTCATTTAGCCCCCCAGCTAGGTGGAGAAGCCCTTACAAAATCACTTCCACCTTCCCCGGTGCGACGGAGTCGCCGGGTCCTTTGACACCAGGGAGATCTTCTTCTTTGGTGAACTTACCTCGAGACAAGCCTTGAATCCGATGGTACTAAGGTGCAAGTTTGCCAGACCAACCGTGTGGATCCCCCACTTTTCAAGCTCTCTCTTCAAGATTCCCCTACAAGAACAAAGCTACAATGGCTGCCAAAGACACTTCCAAAGTGCCATGGCAAGCTTAAATAGAAAAGCTTAAAAAAAGCTCATTAATGCAAGTTGCTGACATTATCCTCCAGGACGATAGGCATATCGTCTTGGCCGATAAGTACAAATTCAGCTCATCAGTCCGGGACGATTTGGGATGAACAGAAGAAAATTGGTTACATCGTCCTGGCCAATATCATGATCGTCCAGGCCGATTAGTTTAAAACTGATTTCAATCGTCCTAATCATCGCCCTAAATTTGAGCTGTCTGATGTAGATCGTCCAGGACATCGTCCTGGACGATCAGGCGATCGTCCCGGATGATGTGATTGTATCAATCAACCATTAATACTTTCCAAAGATACCAAATCAATTTAAGCATAATTGAGTTAGATCGGCCTGGCCGATTTTCTAAAACAAAGAATTCCTAAACTGATTATGGCGGCTGATTCTTTCTGAATTTAGACTATCGTCCTGGCCGATACAGGTATCGTCCAGGCCGATCCGCTAATGACGGCTGCCTTAATGAGGATGCCCTAATTAGGGTTTCTATTTTTGGACAGATTGTCCAGGACGATATTACCAAAAATAGAAATCTTATAGGAAACAACATGAAATCTTCCAAGTTACAAATAAATAGGTCCCACAACAAATACAACAGACTTAAGAAAAGAAAAAGATTATAAACTGACTTAGAACTAGTCTACCCAATCTTGAGCTGGTTTCAAATTACAGTCCGATCGTGTGAACCTGAAACGTTAGCACATAAGGCAATCGTAGGGAAATAAGGAATGTTTGCTATCATCGAAATCATAAACCATAGATCCACAACAATCTCCCCCTTTTTGATGATGGCAAATGATTTCAATTTGAATTTTAAAAATGAATATTTTCTCCTAATCTCCCCTTACTAGAATAACACTTTAAAAAAAATAGGGGAGATAAAAATATTTTTGATGTTTTAAAATTTTTGAAAAGAAAGAAAAAAAAAGGATACAAATTCAACAGTACATTCTCTCAATTTGACATTATCAAAAAGAGAGGAGGTACGAACAAATAAAACACAAAGAACGTTCCCTGATCTAGTGAGAAAATAAAATATTCTTAAAATGATAAAGTTACATCTTGGTTTTAATCAAAATCATAGTAGAATCGGATTTGACAACGTATAGCCCAGAAGAGGTTAGAAACCCAGAGATTGATAATCCAAACTCAAGTTATTTAAAAAGGCAAAAAAAAAAAACTTTTTGATTCAAGATCTAAATCAAGGAATAAATTAGAGAAAGAAACAATAATTTTTCAAAAACTCCTTCCATAAAATATATCTAATAGAAGATCAATGCATAAATTTTTGAATCAAGATTTTCAAACTCAAGTATCGAAATTATCAAGGATTTTCTTAAGCTTTTTAAGAAGTACAAGAATGGTAAGCATTAACTTTGTGGGCTCATTTTATGCATCTTGATAATTGGTTGGCACACTGCGCATCTTTTGATACACTTTGTGTATTCTATATTTTCAATTTGGCGTCTTTGCGCATCTTTTATTTTTGGCATCATTGGCCAAATTTTTGAATATGCTTCCTTTCTTAATTCTTAAAAACAAAGGAAAACCTATCTTAGTGATAAAGCGAATTGCTTGATTAAGAAAATTATGAGTTACATTCAAAAACTTGCAAAAGATTCCTATGCGATAAATAAAACGTAGGGAGATAAAAAATTTTATTTAAAAACCCAATTTAAAAAATGAAAAAGATTTTAAATCAAAAGTAGGATAACCTTTTTTAGAAAGCAGAGATTGAGAGTTAAAAATAAACGAGTTTCCTTCCTTTGACTGTTTTAGAGAAGTCAAACATAACTTACCAAAGATTTCAAGATAAATCAAGAAGTATATTTTTCATTTTTAAAAAAGTGAATGTGTTTGTTGATGGGAGAAAAAATAATTTAACGAAAACAAAAACACAAAAAATAAAAAAAAATAAAAAAATGAAAATAAAAAGGAAAGACACAAATAAGGCATTTAACCATTATCTCTTTTCTGATCTGATGCTTTAGAGACCAGATCTGCCCATGAGATTTTTTGTTTTTCATTATTTCCCCAGTTTAAATTTAGCTTCGCCTTACCCTTTTCCTTTGCAGGAAGAAATCTTAAATTAGGGCACTCACTTTTCATATGTCTAGGCTTCTTGCATCAAAAGCAAATAATGTCAGAAGAAATATGGACATCCTTACCACTTTTACCTTTTTTCTACTTTTGCTTATACTTTGGTGAGCTTTGTGATTTGCTTGACAAGTCATTGCATTCGTCATCAACTAAGCAATTTTTTTCTGTATCTTCAATTTTTAAAACAATCGTTTCACCTGTATCCAAAAGTTTATGACCCAAACCTTGCTCGTAGGTAATGAGTGAGCCAATCAAATTATCAATAGAATAATCATTCAAATCTTTTGATTCACAAATAGCAACAACTTTAGCATCAAATTTTTCAAGTAAACAACGAAGAATTTTATTGACTTTTTCAAAATTTGAAAACTCTTTTCCTAAGGCATGCAATGATGTTGCAATTTGAATGAACCTAGTGTACATGTCTAAGATTGTCTCATAAGGTTTCATGGAAAATAGTTCAAAATCATGAATTAACAAATTCAACTTGGATTGCTTGATTTCACTAGTGCCTTCATATATGGTGTGTAGTTTATCCCAAACTTCCTTACCGGTAGTGCACGTGGATACTAACATAAAATCATCAGAATTTAAAGCACAGAAAAAGTAATTTAAAAACTTTGCATTCAATTGAGCATTGAGTTGTTCTTCCCTGTTCCATTGACTAAAAGGAATATCAATTTTAACTCCAATAATAATTTGTGATGGTGATGAATAACCAGTTAAAATCATATGCCACATGCAAAAATCAATTGATTGCAAGAAAATAGACATGCGAGTTTTCCAAAAATTAAATGACATATTTTCAAATAAAGGAGGTTTGGTGATTGAATAACCTTCCGCAATAGTACGATTTGCCATGGATCGAAATTCAAAAGCTTTTAAAAACTTATTTTATGAAAACTTGCTCTGATACCACTTGAAAGTGCTCAGAATTAAAAAGTGCTCTGATACCACTTGAAAGTTTGTTAGGGATGTTAAGCCCTATAGAATTGACCCAAGCTAACTAAGAGGGGGGGGGGGGGGGGGGTAAATTGGTATTTTAAAAATTCTGTACACAAAAAATAAAATCACAAACCAAATCACAACAAATAAAGTGCGGAAATTAAATAAATACAGAAGCGATAATAAGAAAAGAACACACCGAATTTATAGTGGTTTGGTCAAACCTTGACCTACGTCCACTCCTTGGAGGCACCCTTCAAGTATTGCACTAAAAAAAGTGTCTCTCCTTTAGCCCCTACATTTAGGCGGAGAAGCCCTTACAAAATCACTTCCACCTTCCCAAGTGCAGCGGAGTCGCCCGGTCCTTTGACACCAAGGAGATCTTCTTCTTTGGTGAACTTACCTCGAGACAAGCCTTGAATCCGATGGTACTAAGGTGATAGATCGCCGGAGCAACCGTGTGGATCCCCCACCACACTCCCTTGAGTTCCTCCACTGCATAGGATCTTCTCCCTCTCAAACTCCACCCTTTCCTCTCTCCCTTTCAAGCTCTCTCTTCAAGTTTCCCGCACAAGAACGAAGATACAATGGCTGCCAAAGACACTTACAAAGTGCCATGCCAAGCTTAAATAGAAAAGCTCAAAACAAGCTCATTAATGTAAGTTGCCGACATTATTGTCCAAGATGATAGGTATATCATCCTGGCCGATCAGTACAAATTCAGCTCATCAGTCCGGGACGATTTGGGACGATAAGAAGAAAATTGGTTACATTGTCCTGGCCGATATCACCATCGTCCAGGCATATTAGTTTAAAACCGATTTAAATCGTCCTGATCATCGACCTGAATTTTAGATGTCTGATGTAAATCGTCCAGGACATCATCCCGGCCGATCAGGCAATCGTCTCGAATGATATGATCGTATCAATTAACCATTAATGCTTTCCAAAGATACCAGATCAATTTAGGCATAATTGAGTTAGATCAGCCTGGACGATATAAATATCGTCCAGGCCGATTTACTAAAACAAAGAATTCTTAAACTGATTATGGCGGCTGATTCTTTCTGAATTTAGACTATCATCCTGGCCGATACAGATATCGTCCAGACCGATCTGCTAATGATGGTTGCCTTAATGAGGATGCCCTAATTTGGGTTTCTATTTTTGGACAGATCTTCCATGACGATATAAATATCATCCCGGATGATATTACCAAAAATAGAAATCTTTTAGGGAACAACAGGAAATCTTCCAAGTTACAAATCAATAGGTCCCACAACAAATACAACAGACTAAAAAAAAGAAAAAGATTACAAACTGACTCATACCTAGTCTACCCAATCATGAGTTGGTTCCAAATTGCAGTCCGATCGTGTGAACATGAAACTTTAGCACAAAAGGAAATCGTAGGGAAATAAGGAATGTTTGCTATCATCGAAATCATAAACCATAGATCTGCAACAGGTTCGGCACGTATGGTTTGATAACAGTGCGGGTTCGACGGCCCGGCAGCGGCGGCATGCAAGTTCGGCACGTTCGGCATGCGAGGCAGCGGGGCAGGCGGGGTAGCGCAGGCTACAGCACGGGGCAGGCGGGCAGCGAGAAGCACGGGTAAGGGAAGCTGTGGGGGTAGCGGTAAATTCAAAACTTTTTAAAATAAACAGTTTTTCGGGTCTACTCGGCAACCCGCCGGGTCAACCTGACCCGACCCATTTTATTAAACGGGTTGAATCTGCTAACCCGTACCCGACCCGTTTATCAAACAGGTCGGGTCCAACCCAGATTTTTTTGGTCGAGTCTGGGTCGGGTCATCGTGTCGTGTCAAATATTGACACCCCTAAAAAGATTCATTGGTCTAGTTGGCTTTCTTGCACTAGTCCTACCAAGGAGGGTGGTTTAGACTATAAATCTATTTCTGAGATGGTTAAAGGATTATTTATAATCTTTGGTGGAAGTTTAGGATTCCATAAGTCCTATGGACTAAGTTTGTGAATCATAAGTTTAGTAATAATATTCATCATACTCTTGGATTCTTTAAAAATAGCCAATCTCTAGGTTGGAACAAGTTATGCAAAATTAAATGTCTTTTTTTTAGAGAATGTAGAAAGCAATTTTATTCAAATAAGTAAGTACAACTTGATTCTTCCTTCAACAAATCTAGAAAAGGAAGAATGTTATTTCAACTAGCATCTTGCCAAAAAAAAGTAAGAAGAGCTAAATTAGCACATAAATCAGCTAACTTGTTGCATTCCCTTTTAGAAAAATGAAAGAGAACTTCTTTAAAAGCTTTAAGAAAATCTAAATCTTTAGGATTTAAAAATTCTTCTGAAATCATATGCTTTTAAAGAAACTTATCAAAAAGAAATATAACATTCTAATTATCTCCTTCATTCACAATACCCTTGGCATCAAACATCCAATCTTGAACATAATTCTTCAAAGAAAGAATGGATAGTATCTCATTGGAGACAGCTGAATCCAAATGCATCGAAGAAGCGACCCTTGTAATATCTGAATACTCTACTTATTCTAGCTTTATTGTTTGCATTTAAAGAAGCATCAACATTAATCTTAATCCAACCAAGAGGTGGAGGAAGCCAAGAGGAATGACACAGCATATCATGCTGATTAACTTTCCAGTTTTCTCAAGTCAGATTATCATGAAAATAACCAACTGCATAACTTATAGAATTTGCTGTAATGAACGAGCAACTATCTTCATGGCCTCCATGATTAATTTTGTTCCTGCTTTTCCAATAATAAAATACCCAAGAGCAATATATATTACCAATGAAGGGATTCAATACCATAAGACGATGTAGTAAAATCATGCATTCATCCAGAGAATTTGAAGCTGGCAGCAGGAAATTCCAAGCATTAAGCTTATCCAAGAAACTTTTAATCATACCATAATGCACTGCAACATGTTCGGCATTTTTAGTACCTCTCGGGCAGCAATCATATTTGGTTATTCTCTTATGTTCAAGATGACAATTTGATGGAATAACATTTTTGCATAGACGCAACAAAAATAGTTCAACTTGTGGCCTTAATTTTAATTTTTTTTTCAGCTCCAGTAAGTGTCTTTCATATCATCTTTAAACATTTTTTTTCAAAAGCTAATGCTGCAATAGATTTTCCTGAGCATTTGGCAATCATCTCCAATAGATCTTTATCAGTTTTTGAATTAATGGGAACCAAACAAATCAATTGTACAAGTTGCAGTCTGAAACATTGCCTTAGTTTTTCCACATTCCATTCCCCATTTGAAATAAAAGCTGAAAGAGTAGAAGAATCTTGATCTAAAACTGAAGTAAAAGTTGTCCATCTATCAATACTTTTATCCTAAATGCATATATCATTGGTGGTATTCACCTCTTGACCATTACAAATTCTCCATCTCATTTTTCATGTTGAGGAATAATTACATCTACTCCCACCACACCATAGATCATATCCATACTTAGATATTAGTGTCCTGTTAAGAAGAGATGAGGGATTTCTAATGAAATTTAGAGCAATTTTAGCCCTCAAACAAACCTATCCTTCTCAAAACTGACTACACCCCTCTACCACCATTGTTCTTTCAGTTTACACAATATATCCCAAGTAACATAGTGAATACCAAAACCTCCATCCTTCTTATTCCATAAAAAATTTATGCACATTTTATCTAACTCGTTCAAAACTCCCAAAGGGACAAGGGAATGAGTAGATAAAAAAATAGGCAAAGAAAGAAAGGAAGCATTAAGCAGAACTAACTTTCAAGCAAGTGAAATAAATTTATTACCCCACATATTAAGTCTCCCAGCAGCCTTCTCAATCAAATAAATACAAGTCTTCTCAAAGCAATTCTTGTTCCCAAAAAATCCATCTCGTTAACCACCTTTAACCTCAACACATTGGATAAAGCTCTAACAGTTCTTCTTCTAACTGAATTTCCAAACAACATAGCGGATTTGCTCATATTTATCATTTTCCCAATCCAATTACAGTAGTTTCTCAAAATGACAATAATTTTTTAAAAACTTTTACCATTAGCCTTAGAAAAAATGGTTATATCATATTCATACATTAGGTGAGAGATCAATGGTTCATTGGACAAATCTTCATACCAATTCTACCACCTGTTCTAGAAAACTCTTTAGAAAGCATTTGAGAACACATGATAAAGAGGTATGGAGATAACAGACATCCTTCCCTAAAGCTACATTTTGACTCAATCCAATTTGAATTGATACCATTGATCAAAATGGAAAATTTTGGATCATTCACACATTCCATAACATGTTTTGAAAATTTAATAGGAAAGACAAACCATTCAAGGACTTAATTAAGTATGGGTCAACACATGCTATCATATGCCTGCTCCATATCAACTTTGATAGCAACCAATCCCTTCTTAGATTTAGAAAATCTAAATTTATGAAATAATTCTTGAGCAAGAAGTATTTGATTGAACATATGGCATCCTTTTACAAAAGTATATTGAACATCCAAAATAAACTTTGGAAATAAGTAACACATTCTATTTAAGAACATACTTGCCACAATTTTATAAATTGAATTTCAAAGACTAATGGGCCAGTAATTGGAAGGAAATAAAGGATTCCTTACCTTCGGAATCAACACCACATTTGTCTCTTTCCAAGCAGGGCATAAAGATTTAGATTTAAAAAAAGAATTGATAGCAATCCATATGTCATCTTGAATTATTGGTCAATAACCTTTGATAAAGGAGTATGTAATTCTATCTCTACCTGGATATTTAATAGTGCTCAGTTGTTTGATAATATCCTGCAGTCCTCCCTTATAAAATTCTCTGCCTAGATTTCTGAAATCAGCATCATCAAACTTCTTGGAAGGAGAAGGCTAACCTTAAAAAATACAATCTCGCTCCCTCCATTTGTTTTTGAAAAAGTTCATAAAGAGTTCTTCAATATCTTCATGTTTTTTTTTTCAAAATCAAACCATAATTATTTTTCGTTTGATTGATCCAATTACCATTTCTTCTTGACGTTGAAAATGCATGAAAGAATTTTGAAGTAGAGCTACCTTCTTTTAACCATTGCAATTTTGATCGTTGTTTCCACTAAGTGCAGAGACATCCTAGAGTAAAGTTGAGAACCCGAACCTTGGATTTCAACAAAAAACACTCTCTATTCGGAAAGGCCACCATCATCTGATTCTTCTTCTTAGAGCTCCAAATTTTTTTTTTCTTTTTATTTCTTTCATCTCAGTTAAACTCTTGTTCTTTTAGCCCTATTCCAAAGAAATAGAGCTTTCAAAGACCACTTAAATTTTTTTATTCGAAATTTCAACTACATTACCTCCAGTCGGTTTCTACCGAGAAAACCCTACCACTAATTTTCAAGCAGGATAAGATAGCCAAACATCTTCAAACCTTAGATTTCTTCTTTTTTTCAGCATTGGAGCAAAAATTCTAAGCATGATAGGATTATGATCCGACATAATTCTTGTTAAGTGCCTCACAACTCCCACCTCTAAACAATTTAAGGAGACACAATTGAGGATACAACGATCCAACCTCTCTAAGATTTGGGCATTTCCTATTTTATTATTACACCAAGTGTATTTAGGACCAATAAATACTATCTCATTGAAATCACAATTTCTCATAAATGAATACATATCTTGAGCTCCTTGAGAAAAAATAAACTTTTTGCCACGTCTTTTATCATCTTGGGATAAGATACTGTTAAAGTCTCCACCTATAACCATAGGAAGTTTGAAGTAGAGAAAGTTTCCAATTTATTCCATAAGAATCTTCTGTTATAGCAATTTGTACTTCCACAAACTATTGCTATCAACAAAATACTTTGTTCACAATGTTCATTTCTCTCATAACTGATTGGTTTGATGCATCAACCACCAAAAAAGAAGCCAAGTCTGACCTCTAACACACCATGATACCACCAGATAAACCCATTGCCGGAAATAAGAAAAAATCCCTCATATCTCCTATAAATCTTTTGAATTCCAAAGAATCAATAGACGAAATTTTGGTCTCAACAAGACCCACAAAGATTGCATCATTATCCTTTCCAATCTCTTTCAAGTAACGGGAGGTTTAAACTTTCCTAGCCCCCCAGCAATTCCAAAATATAAAGGAACTAATTTCAGATTAGAAGTGTGAACATTTGGGATTAGAAGTGGGAAAAGATCCACAACCTCTTCTTTTAGTCATTTCACCTTTCCTATTTTTAGAAGATAAATTAACATTACCCAAGGACTTTAGTTCTTTTTTCAACTTGAATTTGACCAAATTTGGATTGCCAGCATTTCTTTGATAGGAGGATCTACACAATCCTTTACATCATCAATCAATTATAATTCTTCTCTTTCTTCTCTATCTTCTCTATCTTCTCTAACATCCACCTTGGATTTAACAATACTATTTATATTACCATTTTCATCAGTTGAACTAAGTAAGTTGAACATATTTTCCTTCACATATGAGACATGTTTTGGAGACTTATCAACACCAACTAGCTGATCAGCAGATTTAGTAGTAATCACAGCTTCAGGAATCACATTTAGCTTAATATTTTTAATGGAATGATCAACATCAGTATCTAAAATTTTCTCAGAAACTTCCTTCGCTTCCATTCTTTCCTAATTTTTAATGATACTTTGAGATGCAATTTCACCCAAAGGAGCCTTAGTTTTATAAATTATTTTCTGAATACTAACCCTTCTAGCCTACCTTCCACGGTTTACATGAATCCAAGGTGCGTATTAAAGTTATCTATCTTCAACCATTTTTTTAGATTTATTAGCAACAGTCTTCACCAAGTTATGGTTATGAATAACCTTTGTAGTAGTTTAATTTATAGCCAAATCACAATCAACAACCATATGCCCAATTCTCCCACATTGAAAACAAAAATTTGAGACCATTTCATATTCAAATTTTTGAAAAAATTTCCATTTATTCCTTGAACCCATACACCCAAAGGAAGTTTTTTGTTTAGGTCTACTCAAACACAAATCCATGCTCCTTGTCCATTGGAACATGTTCCCATCAATCAGAAATGGTATTCAAACTATAGATGCAATCCATGTAACAGTGGTCTCATCTAAGCAAAAAAGAGGAAGATGAGGCTATCATATCCAAATAGGAGATGTCAGTCCCTTCAACGAAGACATAGAGAAATATGGAGTCCATCTATCACTGCCAACAATATGGCCACTGACAAACCATGGACCAGCTGATAAAACACTTTCCATGGATTCTGAAGAAAAAAATGAACATAAGATCCATCCAAAACCCAAAGTGGTTAGATGAAATTTTCCAAGTTAATTCCACTGTCTACATAACTCCTAAGCAATGACTTGAACTGATATGTCCTTCCCAAACACCTTCACCACAATTGAGAATTTCAATTTCTCTGAGCTCTCCACAACTGAAGGTTCAAATAATTTCACAAATCCATCTTCAGTTATAATAGATTGATCTTTGGAAAAGTTAATTATGATACTAGGCCACCTATTCCAAGCATTAAGTTTCTTAATAACATCATTACCGATTTCAACATGATTTTCCATATCATAAAGAATTGGCTTATGAGCATTCTTCCAAACAGTCAAAGGGTCTATAGAAAAATTTGAATTTGGAGTTTTTTCAAGGAGAGTTGACGTACCAAACTTGTTCACAATCAGCTTCATGTTTGGAGAAGAAGAAGCTTCGAAATTGTTGTTTTTGTTTCCAACATAATAATTATTAGATACTCGTGGAGTCTTTATCATAATATCTTCTTCCAATTATTTACCTTTACCCAAAATAGGGGAAAGTGTCTTCACAGCTTGAAGTGATGGTTCTTTAATCTTCAATGCTCTAAGAAATAACAGAACTTTTTTGATCAAAATGATAATCAGGTAAATGAGAATACAATAGAGGTTGAATTAGATGAGTCTGACTATTGGAGATAGGGGCCAAAGGATTATCCACCATTTCAGTCAGGTCCAACAATGGAGGATGAGAAATGGAATTATATAACCGATGTATACCCTCATCAGGCTAAGAGCTAAAAGGTGGATGAGTGGAAGGATTCTGATGACTTGAGTCAGTCACCGGAGGATTTTCAACCATCGCCAGAAGGTCCCAATGGTGGTGGGATAACAAAAATATGAAATAACAAGGTTTTTGCCTCTAGAAAATGAGAGGTTCATTCTCTAGAAAATGGGAGTCAATCTCAAAATTAAATGTCTTGATTAGACAATTCTCCAATAGGGATTGAAAAATGATTTATCCCATTTATGGAAAGATGGCAAGATTTGTTTTGAATCTCTAAACTCTTACTTTAATACTGATTCTACCACCTCATTGAAGGTGTCTGACTTTATTAGAGATGGAAAGTGGTGTGAAGATCTTTTACTAAGTCATGTGCCTCACAATATTGTTGATATTATTTGTGAAATTTTGAACAATCCTTCTCTTTCTCTAAATGATATTCTTATATTAAAATTTTTTTAGAATGGAATTTTGATTTAAAAACTTGTGGCAATTATTTATATTTAAAAAGGTAGCAGTATTTATAACAAAGTTTGGATTTCCTCCACTCTGATTTATATTTCTCCCTTCTCTTAAAGAATTTTAAAAGGATTCATATATGTTGATAGTAGATTGCAAGAAAAGGCTATTTCTAGGGTCCTTAAATGTCATTGTTGCTCTCAAATTGAAACAATTAACTATGTCTTTTTGGATGGTTCTATTCCTACCAAGACACAGTTTGATTTGGATAATGGATTAGGTCTTAAATATTAGTATCATAATAATAACAATTATTGATTCTTGGCTACTTAGTTTCACATAAAACCTATGTGTCACATTTGTGTTATTGTTCCTTTGGTTGTTTTCTGAGTTCTGTTGTTGGAAAGTAATAATCGTAAGCATAACAATGTTAAAATGGGATCTGAAATGATTATCAATTATCTTGAATAAAAAAATCATCATCCTTTTACTACCAAGTTATAGACCCTTAAAAATTTTAGAGGGAACATTATTTGGCTCCCATATTTCACCATTATTTATATAAAAAATGAAAGTTATAGAACTCGTATAATAGTTTGGTGGATCAAACCTCATGTTCATGAATCTAAACTTAATGTTGATGGTTCTATTACTACTGGAAGTGTAGGTTGCAGTGGTATCTTAAGGGATCACCAAGGTGAATTTATATATATATATATATATATATATATATATATATATATATATATATATATATATATATATATATATATATATATATATATATATATATATATATATATATATATATATATATATATATATATTGTAAAATTTTAAATGATAATGTGTAATATGCTGAATAATGAGCACTTGTTAAGGGGATTTTATTATGTATTAAAAATAAAATTTTAAAAAAATGGACTTAAACATATTCAAAATTGCTTGTAACTTTAGTTATTTCCTTTAAATGTTTTAATGTAAATATGTTTAGTTTGTTTAACAAAACATTAATTCTACTTGATAAAGTTAACTATATAATTTGTAGAGAAGGTAATATTTGTGCTGATTGGCAGCCTAAGGAATGTATTGAGATCCCTAATACAATATATTTTACAAAAGATTCCATCTTTATTTTATTTAAAGATATGATCGGGTTTGACAAATTGGGTTTTCCTTACAAGAGAAGGTAATTTTGTGGTTGAATCTATTTTAATGCTCTAAGTGAATCTTGTACATTAGTTTACTCTGTATTTTAAGGTCCTATTTTTGCTCTATTTTTATATCTTTAATCAATTTTCTTGTAATGGTGGTTGTATTGTATAGTACATTTAGTTGGGTGCACCATAGGAAAACCATGTATAATAGTCAAACTTTTTAGCAGTTCAAAATACATCGATAAAAGTGGTGATGTAATCGGCTGGTATTTTGTCGATAACATGACGATGGAGTTTTTAGAGGATTTTTCATTGGCCAATTATAGGTGAAAGATCCACTGGCACATTTGACATTTTTTTTATAAAATTTGCGAACTTATTATAGTGTATTATCCTCTAGAACATACCAACAAAACTTTGGCCGAGATTCTGTCAACTTACGTAAACCTAAGAAATAATTTTTGGTGGATTGTGTTGGCGATAACATTGCACAAAAAATTCACTAAATATTCTATCGGTGGAAGACCTATTTTTCTTCCACCAACATATTTCTTATCAATTTCTTTCCTCCTCATTTGATTCACACAGCTCACATTTGTTGCCTCAACCAAAAGCTACCTCCATTGACATCAGTCTGTCACTTGATGCTCGCCACCTCAATTGCCTATGCTCACCATCTTAGTCATTGCCATTCATTGCCTTAGTTTTAAAAATTTTAGTGTAAGATTTTCTTTTATCTTTGATGTTCTCTGTAGACATTTGTAAGTGATTATACCATGGTGTATAAATTTTGTTGATGATATTCTTCTTGTTGATAAGTCTTGAGAGGGAGTTGACAGGTATATTATTAGTAAAATTAAAATTAGATGGTTAAAGTGGAGGAATGCATTGGGAAAATTCTATAAAAGAGACGCAATGTGGTAAGACATACAATGTGTGATAGAAAGTTCCTTTTATACTTAGGGGAAAATACTATAAGATTTGGTGAGACTTGCAATGATTTATGGTGTAAAATGTTGGTCATTAAAAGAGAAGCGTTGTATTAAGTTAAGTGTTTACACAGATTATAATATTTATGAGTGGCTTTATTCTTAGAGAAAAGATACAAATTGAGAATATATATTAAAATGTTAGAAAATCTCCTAGTGAAGATAAGATTAGAGAGAGTGAGAGAGTTATCTTAGATGGTTTGTTCATGCAAACTATAGTTTCACTCCGCAAGAAAATTGATAAATTTCCCAAAAATATCTTCAGTGAAAACTGCATTTTCACATAGTTATCACCCAACACTAATTATGCACGTCTTTCTTGATGTGGTGGGTAGGCTAAGAATCCTTATATTTCTTGTAAATGGGGAGACGCCGAGAAGCTACCAAAAATTTCATTGTTAAGGGAACTATGTGAAATGACAGCATCCAATTTACAAATCAATTTGATTTCAATATATTTTTCTTGAAAATTCATTACTTCAATCTCTAATATCTTCATAAAATATGCAGGCTAAGTTCTACATATTATAGATATTAAAAATCGATGAAGTTGAATGTATAACCGATTGGCTCAAGGATAAAAAATATTAATATATGAGTTCATTAATGGGATAAATTTTTCATCTAAATGCCCTCTTGAGTATGTAGCTTCATCTCATATGGAAAGTTTTGATTCCCATGTTTAAAACATAATAATCAAGTGCACCTAAGACTAAATTATGTAATTGTTGATCTACATCGCTATGGTTCATTCCTAAATATTGGAATTGGCCTTCCAGTCTTGAGTACGAGTCACATTTTAATTTTGGGTGTGGCTCGATTACAAGTTCTAATATATTTGAGGAATAAAATATCCAACCTCTTGAGGACTTAGTTTATGATGCAAATAGAGAAAACTTTGAATAATATACAGAAGAGTCACCAAATACTTAGGGGCAAATTTTTATGATTTGTTTCATGATGTCAAATAACCAACATAGAAGGGGTGCACCACTCACTCAGAGTTATGTATTATTGTGAATATGTTAACCATCAAGGTAAAATATAATGTCCCCTGTGAATGTTTTAATCAAGTCATTAGAATGCTTAAGGAAATCAACCTGATAGATAACATAATTCTTACAAATTTATATTAGACAAAGAAGTATGTTTTCAAACCTTATTTGATGTATACAAAAATAGCTTGTTATAGAAAGAGATGCATGTTATATTATAAAGATGATTTATCAGAGATTAAAAGCCATCATTGAAAATAACTAAGACTTAAACCAAATTTTGGGATGAAAAGAAAGTGAAGGATGTACTTATCTATATGATGTTTTACTTACCCATAATTCCTATGCTACAATAGTTATATGCATCCATGAGATCTGCTACATATATGTGATGACATAATGAACACATCTCTTAAGAAGGCGTTATTATACATCTGTGAAATGTAGAGGCCTAGAAACTCTTTTATCATACACATACTGATTTTTCCATGAAATCAATAAATGTGAGATTAGGTTTATGTGGATATGGTTTTACTTTGTTTAGCTAGTCTGCTTCACCTTACTCTTGCTAGCCCATGATACTCCATTATAATTTTCCTCCAGATTTATGTATGGCTACTCTTTATATATTTTTTACACTGATCATTCCATAGACAAATAATCCAAAAGTAAAGATCAATTTATTCTTGGAATCGATAATTGATGATTATTATGGGAAGGAGTAAGTTCATATGATATCTCCACCAAACAAAAGATCATAATGGGGGCAACATTACTTTGGACATTATTTTAATTTCCTATGTACGGTATGATTTCAGGTTGGAACATTTCTTGGAAGTTAGCTTCTCTAAATTATATGAAATTTATAAATTCATTTCCTTTAAAGCACTGAGGGAAGAATATGTTGTTTGATTGTGACTGCATGTTCTTACCTATAGGTCATCCATTCAAGAGAAATAAGGATGCCTTTACTAAAATAAAATAGTCATGTTGTATCCTCCCCCTATATTAACTTGTGCAAAAATATTGAAAAAGTAATGTTCATTCCCATGATAGTTGATTCTCAAACATTATTTGATTGCATATTACTAGGGCATGCTGTCAACCACAATCACACCAAGCAAAGGATTTTTGGGTCCTTTCCTTGTTGGAGAACAAACCTAATCATACATACCTTAGATGTTATGCATATAGAGAAATTTTTTTTTTTATAATCCCTTTAATACAGTTATGGACATCAAATATAAATCTAATGTTAATATAAAAGAAAGGTAGACTTAAGGGAGATTTACAAGAGAAAAGTTTAGAGTTGAAGGATGGTGGAAATAAAAAACTTCTCATACCAAAAGCTCCATTCACCTTGAATTTAGAGCAAAGATGAGCAATTTATGAATGGGTGTAGACTCTATAGGTACCTAATGGATATTCTTCTAATCTAAGTAGATGTAATGACATAAGATCTCGGAGATTATTTGGATTGAAAAGTCATGACTGTCATATCTTCATGCAATGTCTACTACCAATAGCATTTATTTATTTTCTAGATCCAATTTTTAAAACTATTTATTTAGCAAAGTATCTTACTCAATCATTTATGTTCTATAAAACTTAATGCAGAGCACTTAATTTTTCTGGAGTAGCATATTCCTTTTATTCTATGTAAACATGAGAAGATATTTCCTCTAAAAATTTTTGACTCTATGGAGACTCTACTTGTGCTTTTTTTGTATGAGGCTACAGTAGGTGGATCTATTATGTATTGGTGGATGCTCATTTTGATAGGTATTCAAATAAACTTAAGAAGAATGCTAAGAATAACTCACATCTTGAAGGCTCGATTTGTGAAGTATATTTAATCCATGAGACAACCCAATTTTTCTTGTATTACTTTGACATAATGTCATAATCAACAAGGAGTATTGAACCTCAAAATCTTGGTCATATAGATTCATGTAAATCCTCAAATATGAACCCATGGTGCTAGTATTATACTCTATTTATGTGAAAAGGAGATGAGAGTTGTCATATTATATGCCTTGCTTAAATGTGATGTTGTTGAGCCATATCTTAATTAAGTATAAGTTAGCTTGTTCAGATATTTAGAACTCATAAATAATAACTATTTAAAATTTGAAGAATTTTCATTACCGGTTTAAGTAATTAAATATCAGTAGAAGTCCAAAAATTAGTGGAAACAAAATTCCTAAATTTTTTCAAAAATAAGGTATATATTTCAACAATTTATTTATACTAATTTATCTTAATTAGTTTACAAAGTAGTCAATAAACATGTTATAATATATTAATATTTGATTGACTTTAGTTACACTTTCAAGGCAGTGATTTGCATAATTCCAAAATTAGACTTCTGGATCTAGCTTAGAAACCAAATATATTAATGAAATGTTGGCCACTTTTTTTGGTAAATACCTACAAAATCTAAACCAAATCTAGGTGTGAAGGTAGGAAGATAGATAATTATGGTGTTTGTTTAAGAGGGAATACCCATATAGATAATGATCATGAGTAATACGGGGAATTACATGAAATATTACAATTGGAATATCTAGGTGATAGGCATAATATGTACTAATTCAATTGTGATTAGTTTGATCCAATGTAGAATAGAGGTACAAGAGTACATCCACTTTACTTTATAATATAGGTAAAGTGGGGTAGGACATGCAAGGTTTAACCTATTTATCATTTCTAGCCTGGCAAACCAGTCTATTTTTCTAACTATCCAAATACATTATGAGGCAAACAAGATTGGATAGTAGTTATGAAAAACAAACCTAGGGGAATCATTGGGAAAACAACATCAATATCTCTAGAACATCAATAAGTGCTTATATTAAACATAAAAGATTTTTCTAACGATGTGGACGATCAAATTGCAACTAATGACAGTGAGTTTTATTTTTTAAATATGTAAAATTCTTTAAAAAGAAACTTATTACAAACTACTGAAAGAAAGAAACTCTATCACATTCCTCCATACTAAAGACATAAAATAGGGAAGAATATTATTAAATCTAACAACATCCCAAAATAAATCACTAAAAATAGCAAGGTTTGCACACAAGTTGGCTATCTTATCACAATTCCTCTTAGAAAATTGAAAAAAAAAAACCTTGATTGAAATTTATTAAAAAAGGGAAGTTCTCCAAACAAAATTCTTCTTTCTTCAATTTGATTTTATCATAGACCCTTGAAGAAGATTGATAATATTGTAATTATCACTTTTATTATAATACCTTTGGCTTGAAGCATCCATTCTTGCATAACTTCCTTTAAAGAACGGATTGCCATCATCTCCAACTGTGGAATTCCCCAATGAATACAAGGAAATCCAAATGCCTACAAGAATCTGCCTTTATATTTTCTGAAAACACGTCCAATTCTTACTTTATAAGAACCCAATAAATATGCATTAATGTAAATTGTAATGCATTCGGTGGGAGGAGCTTGCTAAAAATTGTTATATAGCTGAAAGAGCTAGTTAACACCCAAGTTGTTTTAAATATAATTTATTTGAGAAGAAATAACATAACTAATTGCATTAGCAGGCATTCCGATTCAGAAATCTTTTCTACATCCATGCTTAACTTTATTTATTCTTTTCCTAGAAAAAAACTATTGCACAATACAAATGTGCAATGCAGTTTTTATTTCCTTCTAACCTTTTGAAACACTCATAGAAATCATGAAGAGATAGAAAAATAGGTATCCAAAATCCCCAAGTATTCAGATGCTTAATAACTTGAATTAGTTACAGACAACCAAGAACTATATGTTCAGATGTTTCCATAACTTGGAAACTTCTATGACATGAATTATTATTCAACAGCCTTTTATACATAAGGAAGTCATTAGTAGGAAGTACATTTTTCAGTAAAAGCCACCAGAATAATTCCAATCTCGATTTCAATTTGTTTTTATTTACACAACTCCAGTAATCTACGACCATTTTGTCTTCATTCGTAGCTTCAAATTCCCATGCATCTATTGATTTTCTAGAAGTCTTCTTTTTGAGTTCCAATTAATCATAACTTAACTCAGAGAAAATACAAATTTGTCTAATGAGATTCATCAACTAATTACAGAACATTTTGTTAAGCTCATCCACATTCCATTCACCATCTGAATTAATATTATCAATAGATATAGTAATATCTTCAACTTTCGCAACAAATTTTAGCCATTGAACAATTCTTCTATTAAGTATCCAACTATCCTTAAGGATGTTGATAGAAATCTCTGAAGAAATTTTCCATCTAACAATAGGTTTCAAGAATTTTCCACCATGTATAATAATTTTCCTAGTAAAAGAACACCTTTTCTTAATTTCATATATATATATAACAACGGTAGGGCCAACGTGTTGATAAGGATAAAAATTACAAGACCTTAAAAGATTATAAGCTCACCAAAAGAATGTCATTTGAATAAGAATCTACAAGCTTTGGATCCAACTAAATATATAATAGAAAAAGTAAGGCAAAATAAAAGATAACAACAAGGAAGTATCAGCAAACTCCAACACACCAAAAGCAATAGCTCACCAGAAAACATCCACGAAGATTATCCAAGCAACCCGGATCAAAGTCCAAAAAAGGCAGAAATAACCACAAAATAAAGACAAAAAGACCAACAAGGATGCAACCAAGTCCGGTCATCCATGGGGCAAGCAGAAGAACTGTCCCCTAGATTTGCAATGATGCCATTTTCCACGACTAAAGAAAGGGGGCCCAAAGTCTTAGAGATATCAAAACCATAATAGCATTTTAAGGCCCTAACTTCATACTCCAAATCATCATCCATATCACACAAAGAATCCATCGAGTCATCCAACCGATAAATTTGTCTCAAAAAAGACTCCACTGCTCGCGACAAAATCCTTGACTTAAAAACAGTTTGGCAAAATAAGTTCCACAGGAACATCAACCAAAGCATCACAATCACTCCCCCCAATGGAGGAAATCCTAACCAAAGCATCCAAATGATCAACAAAAACATTGCCAGCAACCATCGCAGATCCATGGAGAAGAGAAATAATAACCACCAAAATAGGGACATACATAACCCTTGTTGAACCAAGGCACCCATCCATCTGAATCACACCATCATCCGCCTCCACCTCGTCAAAAATAGGAGAAACCAAGTCATATAAACCCTTACCAGACTCACTAGGGGCATTCAACACAACACATTCACTTGGCTGAAGAATAGCAGTAGGTGAAACTAAAACATCATGACGGTGTGGAACACCAACACCTAACTCTACAAGATTTGAAATAACAGGACCCACCTCATTAGGTGAAGGAGACACTACAGCCATAATATCATTGTCAAGAGTAATATCATTGATAGGTACCCCCTCATTAAACACCAACCTCAACCAAACAATTAACAGGATTATCAGTCACCTCCATGACGTCCACCTCAGGAATAAAGGGATGCACATCCATCTTACAAAATAAAATAGGGAAAACCTCTTTAGAGTGTCACATTATTCTACAATGAGAGCAATATAATGGAAAAACCTCCATTTCAATATTTTGGATGTATCCCATAGATTCAGAGCCATGCCACACTTGAGAAGTATAATGTTTCGTGACATCTAGTTCCATAAGAATTCGAACAACAGACGACAGAGTGAAATTCAAAGTGGCATTATTAGCAGGAAGGGCTTATCCAATATAGAGCCCAAACCATGAAGAATGCAAGGTTAAAAATGGTGAGGACACAAACTAGGAAAAGAGACCCACACGAGCACTATAAGTGACTCAACATTAATGTCAAGGAGGGGAGACCACTTAAACAACTTCATGAAATAGTTAGCAATGAAATATGATCGGTGAGAGAAAATCATATAGTAATCTAGGTCATTAGCTAGCTTGATCAACACATTTTAGGATTTAAGATAGTAACTAAAAATGCACCACTCAGCTTGAGATTAAAGAAAATTTCTGAATCAAATCCAAAGGGGGGCAATGACCCAAAAATTTTCCTACCAATGCAAACTTAAATGAAGCAACAAGAGAAAATAATTCCTCATCTGAAATGATTAAAGCAGAAAAACCACAATGAGAAGAAACTTTGGGCTATAGAAAACTAGGAAAATCGAAAGATAAAGCATAAAGAAATGATTTCGACTTAAGCTTGCCAACCAAAAACCTAGGATCCCCAAGTTGATTTGTAGCTATAGAAGAAAATCATAGGAAAGCAAAGGTTAATGGAAGAAAAAATACCAAACACCACACATAGAGCCATGCAACCCTTGACATCAGTGCTGAAGGAGGCATTGCTGACGTCAAGAGGTTGGGTACAATAGAAGTCAAACAGGGTGACTGGTTAGAGGCAGATGTTGGGCCAAGGCTTGAGTGAAGATGGTTGAGTTTCTACTTGAGATGAGAGTAAACCCCCTCTTTTTGTAATGTGGTAGGTGGTAGCAAGGTGTGGGAGTTATTGGGTCGGACGCCAAGGAAATAGTGGCGTAAAGAGTTGGATGGGAGGCAGTGGTTTAGCCCGAGCTGGGGGTCGGTTCTTCCTGGAGGTGAATAATGTTGAGAGGAAGTGTCGTAGCTGGTCAATGGAGGAATTGGATAAAGTTCGGTCATCTGAGAGTGGACCTGAGTCGGATCCATGGTGAAGCCAGGGCTCGGCATCGTGACTATGACCCAAGTGGCAATAGAATTTAAGATTTTGCCTGATCTTTTACCATTTATTAATTTCATATTTCCAAATATCATTACCATATTTAGTAATAAGATTTTTATTGAGAAGAGAATTTGGATTATTAACAAACTTCCTAGCAATCCTTTCACATAATTGCCCAGTAGATTAAGCTGTAGAATGAATCCCATATCCTCCACTTTTTTTTCCATAACATAAAACCTTCCATGATACATAATGAAGACCTTTTTAGCCATTTAATGTATGCCAAATAAAATACTAGCACATTTTATCAAATTCATTCAAGATTCCAAAAGGAAGAAATGAATGAGAGCATAAGAAAATAGGAAGAGAAAGAAAAGCTGATTTAACAAGAACCAATCTTCCTGCTAGAGAAATAAATTTGTTTCTCTAAGCTTTCAATAAATTAATTGCATTCAACAACATATTATGAAAATATGAAACCATTGATATTATTAAAGTAATCTTCACACCATGATAGTTCATTTCTTTTACAGCTTTAAATAATATAAACTGAGAGATTTTTTTCCCTTCTTCCTTTAACAAATTTTCTAAACAACATTAGTTATTCTTCCTAGTCAACCTTTTGAACAGACCATTTATAATAATTATTAAGACTATTTTTTATCTTCTTCAGACATCTAGAATTAGATTTAGAAAATAAAAAATATCATCCGCATAAAGCAAATGAGATATTCTATAAGCATTTGCATCTATTTTGATACCAAGTTCATGAAAGTTCGTTAGAGATGTTAAGCCCTTATGAACTAGCCTGAGGCTAACCAAGAAGGGTGGGGGTGGGGGGTGAATTGGTGTTTTAAAAATTCTCAAACAAAAATCATGATCTTTTAAAATATTTTAAAGCCACAAATTAAACAATCATTCACCAAAAAATAAAATGCAGAAATTAAATGCAAAAATGTAATAAGAAAGAGAACATAATATTTTATAGTGGTTCGATCAACTTGACTTACGTCCACTCCCTGGAGTCTCACCTATGGGTATTGCACTAAAGTTAGTGACTCTTATTTTTCTCCCATAGTAAGGATGAGAAGCCTTTACAAAAACCCCTTTCTACCGACCCTAGTGAGGCAAAGAACCCAACTCCTTTTGCTTCCTCCTGAAGCAGGCAGAGAATCTGTTTCCTTTTGCTTCCTCCTGAAGTAGGCAGAGAACCTTGATTATTTAGTGAAGTAGATCTCTCTAAAACCTTTAAGGAACTAGGGATGATGATTGGAGAAAATGACTCTGATCCTTACTTAGAGCAACCCTTTTGAAACCCTCACAAACTCCCCTTAACAAGATCCTCTTTCTCTCCCTTTCTCTCCCTCTCCTCTTGGCTCTCTCAGGTAAAAATAGCAGCAAAAGATATAATCTCGAGTAAATAAGAGATCTTAAATATAAGGGCTTCAAATTTGCCCTAAATTACATCAAACTGATAAAGATCATCATGTACGATCAGTACAAATTTAGCTCAATCAGCTATGACAATCTGGGAGAGGTTGGATGATTAAAAGATTTATTTATTCTGATCATCCAGACTGATATGAATATTATCCTGTATGATTAGTTAAAAATGTCAAGTATCATCCAGACCATCACTCTGTTTGGCCAAACTTTTCAAATTGGATAATAAAATAATAACTAATCATTTGGGATAATTTTTGGATCATCTAGTTCGATTAGTTCAAATAAATATACATCTTCTAGAACATCATTCTGGTCATCTAGAAAGATACTAAGGTTTGTTTAACTAATCATCCCAGATGATCCTGCGATCATCCAAGATTATATGATCGATCAATCAAACCTTAATTACTTTGTTTAATCATCAGAGTAATTTAGGAATAATTATAATTCATCATCCAGGATTATGTCCAAAAATAATAACATGCCTAAAAGAGTTGCCAGCTAATTCTTTCTAATTTGAGCCTATCATCTAGGACGATGCTAATGAAGTCTAGGATGATTTGCTTAATTCTGACTACCTTAACCAAGATGCCCTAATTAAGATTTATATTTTTAACTAATCATCTAAGACGATTTGTGATTGTGATAGACGATATGATCAAAAATAAAAAACTCTAAAATAGATAGAATTTTTCCCGTTGAGTGTGTGTGTGCAAGGTTACTTAGCATCAGGGCCCACTTGTTACATTTGACTCAAGAAAAGGTAAAAACACTTGACATACACTTACAGAATGACTCAGTCCTAATCTACCCAATCTTGAGTTAGCTTGATTTTTAGTTGAACTTGTGGACCTAAAATATCAATAGGCAGGGTAATAGTAGAAAAATTGAAATGTTCAAAATATTTGTTATCATCAAAATTATAATCCTTAAATCCAGATTCGTAAAAATCTCCCCTTTTTTTAAGATCGCAAATATTTGGTAGAAAATTCAACTTAAGCAATTAAAAGAAAATATTGTGAATCAAGCAATAAAAATTTTACTAAAATCAAATAGATGGTACAAACACTTAATAAAGGTATTAAAAAAGTATATTGAAGTAACACAAACACTATCACTACTCCCCCTTTTGACATCACAAAAAGGAGGAGGAAACAATAAAAGAAAAATAGAATAGAAAATACATAAAGAAAAAATGACATCAAAGAAAACATCACAAGGAAAATAATTTACAAGTATGATGGGCCTTGATCATTAGAAAGAGATGGTGGTGGCGACTGAAAGAAGTTGGAAATAACAACAAACTACTCATCAAACTAGGCCATATCTTGGTCGTGTTGTTGCTACTAGTGAGCTACGTATACATTAAATCTAGCCATAAATACCTCATGTTGCTGCTCCTATATAATAATATTAGAATCAAACCTAGCCTCCCACTGGTCGAATTATTCCACTAGCTGATCCGGTTGTAAGTGCTGGCAGATCAGAGCAAGTATAATAATAGGTATAGGGGCAGCTTCCTCCACAACTCCCATGACTTCCTCATGCTCTAGGTGGAGACGAGTACTAATAAGAACGTGGGAGGAGCTATTACTTTAGAAGGTAGGCTAAAAATTAGGTGAGATAGGATATTGAAGATTATACTTGGTTTCAAGGATTTATGATATAATGTGTCTTAAGGTAAGATTAGGCTTTCTTATGTGCCTTAGATCCCTAATTCTAGTTAGATGCTCAATGTAATAGAAAAGAAGATCAACGGTGTTGAATTCCATATGGTCCATTATATAGAAGGTGGTGATCAAAAGGAGAGGAGTGATGTGGACACGATCACTAGCTTTGGGAATAACTGAGTTGTGATGTACAAGTAAAATTATCCTAGCATTTTTTACTAAGGTGCTAGACACCTATCATGATAAGAGACATGAGTGTTTCTCAAAAGGAGATTGGCAAGTGCCCCATCATTATTAGGATCTTAAGACAAGAGGTAAATCTTGTCTCTAGTAGTGGACCACTGGAGAAGTTCATGGTAGTCCTGATAGGTAATTTCTATAGGCCATTTATTTACATAGGACTGAAGGGCAGTGTAAGTGGAGTATATCCTAAGACTCGCAAAAAATTCATAAAGAAGTTCAAAATTGAAGGGGAAGGCGAGAGTAAGAATGAAGGTGAGGGAGGTGTGAGCAAAAAGATTAATGATAGGGTAACTAAGCATATGAGGGTTAACAGTGTTAAAATAGTTGCTATTTGCATGCTTTATATTTTTGCAACTTGAAAAGTTTTGATGATTCCAAACATTATTGTTCAAATGTGTAGTTATCTCCTAACAATTTTAGAAGATTTGTATTTACTCTTGTGTGTACTAAAATTTCAGGAAAATCAGACTCCAGACTACGAAAACTTCAAATCAAATTCAACATGAGATACTTTGTGAATTTGAAGCTTATATTTTTCTTTGAATTAAATTTGCAAGGGAGTGATTGTAATTGAGTGAATAAAAACATACACACACATAAGGAGATCATATTTAAGTTATACTGATCGTACGGGACGATCAGACAGTTATCTCCTATTGAGCACATAGAACGAATAGGAACTGGCTTGAAAAATTTTCTAAGTCATATTCATCCGGGACGAATTTAATTATCATCCAGGACGATCTGGTCTCTGTAAAATTTTTGTCCAGACGAAATTAATTATCATCAGAAAACGAGTTGCTCTCTGTAAAATTTTCGTCCAGATGAAATTAATTATCTTCCAGGACGATCTGGTCTATGTAAAATTTTCATCCAGACGAAATTAATTATCGTTAGAAAACGATCTGCTCTCTATAAAAATTTCATCCAGACGAACCAATTTTCGTCCAGACGATTAACCGACTTAGAACGGTTTTCAGAAGTTTTGTAGACCGACCTAGTAATAACTGTTCGTACCGGATGAACTTAGTTCGTACGGGAGGATCAGTGTGTATGAAGACATTTCGTACACATATACAAATAGGGTCGTTTCAAAGCGTTCAAGTAAAATCATCCATGATGATCCACGATCGTACGGGACGATCCACTGCGTACAGAATTGAAAACTTGTAGTTTTTGGATGGTTTTTCTTATCTTTTGAATAAAAAGTCAAATTTAGACTGCCACCAAATCTTTTTGTCATTTGATCTTTGTGCCTCTTGAGAGAATATCAAAGGAGAGAGTGTGAGAGTGCATTCAAAGGAGGATTCATACCACTGGAGAGTGAAGGCTTCACTTGGAGTTCAAAGGTAAGAATCTCTACTTGTGAATTGGGATTACTTCACTCTTTTCTTTTTTCCTTCTAGATTTCTTATGAGAAGATCTGTCAAGGAGATCTGGTTCGCTGCTGACACTTGGATAGTGTAAATAGTCGAAAGGATCGCTTCCTACACTTAGAGAGTGTGAACAGCTGTAGGGTTCTCTGCCCACACTAGGAGAGTGTGAAAGGACGGAAGGGTTCTCTGCCCACACTAGGAGAGTGTGAAAGGACGGACGGTTCTCTGCCAATACTAGGGATTGTGTAAAAGGGACGACGGTTCTCTGCCGCAGCAGGTAGTGGTGAAAAGAATGTGTTTGTAAAGGCTTCTCCGCCTTGCTGTGGGTGCAAAAGGAGAGTCACTTTGTGGTATTAGTGCAATACTCGGAGGGTGCCTCCGCGGAGTAGATGTAGGTCTGGTTATAGACCGAACCACTATAAATCTGGTGTCATTTACTTTAGAACTTTTACGTTTTCATATTTTATTTTATTTTTTAAGTCTTAAAAACTCTGTGGTTGAAAAACTTTTTCTACAAATCTTAAAAGAAATAATTTTTATTTCGGTTCAACATAATTTTAAAAGAGGGCTTAAAATTTTTAAACTACCAATTCACCCCCCTCTTGGTAGCCTTTGGGACATTAACTTAGGCTTAACAACCTAATTACTAGACTCAACAAGTGGTATCAGAGCATCGTTTCAAAATCATAAGTTTGAACTACTTTTTGATTAACGTAGATGGCTACATTTGGAAACCGAAACACACCTGAGGGTTACTCTATCACTAGACCTCCACTGTTTGACAATATTCCTTTTGATTGGAAAATACGCATGTCTACTTTCTTACAGTCACTTGATTATCGCATGTGGATGCTAGTCCAGGAAGGTTACACAAAACCAACTAGATTAGTTGATGGAGTTAGGGTAGAAACACCTTATGCAGATTGGACTATAGAAGAACGTGACTTAGCACAATTAAAGGACAAATGTTTAAACAGTTTCTTTTGTGCTTTAAAATCTGAAGACTACATGCGGGTTTCCACTTGCAAAAGTGGAAAGGACATATGGGATAGACTTTATATAACTTATGAAGGGACAAATGAGGTTAAGCAATCAAGACTCAATATCTTGTTACATGACTATGAATTGTTTCGCATGAAACCAAATGAATCTATTTCAGACATATACACAAGATTCACACAAATTGTCACTTCTTTGCATGCACTTGGTAAGGAATTAACTAATGCTAAAATGGTCAATAAGATTCTTCGTTGTTTACCTACTGCTTATGATGCTAAAATTACTGTAATTACAGAGTCTAAAGATCTAAACATTTATTCTATTGACAATCTTCTTGGTTCACTCATTGCATATGAGCAAGGAGTAAGTCAAAGAAAGATTGATGCAGGTGAACCACGAAAGGATAAGAATATTACACTAAAGGTGGAAGAGTCAGAGAGTGAACACTCACAACCTGAGGATGAAGATGATATTGCATTGATGACTAGACAATTCATAAGCTTTTTAAAAGAGGAATCAGAAGAGACGCCAGCAATAGAATAGAGGTAAGTATAACAAGAATGGCAAGGTTTCTAATGAAGTGATTTGTTATGAATGCAGAAAATCAGGTCATATCAAGACTGATTGCCTAAAACTCAAAGCCACTCCTAACAAGGAGAAGGTAGAGGAAAAACCAATGGTAAAGAAGGGCAAGAAGAAGTTTCAAAGAGCTTTCTGGGTGGACTCAGCTTTAGATTCATCTGAGACTGAAAAAGAAGAAGAAGTCACCAACCTTTGCTTGATGGCAGATAATGTTGATCAATTAGATCAAGAAGAGGTATGTGAGTTAACTTATGATGAATTATTTGAAGTTTTTGAACACATGCATGATGCATATAGGAAAATGAAAAAGATGCATGCTAGTGTAAGTTTTGAATTGGAAGAGCTTAAGATGGAACATGAAATCCTTATGAAAGATCATGCATTAATAGATAACAACCACATGAAACTTATTGATGAATATGATGACTTGAATAAGAATTTTGAGAATTTAAAATCATCCTATGCTGAACTTGAAAAAGAATTTAAGAATTTTAAGGATGAATCTGAGAGCAAGATATATAGAATCAATTATACCAATCGAATCTTGGAAGATATGAATTCATTTTACAAACTCACAATAAGATCTCTCGAGGATAATAGGAACCCCCCTAAACTTGAAGATTTTACAAATCCTAAATATTATCCTAAATTCATGAAATCCCTTAGAAGACAATCATATGGAAGAAAACATAGGAATATTGTTTCTGATGTTAAATGTAATAATTGTATATTTTTGGGACATATATCTCACACCTGCACTTTAAAAATGAAAACTAATTTGGTGTGGAGAACTAAGATGCATAAACCTAGATATATCATACATGCATCTGATTATAAATTTCATAAAGGTGAACCCAAACTTGTTTGGGTTCCCAGGTCTAACATTTGAGAATTTTGCAGGAGTGCTCTCACACAAGACCTCGTGAGAGCATATGGTACCTGGACAGCGGATGTTCAAAGCATATGACTAGAGTTACTGCTCAATTCATAATGCTGGAAGCTAGGAGTGGAGGCAAGGTTACACTTGGAGATAATACCACAAAGAAAGTAGTTGGATCAGGTATGATTGGAAATTTGAAAAACTTTTTCATAGATAATGTGTTATTAGTTGAAGGCTTAAAACATAATTTGTTAAGCATAAGTCAGCTATGTCATAAGGGCTATAATGTAAAATTTTTACCTACTAGCTGCATAATAAGCCTAAATGGGAAAAATGTTTTAAATGGAAAAAAAGGTAAATAATGTTTACATGCTAGATTTAAATTATATTCAATCTTTTACTGCTTTTTGTTTGAAAACTGGTTCTGATGAATCATGGCTTTGGCATAGGAGACTTTGTCATTCTAGTATGAAAAACCTTAGAAGAATTAACCAAAAGAACTTAGTGAGAGGTATACTAAAACTAGACATTACTAAAGACCACCTTTTTGATGCATGTCAATTAGGAAAATAAGTGAAGTCCTCTTTTAAGTCCAATAAAGATCTTAAGACCAGTAAATCTTTAGAAATTCTTCACATAGATCTTTTTGGACCTGTAGGAACTATAAGTCTAGGAGGGAAGATATACGGATTTGTTATAGTGGATGATTTCTCAAGATTCACTTGGGTTAAATTTCTTTTTCATAAGAGTGAATCGTTTGAGGAATTCAGAAATTTTTCTACTTGGATTCAAAGAAAACTAGGGAGTGAAATAATTTCTATACAAAGTGATCATGGAGGAGAATTTGAAAATTTCTGTAAAGAAAAAGGAATTGATCACAATTTTTTTGCACCTAGAATCCCTCAACAAAATGGGGTAGTTGAAAGGAAAAATAGAACATTAATAGAAGCCGCCCGAGCAATGTTGGCAGAATACTCACTTCCTAGATATTTTTGGACTGAGGCGGTTAGCACTGCATGTTATTTTCTGAATAGGGTGAATATGAGATCAAATTTGAATAAAACACCCTATGAGTTGCTAAAAGGTAGAACACCTAATTTGTCTCATTTGCATGTATTTGGTTGCAAGGTGTACATACATAATAATGGAAAATCTGCCTTAGGAAAATTTGATCCAAAATCAGATGAAGGAATTTTTGTTGGATATTCCAAGTGTTGGAAAATCTTATAGGGTATTCAACAAAAGAACTTTAGTCATTGAAGAAACCACACATGTTGTGTTTGATGAATCTGGAAATTTGGAAGAGCCAAATGTTGTTGAAGAAGAGATTGAAGAAAACTCCCAAAAAATTGATAGATTAAATTTGGAAGAAAATGTGGAAGAAAATTTGGAAAAAACCTTTTGCCTAGAGATTTGAGATTTTCTAAAAACTACCCAAAGGAATTGATTATAGGTGAACCAAGTGAGGGTGTTAGAACTAGGCGTGGATTAAACAAGGAAGTCAATCATTCAGCCTTTATTTCAACTATTGAACCCACTAATATTGATCAAGCACTTTCTGATGAATTTTGGATATTGGTCATGCAAGAAGAGTTAAATCAATTTTTAAGAAATAAAGTTTGGGAAATAACTACAAGGCCAAAAGATCAAAGTGTTGTTGGAACCAAGTGGGTATTCAAAAATAAAATGAATGACTCAGGAGTAGTCATTAGAAATAAGGCTAGATTAGTTGCTAAGGGGTATAATCAAATTGAAGGAATTGATTTTGAGGAGACGTTTGCCCCAGTAGCTAGACTTGAAGCAATTAGGGTTTTACCAGTCTTTGCCTGTTTTAAACGTTTTAAATTGTTTCAAATGGATGTCAAGAGTGCCTTTTTAAATGGGGTAATTGAGGAAGATGTTTTTTGTAGAACAACCTCCAGGTTTTGAAAATTCTAAATACCCAAATCATGTTTTCAAGTTAAAAAAGGCATTATATGGATTGAAACAGGCACCTAGGACTTGGTTTGAGAGGTTGAGCACCTTCCTACTTAAAAGATCTTTTGAAAAAGGAAGTGTGGATACAACTCTCTTTTTAAGAAAATTTGGAAAGGATATACTTATTGTTAAAATTTATGTGGATGACATCATCTTTGGATCTTCAAATAAAAATCTTTGTGATAATTTTTCTAAAATAATGAGTAGTGAATTTGAAATGAGTCTAATGGAAGATTTAAATTACTTTCTAGGATTTAGCATTAAGCAACTTGAGAAAGGAACATTTCTTAGTCAAACTAAATATATTAAGGACATCCTCAAAAAATATGAAATGGACAATGCTAAACCTATTAGTACACCAATGAGTTCCTCAGTTCAGTTGGATAAGGACCTTAAGGGAAAATCTGTTGATCAAAAGAAATTTAGAGGGATAATTGGATCTTTACTTTACTTGACTGCTAGCCGACCAGATATTATATTCAGTGTTTGCTTATGTTCTAGATTTCAATCAGATTCAAAAGAATCACATTTGACAGCAGTGAAAAGGATTTTAAGATATTTACTAGGAACTCAAAACTTAGGGATTTGCTATCCTAAGTTTAGCTCTTCATTTGAAATTATTGGTTACTCAGATTCTTACTTTGCAGGCTGTAGAGTGGATAGGAAAATCACTTTTGGAACATGTCAATTCATTAGAAATTCATTAGTTTCATGGTCTAGTAGAAAACAAAATTCAGTGGCACTATCTACTGCAGAAGCAGAATACATTACATTAGGAAGTTGTGTGGCACAAGTACTTTGGTTAAAACAGCAGTTGATTGATTTAGGATTATCTATACGCACTATTCCAATTTATTGTGACAATACTAGTGCTATTTGCATTTCCAAAAATCCTATTCAACATTCTAGAATCAAACACATTAACATAAGGCATCATTTCATAAAGGTGTTGTAACCCATGACCCCGAGTTTGAGATTTTGATGATGCCAAATAATGAGTGTTTTGGAACTGATTTTCATTGATTATTATTTTATTTGTTATTTTCCTTGAGCACTAACATTTCAGGAATATCACAAGTGACTCAGGAAGAATGGAAGTCTCAAGACCGGGTAGATTAGGAGTATGAGTCAAACAATGTATTTTTTCATTTATTGTATTTTTACTTTATTGAGTCTGGCCACAATATGCGTAAGAGTAAGAGCAACCATGCACACACACAGGGGGAGAGTTCTTTTTTAACTGCAAATTATAACTAAAAGTTCTTCTCTGTAGATCGTACTGTACGATTTTATTTCGTACTGTACGATCCAAGCTATGTGGACAATTCTGTGAATAGATCGTACTGTACGAAGTCTTTCGTACTGTACGATATGTTCAGATCCAAAACCCTAGCCGTGACTTAGTTTAAGTAAGTGATTTTGCGTCGTTCGTACTGTACGAACAAGTTCGTACTGTACGATCCGTTTTTAATACTTACTTAAATTAACCCGTGATTAGTGCATGTAATCCAGGGCTAATGAAAATTTGAACATCGTACTATCCGATATTAATCGTACCATACGATGAATAGAGACGACATCCGATCGTCCAGACCATCGTCCTGTACGAGTAGTATCTTGTTGGATCGTACCGTACGATATTATATCGTACAGTACGATTTATTTTTGTACTGTTCGTACATCTTCGTACCAGGACGACGGCTGTTTGTGAAGATCGTACTGTACGATGTTGAATCGTACTGTACGAACAGTAACGGCTAATTTTGAAATCAGAGGTTTTTGGAGCCCGTTTTTAGATGTCTATCAACTCTTTTTGGGTAAGAATTACAGAGGGGGTGAACGTGATTAGAGAGGGATTCCAAGGGAGAAAACTCTAGAGAAATTCTTGAGGGTTGAGAGAGGAAGGAGGAGGTGAGCGTTGTGAGGGAGAAGAGGTGTGAGGGAGATCACACGGTTGCTCCAAGCTTGCTGCATCTTGCTCCTCCTGTGGCCCGAGAAGGATTTGAGGAAGGATCTCCAAGGGAAAGGCTCGTCTACATCCGTTACCTCGAGGTTCTCTGCCTTCTCCAGGAGGGAGAAAAATGAGAAGGTTCTCTGCCGTCGCCAAGAGGGTGAAAATAGAGTTTGGTATTCCGCCACGCCGGTTGGTGAAAGGGAGGTTTGTACAGGCTTCTCCGCCTTGCCGAGGGGGGCAAAAGGAGAACTATTTTGATAGTGAAAATCCCAGAGTGGAGGACTCCGGGGAGTGGACGTAGGTCATATTTTGACCGAACCACTATAAAATTCTTGGTGTGTTCTTTCCTTATCGTTGTTTAATTTTTGCTTGCATTTTAAATCTGTCATATCTATTGCATGTGAAATTTTGTGAAAGAAAAATTGCATAAATCTTTGTTTTAAAGTTTCAAAAAAAAAAAAAATTAGAACTCTTATTTAGGCTTAATTTTATTATTAAGAATTTTTTACAATTCACCCCCCCTCTTGTCGTTTAGTAATTTCAAAGTGATCATGTATCCAAGGGAGAAATTGAACGCACACATGTTTCAACTGAAAATCAACTTGTAGATATTTTTACAAAACCTTTAGCCTTTGATACCTTCAGTACATTAAGAACAAGGCTTGGTGTTATTGATTTGAATGCTTAAATAAAAATGTTTTTGCAGAATTAATATTTATGTTTTCTTAGTTTATTTGTCTTTGATTTGTGTTTTGAATTTTGTGATTTTTGAGTGTTTTGATTGAGTTTATTTTAGAGTCTGTGGTTTTGTCTTTGTTTTCTGTGTTTTGAATGTTTTGTTTGTTTTTTTTCAATAAAAATTTCAAAAATCCAAAAATGTGTGGAAATCGTCTGGGACAAAAATTTTCGTATTGGACGATGTGTGTTAAATTCAGTTTGCGTGATATGAAATGTTTTTTAGAGCAGTTTTTAATGTAGTTCGTCTGTACGATCTAATGATCGACCAGAATGAAATATTTATTTTCTCAAACGTCGGGACATTTGAATGCAGTGGTTGAGTGGATAAGGAAGTTTTAAATGTGAAGTTCATCCGTACGAACATTTTGTTCGTCCAGACGAACAGACGTCATTTCATTGTTGGGGACGGTTTTCAACTGACATTAAAATGAATTAACTTTTGATCGTCTGTACGAAATTTTTTCATCTGTACAATCGGTCAAGTCAAAAGTCTGTACGAAAGGATGCATCATAAATTGTGTTGATTACGAAAAGCCGTTTCATTTTGGATGAAATGGATCGTATGTACGAACTTTGTTCGTCCAGACGAACGATAATTTTCATCCAGGATAAACTATTTTCATCCAGGACGAACGTATCATTTTCTTTAAATATGAACAAATTTTAACTCAACAATCACATCTCCAAACTTCACTTTCAATCTCTTTCGACTTTAAATCGAAAATGGCCTCCTCAAGCAAAAGACAAAAGGTGTTGGCTAAGAAACCTCATAGAAATTCCTCTGAAAACTTCCTTTCAAAGGCAAATGAGGAATCCTTTCCACATTTTGCATCTGCCAAAATCACATCTTCTCGCATTCTGATTCAAAGCGAGATAAACTTTAAGGTAATGCACCTTTTTGCCTCCACCCAGTTTTAATTCATTCTTTCTCTCGTCCACCTTTACAACAAACAAACCTTTCTCTACTTTCTAGCCAACATAAGTTTTAACTCCGACCACTCCTGCATAAGTTCCTTTGTTTTCAAACAAAAAGTCGAAATCACCAAGCACGACTTAGGTGCCTTTCTGAACTTAAGAACTGAAGGTTATAGAGCCCACACCCGTATGAATGAAGACAACTTCAAATGGTATGAAGTCAATAGAGTGATTAGAGAAAATGGCCTAACATATCATGTTGCTAGAGTTTCAGGAATGACCAGAAATGCTCGAATCATCCAGAACATTCTTCGATCTTCAATCATTCCTAAAGCTGGTGATAGGATCAATATTACACCACTTCTTTCTGTTGTGACCTATTTGATTATGGATCGTAAGCCTATCGATGAAGCTCAACTTATCCTAGATCATCTTTATGGGCTTTCAGAAATTGGGCATGCAGAACAGAAGAGAAAAAGGAACATCTCATTAGGACACTTAGTTACATACATTTTGGAAAAGAAATACAACTTAGTGCATCCTGATGATGAATACGAAGAGCCGGTCTACTACAACGATGCTTCCTTCAAAGCAATTTCAAGGAGGAAAACGGGAAAGCACATGCAAGTGCTTCTGAAGAAGAAGAAGAATGAGAGCAAACTTCTGCACCTCAATCAGATTATCAGAATTTGATTGAGAAATTTGATAGACTTGAGACTCATGTTGATCAAAGATTTGATCAAATTGATGCTCAACTCCTGCAGCAGCAACATGACATTGGTATTATCAGAAATGAAGTTCATGAAATCAATACCAATGTTATGATGATGGCCTCCTACTTCAATCTATCTAGTGGCATTCCTCCTCCTCCTCCAGAAGAATAGAGAATGAGAGATGAATTTCTTTGTGTTTGTTGTACTCGTGTTTTGTTTTAAATGTTTTGTTGTGTTAGTGTTTATTCTTAGTGGTTGTTTTAGTTTGTCTTTATTAAAAAGTTCAGTGTATTTTCTTAGTTGTTTTAATATTATGAAATGAATATGTAATCCTTTTCATTAATATCAATACATGTTGTACTTGATTCAAATTTGGTTTGCATTTGGAATGTGGTTAATTTTTATGAATTTCATTAGTCTTATTTAATCTTAATTGTGCTTAAATTAGATTATTATTTGAGATTAATTACATTAGAAAATCTAGTCTTTCTAAATTTAAAATTTTTTTATAACTTTTTATAATTAGAACTTTTAAATTCATGTCTATTCATTTAGACTACATAAAAGTTAATATTATTATTTCAATATAGATGTTTTCTAATTTTGTATTTCTATGCTTAAGTTATATTTATGCACTTAGAAATATTTGAAATTTTAGATTATTGATTTTGGAAAAATTTAATCTCAATTACTCTTGAAAATTGTACAAAGAATACAAAAATCAAAAGGAATGCGCAAAGGTTCACAAATATGAAAAAGAGGCACAAAATTAGCCCAATGTCAAAAGATGCACAAAAATGTGCCCAAAAATTTGAAAAAGATGCTCAAAGCACCACATGTGGTAATTCTCTTATTTCCAAATTCTTTCAATCTCTTAATTCAAATTGATCTTATGTTCATTTATATTCTATTGAATTTTGAAATATAGAATTTTTATACATCTCTCTTGTAATGATTTTCTATATTCAAATGTCTAAATTGAATCATATTTTTGATAAATTCTTCTTACTTACAATGTTATATCACTTCTTAAATTTTATGGATTTCTATGATTGACCTAATGTTATTAGTTTTAGATTGCATACCTTATGACAATCACCATTTAGATTAAATTTTAAAATGAATTTCATATAATTACTTACATTTCTTGTCAATTTCTTCTTCACTTTTTATTGTTATTAAAAAGGGGGAGAAGTTATTGTGTTTGTATGTTTGTATGTTTTGTTTTGTTTTAATTTTGTTTTAATTGTTTTGTTTGCATTTTGCTTTTGTGTTTAACTTTGTAATTTTTTTTTTTTTTTTTTTGAAAAATAAAAATTTTGTTCTTTGGTTCAAAATGCCTCCTTATTTTCATGTATTCATCAATTCAAAGGAAGTTTAGGAGATTTGTTTAAATTGAAATCATACAAATAATAATTGTTTTTGCCATCATCAAAAAGGGGGAGATTGTTAAAATAGTTTCTATTTGCATGCTGTACATTTTTGCAACTTATATAGTTTTGATGATTCCAAACATTATTGTTCAAATGTGTAGTTATCTCCTAACAATTTTAGAAGATTTGTATTTGCTCTTGTGTGTACTAACATTTTAGGAAAATTAGACTCCAGACTACGAAAACTTCAAATCAAATTCAACATGAGATACTTTGTTAATTTGAAGCTTATATTTTTCTTTGAATTAAATTTGAAAGGGAGTGATTGTAATTGAGTGAATAAAAATATACACACACACATAAGGAGATCATATTTAAGTTATACTAATCGTACGGGATGATATCAGATCGTACGGGACGATCAGACAGTTATCTCCTATTGAGCACATAGAACGAATAGGAACTGGCTTGAAAAATTTTCTAAGTCCTATTCGTCCGGGACGAATTTAATTATCGTCCAGGATGATCTGGTCTCTGTAACATTTTCGTCCAGACGAAATTAATTATCGTCAGAAAACGAGTTGCTCTCTATAAAATTTTTATCCAGACGAAATACCACAAAGAAAGTGGTTGGATCAGGTATGATTGGAAATTTGAAAAACTTTTTCATAGATAAGCAATCAAGACTCAATATCTTGTTACATGACTATGAATTGTTTCGCATGAAACCAAATGAATCTATTTCAGACATATACATAAGATTCACACAAATTGTCACTTCTTTGCATGCACTTGGTAAGGAATTAACTAATGCTGAAATGGTCAATAAGATTCTTCGTTGTTTACCTACTGCTTATGATGCTAAAATTACTGTAATTACAGAGTCTAAAGATCTAAACATTTATTCTATTGACAATCTTCTTGGTTCACTCATTGCATATGAGCAAGGAGTAAGTCAAAGAAAGATTGATGCAGGTGAACCACGAAAGGATAAGAATATTACACTAAAGGTGGAAGAGTCAGAGAGTGAACACTCACAACCTGAGGATGAAGATGATATTGCATTGATGACTAGACAATTCATAAGCTTTTTAAAAGAGGAATCAGAAGAGACGCCAGCAATAGAATAGAGGTAAGTATAACAAGAATGACAAGGTTTCTAATGAAGTGATTTGTTATGAATGCAGAAAATCAGGTCATATCAAGACTGATTGCCTAAAACTCAAAGCCACTCCTAACAAGGAGAAGGTAGAGGAAAAACCAATGGTAAAGAAGGGCAAGAAGAAGTTTCAAAGAGCTTTCTGGGTGGACTCAGCTTTAGATTCATCTGAGACTGAAAAAGAAGAAGAAGTCACCAACCTTTGCTTGATGGCAGATAATGTTGATCAATTAGATCAAGAAGAGGTATGTGAGTTAACTTATGATGAATTATTTGAAGTTTTTGAACACATGCATGATGCATATAGGAAAATGAAAAAGATGCATGCTAGTGTAAGTTTTGAATTGGAAGAGCTTAAGATGGAACATGAAATCCTTATGAAAGATCATGCATTAATAGATAACAACCACATGAAACTTATTGATGAATATGATGACTTGAATAAGAATTTTGAGAATTTAAAATCATCCTATGCTGAACTTGAAAAAGAATTTAAGAATTTTAAGGATGAATCTGAGAGCAAGATATATAGAATCAATTATACCAATCGAATCTTGGAAGATATGAAATTTTACAAACTCACAATAAGATCTCTCGAGGATAATAGGAACCCCCCTAAACTTGAAGATTTTACAAATCCTAAATATTATCCTAAATTCATGAAATCCCTTAGAAGACAATCATATGGAAGAAAACATAGGAATATTGTTTCTGATGTTAAACATATATCTCACACCTGCACTTTAAAAATGAAAACTAATTTGGTGTGGAGAACTAAGATGCATAAACCTACATACATGCATCTGATTATAAATTTCATAAAGGTGAACCCAAACTGTTTGGGTTCCCAGGTCTAACATTTGAGAATTTTGCAGGAGTGCTCTCACACAAGACCTCGTGAGAGCATATGGTAAGACAGCGGATGTTCAAAGCATATGACTAGAGTTACTGCTCAATTCATAATGCTGGAAGCTAGGAGTGGAGGCAAGGTTACACTTGGAGATAATACCACAAAGAAAGTAGTTGGATCAGGTATGATTGGAAATTTGAAAAACTTTTTCATAGATAATGTGTTATTAGTTGAAGGCTTAAAACATAATTTGTTAAGCATAAGTCAGCTATGTCATAAGGGCTATAATGTAAAATTTTTTACCTACTAGCTGCATAATAAGCCTAAATGGGAAAAATGTTTTAAATGGAAAAAAAGGTAAATAATGTTTACATGCTAGATTTAAATTATATTCAATCTTTTACTGCTTTTTGTTTGAAAACTGGTTCTGATGAATCATGGCTTTGGCATAGGAGACTTTGTCATTCTAGTATGAAAAACCTTAGAAGAATTAACCAAAAGAACTTAGTGAGAGGTATACTAAAACTAGACATTACTAAAGACCACCTTTTTGATGCATGTCAATTAGGAAAATAAGTGAAGTCTTCTTTTAAGTCCAATAAAGATCTTAAGACCAGTAAACCTTTAGAAATTCTTCACATAGATCTTTTTGGACCTGTAGGAACTATAAGTCTAGGAGGGAAGATATACGGATTTGTTATAGTGGATGATTTCTCAAGATTCACTTGGGTTAAATTTCTTTTTCATAAGAGTGAATCGTTTGAGGAATTCAGAAATTTTTCTACTTGGATTCAAAGAAAACTAGGGAGAGAGAAATAATTTCTATACAAAGTGATCATGGAGGAGAATTTGAAAATTTCTGTAAAGAAAAAGGAATTGATCACAATTTTTTTGCACCTAGAATCCCTCAACAAAATGGGGTAGTTGAAAGGAAAAATAGAACATTAATAGAAGCCGCCCGAGCAATGTTGGGAGAATACTCACTTCCTAGATATTTTTGGACTGAGGCGGTTAGCACTGCATGTTATTTTCTGAATAGGGTGAATATGAGATCAAATTTGAATAAAACACCCTATGAGTTGCTAAAAGGTAGAACACCTAATTTGTCTCGTTTGCATGTATTTGGTTGCAAGGTGTACATACATAATAATGGAAAATCTGCCTTAGGAAAATTTGATCCAAAATCAGATGAAGGAATTTTTGTTGGATATTCCAAGTGTTGGAAAATCTTATAGGGTATTCAACAAAAGAACTTTAGTCATTAAAGAAACCACACATGTTGTGTTTGATGAATCTGGAAATTTGGAAGAGCCAAATGTTGTTGAAGAAGAGATTGAAGAAAACTCCCAAAAAATTGTTAGATTAAATTTGGAAGAAAATGTGGAAGAAAATCTGGAAAAAACCTTTTGCCTAGAGATTTGAGATTTTCTAAAAACTACCCAAAGGAATTGATTATAGGTGAACCAAGTGAGGGTGTTAGAACTAGGCGTGGATTAAACAAGGAAGTCAATCATTCAGCCTTTATTTCAACTATTGAACCCACTAATATTGATCAAGCACTTTCTGATGAATTTTGGATATTGGTCATGCAAGAAGAGTTAAATCAATTTTTAAGAAATAAAGTTTGGGAAATAACTACAAGGCCAAAAGATCAAAGTGTTGTTGGAACCAAGTGGGTATTCAAAAATAAAATGAATGACTCAGGAGTAGTCATTAGAAATAAGGCTAGATTAGTTGCTAAGGGGTATAATCAAATTGAAGGAATTGATTTTGAGGAGACTTTTGCCCCAGTAGCTAGACTTGAAGCAATTAGGGTTTTACCAGCCTTTGCCTGTTTTAAAGGTTTTAAATTGTTTCAAATGGATGTCAAGAGTGCCTTTTTAAATGGGGTAATTGAGAAAGATGTTTTTTGTAGAACAACCTCCAGGTTTTGAAAATTCTAAATACCCAAATCATGTTTTCAAGTTAAAAAAGGCATTATATGGATTGAAACAGGCACCTAGGACTTGGTTTGAGAGGTTGAGCACCTTCCTACTTAAAAGATCTTTTGAAAAAGGAAGTGTGGATACAACTCTCTTTTTAAGAAAATTTGGAAAGGATATACTTATTGTTAAAATTTATGTGGATGACATCATCTTTGGATCTTCAAATAAAAATCTTTGTGATAATATTTCTAAAATAATGAGTAGTGAATTTGAAATGAGTCTAATGAAAGATTTAAATTACTTTCTAGGATTTAGCATTAAGCAACTTGAGGAAGGAACATTTCTTAGTCAAACTAAATATATTAAGGACATCCTCAAAAAATATGAAATGGACAATGCTAAACCTATTAGTACACCAATGAGTTCCTCAGTTCAGTTGGATAAGGACCTTAAGGGAAAATCTGTTGATCAAAAGAAATTTAGAGGGATAATTGGATCTTTACTTTACTTGACTGCTAGCCGACTAGATATTATATTCAGTGTTTGCTTATGTTCTAGATTTCAATCAGATCCAAAAGAATCACATTTGACAGCAGTGAAAAGGATTTTAAGATATTTACTAGGAACTCAAAACTTAGGGATTTGCTATCCTAAGTTTAGCTCTTCATTTGAAATTATTGGTTACTCAGATTCTTACTTTGCAGGCTGTAGAGTGGATAGGAAAAGCACTTTTGGAACATGTCAATTCATTAGAAATTCATTAGTTTCATGGTCTAGTAGAAAACAAAATTCAGTGGCACTATCTACTGCAGAAGCAGAATACATTACATTAGGAAGTTGTGTGGCACAAGTACTTTGGTTAAAACAGCAGTTGATTGATTTAGGATTATCTATAGGCACTATTCCAATTTATTGTGACAATACTAGTGCTATTTGCATTTCCAAAAATCCTATTCAACATTCTAGAATCAAACACATTAACATAAGGCATCATTTCATAAAGGTGTTGTAACCCATGACCCCGAGTTTGAGATTTTGATGATGCCAAATAATGAGTGTTTTGGAACTGATTTTCATTGATTATTATTTTATTTGTTATTTTCCTTGAGCACTAACATTTCAGGAATATCACAAGTGACTCAGGAAGAATGGAAGACTCAAGACCGGGTAGATTAGGAGTATGAGTCAAACAATGTATTTTTTCATTTATTGTATTTTTACTTTATTGAGTCTGGCCACAATATGCGTAAGAGTAAGAGCAACCATGCACACACACAGGGGGAGAGTTCTTTTTTAACTGCAAATTATAACTAAAAGTTCTTCTCTGTAGATCGTACTGTACGATTTTATTTCGTACTGTACGATCCAAGCTATGTGGACAATTCTGTGAATAGATCGTACTGTACGAAGTCTTTCGTACTGTACGATATGTTCAGATCCAAAACCCTAGCCGTGACTTAGTTTAAGTAAGTGATTTAGCGTCGTTCGTACTGTACGAACAAGTTCGTACTGTACGATCCGTTTTTAATACTTACTTAAATTAACCCGTGATTAGTGCATGTAATCCAGGGCTAATGAAAATTTGAACATCGTACTATCCGATATTAATCGTACCATACGATGAACAGAGACGACATCCGATCGTCCAGACCATCGTCCTGTACGAGTAGTATCTTGTTGGATCGTACCGTACGATATTATATCGTACAGTACGATTTATTTTTGTACTGTTCGTACATCTTCGTACCAGGACGACGGCTGTTTGTGAAGATCGTACTGTACGATGTTGAATCGTACTGTACGAACAGTAACGGCTAATTTTGAAATCAGAGGTTTTTGGAGCCCGTTTTTAGATGTCAATCAACTCTTTTTGGGTAAGAATTACAGAGGGGGTGAACGTGATTAGAGAGGGATTCCAAGGGAGAAAACTCTAGAGAAATTCTTGAGGGTTGAGAGAGGAAGGAGGAGGTGAGCGTTGTGAGGGAGAAGAGGTGTGAGGGAGATCACACGGTTGCTCCAAGCTTGCTGCATCTTGCTCCTCCTGTGGCCCGAGAAGGATTTGAGGAAGGATCTCCAAGGGAAAGGCTCGTCTACATCCGTTACCTCGAGGTTCTCTGCCTTCTCCAGGAGGGAGAAAAATGAGAAGGTTCTCTGCCGTCGCCAAGAGGGTGAAAATAGAGTTTGGTATTCCGCCACGCCGGTTGGTGAAAGGGAGGTTTGTACAGGCTTCTCCGCCTTGCCGAGGGGGGCAAAAGGAGAACTATTTTGATAGTGAAAATCCCGGAGTGGAGGACTCCGGGGAGTGAACGTAGGTCATATTTTGACCGAACCACTATAAAATTCTTGGTGTATTCTTTCCTTATCGTTGTTTAATTTTTGCTTGCATTTTAAATCTGTCATATCTATTGCATGTGAAATTTTGTGAAAGAAAAATTGCATAAATCTTTGTTTTAAAGTTTCAAAAACAATAAAAAATTAGAACTCTTGTTTAGGCTTAATTTTATTATTAAGAATTTTTTACAATTCACCCCCCCTCTTGTCGTTTAGTAATTTCAAAGGGATCATGTATCCAAGGGAGAAATTGAACGCACACATGTTTCAACTGAAAATCAACTTGTAGATATTTTTATAAAACCTTTAGCCTTTGATACCTTCAGTACATTAAGAACAAGGCTTGGTGTTATTGATTTGAATGCTTAAATAAAAATGTTTTTGCAGAATTAATATTTATGTTTTCTTAGTTTATTTGTCTTTGATTTGTGTTTTGAATTTTGTGATTTTTGAGTGTTTTGATTGAGTTTATTTTAGAGTCTGTGGTTTTGTCTTTGTTTTCTGTGTTTTGAATGTTTTGTTTGTTTTTTTTCAATAAAAATTTCAAAAATCCAAAAATGTGTGGAAATCGTCTGGGACAAAAATTTTCGTATTGGACGATGTGTGTTAAATTCAGTTTGCGTGATATGAAATGTTTTTTAGAGCAGTTTTTAATGTAGTTCGTCTGTACGATCTAATGATCGACCAGAATGAAATATTTATTTTCTCAAACGTCGGGACATTTGAATGCAGTGGTTGAGTGGATAAGGAAGTTTTAAATGTGAAGTTCATCCGTACGAACATTTTGTTCGTCCAGACGAACAGACGTCATTTCATTGTTGGGGACGGTTTTCAACTGACATTAAAATGAATTAACTTTTGATCGTCTGTACGAAATTTTTTCATCTGTACAATCGGTCAAGTCAAAAGTCTGTACGAAAGGATGCATCATAAATTATGTTGATTACGAAAAGCCGTTTCATTTTGGATGAAATGGATCGTATGTACGAACTTTGTTCGTCCAGACGAACGATAATTTTCATCCAGGATAAACTATTTTCATCCAGGACGAACGTATCATTTTCTTTAAATATGAACAAATTTTAACTCAACAATCACATCTCCAAACTTCACTTTCAATCTCTTTCAACTTTAAATCGAAAATGGCCTCCTCAAGCAAAAGACAAAAGGTGTTGGCTAAGAAACCTCATAGAAATGCCTCTGAAAACTTCCTTTCAAAGGCAAATGAGGAATCCTTTCCTCATTTTGCATCTGCCAAAATCACATCTTCTCGCATTCTGATTCAAAGCGAAATAAACTTTAAGGTAATGCACCTTTTTGCCTCCACCCAGTTTTAATTCATTCTTTCTCTCGTCCACCTTTACAACAAACAAACCTTTCTCTACTTTCTAGCCAACATAAGTTTTAACTCCGACCACTCCTGCATAAGTTCCTTTGTTTTCAAACAAAAAGTCGAAATCACCAAGCACGACTTAGGTGCCTTTCTGAACTTAAGAACTGAAGGTTATAGAGCCCACACCCGTATGAATGAAGACAACTTCAAATGGTATGAAGTCAATAGAGTGATTAGAGAAAATGGCCTAACATATCATGTTGCTAGAGTTTCAGGAATGACCAGAAATGCTCGAATCATCCAGAACATTCTTCGATCTTCAATCATTCCTAAAGCTGGTGATAGGATCAATATTACACCACTTCTTTCTGTTGTGACCTATTTGATTATGGATCGTAAGCCTATCGATGAAGCTCAACTTATCCTAGATCATCTTTATGGGCTTTCAGAAATTGGGCATGCAGAACAGAAGAGAAAAAGGAACATCTCATTAGGACACTTAGTTACATACATTTTGGAAAAGAAATACAACTTAGTGCATCCTGATGATGAATACGAAGAGCCGGTCTACTACAACGATGCTTCCTTCAAAGCAATTTCAAGGAGGAAAACGGGAAAGCACATGCAAGTGCTTCTGAAGAAGAAGAAGAATGAGTGCAAACTTCTGCACCTCAATCAGATTATCAGAATTTGATTGAGAAATTTGATAGACTTGAGACTCATGTTGATCAAAGATTTGATCAAATTGATGCTCAACTCGTGCAGCAGCAACATGACATTGGTATTATCAGAAATGAAGTTCATGAAATCAATACCAATGTTATGATGATGGCCTCCTACTTCAATCTATCTAGTGGCATTCCTCCTCCTCCTCTAGAAGAATAGAGAATGAGAGATTAATTTCTTTGTGTTTGTTGTACTCGTGTTTTGTTTTAAATGTTTTGTTGTGTTAGTGTTTATTCTTAGTGGTTGTTTTAGTTTGTCTTCATTAAAAAGTTCAGTGTATTTTCTTAGTTGTTTTAATATTATGAAATGAATATGTAATCCTTTTCATTAATATCAATACATGTTGTACTTGATTCAAATTTGGTTTGCATTTGGAATGTGGTTAATTTTTATGAATTTCATTAGTCTTATTTAATCTTAATTGTGCTTAAATTAGATTGTTATTTGAGATTAATTACATTAGAAAATCTAGTCTTTCTAAATTTAAAATTTTTTTATAACTTGTTATAATTAGAACTTTTAAATTCATGTCTATTCATTTAGACTACATAAAAGTTAATATTATTATTTCAATATAGATGTTTTCTAATTTTGTATTTCTATGCTTAAGTTATATTTATGCACTTAGAAATATTTGAAATTTTAGATTATTGATTTTGGAAAAATTTAATCTCAATTACTCTTGAAAATTGTACAAAGAATACAAAAATCAAAAGGAATGCGCAAAGGTTCACAAATATGAAAAAGAGGCACAAAATTAGCCCAATGTCAAAAGATGCACAAAAATGTGCCCAAAAATTTGAAAAAGATGCTCAAAGCACCACATGTGGTAATTCTCTTATTTCCAAATTCTTTCAATCTCTTAATTCAAATTGATCTTATGTTCATTTATATTCTATTGAATTTTGAAATATAGAATTTTTATACATCTCTCTTGTAATGATTTTCTATATTCAAATGTCTAAATTGAATCATATTTTTGATAAATTCTTCTTACTTACAATGTTATATCACTTCTTAAATTTTATGGATTTCTATGATTGACCTAATGTTATTAGTTTTAGATTGCATACCTTATGACAATCACCATTTAGATTAAATTTTAAAATGAATTTCATATAATTACTTACATTTCTTGTCAATTTCTTCTTCACTTTTTATTGTTGTTAAAAAGGGGGAGAAGTTATTGTGTTTGTATGTTTGTATGTTTTGTTTTGTTTTAATTTTGTTTTAATTGTTTTGTTTGCATTTTGCTTTTGTGTTTAACTTTGTAATTTTTTTTTTTTTTTTTTGAAAAATAAAAATTTTGTTCTTTGGTTCAAAATGCCTCCTTATTTTCATGTATTCATCAATTCAAAGGAAGTTTAGGAGATTTGTTTAAATTGAAATCATACAAATAATAATTGTTTTTGCCATCATCAAAAAGGGGGAGATTGTTAAAATAGTTTCTATTTGCATGCTGCACATTTTTGCAACTTATATAGTTTTGATGATTCCAAACATTATTGTTCAAATGTGTAGTTATCTCCTAACAATTTTAGAAGATTTGTATTTGCTCTTGTGTGTACTAACATTTTAGGAAAATCAGACTCCAGACTACGAAAACTTCAAATCAAATTCAACATGAGATACTTTGTTAATTTGAAGCTTATATTTTTCTATGAATTAAATTTGAAAGGGAGTGATTGTAATTGAGTGAATAAAAATATACACACACACATAAGGAGATCATATTTAAGTTATACTAATCGTACGGGATGATATCAGATCGTACGGGACGATCAGACAGTTATCTCCTATTGAGCACATAGAACGAATAGGAACTGGCTTGAAAAATTTTCTAAGTCCTATTCGTCCGGGACGAATTTAATTATCGTCCAGGATGATCTGGTCTCTGTAACATTTTCGTCCAGACGAAATTAATTATCGTCAGAAAACGAGTTGCTCTCTATAAAATTTTTATCCAGACAAAATTAATTATTGTCCAGGACGATCTGGTCTCTATAAAGTTTTCGTCCAGACGAAATTAATTATCGTCAGAAAACAATCTGCTCTCTGTAAAAATTTCGTCCAGACGAACCAATTTTTGTCCAGACGATTAACTGACTTAGAACGGTTTTCAGCAGTTTTCTAGACCGACCTAGTAATAACCGTTCGTACCGGACAAACTTAGTTCATACGAGACGATCAGTGTGTACGAAGACATTTCGTACACATATACAAATAGGGTTATAAAGCAATTAAGTAAAATCGTCCAGGATGATCCCTGACTGTACGGGATGATTCACTGCGTACAGAATTGAAAACTTGCATTTTTTGGACGGTTTTTCTTGTCTTTTGAATAAATAGTCCAAATTAGACTGCCACCAAATTGTTTTGTCATTTGATCTTCGTGCCTCTTGAGAGAATAGCAAAGGTGAGAGTGTGAGAGTGCATTCAAAGGAAAATTCCTACCACTGGAGCGTGAAGGCTTCACTTGGAGTTCAAAGGTAAGAATCTCTACTTATGAATTGGGATTACTTCACTCTTTTCTTTCTTCCTTCTAGATTTCTTGTGAGAAGATCTGTCAAGGAGATCCAGTTCGCTGCCGACACTTAGAGAGTGTGAATAGCTGAAAGGATCGCTTCCTACACTTGGAGAGTGTGATCAGCTGTAGGGTTCTCTGCCCACACTATGATAGTGTGAAAGGACAAAAGAGTTTTCTTCCCACATTAGGAGAGTGTGAAAGGACAGACGGTTCTCTGCCAACACTGGGGATTGTGTAAAAGGGACGACGGTTCTCTGCCGCACCGGGTAGTGGTGAAAAGAGTGTGTTTGTAAAGGCTTCTCCGCCTTGCTGTGGGTGCAAAAGGAGAGTCACTTTGTGGTATTAGTGCAATACTCGGAGGGTGCCTCCGGGGAGTGGATGTAGGTCTGGTTATAGACCGAATCACTATAAATCTGGTGTCATTTACTTTACAGTTTTTACATTTCCGCAATTTTTTTTTGAAGTCTTAAAAACTCTTTGGTTAAAAAACCTTTTCTACAAAACTTAAAAGAAACAATTTTTATTTCGGTTCAACATAATTTTAAAAGAGGGCTTAAAATTTTTAAACTACCAATTCACCCCCCTCTTGGTAGCCTTTGGGACATTAACTTAGGCTTAAAAACCTAATTACTAGACTCAACAAACAGTCCTAGACAAAGTTATCCTGGCTATCTTGTAGTGAAGATAGGTGGTGAATCAAGGGTCAATAGTGGCCATAGAAGAACTTCCAGTCAACATTCTGGAGTGCTTGCCACCCTCCATTGAATAAATAAGGGAGAGGAAGGAAGGATTGTCAAGGAATGAAGAAGGAAGGTGTGAAGAAAATGGTTCAGATGAACATAAATAATTAAAGCAAAATTTGATCAGATCTTCCAATATGATATGCATCGTCCAGAACGATCACAGATAATTGAGTAGGATTTGATCAAATAATCCGAGATGGTTGGTATCGTTTAGGATGATCTCAAATGATTGAGTTAGATCAGTCGTTAGATGAAAAAGAAATGTTGGATTGAATATATTATTCAGGATGATAGGAATATCATCTAAGACGATGTGACCAAAAAATTGAAATTTTGATGATGGAGGGAGGTGATCAGAAGGAGAACGAAACCATAAAAATAATATATATATATATATATATATATATATATATATATATATATATATATATATATATATATATATATATATATATATATATATATATATATATATATATATATATATATATATATATATATATATATATATATATATAATGAAAAGATGATAAAAATGATAAAAAGATAGAAAAAAACAAAGTTTTTTTTTTATCAAAGCACAAATATGATAAATTTTCTATGTGATTGAATTTAAAATTTATAAGAAAAATGAGTTAGCATCGTCAAAATCAAAAAAAATGATAGAACAACTAATCTTGTTAAACCTAATTCAGGCTTCTTACAGAGAAGACCATCTTTTGAAAATAAAGATCTAACTCAAAAAATCAATTGGATAAGAAAATGTGATTTTGAAATCATGTATTTTAAAATCAAGTTTTTGAAAATATCAAGTGACACATGATTTTTTTTAAAATTTAATGTTTTTAAAGAGAAGGAAGCTTGCTTTCTTGTGGGCTTATTTTGTACCTCTTGTAATTTTGTTGGCGCAGTTTATGCAACTTTTGATTTTTGATACACTTTATATATTTTTTAATTTTTTTGGTTCTCATTGAACATCTTTTGAATTTTTCTTCTTTTTGGGCTTATTAATGCCTCTTATCATTTTTGCAAGATAGCTCCCTTTCAAAACTTTTAAATACTCTCAGTTTTGAGAATATCTTCTTCCAAATATTAGAGAAGAAAATTTTAATCTATAATATAAAGAAGAATAAACCATAAAATAGAATCAAATTCAAATAATAAATACAACGACAATATTACGAAAACTTGAAAGTGATTTAATGACTTTGAATATTATTTATATAAGATAGATTACAGTAACAAAATAGAAAAGATCTCAATCGCAAAGTACAGTTGTTAATTTAAGAAAGGCTTTTGTTTAGAAAAGAAAATTACTCTGCTAAAAGAAGTTAAAGGAAGGAAAACAATCAATCATGTTTCTCCATTTAATTGATTTAGGGATGTCAAATATTGACTACAAATTTTCAAAAATAAAAAGAAGGCATTAAATATTATTTTAGTACTGAACAAAAGAAAAAAGAAGAAAACTAAAACAACAAAAATTAAAACATGAAAAATAATAAAAATTAATAATTAATATTAAAAACATAAGAAAAGTAACACAAAAGAAAGAAAAAAAACAAATAACAGATCAGAAAACATAAAAAACAGACTTTAGAAAGCATCAACTTCATACACTTATGTCAATCACATCCAATCTGGTCCTTAAGATGCTGGATGTATCAAAGGCTAGTCATTTAGTAAAGATGATAGCTAGTTCATTCTCAGTTATCACATGGTGTAACTCAATGTCTCCTTTGATAACATGGTACTTAAGAAAGTGATGTCTTATGTCAATATATTTGGTCCTTGAATGTTGGATAGGATTCTTAGAGATATAAATGGCACTAATATTATCATATAGGATTAAAATTATATCTATGGGTAATCCTAAAATAAAAATTTGTTGCTTCAACTAAAGGACTTAGGACATATAACTTCCTAAGGTAATGCACTCATCTTCAGCAATGGAAAGTGCAACAATGTTTTCTTTTCTACTAGACTAGGAAACTAAGAACTGTCCTATGAATTAGAAAGTACCAGAAGTGCTCCTTATATCCACACTACATCCTATAAAATAAAAATAAGGATATCCAATATTCTCAAAAGAAGTGTTGTCCTTAGGATATTAAATTCTTCAATTTTGCATATTGAAGAGATATCTAAGGATTCTCTTAACTATAGTCAGGTGAAATTTTTTAGGATTAGCTTAAAATCTAGCACAGAGACAAACACTAAACACTATATCAGGTCTGTTAGCAGTCAAGTAAAGTAATGATCCAATCATTCCTCTCTACTTATTTTAATCAACATATTTTTTATTTGAGTCCTTATACAACTGATCACTAGAGCTCATGGGAGTATTTATTGGCTTGGATTTATCCATTTTATATTTCTTCAAGATGTTCTTAATATACTTTGACTGATTTAGAAAGATTCCATCATCCAAATATCTTATGTTAAATCCTAAAAAGTGGGACAACTCTTTAATCATACTCATCTCAAATTTCTTAATCATTTCTTTAGAAAAATCAACACATAATATTTTATTAGAAGTTCTAAAAATTATATCATCAACATAGATCTGAAAAATCAGTAACTCTTCTCCTACTTTCCTCAAAAAAAGGGTGGTGTCAATGCTCCCGTTAACAAACTCCTTCTCTAGTAGGAATGTGTTAAGCCTTTCATACCATGCTCTAGGTGCCTATTTTAATCCATATAAGTCCTTTTTTTAATTTGTAAATATGATTTAAAAATTGGGAACTCTCAAAACTTAGGGGGTTATTCTACAAACACAACATCTTTTATTACCCTATTTAAAAAGGCACTCTTAACATCCATTTGGAAAAGCTTAAATCCCTTATAACAGGCAAAGGCTGGTAGCTTTCTAATGGCTTTCAATCTAGCTACAGGGATAAAGGTCTCCTCAAAATCAATATCTTCTATTTGGTTGTACACCTTAGCCACCAATCTCGCCTTATTCCTAACCACCACACCAGAATCAATCATTTTATTCTTAAAAACCCATTTGGTTCTCACTACACTTTGATTCTTTGTTCTTTCTACTAAATCTCAAACATCATTTCACATAAATTGATTAAGTTCTTCTTACATAGCTAAGATCCAAAATCCATTTGAAATTGCTTGATTGGTGTTGGTTTGTTTAGTTATTGAGATAAAGGTTGAGTGGTTCACTTCCTTCCTAAGTTCATTCATAGTTCTAACACCTTTAGAAGGGTCACTTAAGATCAGTTCTTTAGGATGACTTAAAGAATATCAATAATCTCTAGGCAAAATATGTCTAGGTTCTAGACGACTGATCTGACTCTCATATCTAAGATCATCCCGAACAATCTACATCATCCTGGACGCCTTGATCAAATTCTACTTCAATTATTGGTGATCATCCTGAATGATCCACATGTTCATCCTTGATGATCCATGTGGAAAAAATGATTAAATATTTTAAATTCAGCCAGTATGATTCATTATTGCTAATTGTTCTAGACAATGCACATAATCATCCCAAATGATACTTTTTATCAAATATCATAATGGCCGACTCCTCGAGACAATCGCATGTATCTAATCATCCTCAATGATGTCCGATCATCGTGGATGATATGGCCACAATTTTTATCAATCTTCCCTGACATCATTATTTCTCATTATCATGTTGGATGATTTCACGATCATCCTAGACGATATACCTGACCCTATATAAACTAATGCTTTGAACTAATTTTCTTCACTCTAAACTCTTCAATTTTTCTCTCTTTCAGTCAAAATCCTCTCTATGACTGGTGGAAAATATTCTGTGATGCTTACTAGAAGCTCCTCGAGGACCACTATCGACTCTTGATTCACAGAGGCGGCTGATCAAGCTGCTTATCTTCACTATAAATTTGTTAGAATCATAACTTCAAGCATTGTCAATTTGGTCACCTTTACTTACCCATTTTTAGATATGTTCACTCACACTACTTTCACCTTTATTCTGACACTCGCTTTCCCCATTCATTCTGAACTCCAATCATATGTTCATAAATGCCCCATAGAAATCACAAACCAGGACTGTGACCAACTTCTCAAACTTTTTACAACTGAAGATAAGCTTCAAATCTTATCTTTAGATCCTTACTTTAACTAGGGTCCTGTCAATCAATTCCTTAGAAGCACTAACGTAACCTACCATGACGGTACATCAAGCTCCTTAATAAAAGATGCTTGTATAATTCAACATGTCCTTAGAACCTCTATGAACCTAAAGCCTGGTGACCGTATTCACATCACTCCCCTACTCTCTAACACCACCTATTACATAATGGCACATAGGTACTTCAATGCATCAGATCTTCTTTTTAGCCATATTGAGCATTTGACTAGTATTAAGGATCCATGACACGAAACAAAACCCAATATGGTCTTAAGACACATCATAGCTGTTACAAACATGTTTTTAGATTATGATTTTGATGATAGCAAACAAATCTTGCTTCACTACGACTGCTTTTTTCTACTAACTTTTTAGGACTCAAGGATCGAACAGAAATCAGAATCAGCTCAAGATGGGGTAGAATAAGGTTGAGTCAGTCTGTAATTTTATTTTTTCCATTCTTAAGTCAATTGTAATCTTTGGTTTCACTAATGCAAAGTAACCCTACACACACACACTTGATAGACTTAGAATTTTAGTTTTTACTCAAATCGGCCAGGACGATATTTTCATCATCCTGGACGATCGGGCTTAAAACAGAAAATCTAATCAAGGGTTCTTAATTAAGCAAGCCGTCATTAGCAGATTGGCCTGGATGATACGTGTATCGGACAGGACGATAGGATCAAAACATAAAGAAATTGCCGCCATAAATAATTAAGGTATTCTATATTTTTGGCAATCAGCCAAGACGATCTTGGATCGGCCTGGACGATATTCATAATTATGCCTTAATTAATCAGATAAATCAAGGAAGTAATTAAGGATGATTGATACGATCACATTTTCCTAGATGATCTCAGGATCGGCCAGGATGATCTATTCAAAAACCTTAGTTTCTTCTAGACAATAAATATCGGCCAGCACAAATCCAGGGCGATGCTCTGGACGATTTTCCTCTGATTCGAATGGATCGGCCGAGACAATTGTGATATCGTCCTGGATGATCAAGCCAATTTTTAATCGTCAATTTTGTATTCAGGTGATGCCCTGGCCAATCTTTTGAGATTTGTACTGATTGGCCAGGACGATGTCCATATCATCCTTGATGATATAGTCGGCAACTTGCAATTAATGAGCTCCTTTGAAGCTCTTCTATTTAAGAGCTCTTGTTCAATATTTTTGCAAATCCTTGGCTGCTGTATTGACCTAAGAAAACCTAAAAGAGGGAGAGAGAGAGAGAGAGAGAGAGAGAGAGAGAGAGAGGATCTTGTGAGGGGATTCACAAGGGTTACTCCAAGCATTGTTCCACTTCTTCTTCCTTAGAGCCTCTAGTCCTTGGAAGGGTTGGGAGAGGTATGTTCCAGCAAGCGATCGAGGTTCTCTGCCTGCTTCAGGATGAAGCAAAAGGAGGAAGGTTCTCTGCCTTGCCGGGTGTGGCAAAAAGAGGTGTTTGTAAAGGCTTCTCCGCCTAGCTGTGGGGGCTAAAGGAGAGTCACGATTGTAGTGAAATACTCGGAGGGCGCCTCCGGGGAGTGGACGTAGGTCGAGTTGACCGAACCAGTATAAACCCTTGTGTTCTTGTTTTTACTGCTTCTGCATTTATTTGCTTCTACATTTTTTTGTTATGATTTGATTTGCATTCGTGCTTTACTTAAAAAACATTTTAAATACCAATTCACCCCCTTCTTGGTTAGCCTTGGGCAAGTTCTACAGGGCTTAATATCCCTAACAAATTTTCAAATTGTATCAGAGCGGGATTCAAAAATTTAAGTTTGAAAACTTTTTGAATTTGATCCATGGCTAACGTTGGGAATAGAAACACTACTGAAGGTTATTCAATTACCCGACCTCCATTGTTTGACAACTTACCTTTTGATTTCATGAAAACCCGCATGTCAACGTTTTTATAATCTACTAAATATCGCATGTGGATACTTATTAAAGAAGGTTATTCTCCACCTTCTCGTGAAATTAATGGTGTTAAAATTGAAGTTGTTTTTACTGAATGGACTTTCAATAAAAGAGATTTAGCTCAATTGAATGCAAAATGTTTGAACTATTTATTATGTACTTTAAAATCTGAGGATTACATGCATTTTTCTACTTGTTCAACTGGTAAAGAGATTTGGGATAGGTTATCTATCACTTATGAAGGAACCAATGAAGTGAAACAATCTCGTTTGAATATTCTCTTGCATGACTATGAATTTTTTTGTATGAAATCATCTGAATCTATTTCTAACATATATACAAGGTTTACTTAGATAGTTAGTTCACTACATGCATTAGGAAGAGAACTTTCAAACTATAAAAAAGTGAACAAGATTTTGAGATGCTTGCCGTCATTGTTTGATGCTAAAATTATTGTTATAACTGAATCTAAGAATTTAAACACCTATTCGATTGACAACTTACTTGGCTCACTCATTGCTTACGAGCAAGGAGTGAATCAAAGAAATCTTGATGCAGGTGAGAAGAAGAAGGAGAAAATGGTGGCACTGAATGCGCACAAATCAGATTCTGAGTCTTTCGGGTCTGAAAGCGATGACTTTTCCTTAATCACAAGGCAATTCAAAAGCTTTCTAATGAAGAAGTAAAAGCATCATTGGAGAAAAGGTAAGGATCATAAATATTCTAAAGGACCTTCTAATGTTGTTTGTTATGAATGCAGGAAGCCTGGATATGTGAAAGCCAATTGTCCTACACTTCAAGATCATTCAAGAAAAGAAAAGGAAAAAGGTGAGGAGAATTCCAAGTTCAGGAAGGACAAGAAAAAAGTTCAAAAAGTGTTCTAGGCAGAATCTGCATCAGATTCCTCTAAGACTAAACCATAGGAAGAGACAACAAACCTGTGCTTAATAGGGGAAGATCATCTTGAGCATAGCGATGATGAAGAGGTATGTAAACCAACTTAAGATCAATTGTTAGAAATTTATGAGAAAATTCATGCTTCATACAAAAAACTCAAGAAAACTCATGCTAGTTTAAAGTTAGAGCTTTTGAATTTACAAAAAGAATATGAAATTATTCTCAAAGATCATTCTATGATTGATTCAAATCACATGTCTCTACTTTATGAATTTGATGATTTAAATAAAAAGTATTTGGAATTGATTGATGAACATGATGCATTAAAAGTTTCACACACCTCACTTAAAATTGATTTTAAGAAATCTAAGGAGATAGAAAAAAATTTGAGGGTTGATAATAATGTCTTAAAAAATAATAACTTGAGGTTTAAAAATGATTTAGACTCACTTAAAGGAAATTGGAAGACTCTCACTTTGAATCCAAAGCCAAAACCTAGGAAGAGACATTAAAACCCAAGTCACTTAAGAAATCCTTTTCCTGGAGTTAGATGCTTTTCATGTCGCTTTCTAGGACACATCTCACATACTTGCATTCACCGTAGTACACATTGGGTGTGGAGACCAAAATTGCATAATTTATAGCATAACTCACATACATTACACTCTACTCTTTATGAGAAGGGAACCAAAGCTATTTGGGTTCCTAAGTCTGACAGTTGTTGATTCTTGCAGAATTGCTCTCACCAAAGACCTCGTGAGAGCATAGGACACTTAGACAAACGGAGGCTCACAACTCATAACTGCTTAAATTTGCTGCTTAAACAAATTCTTGAATTGCATTTTGATCATTGCTTGTTTTTATTTTTTATTTTCTAGTCTTTTTTTCTTTTGTTTTCTTTATGATGATTTTTCCTTGTTCTTAAACTTTGGAGATTTATGGCCAATGATTAGCAATTCTAAATCGGTTAAATGGAGAAAACACCGTTGATGGTTTTCCTCCGTCTAACCTCTTTTTGTGATATAGTTTTATTTTCTAAAATAAAACGTCTATCTCATTTTAACTAATGGTTTTTGAAATTAAGATCTTTTTTTTCTTGCTACAATAGTTTATCTTATATATATGATCCAAAGTTCTTATATATCTTTCAAGTTAATTGAAATCCTGCCGTTGCACTTATCATATGATTTTGATTTTCATTTTGTGGCTTATTCTTCTCTATGTTAGAAAGAGAGCCCCTCTTCTCTAATATCTAGAAGATATAATCACAACTAAGAACCTTTTAAAAGGGTTTGGTAAAGAGTTTTTAGCTTGCAAAAATTTAAAAAAAAAAAAGGGAAGAGGCCAATGACGCCAAATTGAAAAGAAAAACTATATACACAAAAGTGTATCAAGATCAAAAGATGCTCAAAGAGCCAATCAAAGTGACAAGAGGCATAAAATGAGCCCACTAAATGCAAGCTATTCTCTCTTTTCAAAACTTTTGAAACATAGGACTCATGGGTTATTTGATATTTTCAAAGGCTTGATTTCAAATTCCATGATATAGACAAATTACTTTGGTATACTATTTTATAAGATATTTTATTTGTAACCAAATTTTGAACGGATCTTCTTTTTTCCAATTTACTCTAAGTTAGACCTCTTGTTTTCAAAAGATAATTTTTATCCTGAAAGAAATCCGAGCTAGGGTAAATAGGATTGGATATTCTACCGTTTTCAGATTATGACATTGTTAACTCATTGATCTTTCAAATCTTTAAAATTTAATTATTTTGGCAATTTGTCATATGCTTGCTTTGCTAAAAACAAAAAAAAAAATAGAAAAATTAAAAACCAAAAACTTTGTTTCTTTTTGTGTTTTTTTTTTTTTTTTCATTTACTTTTAAGGTTTTTTTTTCTTTTCTTTTTTCTCTGATCATCTCCATCTTTTCTTGTTTTTCAAATTCTTGTCCCATCGTCCTGGCCGATTCTTGTATCGTCCTGCACGATAGGACAAATTCTCTTCAAAATTCCATCTGCTGAATCTTTTCTAAGATTTTTGTAACTCATCATCCCGGACAAACCCATATCGTCCTGAACGATATGATCGAGCTCAATTATAATCTCTTTTGATCGTCTTGGTCGATACAATTTTCATCCTAGTCGATGAATTTATGGTCATCATCCTGACCGATACACTAGACCGTCCTGGACAATCCACATGTCAGCACGTTTAAATCCTTAAAATCGGCCCCAGATAATCCATTATTGGACAATCGTCCTGGCCGATCCACTATTTGTCCTGGACGATACACGTGGCACAGATTTAAAATGTTTTAACTTTGGCCGGTACGATCAATTATTGTGCATCATCTTGGATGATTCATCTTATCATCCTGGACGATCTGCTTTTCAACGGTTGTCCGGCATGACTTTTCGGGACGTTCGCCTGTGTCTAATTGTCCTAGCCGATATCTGATCAGCCAGGCCGATCGGACTGCCTTTTTGACCAATCAGCCTGTACGCAATAATTGAACCAAATCGTTCTGGACGATTCTGCGATCGTCCTGGACGATATGGCCGTTTCTTTAAATTCAGGCCATTCCAGCCATTATTTTCACCGCAATCTTCTTTTTCTCTTGTATTTTCTTACTAGTTTCTTGCTATGGCTGGTGGGAAGCGAGTCCGACAAACTTCTAGGAGTTGTTCGAGGGCTAGGATTGACCCTCATTTCAGGGAGGCAGAAGATGAAGCTGCTTACCATCGATATAAAGAATGTGGGATAACTGTCTCCAGAGTCATCAATCATGTCCACCTTTCATATCCTGTAATGGATCTCTTTGATCACACTTCTCTTTGTTTCATTATTTATCTCGCTGTCCCCTTTTCATTTTGAGCTTCTTCGTGAATTCTTCATAAATCTTTGTATAAATCCTACTTTCACAATAATAACCTCCGATGTGAATCGACGCCCGGTCGAAATCACATATCAGGACTGTGCTGAACTTTTGCAACTATCCACCACCGGGGATAGGCTACATATAATCATCTCATATCCTGACTTTGACTGGTCCACGGCAAATCATTTGCTTCGCCAGACCAATGCACCTTTTTATGTTGGAGAGACTAGATCTTTAGTTAAAGATGCTAGGACAATTCAACATGTCCTTCGAACCTCCATTATTCCAAAAGCTGGTGACCGAATCCCCATCACTCTTCTACTTTCTCTGACTACTTTTTACATCATGGCCCAAAGAGAGTTTAATGCTATTGACTTAATTTTTCATTACATTGATTATTTAACAATTATTTGCGATCCAGGCCATAAGAGGAAACCCAATCTGGCTTTAGGACACCTCATAGCCTATGTCCTTGAAACCAAATATCAACTTCAATATCCTGCTCCTCCCAACCTCATAACTCTCTTCTACTCAAACAATTCTTTTAATATCCTTCAGAGTATTCGTCTCTACCCAGGAGATGGGGAACCTCAGGGGGCTGAGGAGGAGGAGGCTCCCACTCTCACTCCTGTTCCTGATCCTACTCCTCTTCGACAACACTCACAGCTTGGCCATTTAGTGGAGAGATTTGATCGTTGGGAGACTCATTTTGATTCTTACGTTGATGCACAGGAGCATCAACATTCTGATGACATTGCTCGCTACGAGCAACATTGCACAGACAACTTAGCCCATTTTGACAGCTACATTACTCACCAGCAACAGCAGCACGACCAGGACTTAGCCTGGTTTAATGCTCAGTTTACTATGCTAGCTAGCTACATTCAACAGGCTCCACCACCTCCACCTCCATCTGATGATCATGATCCCTCATTTTTTTAGTTGTAGTTTCTATTTTCTGTGGTGCTTCTTGTTTCTATATTGTATTTTTCTTCATTTTTGTTTTTGTTTCCTCCTCTTTTTTGAGATGTCAAAAGGGGGTAGTGTGTTTGTACTTGCTCTCTTGATTAGTATCTTTGTACTTGTTCTGGTAAAAGCTTATTTAGTTAGAAATTAATTTTTGATATGTTTGCCATCATAAAAAAGGGGGAGATTATTACAAACATGTTTTTAGATTATGATTTTGATAATAGCAAACAAATCTTGCTTCACTACGACTACTTTTTTCTACTAACTTTTCAGGACTCAAAGATCGAATGGAAATCAGAATCAGCTCAAGATGGGGTAGATTAGAGTTGAGTTAGTCTGTAATTTTATTTTTTCCCTTCTTGAGTCAATTGTAGTATTTGGTGTGACTAATTTAAAGTAACCCTACACACACACACACACACAATTGAGAGACTTAGAATTTCTATTTTTACTCAAATTGGCCAGGACGATATTTACATTGTCTTGGATGATCGAGCTTAAAACAGAAAACCTAATCAAGGGTTCTTAATTAAGGAAACCGTCATTAGAAGATCGGCCTGGACGATATGTGTATCGGCCAGGAAGTTAGGATCAAAACAGAAAGAAATTGCCGCCATAAATAATTAAGGTATTCTGTATTTTTCGCAATCGGCAAGGACGATCTTGGATAGGCTTGGACGATATTCACAATTATGCCTTAATTAATCAGACAAATCAAGAAAGTAATTAAGGATGATTGATACGATCACATCGTCCTGGACGATCTTAGGATTGGCCAGGACGATCTATTCAAAAACCTTAGTTTCTTCTGGACGATAAATATCGGCCAGCATAAATTCAAGGCGATGCTATGAACGATTTTCCACTGATTTGAACTGATCAGCCGGGACGATCGTGATATCATCCTGTACGATCAAGCCAATTTTCAATCGTCCAGTTTGCATTCAGGGTGATGCCCTGGTCAATCTTCTGAGATTTGTACTGATCGGCCAGGACGATGTCCATATCATCCTAGACGATATAGTCGGCAACTTTCAATTAATGAGCTCCTTTGAAGCTCTTCTATTTAAGAGCTCTTGTTCAACATTTTTTCACATCCTTGGCTACTGTCTTGACCTGAGAAAACCTAAAGGAGAGAGAGCGAGAGGGAGAGAGAGAGAGTGGATCTTGTGAGGGGGAGCTTGTGAGGGGATTCACAAGGGTTGCTCCAAGCATTGTTCCACTTCTTCTTCCTTAGAGTCTCTTGTCCTTGGAAGGGTTGGGAGAGGTAAGTTCCAGCAAGCGATCAAGGTTCTCTGCCTACTTCAGGAGGAAGTAAAAGGAGGAAGGTTCTCTGCCTTGCCGGGTATGGCAAAAAGAGATGTTTGTAAAGGCTTCTCCGCCTAGCAGTAGGGGCTAAAGGAGAGTCACGATTGTAGTGCAATACTCGGAGGGCACCTCCAGGGAGTGGATGTAGGTCGAGTTGACCGAACCACACTATAAACCCTTATGTTCTTATTTTTTACTGCTTCCGTATTTATTTTCTTCCACATTTTTTTGTGGTGATTTGCTTTGCATTCGTGCTTTGCTTAAAGAAATTTTTAAATACTAATTCACCCCCCCCCCCTCCCCCCCCCCCCCCCCCCTCTTGGTTAGCCTTGGGCTAGTTCTATAGGGCTTAATAACCCTAACGAACTTTCAATAGCTTTTATGCTTTAAACAAAATATAACCTATAATATCCTTACCCATCAAACTACTACCCTACCTTCTATACTAATAACTCATTCCATGTCCTCCATAGCACTTGCCTCCACAAGGAGCACGAGGAGGTAAAGAGAGCAGAGGAAGTGGTTATTCTTGAACCAGTTCTTATTTGCTAACATTCACAACTGGATTAGTTAGTGGAGAGGCTTGAATAACGACAGTCCAAGTTTGAGTCCTACATCATTGCACAGGAGCAAGAACATGTAGTTGATGTTGATCACTTCAATGCATTCATTGCTCAATAATAATAACATTACTACCAGGATATGGCTTGGTTGGAGCAGCAGTTTGCTTCCAATAATAGTTTCTTTCAGCCACCACCACGTACTCTTTCACCTGGTCTGGGTCTCTCGTACTTGTAGTTTGCTTTATATTTATGTATGATGTTTGTACTGATGTTGTTTTTTGCATGCTGTTCTATTTTTATATTCTTCTATTTCCTCCTTTTTGTGATGTCAAAAGGGGGAGTATTTATTATTGTTGTATCATTTAGTGTTGTTATTATTATTGTTAAATTATTTACTTATTTTAGTAAAGCTTGCATAACTTTGTTTATATTGTTTTCCTTTATTTTATATTTCTTTTTTTTAATCTCCTTGATTTAAAATTAACTAATAAATATTTAATATCATCAAAATGGGGGATATTGTTATAAATCTGGATTCAAGTAATTTAATTTTAATGATAATAAATATTATTAGCATTCCTATTTATGTACTACTGTTACTAGAGAACATTTGTTTTTGTTGCCATGTCTACTAATTTTTCATGTTCACAAAGTCAATTGTAATTCAAGCTAGCTAAAGATTTGATAGATTAGGACTAAGTCAGTCTATAACTTTAATTAAAATGATTTTTCTCCTTTGTTGTGTCAAATATAATAAGGTGGATTCCTATGCTAAGTAATCTTGCACATACACACTTTGGGGACAAATTCTATAAATTTATGATTTTTTTTTTAATTTTGATCATATCGTACAGGATGATCCAAAATTATCCTAAACATTTGGTTAAAAATAGAATCACTAATTAGGGCATCTATGTCAAGCCAGTTGGATTAAGCAAATCATCCTAGACAATAATCACATCGTATAGGATGATAGACTTAAATAAAAAAAATCAACTGCCAAACTATTTTAGGTATGATATTACTTTTAAAAATCATATAGGATGACCCCATATTATCTTGGATCATTCATTACAATCATGCCTAAATTAGTATGGTGATCAAGAAAAGTAATTAAGGTTAGATTGATCGATAATATCATTATGGATGATCGCATGATCATCTTGAATGATCAGTTAGAGAAACCATAATCTTCATCTGAATCTGTTGGACATCCCAAACTATGTGCTAGACGATCAGTTATAATTCTACATCATCCAGATGTTTATGCTGGACGAACAGAACAATTTACCAAATGACAATCACTAATTTTGAAATAATCATTCGGGATGATCCAAGCATTGTCTTAGATGATCAGTTATAATTCTTCAACATCTAGATATTATCTTCTAGATGATTAGAATGATGTACTTGATAATATGTGTGATCTTGAACTAGTCGTATAGGATAATATCCTCATCATCCTAAACGATCAAAATAAATAATGTGTTCTAATCATCCAGCATAACTAGATCATCCTGGCTGGAAGGGTTATAATACACTGATCATTTAAGATGATATATCGATCATCCTAGCCAATCTATGACAGCAAGTTACAAATTAGGATAATTTTATATCCTTTTTTTATAAGATATATTGACTACTATTGAGAGTATGTTTTGTTGCTTTCTTGACCTGAGAGAGCTTAGAGAAGGAAAGGGAGAACTTGGGAGTGAGAGAGAGAATCCTATGTGGGGGAGTTTATGAGTTGTTCACAAAGGTTGCTCCAAGTAAGGATTTGAGCCCTCTTCTCCATTCATTTTCCTTGACTCTTTAGTGGCTTTAGGAAGGTCTTCTTCAGCAATCGATCAAGGTTCTTTGTTTACTTCAGAAGGAAGTAAAAGAAGTTTGGGTTCTCTACCTCAACGGGGATGGTGAAAAGGACTTTGTAAAGGCTTCTCAACCTTATTGTTGTAGCAAAAGGAGAGTCACTATATTTTAGTACAATACTTGGAGGAGAGGCTCTAGGGAGTGGATGTAGGTCAAGTTCACTGAACCACAATAATATTTTTTGTGTCCTTTATGTGTTAATTATACACTTTAATTTTTCCTCATATTAATTTTTTTGGTTGATTGCGTTTATTTTAAAATATTAAAAAGTGTTTCAAAAATTTTTTACTTTGTGTTTAAGAATTTTTAATACTACCAAATCACGCCACTATTGGTTAGCATCGTGCTAGTTCATAAGGGATTAACAACCCTAACGAACTTTTAATTTAATGCATCAAAATTTTTTTCAGCCATAGGAATAAAAGATGAAATAGAAATCAAATTCCTTATGCAATAAATGATTTTCCATATTATCTAGAATTTTGCTATTATTTAATAAAAGATCAAAGACAGCCTCTTTAATTATAGGTTTGAGTACTTCTTGAACTAAAGAATCTTGAATATTAATACCATAATCTAAAGATTTTTTGATATTATCCACATCTAACTCACACGCTTTCACCTCTTTATTTGATAGAGAAGTTTCCTGAACATCATTAATAACAAACTTTTAAGAAGGACTAAATTTAGAAGGTTTAAATTTACTCTTCCCAAAATTGGGAAGGATCCTTGGACTGCACTTTAAATTCTTTTCACCCTCAAGAGATTCAGCAACCTTAGCATTTATGCAGTCTAAATTTTATTTTTCTATTCTAGAGGAACCTTTGTCATTCTCAGAAATGGTATTTATACAATCATTGTTTATGGAAAATTCTAGCACATTTAAAGCAAAATGTAGTTATTTTTTCATATTCAATTTTTTGAAAAAAATCTACTAGACAAACCTTTGACCCAAAGACCATGAAAGCTATTTATCAAGCATAATATGAACACATACCTTTGCATATTCTCACCTCCCCCATTGAAACATGTTACCATCAATCATTAATGATGAACCAAATTTCAAAGCTATCTTGGACACATTAATCCCAATATTGCAAGGGAAGATTAGGTATTCTTATCCAAATTGGAGATGACAAAACCTTCAAAGATGAAGGTGATAAATTAGGAAACCATTTAAAAAGACCAATAATATGTCCACATACATACCATGGTCCACCACTCATGATAGATTTAACTTATTCTGAAGCTTGTAATTAATGAGCAAAGAAACCAACCCAATCTAAGGATTTTATATGAAATTGGCCATATTGTTTCCACTGCTTATGTAATTTAGAATAAATTAAATGAAATGGAATAATATATCCAAATAACATTACCACCATAGCATTTCAACGCCTTTGAGTATTAGGCGCTTCATTTTGAGCATGAAATTTTACAACAATCTCAGCATCCGTCATCACATAACAAAATCAAAATGAACAATTTTGATATTACAATGATTAGTCCAAGCATTGCAAATCTTAAACTGGTCTTCAATCTTCACCAAAGGAACATTATCCTTCTTTCTATTTATACCAAGCAAAACATCTTCTGTGGAATTACCACAATCAACAGACTGATGCTTATCCAAATTGAAATTATTAAGCAATTTTTAGGACTAAGCAATATTAGAGCATTAATTATGGGATTAAGATTTTTTTTTAAATTTAAAAGTAGGTATAATCACCCGTTCACTCGGCGATTTACAATTAACCTAAGTCGCCCGTCTAACGAGTGACTTTGCCCTTTTTAAAATGAAAGGCCAAAGCCCTTCTTCTCGTGGCCGTTCTGTTTGCCCTTGCCGATCTCATCGTAAGCTCACTGTTCACCACTAGATTTCACCATTTTGGGTAAGTTTTTGTGTATTTTTTGTTTAAAATTTATATTTATTTATTCCTTTCGTTAATAGAAGGTAGATTAAGTGAAAAAAATGCACCGCGTAAAAGTGTAGAATGAGGTGATTTTAGGTGATGAGCTATGATTTTGAAATTTTCACTTAAGGAGTAATTTAGGAAGTAATATATTCATATTCTTGTTGCTAGTGCACTTCGAATCCACTCGATTTGGCCAGATTTGTAGGTTACTTTTGTGTTTGTGATCATGCTTGTAATTGTTAATTAATTAACAAAATTATCCTTGTATTAAACATACCTTTAACAAAAAAAAAACTTTAAGGAATAATTAATATTAAATATTTATTTCAATAGATATCAATTTTTTTTGTAGTAGTAAATATAAAAAATTGGAAATAAATTTAAATTTTGTGTTAACTTATTATGATTAATATGACAATTTATAACATATATATTTAGCATTAATCTTTTGAATTGATAAAATTTTAATTTATCTTTTATGATTAATATTACACTTTATATAATTTATATTTAACATTTTAAGATTAATATTAATTTTTTAAATATATATATATATATATATATATATATATATATATCTATAACATTTTATGATTATTGTAAGCTTCTATTGGAACATCTTATGAAATGTTGCGAAGATCACGTTTAGGGTTTGAAATAAATATATTCTTTCAAATTTAAATGTAGATTTTTAAATTGAGTGAAAGACCACCATCCTTTATGTTGTTATATGATAGAGAGTTATCATTAGATGCAAATTTTCCGCCATCATATATTGGTGGTAAGTGTCAGCCCCTACAAGTTCCATTCAACTCGAATTTGAAGCAGTTGAAGGATCAAGTTCTGAGGGCCCTAAAGTTTGATCCCTCAAAGTTCGCAGTGACCATTGTGGGTTGTTTTCCAGTGGGCAACCAATTCTTGGCCTCGAAGCTTGAGGATGATAAAGGTTATGAATTTGCATTATCCTTAGCGACATCTGAAGTTTTGATAGTATATGTGGAGGTTGAGGATATTCATAATGATATTAATTTGGACGAAGACCTATCGACTCAAATTCATGATTCAGTCGTACTAGATCATGTAAATTAGATGCATGATGCTGTGGAGCTGGCCTTGGTAATCCCAATTACACATGTCGGGTATGTTAGTTTTAAAGGAGATTTTGATTTTTCTAAAGTAAAATCCTATTCAACATTATCTAATATTATATAAGAATAAATACATATCCACACAAACTCCATACTAAAAGAATTTGGCCGGTCCTTCTCGCAATCCCAGGGTATTTTTATTTTTGAAGTCAATGATATTAGTTTATCAGCTCCTACTATCAATGATGAAGGGTATGAGACAATGAGCAGAGGTTCAAGTGATGATGAGGATGAAGAGTTTGATAATATCCTCCATGATTTTACTACAACTAAGGTAGGTGTTTAGCAAAATACCAATGATATTATTCGTGATTATTGTACAAGGACTGCAAATACAGAAGAGGGCATGACATCTAATAATGAATATGCTGAGATTCCTAAGACTACACGTCAATGGAATGTGGATGTTGCACCTGAGAGTAGTAATGCTTTTAGCATCACAGATGACGAATTTATCATTCTGAATGAATTGGTAGAAAATTTGTTTTTCCACAGAAAATCAGAACTGCAATTTGCCTTGTAGGGTTGGTCAATCATAAATAATGTTCAATTTGTCGTTGTGGCATCGACCAAACAAAAATTTACAGTTGCTTGTGTACAACATGATACTATGCTAATAAAGTGTCATTAACGTTTGCATGCCAGCTTAAGCAAGCGATTGAGTGGGGTATGGAAAATAGCTACCAAAAAGGGTCCACATACATGTACGAACCCTATTTTTCAAGCAGGTCACAGGAAATGTAATTCACAGTTCATTAGCTTCTTTATTATTCCAACTATAAGAAAATAAATGGATATTAAACCAAGAGAAATAATTGAAAGAGTTGAGGCAAAGTTTAACATTAAAATTTCATATATGAATGCATGGGATGCATGTCGAAAGGCTATTAAAGCAGTGTTTGGCAGTTGGGAAGAGTCCTACCAATCATTGAATTTGTTTATGGAAGGTATTGTTCAAGCTATGCCTGGAACTGTGTACAAAATCCAATCTTCAAGTTCATATAGATTTCAAAGGTTATTTTGGGCTTTCGGTCCATCTATTAGTGGTTGGAGGTTTTGCCGGCCTGTCCTTAGCATGGATGGAACTTTTCATTTGGGTAAGTATAGGGGAACATTACTCATTGCGGTTGGGCTCTATGCGATAACGGGCTATTCCCAGTAGCTTTTAGAATTGTGGGGTCAGAGTGCAACGAATCTTGGATCTTGTTTCTCACCATGTTACATTATTTACTACATGTTGTTGCAAGTAGAACTAATCTTTGCATCATATCTGATCGACATCCGAGGTTGGTGCATGGATTTTGGGACATCTTTCCTTGGGCAGCACACCGTCACTGTCTTAGACACTTACGTGAAAACTTCAAGAAAGCTATTCACCAAATGGGAGTATCTGATATGGAATTTGTATGCTAGAAAATGTACGCAGCTGGGAATACTGATGATGCAGAATTATTCAATCATAGCATGTTAGATATAATAAGAATTAAGCATGAACTTCATCAATGGTTAGTTAAAAGGGATGTTTCAAAGTGCTCATTTATATTTGATGGTGGATTCCGTTACGGAGTACTGACAACAAACGCCTCAAAAGCCTTTAATAGAATTTTAAAAAGAGCTCGTGGGTTACTGGTGCAAGCTCTTATTACTGCCATTTATTATAATGTTGTTCGAATGTTTGTTCGTTGACTCGAGCTTATTCAAACTGAAGAACATTAGAGTAATAACATTTTTTCCTACGAGTCCAAGCTAAATTAAGAAAACTTAAAAATGATGAAAGAATAATACTATAGCCTACATATATTAATATGCATGAGTTTCAAGTTTTTTATATGTCCTCAAGATCATATTGTGTGGACGTTACACCGGGTGGTAATAGTTTATGTAGTTGTGGGAAACCTGTTATTTATCACATACCATGTGCTCATGTTATAAGTTCAACTGCATTAGTAAGGATAAGTCACATGGAGTTTATTTCTGAGTATTACACAATAAAAAATTTTAAGATGACATACTTAAAAGAATTTCACACAATACTGGATAAAGAATACTAGCCAAATCATGATCATGCTACTGGTTTATTTTCCTTGAGCCCAGACTTTAGAAGAAGGTCGGGCAAGCCCAAGACTAATCGATACAGAAACACAATGGATGAATGAAGACCTCAAAGTACCAGAGTGTGTAGTTACTTTCATATAGTTGGGCATAATAGAACTACCTATCCATCACGTCTTGTGAACCATGCATGATTTTGGTGATCTGAACCTTTGTGTTGTAGATTGTTTATGTTTAAGAGTTCTCAAAATGAGGTGTGAGCGCTTATGAAATATTACTTTGTATTTTTCTTTTAGTTGTTTAGGATTTGTTTGGGTTAAATTTGCAAGTTATGTACTAATATACTCCTCTTTGCTTTCGGTTTGGTGATGAAGAAATGAATTAAAAAATCAATGCTTGCTTATTTAATTATTATAGTATATTTATCAAGAACTTTTCATATTTTATTGAGCTTAGAGACTATAGAAAATATGATTATAAAAAATATATTACTTTAAACACTATAAAATATATGAATGATAATCAAGAAAAATAACATTTAAATTAGAATCATGTAAAACAATATGTCATCTCAATAAAGTTTGAGCTCAAAAAATATTACTACAACTGTAATTTTTTTTTATAAGGACAAAGGAAGTTGGCATAGTTGAGTTGAGTTTATTATTTATGCTTTCTTTTCCATTGGAGGACTTGGGGTTGTTCAGCACATATTCTTTAGGGGGAGCAGGACTAGCCTACTTGTACCGGGAACTTGCTGAGGCGACTAAGCCTAAGAGGGCCAATATTGCTGGCTGCATTCACTTGCTTCAGATTTGGTGTTGGGAGCGACTTTATGTTGTACAACCTGCACTTCATGTCCCACATCATGTCAGTTTGGATGGACTTTCTGTTGGGTACAGGTAACCAATAACAAAAATGCTAATAAGTATTTATTTTCATTTCTAATCATAACGATATATATATATATATATATATATATATATATATATATATATATATATATATATATATATATATATATTTTTTTTTTTTTTTTTTTTTTTTTTTTTTTTTTTTTTTTTTGTAGGTGGAACCAAGAATTTATAAGGCAACTCCCAACAGGTAGCCTCACCAACTACAGAGATGAGTTAGATGGACTTTTAGATAGTTAGATTTGTATTCTTATTAGTAATATATAAGTTATATTTCTTAATTGATAAAACTTTCAATTATTTGATTGGCCAGGTGATTTGGGAGCCGTACACCATGAATGTTCACTCTCACGTCGCTGATATATGCTTATCATGAGAAGCCATCTGGTTGGCTCGTGTGCCTCTAGTTTGTTGGACTCGGGTGGAGTGGCACCTCCCCGATAGAGTTGTTAGACAGTTTGGGCTTATTCCTACCACGGAGGTTCAACCAATGGAGCTCAAATTTGCACGAGTTGATGGGCGTGGTAAAGTTGATACATATTGTATGGTGTACCACCTTCCTTACATTGGATTGTGGGAGGACAGATGGCATATATCATTGAAGGAGTTGCTGTGGGACCTGATAGTGAACACTTCATTCACGAGTACTTACAGTGGTTCAGGTATTGGGCGACATTATACATGTTGAAGCCACCAAAAACACCACCGAGTACATACTACCCCAAAGCACGTTCAGAGCGATGTTTGGTATGTAATATCAGTGTGTTATATACTTCATTTCTTATGAATTATAACATTATTGAAGTTCTATTTATTTTCCTTTCACTCAGCGTAATTTCTTCCTGGAGATATAGAGGGCAGTGTTACCTATGGTTGGTTCAAATGACTACAGCAATGTCGATAGTGCTATTAAGCAAATTGTTGAGATGATAGTGGATTTGCGTAAAGAGCTTAATATCCCTGATTACCTATACTCTGATCATGGATATGCAGGGTATCCATACGAGTCCTTCAGTCCAGTGATAGGTGAGCCTCAATCTACTAATGCATGACCATCATCGTATCAAGATTTGGGACCTTCTCAGCCTTTCTTTACTTAGCCGACTCAGCAGACTACACCAGGTTGGTACCCACATTAGCATGTTCCAGACAGTACGTTAGCAGACACAGTTGAGGCAGAGCAGGAGGGCGTCTTTGGGGTCAAGCAACAAGTGTTACGTGACAGGCATGTACATCGACCACAACATTACACACTAAGCAGGGATGCTTTACCCAATAGAGGATGTAAGAGACATTATTTTATGATATGTTTTGATTATGTATTATGTAGACTTCTGCTGATGTTGCATTTGGTGATTAATGAATATGACTTTGCTTATCTTTCTTTTAGCTAACATACTATACACTTTAGTAATTAAATTAAATCATTTTAAATTTATTTGAAAATTGATGAGATTAACTAGTAAGGAGAATTACTCATTCAACATATAAGTACTATTTGATTGAATTTAACAATACAACCACACATAAATAGTTTCTTAAGAAAACACATTTGGATTGAATTCACAATACGTGCCAGAATATCTATTTCAACATAGATTTCCTAATTTCTAAGTAACTTATTTAAGCGTGATTAGAGCTGTGTTTGTGTTGGACAACATTTCATATCGAGCTCAAACTAATATTGCAGGTCTTACCAGTCATCAACATTGAAGAATTGTTTGAGCTTACCATCAGGTAATGCCTCCTTCATCCAATTTAAATCTACCAATATACTTATCATATCTCAAACACCAACTAGAATATAGAATGACATGCTCAATGTTAAGTTCACTGCAGTAAATATCTGGAGGGGAATGACCGTCATCTCTATGGCGTTACATCTAATGGTATTGCATCTGTAAAAAATGAGGGCTGACAAATTAACGATTCTCTTCTTAGAACCTAATTTGAAGAGATTTCCAACCAGCGGCATTAAGAAATCTCTTGTCCTAAAGAGTTTTACCTTAATAACTCTGAATGCATCTTCCAGAGGCAATCATCCTCGTCTTCTGACCATTCATGAATGCAACACCGAAAGATCTCATTCGCCTTTGGTTATTGCTCTAACGGACTGTCACCGGCTCGTGCTATGCAAACATACATTATTCGACTTGCATCATCAAATCTTTCTTTGATGGGCACGCCTTTCAACTTCTCCATAGTAGGCCAAAACATTTTGAATAGCTCAACTTTCTCTACATCTATATTTCATTTATCTTCTTTGCACTCTTTATATAGGACAGAGTTATGATATTCAACCATCACATGCAGTCCTACAACACAATTAAATTTGACAAGTCATCTGATGGGATAGAGTACTGCTAGTGAAATGACTTGTCATTGCACAAAAAACATGGCATTATAAGGATCCTATGCTCTTAATGATATTTTTTTGACAAAACAAATCCTTATATAGGACTTTATTTATCAAAAAAATTATAGAATTCGATCTTCATAAATAAAATCTTAGATATAAGTTAATGATATAATTTATACTTATATTATATATATATACTGTACATCCAATGCAACATTTAATATGAGATATAAAATTTGTTATTTTTTTTTTAAATAATTACCTAAGTCGCCCGTTAAACGGGTGACTTAGAAGTCGCCCAGACAACAGGCGACTTTTACAGCGACATACATCATAAAGGCTACTTGCCTCAGCTATGCCAAGTCAGCCTAAGTCGCCGATTCAAAGGGCGATTATGCCTACTTTTAAATTTTTTATAGGTATGCTTATTTTCTTAATTAACTTCCTAATGATGCTTAGACTAAAAATTTGCCTTTGCTGGATTCCAATAAATCGACTTTAGGCGTAGCATCCACATTACATATCAATCAAAGTGATGATTTAATATTAACAAAATGATTAACAAAGAATTTCTTGCCATATGACGAAGAAGCTACAGAATCATTTAGACATGAAGAAATAACTCCTATAATTTTACCATTCTCAAAAGATTGAGGATTTTGATTTACATTCTCACAAATAACCTTCTTTCCTTTGCCATAAATAGGAAGATCATTCTTAACAGCACTTAAAGCTCTCTCCTTGATAATAAATGGAGAACCTTTAACATTTGACCGGTAACTAGAAGGAATAGAGAACATATTTAAAATACCTATTATGTGATTTAAACTTGAACCAACAGACGAATTTGAAACCTTCTGTCTTACGACCATTGAAGGAGAGGTGGCAGTAGATGGACGGTGACCATCTACTGACATATCAAAAAAATAGAAAAAAAAAAGCAGAAAGGAAAATTAAAAAAAGGAGTTTCTCTTACTTGTTGTTGGTTACAACTGCAATTATGTTGTAATTAGAGGAAGTAGATTTAGACATAGAGAAAAGTAATGAGAAATCTGATAGTGGTGAAGATGTTTTGTCATATGAAAATAAATCAACAAATGATCAGTAAATAAATTGTAAATGTATTTAATGATTTTCGACAAGCTTTAGGTGGCAGCATTTGTTGTGAGCTCAACAAGTACCAAAGAAATTGATATGTTAGGTAGATTCCAACGTGATATTACAGAGACTAAGGCTTCATTTGGGACGACTTTTTTATTGCTTTCTAAAATGGAGTTTTAATACAAATTTTTTTATTTTTGTACTAAAACTCCGTTTTAGAAAGCAGTAAAAAAGCCGTCCCAAACGAAGCCTAAGTAATGCTCTGTTTGTCACCACATTCTACTTTATTGAAGGCTTCATTAAGCAACTAATTTTTGCTCCTAAGCTCCTTTTGCTAAATACCTAATTGCTAAGATCCTTCTCCTTAATTAATTACTAATATGCTCATTTCCTTAAAATTTCCATACCTTAAAAAAAAAAAATATATATATATATATATATATATATATATATATATATATATATATATATATATATCATCTCTTATGCATTTTAAAACTTTAAAAAAAAAATTCGCAACACATATTTATAATTATAAAATTTTTAAATACTAATTATTTCTATTTTAAATCATAATAATATTTAAATTAGTTATCTAATAGTTCTTAATTAATTTTAAATGGAAATGGATGTTAAAGTGTATCGAGTTCTTCTAAAGGTTGTTTTCATTTAATTTTTCTTAATGCGTTTTTTACAATACCGATATTACAGTATATTAAAAATTCAAACATAAATTAAAAAATAATGTCACAAATATTTTTTATATTATATATGAAATTAAAAATAGTATATATATATATATATATATATATATATATATATATATATATATATATATATATATATATATATATATATATACACTAAAAAAATACAAAATTATCATTAATTATTACTTCTTTTGATTAGTTTGTAATTTTACTGTTTATTTATAATAAAAAATAATATGTTTAATCAAAACTTCAATATTTAATTTTTTATACAAAATGATAATTTAAGTTCAATTATCTAGAAGCATCATATAGAGCAGTTATCACATCACCGCACATCAAGCCCGTAACCCTAGAGCCGCCAGGCAATTTTAGGGTTCCTTTTCTCCGTGCTTCTCTCTTCATTTCCGAGCGCTGATAGTGAGTTTGTGTGTGGTTTTTTGACTGCTTGGATCTGCTGGTAGTCGCATCTGATCTAGCCCTTGTTGGGCTTCGTTGCGATGGTGGCGACTTCCGCCTCCACTCATTGGGGAAATGTTTCCTCAAAGTATCAAGATCTGAACAAAAGATTTTTTAACTTGGATTCGGAGGGTGCTTCTCCTTCCAAATCGCGCTCTTTTAAAAAATTTCTGTCTGGAGTTTCATCAGGTGATATCTTAGCCTCTCTTACCAAGTCTACTTTTAACGGTGTGCCTGCTATGATGATTTCGGATGATGAAGTTTTGAAGCTTGCGTCCCCTTTTCGTTTTACTTTGGTTGGCAAGTTTGGGCTTAGACGCCCTAATCTTGATACGATCCATGCATTTTTTTGGTAATCTCAAGCTTTCGGGATTATTTTCTATGGGTTTGTTAGATTCTAAACATGTTTCTATTCAATTGTCAAATGATTTGGATTATAGCCGTGTTTTTGCTCGTAGATCGTATTTTATTCTGAAATGTCAAATGAGGATTTTGAAGTGGACGCCTTTTTTCGATCTTAAAGAAGAGTCTCCTATTGTGCCAATATGGATTTCTTTCCCTAACCTCAGACTTCATTTTTTCATTCACAAAGTGTTGTATGCTCTGGGTTCTATTTTTGGTCATCCATTGCAGACGGATCAAGTGACTGCCTCTAGAACTAGGCCTTCGGTTGCTAGGATTTTAGTGGTGGTTTATATCACTAAAAAGCATGCCAAGGAAGTTTGGGTTGGCTCTAAAACATTTGGGTATTTACAAAAGGTGGAATTTAAAAAGGTCCCTGATTTTTGTAATCATTGTAAAGTTCACGGGCATGCTGTTTTGGATTGCTTTAAATTACACCCGGAGTTGAAGAAGGGCACCAGCAACTCCAATGGTATGGGGGGGTGGTGCTTTGATTACTGCAAACGATAACTTAATTACCTCGGCTAATGATGTTCAAGATGAAAATATTCCCATTGTTGAGAAGGCTGGTAACCTTCCTATCAATACTTCAGATGATGTTGTTTTGATTGAGAATTTCCCTGGCTCACCTTAGAAAGTTTAATCAATGAGGAACCTATTGAGGAAAATGATAAAGGTCCTAAAATTTTTATTTCAGTGGATTCCATGCTTCATCATGGAGAAAAAGTTAATGATTTACCTAACCTTGATATTACTGATAAGGGGAAAGCTCTTTCTGAGGATTGTGAAGAAGGGGAATTTATTCCCTGCCAAAATTTGATTAAAAATGTGGATAGTATGGATAATATTAATATGGAATCTTCTTCTAATTATCATGCATCTGCTACTAAACACTTTGAGGAAGAAAAATCTCCTAAGATGCAAAAGAAAAAATAAAAAAAGAAAAACGGGAAAGCTCCATTACCGGATACACCTCGTTTGATTATTTAGAATATTAAGGGGATTAGGGGGGTTGATTCCAAAACTCAGGTTAGGAACCTTTGTCGTATTCATAATATTCATATGCTGGTGCTTTTGGAACCTTTTATTAGTTTTGATAATGTTGCATCTATGATCAAGCGTTTGGGTTTTGATAATTTCTTTGCTAATTTCTCTAATAAGATTTGGATTATGTGGAAAAACCATGTTAGTATTACGATTATCTTAGATTTTCATCAAGTTGTCCACACTCAAATCTCTTATGCTAATTTTACTTTTAATGCGTCTTTTGTGTATGCTCTTTGTACTAGAATGGGGCGTGTTCCTCTTTGGGAGCACTTAGCTGATTTTTCTCTTACTTTGAATGGTCCTTGGTGTGTGGGAGGTAATTTCAATATCATCTCTAACTCTAATGAAAGGGTTAGGGGTAACCCTCCCAATCACAATGCTATGGATGATTTTAATTAAATGATTGCTAACCGTAATTTATTTGACATTGGTTTCTCGGGTAGTGCCTTTACTTGGAATAGAGCTTCTATGTGGCAAAGACTTGATAGGATCCTTTTTAATAATGAGTGGGTTAGCAATTTTAATATGACTACTGTTCAGCATTTAAGTAGAACGTTATCTGATCATTCCCCACTTCTTATGAATGTTTCTCAAAGTAACTTAAAGGTTTCTACTTCCTTTAGATTTCAAAACATGTGGATTACTCATGATGATTTCTTTAATGTTGTTACTAATAATTGGTCTTCTAATGTGTTTCTTAATAATAATATTAAGGGTATGGCCAGGTTATGGGCTAAGTTAAGCAGGCTTAAATAGACTTTAAGATGGTGGAATAAGGATATCTTTAAAAACATTTTTGATAACATCAAAAAAGCTGAGAAGGATGTGTTGGATTTGGACAAAATTTTGATTGATAATAGTATTAATTTGTCAAATCTGGACAGTGCTAAGCTTCATCTTTTTCATTTACAAAATCAAGAAGAGATTTTCTGAAAACAAAAAGCTGCTTTCAAAATGAATTTAGAGGGGGGTAGGAACACTGCCTTCTTTCATGCTCTTGTTAACCAAAATAGAGTTAAAAACCATATTTATAGAATGGTTGATAATCAGGGAAATGTTTTTGATGCTGAGGAGTTAATTACTTCTTCTGGTGTTGATTTTCTTAAAGATATTTTTAATTGTGCTAAATTAACTAGTCCGATGGTTAATGCTAATGTTATTCCCAAGCTAGTTGGGGATGATGACAATTTCATGCTTATTCAACCTCCTTTGGAGAATGAAATTTGGAATATCATTAAAGAGATGAATGGGGATTCGGTAGCTGGGCCTGATGGGTTTACTACCAAATTTTTTGTTCATGCTTGGGAGGTTATTAAGAATGATGTTATGGATGTTGTTCATGATTTCTTTAAAGGTAATGCTTACCCTAAGTTTTTCTCTTCTACTAATATTGTTCTTATCTCGAAAAAAGATAATCCTACTTATTGGAATGATTTTAGACCTAATAATCTTTGCACTTTTTTTCAACAAATTGGTGGCTAAAATTATTCTTTTAGACGGTCTCTCATTTTACCTAGGATTATTTCTATCAACCAAACTGGCTTTGCGAAAGGTAGAAGTATATTTGATAATATTTTATTGGTCCAAGAGATGGTGCATGATCTTAATGTTAAAGGTAATAGTGGCAATATTATTTTTAAACTTAACATCACTAAGGCTTATGACAAATTGTAGTGGGACTATCTTTACAAAATTTTACATCTAATTGGTTTCAATCGAAACTTCATTAAACTTTTCAAGAATAGTATTGAAACTTGCTTTTTTCTGTTATCATTAATGGTAAGAATCATGGTTTTTTTTCTTCCAAGCATGGCCTGAGGCAAGGGGATCTTTTATCGCCTTCTCTTTTTATTATTGCTATGGAATATCTATCCAGAGATATTGAGAAGCTTTATAGAATTTATCCTATGCTTAATTTTCATACTGTCGGTGGTCTTCCTGTAACTCATCTTAGTTTCGCTGATGACTTTATTCTTTTTGCGAATGCTTCCATTAAAAATGTTAAAATTATTGCTGAGTTTCTTACCTCTTTCCAGAATATTAGTGGTCTCTCAATTAGTAGGGAGAAGAGTAATTTATTACTGGTATCAATGTGAATAGCAACATAATTAGTAGGATCAAAAATGTTTGTGGTTTCAATCAGACTTTGCTTCCTACTAAGTACCTTGGCACGCCATTATTTAAAGGTAGAAAAAAGCTCTTTTAGTTTGAAAATATTTTTACTATATTCCAAAAAAAATTACTTAATTGGTCGTCGAATTTTCTTTCTTTTGGTGGTAGATTGATTTTAATCAAAAGTGTTTTGAACTCTATTCCTATCTTCATTTTTCATATGATGAAACCTCCTTCGTCTGTTTGTTTGCTTATGAAGAAAATGATAAATAAGTTTTTTTAGCGGGCTACTAACAACAAGAACTGTATCAACTGGGCTTCGTGGAATAAAATGTGTGGGAATTACAATGAGGGATTTCTTGGTTGCAAGTCTATTTTGGATACTACTCATGCTTTTTCTCATATACTTTGGTTCTCTTTTAGAGCTAAGAATAGTTTATGGGCTCAATTTATTTTTGCTAAATACTGTAAGAATCTCCATCTTTTGTCCTGCACTTTTAAAGCTTGTGACTCTCTTGTTTGGAAATGTCTTTGTGATATTAAATGGGAAGCGGAGCAGAATATTCAATGGGGTATTGGTAAAGGGGAGATTTCTTTTTGGCAAGATAATTGGTTGGGCTTCGTTTCTATTGATAATTATCTTAACACCCATAACATTGTTAACAGCATAGTGAAGGATTTAATTCAACATGGGGGTTGGGATATTCATAAATTATGAGAGGTTGTCCCCAATGAGATTGTTGAAAAAATTATGCAAATTCCCCTCTCCTATTCTATTTTAACGTGGATATGTATTAAAGGTTATTTGCCGGTAGACAACCTCTTGTGGAAAAAAAGTTTTAGCTTTCCCTCTAAGTGTTAATGTTGTTCTAATACTGAGAGTATTTTTGTGAATGGTGCTATTGCTAGAAGTGTTAGGAAACATTTTTTTAACTTGGCTGGTTTTGACACTTTCAATGTTAATTGTGACTTAGCCGGTATTCTTAAAATGTCGTTTGTTACCAGCAAAGGCCATAGCCAAAATTTAATGCCTATTATTATCATTTGATACCTTTGGAAAGGTAGAAATGATTCTAAGCATAACGAGATCAAAATGTATGCCAATCAGATTATTTCTAATGTGAGGGATAAAATTCTGCAGTTAATTTCGGTTAATCTTATCTCTAATAAACATTTTTTAAATTTTCATATGCTTGCTAATCACTTTGGCGTCATGAATGGCTCTACTAGTGTGAGTAAACCTAGATGTATTGTGAGGTGGGATAAACCTAAGGCTCCGAGTGTTAAATTGAACACGGATGGCTCTGTCAGTGCTACTAATGCTGGTATGGGAGGTATTATTAGAGATCATAACGGTAAGCCTCTGGCTATTTTTTCTAGTCACCTGCTGTCTTGCTCTGTTCTGTCGGCTAAGCATATGGCTTTGCACAAGGGGTTAGAGATCTGTGTGAATTGTGGTTATCAGAGTGTCAACATTGAGGTGGACTCTAAACTTCTTTTACAAGTTATTTCTGGCAATTCTGTGGGGTGTCTTCCGGATTTTTACACTATTAGAAAAATTAATATTCTTCTTGCTACTTTAACCTTTACTACCTCTCATGTTTACCGTGAAGGCAATGCATGTGCTGATTGGCTGGCCAAGTTTGGTGCTCACAGTGGCATTTTTCTGGAACACAATCTGAACAATTTACCTGTTCCTCTTATTGCCATGATTTGTTTGGATAAGCTAGGTCTTCCTTATGTCCGTCATACTTGAGGTTTTGGGTTTTATGCCTGTTCTTGTTTCTGATTTTCTACTGTGTGGGGGGTCGTTGCTTCAACCAATTTACTGGTGGCTGCCTTTAATTTTCTTTGGTAGTTTTATGTTATACTGGGGTGTTCGTGGGTTCTTTTATATGCTTTTTGATTATTTGGGGATGTTCTTGGTTTGCTAGGTCTCATTCCAGCTGACTTTTTATTTTCGATATTTGAAGGGTATTGGTTTGGAGGTGTTTAGATGCTATATATGTTTTGTTTTTAAGCCGAATTATTCTAGGAATTCTACTTATTCGAGCAAGCAGGAGATGTTTTTCAGGGAGTATTATATGAGATATTGGGTGCCTCTTTTGTTTGTGAGTATGGAGGATAGGCTTCAGGTTCTTTTTGTTGAGGATTGGACCGACTATCAGAATTGGAGGGGGTATTGTTTGTTTGCCTATGGTTGGAGGCTTATCTGGGTTATGCTAATTTGGAATATTTCTGTTCTCTATTTTGTTTCTTTTAACTTACTTTTTTGGAGCTCTTTTTGCAGGTCGAGCTGGTCGATTTTTTGGATCCTAAATGCTAGTAAGTTCCTTGCATATTTTCTTCTAGTTCTTTGGAATTTTGGTTTCCTTTTTTGGGTGATGCCTGTTTGCAGCCCTTGCTTTTACTTTTTTCTCTATTGTATTAGTAGGAAAAGGGACCACCGGCATTTATGTTTTATTTTGATCTTTTTTGTAGCTCTTTTGAGCATTAGAAAGCTGGAGGTCCCTTCTAAGGATTTCTGTAACCGTATTTTTAATAACGTGTAGGCCCCTTCTGTGGGTTTTAACCAAAAAAACAATTTGATTATCTAAGAAAACAGAAATTGCGATTGGGTTTTCTCGCGAATCCCAATTTTAACTGGGATCCTGATATTTTTAACCATTTTTCTTCACTAATATTTTTCTTAATTAAGCAACCTTAATGATCCTTGTTAAAATTTTACCTTTTATCAGTTTAGAATAACGATAAATTGGTAGGTGACAACTTGGTTACTGTTGATAATGAGATCAGCAAAAGTTTTTTGTGTGGTCTAATTGCAAATGTGCTATCTCAACATGAAAAAATTATTAGGTTCGGAGTGCGTATCGTCCGCACAAGTACTGGGTACCTAGTGGTACCGAGTGCGGGTACCACTAGGTACCCAATACTTATGCGGACGGTTCTCCCCGTCCGCACTCTGCACCTTTAAATTTTATTTTATTTTTTTGAACCGTGGTGATTCGTCTTTTAAATGAATTTGATGTCCTATTCAGAAACTTTTTATGCATTCAAATATAAATTTTTTTTACTATCAATGAAAAGATACTTCTTCCATTTTAAGAAATTAATTATTTTGATTTATTGTAGAGATTTTTCTCTGTTTTACTGTTTATCCTTTTAAGGAATTTCTTGGAACGTGCAATCTTATTAGTTTTTTTTTTTTTAATATATCGAAGAAAGCGGAGTGCCATCAACTTTTGTTTTAAGAAGCTTTTGCTGGGTTATATAATCGAGTAATGTGATGTTTAATTGCTTAGGATTAGTAGAAATACCCAATAATTTTAATGATAAAGACTTGGTTTAAGCGAATTTTTTATTGTTTCTTAAAACTTTTTTTTAGTATAAAAATTTTATTTTTTTTATTATAAAGCTGTTTTAAGAAAAAAAAACCGTCCTAAACCAAATCTAAAACCCCAATTCTGATTGAAATTAAAAAAAAATATTCTATGGCCAACACAGTCTTTGCAATTTTATTATTCATATTTTAGCATATTTCTCTTTAATTCTTCTGCTGCAGTGTCGCAGCTGTTTCCTGATACAATTTGTTTGAATCGTGACTGCTGTAATTCCATGTTGGTTCCATTGAGGAAAGTGGTCCATTAGAATCACTGATGCTCTCAAGCTTTGAATTGTGTGGTCACACGAGGGAGAAGATTTTAATTCCAACCCAATGAGAATAAATTTTTCAATTTGGTTCTGAAGTTCTTGTCATCTCTTTAAAGATAAGTAAAACATATTCAATACAAAAATTATGGTGCTGTCCCCACAAGGTTATTTTTCTTCGAATCTGAACAAATCTACTGCACAATGTAAAAAATATATATGTAGCTGTAATGTCAACTTGGAAATTTACATGTAGATTCTAATAGTACATTGTTTTTGAATCAGAATGTATACGTCATTTCCGTTGGTTTTTTAGTTGGAAGTTTTGACTATCAACTAAGTGGTCTTATATATATGATGTGTGTGAATTTGTCTTAATTGACTAAAATGTTCTCCCAAAAATAAAAAAGAAAACAGGATATGTGGTCCCTCAACGTTACTGCCAGTTCTAAATTGTGAGATCTTTTAAGCCAGAAGAACTGAAAAATCTTCCATTCAGATTTGGAGAAATAATCAAACTGTGATACTTTAATGGCAGTATTAAAATCATTCAGCTAAGAGTGCTAATCCAATTGTCGTTATTTGAAGGGTTCAAATCTAAGTAGCACTCACAGATATAATTTAATGTTAACAGTCAGATATGTGATAAGAACAATTTGGAGGTTAGAAGTATTTCATAAAATGGAATGATTTAACTTAATGCAACAATAAAAAAAAAAATTTCAACTTTTTAGACGAACAAGTTCAGAATGTAGTAGTACTTTTCAGATGTAATTCAATGCAATAATCATATGGGTGTAATCAAGGTTTTATTTGGGACAGCTTTAAAAAAAAAAATCTCAACTTTTTTTTTGTTTTTTTACTTTAAGGAGACTTTTGTAACAAAAATTAGATATATAAATCAGTAAGAAAATTGTCCGAAATGAGGCATAAGTAGAGAACTAAAAAAACAAAAAAGAAACTTTGTGGTCGTCAAGATTGATGAAATGGATTATGATTTTGGCTTCGTTTGGGACAGCTTTTTGCTGTTTTCTAATACAAAAGTTTTTAAATTTTAAAATTTTGTACTAAAAAACCGTTTTAGAATGCAATAAGAAAGCAGTCCCAAACGAAGCCTATATTTGATTACCACCAAATATAGTGCTCAAATTTTGTGCTAGATTCAGACATGGTAACACCATGTTCTCTATTTTCCAGCATTGTGACAACACCAAGGGTAGTGCTACAACTCAACAAAGTACCATTACACCCAACATTTAGCACCACTACACTAGAGCCTCTAGAAAATGAGTGCTAGAGCACCGCGCCTTGCAACGTCTCATTGCCAAAATTCATATTCAAGCATTACAGTGCTCAAATTTTGAAGCACTGTGTTGGAGCAGTTACCAACATAAGGAACAGCATCACTCATCCATAAAACACACTATTTTAATCATTAACTATGCCAAGTTAGCTAGCACCGTGATAGAGCCAACATACAACGCCAAGATGCTAATTTATGTTGTACTACCACAATGCCACCTTACAAATCCTCGCAGGGTTTGAACCCAACCATGTACTTATTATAAATAGTTTTTTAGTTCTGTTACTTAGAGACTTTTATCACTTAAGAAAAATTTGATAATTTTAAATGTGTTTCATTAGTTCCCCATTAGAGTAAAGTCTAAGGGTGGCTTGGGAAGTGCACAATACTGACATTAAGGAGATCTTAGCCTTTTTATGTAAGAAACTCTATGGTTGGAAGAAGGATTTTAGAGGATATCATTTGATCCATCCAAGTGAAAATTTCTTTATTACTTCTCTTGTATCAAATATTTTAATGAATTAAATAAAAATGAGTTTGCTTGTTGAATCTTTGATGTCTTCTAATTCTCTAATTTTTGGTTGATTATATAAAAAGCATAGCAACTATTAATATAAACTCTTGTGCATTGAGTGATATAATGATATTTTTAATATCTGTCGCTCTTCATTTAATGCATACAATATCCATGTGTGTAGTTAATATATTGTACAATGTATAGCCTCGATGGATAAATGCTGAAATAGTTAAGAATATTTAAATGAAATGTTCGTATACCTAGACATATGATATTTAATATTCTAGGTTTTGGAGATAGAAAAAAGTAGGAAGTCCATAAACCTTTCTTTTCAGTGCTACAAGCTCAACATAGATCTAGGAATGCATATGCTCTGACCCGCATCTAAAAATTGAGAGTCTTATTAGGAATACTATATTATTTACATACATTAGTTGAAAAATCTTTATTTCGTAATTATCAAAATCTCCATGAAAGTTTTTCGTTTAGTGACAAAAATTCAAAAACATCATTTAATTAAATATTGCCTAAATTAATCCTGTAATTTAAGGGATGATTATGGATTAATTGATCCAGACAAATCATACATGACAATTCGTACAGTACTACCCAATTCCTCCATGGGATAATAAGTTTTGTCACCAATTATATGAGATGATAATCAAAGTCATTTAAAGTAGTTATACTTAACGATGATCTAAATTGTCCTTGATGATTAGCTCAATTCTTTGAACTGATCGTACAAAATCAAGCCCTTCGTATAGTACTAACAGGAGTACTTTGAACCAATTGTAGTAGATAATCCATGATTACATTGCATTATAAGAGTCACATAATTTATATATAGGGCTTCATATGAGGCCATATACTTAATTTATCTCATTGACTTATTTTATAGTTTTTGGCTAATGAGTACTCTCGATAGGGAGCTTTGAGAAGAAGATCAAGGAGAGCTTTGGGAAGAAAGGAAGTGCTTTTGTGTGAGGTAGATGCTCCAAGAAGGTGTCTTGCCTTGTTCCTCTAAGTGTCTGTCTAGGTTTCAAGGGTGGCTCTGGAAAGAAATTCTTAAGCCCAAGGACGTGATTCTTTATAATCTCCAGAAGGTTGAGAAAGGAGTTCAAGGTTTTATACCTTCTCTAGGAAGGAGAAAATGATTTCAAGTCCTTTGACATCACTTGTAGGGTGAAAAAAGCTTTAATCTATATGTCGCATCGGGTTTGGTGGAAGTTATTTGTGTAAGGACTTCTCTACCATGTTATGGGGGCGAAAAGAGAAACTCTTTAGTGATAGTGCAATACTCAGAGTTGAGAACTTCGACGAATAGACATAGGTTATTATTTGAGTAAACCACTATAAATTTCTAATGTGTTTGTTATAATTTTTTATTCTCACATTTTTTTATTTTTGCATTTTAATTTTGTTATATCAGCTTGGTGATAATCATGATCAATGCTTCATTCTACTGATTAGAATATCATCACCATTATTTTGATGTTTTAGTAAATTTTTTTTGCCTTTGTATTAAGTGATAATTATTGTTACTTATTTTTCAAATACTGAAAATCAAAAAAATTCATTTTTATTTTTGAAGTAAGCATTTAGTTTTTAATTTCTCTAATTCACCCCCTTCTTAGTGTGCCTAGGGACAAGTTTACTTATGCTTAATATCCTTATAGAGCACTACTCAATAATAGTATTTTAGAAAACATAGAGGAAAATGGTCCATCACATATTTTGAAAATAAGAACACCGTAGAAGGTTACTCTATTACATGTCCACCTTTTTTTGAAATCATACAATTTGATTCATGAAAATATGCAATTCTACTTTCTTTAAATCTATAAATTTTCACATGTGATTTTTAGTACAAGAGGGTTATTCTATACTATCTCATTTTATGAATTGCATTAAAAATGAGTTGTCGTTTATTTAATGGAGTAATGAGGATAGAGACTTAGCTCAATTGAATGCTAAGTGTTTGAACTATTTTTTCTATGTTCTTAAGTCAGAATATTATATGAGAGTCTCTATCTATACCCTAAAGAAATCTGAGAAAAGTTATGTATCACGTGTGAGGGAAGCAGTGAGGTTAAACAATCTAAGTTGACAATCTATTGCATGATTATAAACACTTTTGAATGAAATCAAGCCAAATAATTTCAGACATATACACTAGGTATACGCATATTAACATCTTTGCATGCTTTAGTAAGAGAGCTTTCCCACTTTGAGAATACAAAAAAAAAAAAAATTCTTAGATATGCCTAGTAACTATGATGTTAAAGTTATCACCATTTGTGAATAAAAAAGATCTTAACGTTTATTATATAGATAACTTATTAGGCTCACTCATTATTTCTGAGTAATGTGTCAGTCAAAGATTCTAGAATACATAAGACAAGAAGAAGTATAAAGTGGTATCACTAAATGCAAATGAGTTATAAAGTGCTAATTATGTTACTGAAGGAGAGGATGACATAACACTGATGATAAGACAAGTTAAATGTTTCATAAGAAGAAAACAAAAGCATCATTAATAGTGAACTAAAGGTAAATCAAATAAGGTTTCTATGGATTCTTTTAATATTATTTATTTTGGTTGCAAGAAGTTGGGGCACTTGAGGACAGAATGCCCCAACCCAAAAGCTCACATGATCATGGAGAAGGGTGAAGAAAGGGTAATGTTTAATAAGATCATATAACAAACTAAGAAGGCCTTTTGTGCAGAATCCACTTCATATTCATTAGAAAAATAAGTAGAAGATGAGGTAACTAATCTATTCATTATGGAAAATAGTAATCTCAATCATTTTAATCAAGAGTTATGTGAGCTTTATTATGATGAGTTATTTAATGTTTAGAAAAAAATCGCAATGCATATAGGAAGCTCAACAAAATATATGCTAGTTTAAACTGTGATTTCTTAAATTTGCAAAAAGAATATGAGTGCCTTAGATTAGATAATTCTGCATTAGATAAGGATCATATGTCTTTACTTGATTAATATGATGAACTAAACAAGAAGAATATTGATCAAACTAATGCGCATGAATTCTTGATATCAAAGAATATTGAATTGGAAGGATCATTTAAGGAATTAGAAGCACTTGTATGTCAATTAGATAATAGTGAGCATGCATTAAATATAGAAGTGTCAAGCTTTGAAAGCACTAATAAGTTCCTAAGAGAAAAAGTTAATGCACTTCAAAATAACAAACCATCACTTGAATTAATACAGTGACATAGCTTATCATTATAACATGCATCATATACCCCTAAGAGGAGGCACCATAACCCATGTATATTAATAAAAACCTTCTTAGGCGTTAGGTGTCTTTTTTATGAAATGATAGGTCATATAGCCCACACTTGCCCTGTCTAACATAGGACACATCTAGTTTGTATGCCAAAATTATATGCATCACATCATAACATCCATACATCTTATTCATCAAAGCATAAGGTGGAACTTAAACTCACTTGGGTTCCAAAAACTATGGTTTGAATGAATTTATAAGAATGCTATTACAAAAGGCCTAGTGAGAGCATGTGGTACCTAGATAGTAGATGCTCAAGACACGTGACTAGAGATGTGAAGAAATTCATCATGCTGGAGGCCACAGTAGGATGCAAGGTAATACTTGGAGATATTACCACCAAAAATAGTGGTATGGTAGGTATGATTCATAATTCAAATAATTTCATTGTTGAAATTTTTTACAAGTAAATGGCTTGAAACATAATCTGCTTAGTATTAGCCAAATGTGTGAGAAAAGTTCTCATATTAAAGTTTTATCTATTAGTTGTGTGATTAGTTTGAATGGGAATACTACTTTAGAAAGAAATATAATTAACAATGTTTACATGCTTGATTTGAACTATTTTGAATTTACTAATTCTCCTTGCTTGAAAATAATTATTGTTGAATACTAGCTATGGCATAGGAGACTTTTCCATGCAAGTGTGAAAACTATTAGGAAAATAATCCATAAGGACCTAGTTAGAGGCATACCCAAATTAGACTTTTCTAAGGACTATCTACGTGATGCATGTCAATTAGGAAAATAAATTAAAACATCTTTTAATCAAGGACATCATTACCTGTAAACTCTTAGAAGTCATTCACATGGATTTGTTTGGACTGGTTAGCACAGTTAGCTTAGGTGGAAAAGTATATAGATATGTGATTGTTTATGATTACTCAAGGTTTACTTTTTTTTTTTGAATAATGCAAACTTGCATAAAAATAAAAGAAGCCTAGATACAATCTAGTGTGGGATAGCAAAACTATCACATTCTTCTTTTAGTAATTTAACAAAAGAAGAAGGAAGATTGCTCTCAATAAACAAATCCCAAAAAAAATCATAAGAACAAGCTAAGTTAGCACAGTAATCCGCTAACTTATTACAACTACGATTAATGAAAGAAAACATTATTGTACTCACTAAAAAGGATAAATCTTCATCTTCCAAGCTCCAAACCTTCTTCTTTGGTAAGCTATACAAGTTCTGAAGAAAAAGGATAACATTCTTATTATCACCTTCTCCAATAATGCCTTTGAACATCTTGAAGTCTTCCTTTCAATACTTCTTTAAGAGATTAAAATGCTAACAACTCAAGTTGAGCAATGTCTCAATGCATTTTTCCAAATCCAAATGCTAAAACAAATCTAACTTTACAATCTCTCACAATACCTCCAATGCCTGCTTCATAATTTCATTTAATAGAAGCATCAAAGTTTATTTTATCCCAATCGGGTGGAGGGGGTTGTACTTTATCTATATACAGTCCAAAGGACTGATCAGCAACCCAGTGATCCGAAATGGGTAAACTTTGTTTAACAGAACCAAGAAAGGCGAGAGTAGAAACTGTAATCATCACGTTGTTGACTTCAGAATTACCATTCTTCAACTTGTTCCTATTATTCCAAACAAACCACAAAAGAGTAAAATAGATCCTAACCAACATCATATTTGAATCCTTCAATCTAATAAGACCAAACAAATAGTCCTCCCAATTCCTGAAATCTGGAACCCCCAACTTCTAAGAACATGAATTACCTTTAAAAGCTTACAACTTCTAGAAGAGACATGGTTTACATCTTCTATTTCACCACACCTGATTGGACACAAATAAGTATCCGACAGCCTCCTTCTGTGCAAAAAAAAATCAGTTGGTAATGCACCCTTCGAATGCTGCCAAATGTAAACTTCCACTCGAGCATTAAGTTTCAGTTTGTATATCCAAGATATCTGAATGTCTTCCTGCACATCTTTGTATTCAAGTTCCATTAATAAACCTGATAGAGATTTCCCAATCATTTTAAGCTTTAGCTCCATACAATCACTTCGAGAATTTTGAAAAATATGCACTTCAGAAATTATTCTCAGCAACTCTTCATCAAAAAACAATCTAAGTTTATCAACGTCCCATCTTCCATCTTGAATGAAGAAGTCAAGAGTTATGTTTTCATCATCAAAAGTTCCAACAAACGTTGGCCATTTGAGTAAACTCAAATAAAAAATCCAAGCATCCTTCAAAACATTGATATTGGATCCATCCCCAACCCTCCACCTTACAAAAATTTTAAGAGCTTTCCATCCGCTAGATATGATCTTCCATGATTAAGAACCACCTCTAGAATTCCCATTATCCCACCATTTATCACCATACTTGGACAATAAATTTTTGCTCAACAAAGTTTCTGGTTTATCAAAAAGTTTCCAAGCAAACTTTGCTCTTAAAGCATCTCTTCTAGAAATAACTGATTGAACTCCCAACCTCCATACTGTTTTTGCTTTACAAAATAAATCCAAAGGCACATAATGTAACCCATGAATTCCATCACTTCTATTCCAAATGAAATCTCTACACAACTTTTCAAACTCCTTCAAAGTTCTCAAAGGAATAAGAGAATGCATCATGAGAAAAATAGGAAGAGAAAGATAGAATGTTTTCACCAAAACCAGTCTACCAGCAAGAGAGATATACCTGTTTCCCAAAGCATTAAGCTTTTAAATGGACTTATCCAGTAGCTTTTGGAAATAGGGCTTTATCAATCTTCTCATAGCAGTCTTTACTCCCAAGTAATCAATTTCTCCCACCAATCTGACTCACAGAATTTTTGAGATCAGATTTCTTTTCCTCCTTAACACTAAGTTGCCGCACATCACGTAGGATTTTTAAAAATTGATTCTTTGACAAATCCAAGAACAGTAGTCTTCAATAATGCTTTTAACCTTCATCACCTTCCTCACTTCAGCTTCAACAAAAAACAAGACATCATCCGTGAATAGGAGATGAGAAATCTTCTAAGATTTGGAAGAAATTTTAATGCCCACATCCAAACCTCTACTTGAAAAGACATTTGTTAAAAGTTGTGAGCACAAAATAAATAAAAATAAAGAGAGTGGACACCCCAGCCAGAATCCACTTCACCCTTCAATCTAATTGGAATTAGAACAATTAATCCTAATGGAAAATCTGGGATCTGATACACACTCCATAACCAATTTAACAAATTTGAATGTGAATCCCAAATATAGCATCACCTTCTCAAGCGTTACCCAACTCATACTATTATATGCCTGCTCCATGTCTACTTTAATGGATAAAAAGTCATTGCTTTCCTTGTAATGTCTTAATTTGTTAAACACCTCTTGAGCCAATAAAATGTGATCCGAGATCGATCTCCCCTTCACAAAGCCACCTGTTCTTTAGAAATAATCTTTGGAATGTTCTCCACCATTCTATTCAACAATACCTTAGCCACAATTTTGTAGATTAAATTACATAAACTGATTGGATGAAAAGCAGCATGAGAAACCGGTTTGAAGTCTTGGGAATCAACACAATCATAGTATCTTTCCATTCTTTGCACATCATACTTGTAGAAAAAAACATTCTAACTGCTCTACAAACATTCTCCCTGATGATGCTCCAAAAAGATTATAAAAGGAGTAAGTAATCTAGTCAAAACCTAGAGCTTTGTTATTACTCAGCTTCATAACAACCTCCTCTATTTCAAACATAGAAAGCTCCCTGTCAAACCAAAAATTATCAGTCGGTTCCAAAACCATCCACGGTTTAAGCCAATTTTCTAAACAGCACATCCTATTCTTCCATTTATTATGGAAGAATTTGAAGAACACCTCTTCCACCTCCTTTGGATCTTCAGCCATATTCCCATCTTCATTCCTTATATGAGAAATCGAATTAGCATTCCTCCTTACATTGGCAAAAGAAAGAAAAAACTTTGTGTTAGAATCACCATCTTCAATCCACTTTACTTTGGCTCTTTGTCTCCACCATGTATTTAAGCAATTTAGGATGACATTCAGTTCTTTGACTTTAGCTCTAAGCAACCATAATTTATCTTCATCCAACCAGCCCAATCTAGCTTCTTCCTCTTGAATTTACAAAATTTCAGCCTTCAATCTTTCTTTTTCTTTTGAGAATTCTTTTAACTTAAACTTGCTCCAATAAAACAAGTCCTTCATAGTCCTATTGCATTTCTTATTAAGGATTTCCATATCATTCCCCAAATACGTTTTCTTCCACCCCTTAGAGACAATATGAGCATATGTATTGAAAGTTAACCAAGCATCTTCAAACTTAATGCACCTACTCCCACATGAGACCGATTCAAATACCTTCAGCACAATAGGACTATGGTCTGGAGCCACTCTGGCTAGGAGTCTCACAATAGCAATTTGAATCTTATTGATGGCCAATGAATTGAGAATACTCCTATCCTACCTTTCGAGTATCCTCCCTCCTCCCACTTTGTTGTTGCACCAAGTGAACCTTGGGCCAACGAACCCAACATCATGATAATCATTATCATTAATAAAATTTATCATATCCATTGGACCTTGAGACAAAACAAACTTTCTCCCACCCTTCTTGTCATCTTGGGCCAAAATACAATTGAAATCCCCTCTAATAACAGAAGGAATTTTCCTCTGAGAGTGCTCCTGAACACACTCTGAAAGCGATCTTCTCTTACAAGCCTCCTTACTACCTTAAACAGTGGTAATCCTCCACACTCCCTTAATGAAGACATTAAGATCCCCTATAGCACATTGATCCAATGTCTTTACCACTAAAAAGGATGCCAAATCCAATCTCCAAAGAATCATAATTCCATCTGAAAGCCCTTCTGAGGGAAGAAGGAAAAGATCCCTAGCAGGACCCATCATTCTAACAAAAGAGACTCTATCAAAAAAATTGATCTTAGTCTCTACCAAACCCACAAAAAAATTTTAAAATCTTTAATAATTTCCTTCATATAGAGAGAGGCCTCTCTCTTCTTGGCCCTTCTACAATTCCAAAAAGCAATAGATTCCATTTAAAGAATTTTGGGGAATAGCGGGAATAGCCCCCATCTTTTCTCTTGTTAACCCCCTCAAGAATTCTGCCACATGGAACATTTTTAAAAGGCTCTAAGGCCTTAAGCTCTTTAGCAAGCTTACACTTAAACACTTCCCCATTAGAGCCAATACCCTTTTCCTTTTCCAGACTACACAACTTTCCCCTACTGTTATTTATCCTTTTACTTTTAGCAAAGATTCCCCCTCCAGCAGCCATCTTTTCTTCACCTTGAATACCACAAGAAGCAGAATTTGAATTAATCAATTCAACACCTTCTCCTTCCATCTCCACCCCATTCAACACTTCAAACATATTCATATTAGCTGAGATAAAGGATTTATCAATAGAAAAAGACATACCAACAACTTCAACTGCATTCTCTATTTTATCAGAGCTTTTCACCACATCATCCTCTAAGGAAATAGGTTGAGACCCGAGAGCAAGCATTTCTTGTTCAACACATATTTCCCCCTCTTCTGGAAGATTATCCTCAGTAATAGGATCCAATTCCACAACTGCAGCCAAGTTTTGTACAACTCTTTTTACTTCAGCATTCTCACGAAGAATTTCTTTAGTCTTTTTCTATTATTTTTTATTAACCTTCAGTTTTTCCTTTATCAGAGCAGGTCTTCTATTATTCTTCCTATTAAACATGATCCATCATCCATAGTTAGAGTCAATATCCTCCTCTTGAATTTTTCCCACCTCCTTAACATTCTTAGAATTTCCTTCATCATCAATCTGATAAAATTCAACAGATTTCCTTGATTTGCAATTAGTTTTCACATGACCTATCATTCCACAATCATAATGAAATGTGGATATTTTCTCATACTCAAACATCTAAAAAAACCTCCCGGATATGCTCTCCACCCATACTTCTAGTGAAAGACGTAAATCAAGCTTAACTCTTATACAAACTCTTATAAATTCCCTTTTCCCCCACTGAAACATGTTTCCATCCATCATTAAAGGTTTGCCGATCATGGAAGAAATTCTTGCCACATTAACCTCATCCCAATATTACAAAGGTAAGTGAGGCATCCTAATCCAAATAGGATAGGATAATCCCTTCAATGATAGGGGTGAAGACTCTGCCGTACACTTCTCCATTCCCACAATGTGTCCATTGATAAACAAAGGCCCTCCTGATAGAATACCTTCCATCATCTCCGTAGAAACAAAGGAACATAAAAACCATCCTTTTCCAAGGGTTATGAAATGGAAATTCCCAAACTATTTCCATTGATGTCTCACTTCCCAAGCTACAATATGAGGTGGTATTTCCTTCCCAAACACCTTAATAACACGGGAGTTTTTCAGCTTGCTAGAATACAGAATTTCAACATCTTCCCTCATTTTAACTGCCTTACAATCTTCCATTAACACCAAATCCTCCTTTTTGAAATTCAATTGGATGTAAGGCTTTTTCTTCCACGGATTGCCTTCCATCTCATTCACAATTCTTGTAGGCATTACCACATTTACCTTATCCACAACACCATTCATTTGCGCTTCAAAATAATCATTGAAATGAAGATTTGTGTTAACATGGATATGAGAATTCATTTTTATCCTAAGGACATGTCCTGAGATTGCATTTGAATTTCCAAACTTTTTTAACAAATATTTTCATTTCAGACGATGTCGCTGCCAGGTCAGACAAATCCTTTTATGAAGATTTCTTGGCTAACCGAGGAGTTACAACATATACCTCTTTAGCAATGGCCTTAACCTTACCTTCAACATAAAATTTCTTCTCAGGGACCTCCATAATATTATCTTTAATCATCTACGGACCTCCGGCACATTTGAACGCAAGATCCAAATTATTTTGTTGTATACCAGCATTCCGGCGATTGACTTCATCCAATTTTTGATTCAGGACTCCTCCATCTTCATTACCCCTCAATGCCGCTGTTGAAGATGGTCAGCGGCCCTCCACCACCATCTCTTATGTCAACACCTCAGAAAAAGAACCAAAAATTCATAATTTTGAACTTTCTCTCTCTAAAAAACTTGAGCTTCTCTCTCTACCAGAACTTAAGTGGCATTGAGGTTACTCAAGGTTTACTTGGATGAGGTTTTTATAACATAAAAGTAAATCATTCGTGGAGTTTAGAACATTATCCATATGAACACAAAAAATATTAGGTTGCTAAATTTTAACCATTCATAGTGATAATGGTGAGGAATTTAAAAATAATAAATTCTAATCATATTGTATGGTGAAAAGTCTCTATAGGTTGTTAGACCTAATGCAATTATCCCAAGGCTAACCAAGAGGAGGGGGTTTGAATTGGTTATTTTAAAATCATTTGGAAATAAAATCATTTTCTAATCTTTTGCACAAAGAAATTTTTTTAATCAATCTAAAAATTTTCAACTACAAAAATTTAAATACGCAGAAAAGTAAAAATGCTTTAAAATAGAAAAATAAAAATTTATAGTGGTTCTATACAACTAGACCTACGTGCACTTCTTGAAGACTCCCTCTTCTTTTTTTTTTTTTTTTGAGAAAAGCATTCATCTGCATTAATTACTAGAAAAAAATACAAACTACCAACTATTAGCATCAGATTCCTCTTTTAACAATCTAACAAAAGAAGGAGGAACCTTATTCAAACTAATGTCTTCTCAAATAAAAGAGCTAAAGATAGCAAAGTTAGCATATAAATCCACTAACTTATTACATTCGCTATCTATATAATTGAAAATGATATAATTGAAATCCTTGATAAAAAAAAGTCTCCCAACTCCTGGCCGTCCCTCCTAACAGCATCTTGGATAAATTTGAAGATATTTTTGTTGTCACTTTAAATTAAAAGACCTTTATAACATAACATCCAATCTTTTATATCAACTTTGATAGCTTGAATAGCTAAAAGCTCCAATCGAGATAAATCCCAATGATGATAAGCGTGTCCAAATGCCAGCAAAAATATGCCCTTATGGAATTGAAAACCCCACCAATCCCTACTTTATAATAAGGTAATAATGATGCATCCACGTTAACTTTGATCCAATCAGGTGGAGGAGGATTCCAAAAATTTACCAATAGCTTAGGCTGATTAGCATCCTAGTGGATCGAGTTACAATAATTAGAAGAAGCTAAAATAGTAGCATAACTTACAAAATTAACCACAATCACCAATGAACTTCCCTCAATGCCTCTATTAACTAGCTCATTCCTAGAAGAAGAAAATAGTATTACAAAATAGGTTAACTAACAAAAAATTTTGAGAATCCATCCACCTGTAGCGATCTTCAAATGAACTGAATTTTAGTATTTGAAATCCCCATCTATTTAAATGTTGAACAGCCTCCTTCAATTTCATGCATTTGGTTACCACATGTTCAACATCTTCAACTTCATCAGAGCTCCTTGGACATCTATTATTCCCTTCCAATCTCCTATATGATAAGAATTGGTTGATAGGAATAGCATTGTGGAAAATTCTCCACCAAAATGTCTCCACCTGAGGGATAATCCTAGCCTTTTCATCCAATTCCAATTTTGAAAACCAGGATGATCTTGTTTCAATGCTTACATAGCCATAGCAGCAATCGATTTGGAAAAATATTTGATGAATAAGCTCCATCTTATCTTTAGAGAGATCCATTAAAATCTCAATTTTTCTAATGAGATCTACAAGCTCCTTCCCAAAGAATTAGTTCAGTTCACTTACATCCCAGCTCCCATGTGATATGAACCTATCCACTATTGTGCCATTATTATCTTGGGACAGCATAAACATCGACCATTTGTTTATACTCTTATCCATAATCCAAGTGTATTTGAAGGGATCAATAGATTCACCATTAATAATGCTCCATCTAAAAATTTGTTTAAGGAATCTTCCTCCATCAGAAATCAATTTCTAAGCAATTTAACCTATCTTCTTTGTACCATCATCCTCACACAGGGATTGATATTTCTGATAGAGAATATATTGCAATAATGAATTTTTGTTTTGAACGTAATTCTAAGCAAGCTTAGCCCTTAGTGGTCCAACTTTGTTTGAACAAGAGTGAAATCCTTGTCCTCTATAATTCAATGTCTATCGCATCCAATCCCACTTAAACATAATGGAGTCTAGCTTCTCCACCACTTTTGTTCCAAATGAAGCTTCTACAAACTTATCCATTTCATCAAAAACACCTTTAAGTACTAATGATATCGTAGAATGAAAAGTAGGGTAAGAGAGAAAAATTGATTTAGGTAGCGTGATACTGCCAGTTAAAGAGATGAATTTACCACCCCAAATATTCAGCATCCTCAAGACTTTATCAATGATGAATTGAAAATCTTCTCTTACTAGCCTTCTTAAAGCAATTTTAACTCCTAAATAGTAGAATTCTTTAACCTGTTTAAAGCCTATAATACGGGAAATGGCTTTCATTCTCCTATTTCTTACTACTTTTCCAAACAAAACTCATGATTTACTATTGTTTACCTTCTGACCAATCCAACCAAAAAAGTCCATTAACATGCCTTTGATCTCCTTTACCACCTTCAAACTGGCTTCAGAAGAAATAATTAGATTGTCTACATAGAGCAAGTGAAATATCTTCAAATCACTTGGAAAAATATGAGTTCCAATAGTAACACTCCTTTGTACAAAGCAATTGATAAGAGTTGAGAGAAAAGAATAAACAAAAATGGTGAAAGAGGACAACCTAGTCGAAAACTACTACTACCCTTGATCTAATTTGAAAGATTGCCAAAAATCAATAAAGAGAAAGTAGGATCTTGAACACATTCCATAATTAAGTTGGAAAACCAAAATAATCTAAGGCGTTACCCAAAGTAGGCCAGCCCATAGAGTCATAGGCTTGATCCATATAAATTTTGAAAGAGACCAAACCTTTAGCCAATTTAGAATATCTCAACTTATGAAAAACTTCATGTGCTACAAGAACATGATCAAACAGTGTCCTTCCTTTTAGAAAGGCCACTTGCTCTTCTGAAACCAACTTTGGAATAATAACCAGCAATTTGTTCAGAAGCACATTTGCCATTACTTTATAAACAGTTTTGCAAATACTAATGGGTCTAAAATTTGAAGGAGACATGGGATAACTCACCTTGGGGATCAGCATAATAATTGTCTCTTTCCAATCCTTACACATTTCTACCGAGCAAAAGAAACGATTAATAGCATTTCAGAAGTCTTCTGTAATGATGGCCCAATAAGATTTAATAAAAGAGCAAGAAATACCATAATTTCCATGAGTAGTGTTCCCACCAACCTGCATGATCAGGGTCTCCACTTCCTCTAAGTAAAATTCTTTGTTTAACATGTTAATATATTCTTCATCCAAGCATTTCCAAAGGGACGACCAATCATTCAATGAGCAGCTTCTTTCTTTCCACTTCTCCTTAAAAAATAAAAACAAGACATCTTCGATTTGATGTTGATCCTCCACACAAAGTCTTTCTTCATTTTTAATTTTGAAAATGAAATTAGAATTCCTCCTTGCACTAGCAAAAACTTGGAAAACTTGGAATTCCTATCACCCTCAAACAATCATTTGAATTTTGCATGTTGTTTCCACCACGTATTCAGGCAAGCTAAAGTAGAATTCAGCTCACAAACTTTAGGCTTTAGAGACCAGCAATCCTCAGGCGAAAGGAACCCAAACATCGCTTCCTTTGCTTGAAGCTCCAAGATATCCTTTTTAAGGCTTTCCTTACAAAGGTTTAAGTTTTTCATTTTGGCTATACTCCAATAAAATAAGGCCTTTAAGGTTCTTCCCATCTTATAGTTAAGAGTTTGAGAAGGACTCCCAAAAGTATTCTTCCTCCATGCCTCCCTCACCATTGAAGAACATGACGGGATAGAAGCCCAAATATCTTCAAATTTGATAATTCTCTTGGACAAAGGGCCGAACTCCAATAGATTTAAGAGAATTGGGCAATGGTCCGATGCTACTTTAGCAAAATGCCTAACCTCCATATAATGAGAAGAGCTAATAGCAGTGAAGTTTACAAAGCATCTGTATAGCCTTTAAAGAATCCGTTTAGTCCCAAATTTATTATTACACCATGTAAATTTTGTCCCAACACATCCAACCTCATGAAAATCATTACAAGTAAAAAAGGACTTCATCTCTTTAGGTCCTTGGGAAAAAAATAATTCTTTTCCCTCCCCTTTTATCCTCTTTAGAAAGCAAACAATTGAAGTCTCCCCCCCCCCCACCATCATAGGCATTTCTTTGTAAGAGAATAATTACAACTTCTCCTAAAGCACCCTCCTTCTATATACATCCTTACTCCCATAAATAGTAGCCAATCTTCATCTACCTTTATTGAGAACATCTAACTCTCCAATAATCAATTAGGGAGAAGAATCCAAAACTTTAAAAGAAGCCATTCTATACTTCCACAATACCAAAATACCTCCTAACAAGCCTTCAAAAGGAATTTGAAAGTATTCCCACTCAGTACCAATCAACGAATTGACATCCTTTCTTTCTATAAATGTCAATTTAGTTTCAATCAACCCCATAAAAAAATCCCATGATCCCAATCTCCTTAAAATATAAAGAAGCTTTCTTCTTCTTAGCTCCTTTACAATTCCAAAAAGCTATAGAAGACATCATTGAACAAGAGGGGAAGAGATCCCCACCTTTTCCTTTTGATTACCATCCTTTTTCCTACTTCTAGGAGCCAATTTGATCGGCCCCAATCCCTTAAGTTGTTTTGAACCTTTCATCTTGACATTAGAAGAACCACCTTCTTTAAGTCACATTTCAACTTTCATTACATTAGGCCCTTTATCCATAGAATCAAGCTCAACTTATTTACTGTTAACAGAACCATCAAGATACATCATCTCATCCTTCTCTATACAAACAATTGCTCCTTCCTCAACAACTTGACTTAATACATCAAATTTGTTAACATTATTATAAATATTACAGGGTTCCGAGAGAATACCTTTTCTAATTTTCAAGTAAGGAATACTAAATGATCTATTCTGGATTTTAGAAAAGTCTGATCTTGCAGTAGCATTCGTCTCTTTAGATAGAGAATATAGCTTAGAACAATCTTTATCCGTTTTAGTAATGTCTTTAGCCATTTTAGCAGCAATCTGATCACTTTGATCAGCAGAGATTTTCAAATATCCATTCACCTAAGCAGCATCCTCCTTCAAACATCTTGACCAAGTCTTCTTGAAGCATGAAATCCCAAACCTCTAGTTCCCATAGTTGACATGAACCCAAGGTCCATATCCTTCTTTGCTAGCATCAGCCCCTTAATCTGCCATCCTTTTAACAACTTTAGGATTCTCCTTATCAACTTGATTGACATTTCTAACTAGATTATCCATTTAGTTAGAACAAGATTAGCCTCTAAACCAATTTCCATAAAATTCTTTTTAAAATGTCCTATCTTGTCACAGTTAAAGGAAAAGTTAGAAATCCTTTCATTCTCATTTTTTTGGAAGAATTTACCTGAACTTCCCTCCACGTAAACTCAACGACAACTTGCCATCTAGCTTTGTACAGAAACAAATTCTTGCAAATTCTCTTCTCCCCCATTGGAATATATTTCCATCAATTAGATATGGAGTGACAACCATAGATGCAATCCTGCATACGTTTATCTCATCCAAACATTATAATGAGAGGTTAGGAATCCTAATCCATACAGGTGTCATTAAACTATTTAATGTGGTAGGCAAAAAGGAAGGTGTCCATCTATCCATTCCAATGATATGTCCATTGACATACCAAGGACCACTAGAAAGAACTACCTCCATAGGACCCAATTCTTCAAAATCACATAGAACCCACCTCATTCTAAGCATCGTTTGATGAAATCTTCCAAATTGGGACCGTTGCCTCCTCAATTCCATTCCTATAACATGGAATACAACTCTCCAAAAACTTTGATTACCAATGCCTTTTGAAGTTTCTTAGTATTTTTCGGCTTGTTTTGTAGATGCATCTTCATCACAAATCCATTCTCAATTAAATAGTCACCATAATACATATCCATAGCTCTGATATTATAATTTTAGCTCCATGCATTCATCAAAAGCTTGCCCGAATGTTGTTTGGGAACATCTGCCTGATTGGTAATTGTGTTGCAATTGCTCAGATCACCCGAGTCATAATTACACACCTTATCCAGGTTAGAAATTGAAGTATCCAAAATAACATCTTTATTCTATATTTTAGCAACTTATTTGCAGCCAACAGGATATTCCTTAATTATCTCTCCATATGAACTTAAAACCATATTTAATTTAAGATCATCAGCTTCTACTCCTTTGAACCTTCCAATTAGATTGACGTCAACACCACCTTTCAAATAAATTTTTGAGCCAGTTGATAGAGTAGAAGATTTAAGCTCAAATGTGGAATATTGGAGGAATCCATAAACTTTTGGTCTTTTATCCACAATATCCATCAGAACATTCTTACCCTTCCCTGCACATTCAATTAGTTTTTTTTTTAACAAATAATTCACCTTCATTGATGAGCAAAGGCTTAAACCTCATCTTTCTATCATGATCAAACCCATATTTATCATCTCCAAATATAGGCAGAGATGAAATCAGATTTGAACAAGGAAGAAAATGAGCACCATTTGTAGATGAATGGAGAGTGTCAAGAAAACTGCTAGCCGAAGGTGGTTGGTGACCCTTCGTCGCCATCAGAAGAAGCCAGAAAATGCATGAAATAGAAATTCAAAATCGCTTTCTCTCTCTAGAATGAGAGCTTCTATCCCTAGTATAGCTTAACTGTAGTAGTGGTGGTGGCTTCAAAAGTTCTTTGGCCTTTCCACCTCTCAGAAGACTCCTTTAGGTATTGGACAATTACCAAAGACACTATTCTTTTTCTCCCACAGCAAGGTGGAGAAGCCATTACAATTACCCTCTCTTCCACCAATCTCTGGTGCGGAAAAATTCCGTCACCCTTTCACACCCTCTAAGTGTAGGTACAGTATTGTCGTCCTTTCACATCCACCAAGTATAGGTAGAATTTGTTCATCCTTTCAAACTCTCCAAGTATCAGTAAAGTACCATTCTCCAAGTGTCGGTAGAAAACTGGTTTTCTTTAAAGATCTTCTCTTGAGAATCTTCAAATAAGTAATGTAGAGATTCACCATAAATATAAAGAGTATCTCACCTTTGGGTAACCTTGTAAACCCTTCACACTCTCAACTTGTAAGAACTCTCTCTCAAACACTCTCCCAAATCACTCCCACACTTCCTCTCAAATAAATATGAAGAAGTATTTCATCCACAGTCAGTTTATGGGACCTTTAAAATGAAAAGCACAAAAAATCATCCAGAAAACTAAAATTTTTCAATTTGACCATCCATGAACATACAATATGATCGATGATCGTACATATGAAGAATTCAAAATTTACTCATGTGATCTAATATGAACTGATTTTGTACTCTGATTGACCTGGGTACAAACTTTAACATACAATACGATTAATTCAAAATTGAAAAGATTCATCCAGTACGATTTTGTATGAAGTACTTTTGTACTCTAAATAATGTACTATATAAAATTTATATCATAATGTACAAATAGTTTTAATCAAATCATGTTTCATTTGGTAAAAAAATGGCCTAAACCATTTTGTACTCTAGAAGTCGTCTGTATGATCCTATGATCGTACAATATAAACAATTCAAAAAATTTACATGTTCATCAGGATGAAAAGATAAACATTTATTTCATACTTTGGACGTTGTTTGTATGAAACTATGATCATATAGTACAAATAGTTGTATGAATAGGACTTAGAAAATTTTCCTAGCATGGTTCCATTTACTGCTTTCTGGAGGTACGCTCAATTTAAATCATCTTATACGATATAAAATCATATAGCACGATTAGTTTTAATAATTTTTACACTCCTCCAGTGTGTGTGTTCATGGTTACCCAATTATAATCACACTCTCTTAGACTCAAGAAAAATAAAAAAAGTATATACTCCAAAAATAATAAATCCTAATCTAATCTGACTTGAAGTATTCAGCAGTATGGAGCATGATTTTCCTAAAACATTAGTACACACAAACAACAAAAGTAATATTTCCAATATATGTTAGGAGAAATAATAATCAATACAATAATATTTTTGAATCATAAAAAATATACATGATATGAAAGCATAGTTATAAAAACTAAGTTGCAACCTAAGGAGCTAGGCATAGAACATTATTTTTCATCTCCTAGAACTCCTCAGGAGAATTAGATTATTGAAAGAAAAAATAGAACCCTGGTAGACGCTAGTAGAGCCTTGCTAGTTGAGTACTCACTTCCTAATTATTTCTAGGCAAAAAATGTGAACACTTCTTGCTATGTTCTCAATAGGGCTAATATTAGATCAAAATTTAACAAGAATCCCTATGAGTTACTCAAAGGTAGAACACCGAATCTTTCTCTCATCTTCATGACTTTGGATGTAAGCATTTATTTTAAATAATGAAAAATCTCCATTTGGATAATTTGACACTAAATTTGATGGAGGATTTTTTTCATAGATAATCGATTGTCGAAATAGTCTATGGAGTTTTCAATAAGAGGACATTTGTTGTATAATAGACCACCAATATAGTGTTAGATTAATCTGATAAATTGGTTAAGCCTTGGTCAAAAGAAGAAGTGGTTGAGGTCACCCAAGGAATATAATATGTTAACCTAAAAGTTAGAGGAGAGCCTTAGGACAAAATTCCTAGATATTGGAGATATTCTTCCAATCACCCTAAGGAATTTATCCTTTGAGACCTATCTGATGGTGTTAGAACTAAGCATGAACTTAGAAAGGAGGTTAGTCATACAACATTCATTTCAATGGTAGAACCCTAATGCATAGATAAATCTTTATATGATGAATTCTTGATTTTTGCAATGCAAAAAGAGTTGAATAAGTTTGTTAGAAATGATATTTAGGACTTGGTGAGTAGACCCAAAGACAAGAGTGTTATAGGAAATAAACAAGTTCTTAAGAATAAAATGAATGACTCTGGGATAGTAATTAGAAATAAGGCTAGATTATTATCTAAGGGGTACAATCGAATTAAGGGATTGACTTTGAAGAGACCTTCGCCCCTATAGCTATACTTGAAACCATTTGAGATAATTACTATGTAGAGAATTAATAATTTTTTCAACCTTTTATGAATTTGAATGTTCTCTTCCTAAAGCATTATGAATGCCACTATTTAGGTGGACCTAGTATACATGTCTAATATACTCTCATCAAGTTTCATGCGAAAATGATTATATTAATGCAATAAAGTATTCAATCTTGATTATTTCACCACACTAGCACATTTGTATGTTATGCAAAATCTATCCCAAATTTCTTTTTCAGGAATACATTTAGATACTCTCATATAGTCTTCAAATTTAAGAGCATAGAAAAGCAATTTAAATATTTAAATTTATAATTCAAGACTTACTATGATACTAATTAAAAGTTGAATACAGGGTGTTAAACATCATTGAACTGCCCATACCACACCAAGAGAGGGTGGGTGAATTGTGTTTTAAAAATTTTCTTTAACAAAAAAATATTTTTGATATTTTAAGAGAAATTAAATCACCCAATATGAAAGTTAATAAATGTAATAATTATAAAAATTGTGTTGTTAATTCAATCAAATCAATCTAATACCAACAACTACATTCTCAACATAATTCTTAAAAACAATTCATCAAAAATTAAAATGCAAAAATAAAAGCGTGTAGAAAAAAAAGTAGAATGAGCACACCAGAATTTTATAGTGGTTTAGTCAACCTTGACCTATGTCCATTCCCTAGAGTCCACCTATCTAAGTATTGCACTAACAATTATAGTGTCTCTCCTTTGGCCTCCACAACTAGGTGGAGAAGCCCTAACAATCTTTTAAGCAACCTAGCGTGGTAGAAAACCTTAATTCATTTTTCACCATTCTAGTGAAGGCAGTGAACCTAGTAGTCATTGTTTACCCTCCTAGTTAGCACTCCTTTCTCACCCATCTAGTGAAGGCATAAATTCAGAACTCTTTTTTCCAACTGATGAAGGAAAAGAATATAACACTCATTTTATACCTCTTGGTGAAGGTAGAGAATCTCAACTCATTTTTCACGCTCCTAATGAAGACAAAGAACCTTACACACCTTTTTTCACCCTCCTTGTGAAGGCAGAGACTCTTGTTGATATTTTTCCTTGAAGTTCTTCTTCCAAGAGCCACCAAAGTAATAAAAGAAGACACTTGGAGGCAACAAGGTCGAACATGCTAGGAGCCACGGTATGGAGTCCCATCATGCTCCTTCTCCCTCACGCACTACCTCTCCTTTCTTCTTACCACAGCTCTCTCTCTCTCTCTCTCTCACAACATTCAAAGACACTCATGGAGTCCCATAAGAAAGTATTTAATTAAGGCTTCAAAATACCTGGATTTTCATTTTTTTTGTCAATGTTCCTACTGTACTATCAAGGATCATACAATATAATTAGTAAGAAAGTTAGCTTCATACATTACGATGGAAGTGTCGTAGGACAAACTGCTTAATTTTTTTGTACTAATTGGACAGTATGATCTAAAGATTGTAGGTATGATTAGTTTAATTTCCTTATGTTTGTACAAAATCATCACTAAGATAATAGGAAACTGTCTCTATAAATTGTCCACTGCAATTAACATCATACTATACATTTAGTTCAACAATAAGGATTTTATCTATTATGACATCTGGTATGATTGAATTTCATCTATGTAGATCATATAGTGTGATTTATATTATACAGTATAATTTAATAAATTTAGTAGAAATTGATTTAATTGACTAATAACGGGGATTAATTGAAGTAAGTTTTTAAATATCATACTATAAGATATGAATTATTTAGTATGATTAGTTAAGAGAAAAAAAAATTCAAACTTACTCAAATCCTTCGGTGTTTGATTACATAGGGTATTTGTATTAAATTGATTGTATAATAAGATCTTGATTTTACAATATGATTAGTTTACAAATTTTTAAAAATAATTCTTCACTCCCTTGTATGTGTGCACTATCACCAACTTTAGCAATGACCTTAAATAAGATAATGATTCATCAAATAAAAAATCATATAAATGAAAAATACAAAACCTTTATAAAATAGAAACCTATTTTTCCAAGTCTTGAGTTGATCACTTTACACAGTATACGACAAGCTTGACATGTTAGTACAAAAAAAAAAAACCAATAATAATAACAAAAGAAAATATGGTACAAAAACCAATAATATTTATTATCATAAAAATTAGAAGATCGGAGTCCATATTTGCAACACTTTATGCTTTTATGAGGATGAATTCTATTTAGTTATAAATAATAACATAGATTATAATATTATCTTTTTAACTGGTGTTAAATTATCTTATAATTAATTTTGTTTAGAGACTATAGATGACCTAGATTACTCTCAAATTAAGGATGCTCCACCTAAGTTTGAAGAGGAAATTAAATCAACAATAGATGATTTAAAAAATAAATTTTGTTAGTAAAGAAGATTATCATCTGATCTTTATTTGCTAATTTTTGAATGAGGATGAGGAAAATAAAATAATTTAGTTTCTCTTTGAGTTTAAATATTGCTTTTCCAGTTATGAAGAAATGTCTAGATTATCTCTAGAAATTGTAGTTCATAAACTAGAGAACAACCCAATGTGGTTGCCATAAAACTAGCTCTCTAACCTATGTGACATAAGATTGAGCAACAAGTTATTCCTAAAATCAAGAAACTTGTTGAGGTTAGTTTTATCGGTAAAGAAAAATACCTGACTTGATTAGACAAACCTTTTCTAATATAAAAGAAAAGTGATTAAATTTGTATCTACATTAACTTTAGAGATCTGGATAAAGCCTGTAATAAAGATGAGTTTTTGCTTTATATGTTGGAACTTATGATAGATATTATTTCATCAAATAAAATATTATTCTTTATGAAGAATTCATCTAAGTGTAATCAAATAAAGATGGCTCCTAAATATGAGAAGTTTACAACTTTCAGAACACAAAAAGTAGTCTCTTCTTTTAATTAATGCCTTTCAGATTAAAGAACACAGTTTAATGAACATACCTAAAATGACAAAAAAATTTATGAACTTATCTACAAATAAGTGGATTATTACGTCGATGATTTAGTCATTTAGTGTCTTTAAAAAGAAAATCATTTATGCAAATTGAGAACTATTGTTGGAGGATTATGTCGATATAATCTAAAAGTAAATCTTCTGGAATGTACATTTAATGTTACTTCAAGGAAGTTTCTAAGTTTTTTGGGTCGTTAACATGGGATATAAATAGCTTCTTCTAATATTAAAGAAATATTGGAGATGTTGCCACCTTATTTCTCACTCTATTAAGATCCCTTCACAATTTATTAGTATATATAGGAAGGTTTATATCTAATTTATCATGAATATGTCAATTATTTTAAATTTTATGAGAAGAATATGTTCATTTCCAGTGGATGAAAGGTTGTTAGAAAGCCTTTAAAAGTATTAAATAATATTTAATGAAACCTTTAGTGTTGGCTCCTCCTATCCAAGGGAAGCCATTAATCTTATTTTTAATATCCTTAAGTGTATATCTTAACAACTTATTAGCTTAGGAAAATGAGGAAGGTCGAGAAAATGTGCTTTATTACCTGAGCAAAATGTTATTACTAGCTGAAATAAACTATCCTACAACATAAAAGCATTATTTAGCCTTAATTTTTACTACTCAAAAGTTGAGGAATTACATGCTTTCTCATAAAGTGAACTTATTATCTAGAGTGAATCCATTACAGTATTTGATGACTCGCTTGACATTATCAAGAATATTAGGTCTGTGATAAATGATTCTACTTTAATTTGATATAATATTCAATTATATTAATATTGTAAAAGAAAAAGTATTCGAAGAATTTTTAGTAGCACACCCAACTCAGGATAATATTTTATTAGATGATGAACTACCAAATGAGTTGTTGGTAAATTAAAAAAAAATTAAAAAAAGTCACCTTGGAATTTGCTTTCATGGTGTTGTGTATAGTCAAAATGATAAAGGTCACAAGATATATCCCTTGGGAATGCTAACATGGATAGTATAATCAACACTATATATAAAGGTTCGATGTACTACTCCTATTATTTGACAGAGCCATATACAAATAATGAAGTTGAGTACAAGGAACTGATAGCTAGAGTAGATTTAATAATCATAAATGATAACAAAGAAGTAAATGTAAATGAAGATTCAAAACTTGTTGTCGACTAGTGTGCATTTATATTTAAGGTGTTAAAAACAAATTAGGTTCGAAATCACCATTTTACAATGAAATTATTAGAGTAAATTTCAAACATGATTTTTTTTAGAATTTCATGTGGAACAAATTCCAATGTAAGGTGTCTTTGCAAAGCTCACTAAAGAGTTAGCTTATAAGGAAGATGACTCATTTTTAATAAAGTTACATGGTCACAAGGTATTTTTTCCAATTGATATGAAATATATAAATAAAAAAAAATCATAGGTGTGGTGAAATTTACTTTTGTTGTAGATAATGAAGTAATAGATTAAAGAAAAACCTTCGTTTATTATTTGCAAGAAAATAATCTCCCTTGAGATAAATCAATTTTGGATCAGATAAAAAGAAGAACTCTATATTAGACCTAAATTAATGGAACACTCTATAGAAGATAAATCGATTAGATTTTGTTATAGTGTCTCAATAAATCAGAAGCTAAATAAATAATAAAAGTTCTTGTTTGATTCTGTGGCTCTCACAAGTATGATCATAAAATAAAAGGGATGATTAAAAGGATGGGATACTATTTTTTCATCAATGATAGATGACTAATTGAAAGTTGAATGCTATTATTATCAAAGTCAGATGGATCATATAGTTTTACATCAACCACAAAATATCGTGCATACGATAGTTACTTGATGGCCATTTGCAAGTTGGGGCACATATATTATCGGTCGAATTAATCTACCATCTTCCAGATGTCACAAGTTTATATAAACAAATACTAACTACTTTTTAAAGTGGGTAAAAGAAGTTTTCATGAGAGAATTCAAAGCTCGTAAATTATTAAAACTTCCTTAAAGACCATATTATATATCAATTTAGTATTCCTCATCGATCTTATCTCATAATGTTCCATTCTTTGCAAGAACCAAAATAAATAATTTTGTCATACATAGAAAAGATTTGAGATATACAATTATCTATTACCCTAGGCCAAATAGATTAGATTAGGACTTTAATAAAACTTTGGTACAAATCTTGAAGAAAATCCTAGATGATAAATAATATCAATGGAATAAGATTCTTAATTTATGCCATTTACTTATGTCTTTGAAGTAGAGGTGGTTCGCCCTATGGAGATATAACTATCTTCATTACGCATTATAGTAAATAATAAAATTATAGTAGAATAGAATGTTGAACTCATATTAGAAGAGCTGAAAGGTTTACATGAGAAATGGATGTCGACACAATAAAACCTTGAGTTACATAAAGCTAAAAAGATTCGAGCATATGATAAGATGGTTCATTTGAGAACTTTCCAAGTAGGAGACTTGGTCCTTGTTCTAAGAATACCTATCATGGCCTATTGGAGAATGTGTGGTAAATTTGAGCCAAACGTGGAAGGTGTATTCATGTTGGAGAAAGTTCACCAAGGAGGATCTTATAAGTTTGTAGATTATAAAATAGATCATCTAATGTCACCAATAAATAGGTGATATCTCAAGAAATAATATGGTGGGTAGTATTTGTTTATGATAAACATTAAATAAATAAAATGAATTTTTCAGCTTTTTAATAAATAGCTGAGTTTATTAAAATCTTTTGTAATGAATTGGATCTGCAGTAGAACTATGTCTTGAAACTTATACTAAAGCTGGTAAAATTTAAAAATCCCCATTGCTTAATTAAATTTGTCCTTAATGATTGGTGTATGTTTCCTAGTAGAATCCTACCTTTTTAGACTTGGATTGATTGGGTAGTATAATCCAAGGTATTATCTCTGATCTGACTGCTTAAATTCATTCATTTGAGAGTCACTTCTCATTTGAATTTCTTAATTTTACATATTTAGGATAGATCTCTCATTCAAGTCTAAATCAACCTTTAGGTACAAGTTTTATCTAAAGGGATCCTGTTAGGTTTGGGTTTATGTCTGCTTTTATGGTATCCCTACTTTTTAAAATTATGTTGATTGTGTAATATGATCCCTAGTATCATCTCAATTCAACCATTAAAATTTTTCATTTGAGATAGACCTCTCATCTGAGTACTCCTTAAATCTATTCATTTGAGAAAGTTTCTCACTTGAACATCCAAACTTTTCTTGCTCAGAAGTGACCTTCATTCAAATATAAATCCTACTCACTATTTCAATATGGTCAGATGAAAATCTAAATCTTCCATATTCACTGTTTCGATTTGTTCAAGTGAATGTTTGACCCCCCTAAATAATCTTTGTGTCTTGTTATTTTAATATGGTTTGGAAAATAATAAATCTAAAAAAAAAAATCATTTTATTCACTATTTTCGTATGTTCAGGTGAACATTGACTTATCCTTCTTTCCTATTTCGATATGTTCAAGCAATGGTCTAATACCTTTTATATCCAATTGAATACGACTTGTTTGGATAGATCTCCTTTACAAGTTCTCTTCCATCTTAAATCTATATAATAGAGATAATTTTTTTTTGGTATCCATCCGGATTAAATATGCTTCTTTTTTATCATTTGTCAATTAAATTCCTTTGGATTCGATTGAATCTTTTAGTCAATGCCAACACGTTCGATTTACTTTTCAAGTTCATCACACATATTAGGAATCCATTAATTCATCTTATTTTTATCATAGGTTAGAACCCTAAATCATATCTTCAATGTTGAATTGTAATTCCTTGAATTCCATTTCAAAACTTCAACCTGATTCCCCACTATGCTCTAGCTTGTTGATTCAATCAGTGAACCCAGAATTAGTCATTTAATAATTACCTTTGATGGTCATTTGATCAACCACTAATTCACTGCCAAAAAGGCATGGGTTATGAATAATTTGATTGTTTTAAAATCATAAATTAATCATCAACCATAAACTTCAATCCCTAATCAAATCAAACTACAAATCCAAATACAACTTAAACTCAAAATAAAAAAATCTTGTGTTCAAATTTAAATCCTTTAGACTTAGAACTTTTACCTTTTTTTAGAAGAATTTCATTAAATTTAAAACCTTGAGGAAGGCTCTAGAATGGTGTTTAATCATTTACATATTGATTAGACATGTATCCAGAGTCTACCTAACTATTTTAGAGGCTTCCATGTGTTGAGTCCAGTAATTAGGTTGTTAAGCCTAAGTAAATGTCCCACGGCTACCAAGAGGGGGGTGAATTGGTAGTTTTAAAAATTTTAAACCCTCTTAATGATAAAGTTGAACCGAAATAAAATTTTCTTTTAAAGTTTGTAGAAAAATGTTTTTCAACCACAGAGTTGTTAAAACTGAAATTTAAAGTGCGGAAACGTAAACACAATAAAGTAAATGACACCAGATTTATAGTGGTTCGGTCTATAACCAGACCTACATCCACTCCTCAGAGGCACCCTCTGAGTATTGCACTAAAACCATTAGTGACTCTCCTTTAGCACCCACAGCAAGGCGGAGAAGCCTTTACAACACACTCTTTTCACCACTACCCGGTGCGGCAGAGAACCGTCGTCCTTTTACACAAACCACAGTGCTGGCAGAGAACCGTCGTCCTTTTACACTCTCCTAGTGTGGGCAGAGAACCCTACGGCTGTTCACACTCTCCAAGTGTTGGCAGAGAACCTTCCCGCTGTTCTCACTCTCCAAGTGTAGGCAGAGAACCCTTCAGCTGTTCACACTCTCCAAGTGTCGGCAGAGAACCGGATCTCCTTGACTGATCTTCTCACAAGAATCTAGAAGGAAGAAGGAAAAGAGTGAAGAAATCCAATTTCACAAGTAGAGACTCTTACCTTTGTAATCCAAGTGAAGCCTTCTCGCTCCAGTGGTAGGAATCCTCCTTTGAATGCTCTCTTGCACTCTCTCCTTATCTATTCTCTCAAGAGGCACGAAGATCAAATGACAAAAAGATTGGGTGGAAGTCTAATTTGAACTATTTATATAAAAGATAAGAAAAACCGCCCAAAAACTGCAAGTTTCCAATTCTGTACGCAGTGGATCGTCCTGTACGATCTTGGATCGTCCTAGACGATTTTACTTAAATGATCTGAAACGACCAATTTGTATATGTGTACAAAATGACTTCGTACAGATGATCGTCCTGTACGAACTAGGTTCATCCAGTACGAACGGTTATTACAAGGTCGGTTCTAGAAACTGCTGAAAACTGTTCTAAGTCGGTTAATCGTTTGGACGAAAATATGTTCATCTGGACGAAAATTTTCCAGAGACCCGATCGTCCTTGACGATTATTTATTTCGTCTGGACGAAAAGATTTCAGAGGACCAATCGCCACGGACGATAATTTATTTTCGTGTGGACGAAAATTTTCGAGAGACCTGATCATCCTGTACGATATTTAATTTCGTCTGGACGAAAATTTTCCAGAGGATCGGTCGCCTCGTACGATAATAAAATTCGTCTGGACGAAAATTTTACAGAGAACCAATCGTCCGGGACGATAATAAATTTCGTCCTGGACGAATAGGACTTAGAAAAAAATTTTTTGAGCAAGTTCCTATTCGTTCCATGTGCTCTATAGGAGATAACTGACGGATCGTCCAGTACGATAAAATATCGTCCCGTACGATCAGTATAAAATTTTATGATCTCCTTATGTGTCTGTGTAAGTTTTTTATTCACTCAATTACAATCACTCCCTTTCAAAATTAAATCAAAGAAAATGCAAACTTCAAATAAACAAAATATCTCATGTTGAATTTGATTTGAAGTTATCATAGTCTGGAGTCTGATTTTCCTGAAATGTTAGTACACACAAGAGCAAATGCAAATCTTCTAAAATTGTTAGGAGATAACTATACATTTGAACAATAATGTTTGAAATCATCAAAACTACATAAGTTGCAAAAATATAAATCATTCAAATAGCAACTATTCTAACAATCTCCCCCTTTTTGATGATGGCAAAATAATTATTGTTTGTATGGTTTCAAGTTAAACAAATCTCCTATCTCCTAAACTCCCCCTGAATTGATGAGTACTTTAAAATAAGGAGGCATAAAGAACAATATTTTTGTTTTTCAAAAAATTTAACACAAACAACTACAAAGACAAAAAAGACAAAAACTTGCAAACAGAACAATCAAAATAGAAAACACAATAATTTCTCCCCCTTTTTGACAGCAATAAAAAGTGAAGAAGAAATAGACAAGAAATGTAAGTAATTATATGAAATTCATTTTTAAAATTTAATCTAAATGGTGATTGACATAGGGTATGCAATTTTAAACTAAAGATATTAGGTCAATCATAGAAATTCATAAAATTTAAGAATTGATATAACATTGTAAGTAAGAAGAATTTATCAAAGACATGATTCAATTTAGACATTTGACTATAGAAAATCATTACAAGAGAGATGTATAAAAATTCTATATTTCAAAGTTCAATAGAATATAAATGAACATTAGATCAATTTGAATTAAGAGATTGAACGAATTTGGAAAGAAGAGAATTACCACATGTGGCGCTTTGCGCATCTTTTTCAAAATTTTGGGGCACATTTTTGTGCAATTTTTTTTTCTTGGTTGGGCTTATTTTATGCCTCTTTTTCACTATGCAAATCTTTGCGAATTCCTTTTGATTTTTAAACATTTTGTACAATGTTCAAGAGTAATTGAGACCAAATTCTTTCCAAAATTTATAATCTAAAATTTCAAATATTTCTAAGTGCATAAATATCACTTGAGCATAGAAATACAAAATAAGAAAACATCTATATTGCAATAGTAATATTAACTTTTATGTAGTCTAAATGAATATACATGAATTTAAAAGTTCTAATTACAACAAGTTATAAACAACTTATAAATTTAGAAAGACTAGATTTTCTAATATAGATAATCTCAAATTACAATCTAATTTAAGCACTATGAAGATTAAATAATACTAATGAAATTCATAAACATTAACCACATTCCAAAAACAAATCAAATTTGAAAAAAAAAACTTGTTGTAAAAAAAAAAAAAAAAACAAGAAGAAAATACTTTGAACTTAAAAAGAAAAACCAACATAAACACAAAGACTTAACAATTAAACAGACACAATAAAAACATAAAAAAAAAAAACAAATACAACAAACACACAGAAAATCATTTCTACTGTTCTGGAGGAGGAGGAGGAATGCCGCCAAAAAGGTTGAAGTAGGAGGCCATCAATATTACATTGGTATTAATTTCATGAACTTCATTTCTAATATTACCAATGTCTTGTTGCTGCTGCGTAAGTTGAGCATCAAATTGATCAAACCTTTGATCAATGTGAGTCTCTAATCTATCAAATCTTTCAATCAGATTCTGGTAATCTGATTGAGGAGCAGAAGCTTGCACTCCTTCTTCTTCTTCCTCTTCTGAAGCACTGTCATGTGCTTTTCCTTTTTCCTCCTTGAAAAGCAATCTGAATGATGCATCATTATAGTAAACTGGATCTTCGTATTCTTCATCAGGATGCACTATGTTGTATTTCTTTTCCAAAATATAAGTGATTAAGTGTCCTAATGAAATGTTCTTCTTCCTCTTCTGATCTGCATGTCCTATTTTTGAAAGCCCATAGATATGGTCTATGATAAGTTGGGCTTCGTCAATAGGATGTCCTTCCATGATTAAAAAAGTTAGAGAAGAAAGGAGAGGAGTAATGTTAATCCTATCACCAGCTTTAGGAATGATTGAGGATCTAAGGATATGCTGGATGATTCGGGCATTTTTGGTCAAACCGGAGACTCTTGCAACATGATTGTCAATACCGTTTTCTCTAATTACCCTACAGATATGAAACCAATTGAAGGAGGTTTCTGACATTAGTGTGTGGGCTCTATATCCCTCAGTTCTTAAGTTTAAAATGCACCAAGGTCGTGCTTGGTGATCTCAACTTTTTGCTTAAAAACATAAGAACTAATGGTGGAGTGGTCAGAATTGAAACTCATGTTCGCTAGAAAGTAATGGTAGGTTTGTTTGTTGTAGAAGTAGACGAGAGAAAGAATGAAATAAAATTAGGTTGAGGCGAAGAGGTGCATTACCCGAAATTTCAACTCAGTTTGAATAAGAATGCGAGAGGGAGTGATTTTGGCGGATACAAAACGAAGAAAAGAATCCTCATTCGCCTTCGAAAGAAAGTTGTCTGGGGCATTCCTATTTGGTTTCTTCACCAACACCTTTTGTCTTTTGCTTGAGGAGGCCATTGTTGATTTGAAGTAGAAAGGGATTGAAAATGAAGTTTGGAAGTGTGATTGTTAAGTTAGAAATGAAAGTTCGATGGGGATGTTAAGCCCTATGAACTTAGTCCCAAACTAACCAAGAGGGGGGGTGAATTGGTATTTTTAAAAACTTCTTTTTTAAACAAGGAAATAAAATCACATAAACCAAATCACACCACAAAAAGTGCGGAATTTAAAAGTGCGGAAGCAAGAAAAAGAACACAGAAATTTATAGTGGTTCGGTCGACTCGACCTACGTCCACTCCTTGGAGGCACCCTCCAAGTATTGCACTACAAAAAGTGACTCTCCTTTAGCCCCCACGGCTAGGTGGAGAAACCCTCACAAGAACCTTCTTTTTGCCACCCCGGCAAGGCAGAGAACCTATCTCCTTTTGCTTCCTCCTGAAGCTGGCAGAGAACCAGAACCAAAAGCAAAACTCCTTACCTCTACCGACCCTTCCACGGACGAGAAACTCTAGACGAAGACGACGCAGAGAGATCCTTGAAGCAACCCTTGTGAAACCCCTCACAAGCTCCCCCTCAAAAGATCCTCTCTCTCTCCTCTCTCTTTCTTTCTCTCCTCAAGGTCTTCTCAGGTCAAGGCAGTAGCCAAAGGTTTTTTGAAATGTTGAACAAGAGCTCTTAAATAGAAGAGCTTCAAAAGAGCTCATTAATTGCAAGTTGCAGACAATATCGTCCAGGCTGATATGGACATCGGCCTGGCCGATCAGTACAAATCAATGAAGATCGGCCAGAGCATAGCCCTGGATGAAAAACTAGACGATTGAAAATTAGCTTTATCGTCCTGGACGATCTCACGATCGTCCTGGCCGATCAGTTCAAATCAGAAAAAAATCGTCCTTACAATAGCCCTAAATACGGGCTGGCCGATATTGATCGTCCTGAAGTAACTTAAGGTTTTTGACTAGATCGGCCTGGACGATCTTGCGATCGTCCAGGATGATCTGATCGTATCAATCATCCTTAATTACTCCCTTGATTTCCTGAACAATTATGGCATAATTTGTGAATATCGTCCAGGCTGATCCGAGGATCGTCCGGGCCGATAATTTAAAGATACAGTATACCATACTTGTCTGTGGCGGCTACTTCTTTCTGTTTTGAGCTTATCGTCCTGGCCGATACACGTATCGTCCAGGACGATCTGTTAACGTTGGCTGCCTTAATTAAGAATCCTTAATTAGACTTTCTATTTTAAGCTGATCGTCCAGGCCGATCAAAGAAATCGTTCTGGCCGATATGAGTAAAAATAGAAATTCTAAGTCTCTCAAGTGTGTGTGTGAAGGGTTACAAAGCATCAGTCTCTTTGACTATTACAAGTGGACTCAAAAGGTAAAAAACAAAAGTACAGACTGACTCAACCCTAAACCTATACATTCCTGAACTTGGCTCCGTTTTGATTGTCCGATCTTCTGATTCCTGAAAAGTTAGAAGCAACAAGCTGTCCAAGAAAAGCAGTGTTTGTCAATCATCAAAACATAAGACATGAAAAATAGATTTGCAACAATCTCCCCCTTTTTGATGATGACAAAACACAAGTAGGACAAAAATAGATTCATTAGAAAAACAAAGTTACAACATTAACTTTTTCCTACCACACCCTATCCTACTCCCCCTTTTGTCATCACAAAAAGAGAGTCCAGAAACAGCAGAAAAAAAATCACGAAAGACTAACTACAAAAAGACAAGAAACAATAACTCAAAGCACAAACTAAAAAAACGAGGGATCCTGATCATCAGATGGAGGAGGTGGAGGTGGCTGCTGAAAGTAACTGGCAAGGGTGGTAAACTGAGCATTGAACCAGGCGATGTCCTGGTCATGCTGCTGCTGCTGGTGAGTAAGAAAACTGTCAAATCGAGCTAAATCCTCAGCGCGGTGATGCTCGTAGCGGGCAATGTCCTCAGAGTGTTGCTGCTCCTGGGCAGCAACATATGCATCAAACCGGGTCTCCCAACGATCAAATCTCTCAATCAACTGATCAACCGGTGAGTGTTGGTGGAGAGGGACAGGGTCAGGAAAGGGAGCTGGAGCGGGAGCCTCCTCCTCTCGAGCCCCCTGAGGTTCCTCAGGGTGGAGACGAGTACTGTGAAGGGTGCTGAAGGAATTGTTTGAGTAGAAGGGAGTTGGGAGGTTTGGTGGAATAGGATATTAAAGTTGGTATTTAGTTTCAAGAACATAGGCTATGATGTGTCCTAAGGCTAGATTTGGCTTTCTTCTGTGGCCTGGATCGCGAATTGTTGTTAGGTGATCAATGTAACAAAAATATAGGTCCGCAGTGTTGAATTCTCTATGAGCCATGATGTAAAAGGTAGTGAGGGAAAGTAGAGGGGTAATGTGGACACGGTCGCCGGCTTTTGGAATGACGGAGGTGCGAAGGACATGTTGGATTGTCCTAGCATCTCTGACTAAAGAGCTAGTCTCTCCAACATGGTAACGGATATTGGTCTGGCGAAGAAAGTGATTTGCCATGGACCAGTCAAAATAAGGGTCAGGGGCAATTAGGTGCAGCTTATCTCCGGTGGTGGATACCTGTAAAAGATCAACACAGTCCTGATATGTGATTTCGACAGGGCGTCGATTCACATAGGAGGACAGGGCTGTGAAGGTAGAGTTGATGCGAAGGTTTGCAAAAAATTCTAGAAGGAACTCAGAATTGAAAGGGAAAACAAGAGACAGAATGAAGCAAAGGGAAGTGTGAGCGAAGAGATCCATTATCGGGTAAGAGATGTGGACTGGATTGATAATTCTGGAAACAGTAATTCCACATTCTTTATAACGATGATATGCGGCTTCATCTTCTGCTTCACGGAAACGAGGGTCAACCCTTGCCCTCGAGGAACTTCCAGAGGTCTGACGGACGCGCTTCCCACCAGCCATTTGAAAGAACTTAAGCAAAAACACAAAGGAGAAAGGATGAAGAGTGAAAAATCATGGCTGGATCGGCCTGAATTTAAAGAAACGGCCATATCGTCCTGGCCGATCGCGGAATCGTCCAGGCTGATATGCGTCAATAATTACGTACAGGCCGATTGGTCAAAAAGGCGGTCCAATCATCCGGGCCGATCAGATATCAGCCAGGCCGATTAGACACAGGCTATCGGCCCGAGGAGTCAGTCCGGACGACCGTTGAAAAAGCAGATCGTCTGGGCCGATTAGGTGGATCGTCCAGGACGATGCACAATAATTGATCGTACCGGCCGAAGTTAAAACGTTTTAAATGATTGCCACGTGTATCGTCCAGGACGAACAGTGGATCGGGCCGGCCGATGGTCCAATAATGGATCGTCCGGGGCCGAATTTAAAGATTAAAACATACTGACACGTGGATCGTCCGGGACGGTCCAGTGTATTGGCCAGGACGATGCACATAGAATGCATCGGCCAGACAAATATACTATCGGCCAGGACTATCACCATGAGTTTGATCAAATCGTCCAGGACGATAATGTATCGTCCAGGACGATGAATTTCAGTAAGCACAGAAAAAAGGTCAGCAGATGGATTTTAGAAAGAATTTGTCATATCGGCCAGGACGATCTAAATATCGGCCGGGCCGATCTGACTTGAATTTGAAATCAAGACAGAAAAGGTGATGATCAGGACTCTCAAAAAATAAAATAAAATAAAAGACAGTCAAAGACACAAAAATAACACAATAAAAAATAAAAATAAAAAACAGTCAAAGAAAAAAAATAAAACAAACACCGAATATTTTTGGATTTTAATTTTTCTATTTTTTTTGTTTTATGGAGGCATCATATGAGAATTCTTTTCATGAATTTAAACTTTTAAAGTTTTAGGAGATCAAAAGGTTTAACAAAATCCAATTAGAAGAAGGCAGAAAAACTGATTCCATTTACCCTAGATCGGACATCCTTCAGGGTACAAAATTCTCTTAAAAACAACAAAGTCCTAACTCGGAATAACAAAAAGGATAAGAAGATCCAATCAAGACTTGTTAACAACTAAAATATCTCATAAATAATAAACCAAGATAGTTTTTCTCAATCATGGAATTTGAAATCAAATCTTTGAACGTATCACATAATCAATGAGTTTTCTAAGTTTAAGAGTTTTACCAAAGAGATGATAGCTTGCATTTAGTGGGCTAATTTTATGCCTCTTGTCACTTTTATTGGCTCTTTGAGCATCTTTTGATTTTTGATACACTTTTGTGTATATAGCTTTCTTTTCAATTTGGCTTCATTGGCCTCTTTCCTTTTTAACTTTTGCAAGCTAAAAAATCTTTAATATACCCTTAAAAAAAAACTTAGTTGTGAGTATATCCTCCAAATATTAGAGAATAGAAGCTCTCTCTCTAACATAGGGAAGAACAATCCACAACACAAAAATCAAAATCACGTGATAACTGCAATGGTAAGATTTCAATAGCTTGAATGATATCAAAGAATTTTGACTATTATGCATAAGATGTTTTAATGTAGCAAGATTTAGAAAGAGATCTTAAAAAGCCATTGGTTAAACTGAGTTTAGACTTTTGTTTTATAGAAGAAAATCATGCCACTAAACAAAGTTAGAAGAAGGGAAAAACATCAACAGTTTACTCCAATTTTAAAAAGCTAAACCCTATCTCCAAAAACTCCAATATTTAAAAGCTTGAGAAGTTTCATCATATGGAAGCTCAAAAAAAAAAAAAAAAAAAAAAAGACCAAAGTGAAAAAGCAAAAGAAAAAAAAATAAGCAAACTAAAGACAACAAAAAGTGAACACAAAAACTAAAAAATAAAATACATACAAAAACTAAAGATTTCAAGCAAGTGATAAAGCAACGGATTTAAGCAATTGAGCTGCAAGCCTCCTTATGTTCAGTTATCTTATGCTCCCACGAGGTCTTTGGTGAGAGCACTCCTGCAAAACTCAACAACAGTCAGTTTTAGGAACCCAAACAGATTTGGGCTCCTTCTTAGGAAATGTAGAGTGCAATGCAGATGTGGTATGCTTTGAATCATGCATCTTAGGTCTCCACACCCAATGTGTACTGCGGTGAACTGTGCAAGTGTGTGAGATGTGTCCTAGCATGCCACAAGAAAAACATTGAACTCCAGGAAAAGGATTTCTTAAATGGTTTGGGTAAAAATGCCTCTTCCTAGGTTCTGGCCTTTGATTAAAAGTTGGTGTCATCCTAGCTTTCTTACATGTTTCCAAATCATTTTGAATTCTCAAGTTAGTTTTTTTTAATGCATCATTCTCAATCCTCAAATTTTTCTCAATCTCTTTAGATTTCTTAAGATCATCATTAAGTGAGGTGTGTGAAGCTTTTAATGCATTACTTTTATCAACTAATTCCAAATACTTCTTGTTTAATTCATCAAATTCATCAAGGAGAGCCATGTGATTTGAATCAATCGTTGCATGATCTTTGAGAAAAACTTCATGCTCTTTTTGTAGATTTGAATGTTCTAATTTTAGGCTAGCATGAGTTTTCTTAAGTTTTTTGTATGATGTATGCATTTTTTCACAAATTTCAAAAAATTCATCATAGGTTAGTTTACATACTTCTTCCTCATCACTTTGATTTTCTCCCATGAAACACAAGTTTGTAGTCTCTTCCTCTGGTTCAGTCTCAGAGGAATCAGTACCAGATTCTGCCCAGAAGCCTCTTTGGATTTTCTTATTCTCCTTCCTAGACTTAGCTTTCTCCTCACCTTTTTCCTTTTCTTTGCTTGAATGAGCTTGAAGTGTAGGACAATCGGCTCTTACATGTCCAGGTTTCCTGCATTCAAAACAAACAACATCAGAAGATCCTTTAATATGTTTATGATCCTTACCTTTTCTCCAACTTTGATGATGCTTTTGTTTCTTCCTTAGAAAGCTTTTGAATTGCCTTGTGATGAAGGCAACTCCATCGCTTTCAGACCCGGAAGATTCAGAATCCAATTTGTGTGCCTTCAATGCAATTGTTTTCTCCTTTTTCTTCTCACATGTATCAAGAATTCTTTGATTCACCCCTTGCTCGTAAGCAATGAGTGAGCCAAGCAAGTTATCAATAGAATAAGTGTTCAAATCTTTAGATTCAGTGATTGCAGTAATTTTTGTATCATAAGATGAAGGCAAGCATCTCAAAATCTTGTTAACTTTTTCATAGTTCGAAAGTTCTTTTCCTAGTGCATGCAATGAGGTAGCAATCTGAGTAAACCTAGTGTACATGTCAGAAATCGATTCATGAGGTTTCATACGAAAAAGTTCGTAGTCATGCAAGAGAATGTTTAAACGGGATTGTTTAACTTCATTAGTGCCTTCATAAGTAATGCACAATTTATCACAAATTTTTTTACCAGTTTTGCAAGTTGAAACACGCATGTAATCCTCAGATTTTAAAGCACAGAAAAAACAATTCAAACATTTAGCATTTAATTGAGCTAAATCTCGTTCATCAAAAGTCCATTCGGTAAAAGCAACTTCAGTTTTAAAACCGTTAATTTCACGAGAAGGTGGAGAATAACCTTCTTGAATAAGCATCCACATGCGATAATCAGTAGATTGTAAAAATGTTGACATGCGAGTTTTCCAAAAATCAAAAGGTAGGTTATCGAACAGAGGAGGTCGGGTAATAGAATACCCTTCCGTAGTGTTGCGATTCCCAAAGTTAGACATGGATCAAATTAAAAAAGTTTTCAAACTTTAATTTTCGAATCAAGCTCTGATACCACTTGAAAGTTCGATGGGGATGTTAAGCCCTATGAACTTAGTCCCAAACTAACCAAGAGGGGGGGTGAATTGGTTTTTTTAAAAACTTCTTTTTTAAACAAGGAAATAAAATCACATAAACCAAATCACACCACAAAAAGTGCGGAATTTAAAAGTGCGGAAGCAAGAAAAAGAACACAGAAATTTATAGTGGTTCGGTCGACTCGACCTACGTCCACTCCTTGAAGGCACCCTCCAAGTATTGCACTACAAAAAGTGACTCTCCTTTAGCCCCCACGGCTAGGTGGAGAAACCCTCACAAGAACCTCCTTTTTGCCACCCCGGCAAGGCAGAGAACCTATCTCCTTTTGCTTCCTCCTGAAGCTGGCAGAGAACCAGAACCAAAAGCAAAACTCCTTACCTCTACCGACCCTTCCACGGACGAGAAACTCTAGACGAAGACGACGCAGAGAGATCCTTGAAGCAACCCTTGTGAAACCCCTCACAAGCTCCCCCACACAAGATCCTCTCTCTCTCCTCTCTCTTTCTTTCTCTCCTCAAGGTCTTCTCAGGTCAAGGCAGCAGCCAAAGGTTTTTTGAAATGTTGAACAAGAGCTCTTAAATAGAAGAGCTTCAAAAGAGCTCATTAATTGCAAGTTGCCGACAATATCGTCCAGGCCGATATGGACATCGGCCTGGCCGATCAGTAAAAATCAATGAAGATTGGCCAGAGCATAGCCCTGGATGAAAAACTGGACAATTGAAAATTAGCTTGATCGTCCAGGACGATCTCACGATCGTCCTGGCCGATCAGTTCAAATCAGAAAAAAATTGTCCTGACAATAGCCCAGAATACGGGCTGGCCGATATTGATCGTCCTGAAGTAACTTAAGGTTTTTGACTAGATCGGCCTGGACGATCTTGCGATCGTCCAGGATGATCTGATCGTATCAATCATCCTTAATTACTCCCTTGATTTCCTGAACAACTATGGCATAATTTGTGAATATCGTCCAGGCCGATCCGAGGATCGTCCGGGCCGATAATTTAAAGATACAGTATACCATACTTGTCTATGGCGGCTACTTCTTTCTGTTTTGAGCTTATGTTAATGTCGGCTGCCTTAATTAAGAATCCTTAATTAGACTTTCTGTTTTAAGCTGATCGTCCAGGCCGATCAAAGAAATCGTCCTGGCCGATATGAGTAAAAACAGAAATTCTAAGTCTCTCAAGTGTGTGTGTGAAGGGTTACAAAGCATCAGTCTCTTTGACTATTACAAGTGGACTCAAAAGGTAAAAAACAAAAGTACAGACTGACTCAACCCTAAACCTACGCATTCCTGAACTTGGCTCCTTTTTGATTGTCCGATCTTCTGATTCCTGAAAAGTTAGAAGCAACAAGCTGTCCAAGAAAAGCAGTGTTTGTCAATCATCAAAACATAAGACATGAAAAATAGATTTGCAACAAGAAAGCCTTCATATTTAAAGAAAAATGATACGTTCGTCCTGGACAAAAATATTCGTCCTGGACGAAAAATTATCGTTCGTCTGGACGAAATAATTTCGTACAGACGATCCAATTCGTCGAAAATATAACGGCTTTTCGTAATCAACACAACTTACGATGCGTCCATTCGTGCAGGCTTTTTGACTTGACTGATTGTAGAGATGAAAAATTGTCATACAGACGATCAAAAAGTAAATTGTTTTAATGTCTCTTGAAAACCGTCCCTTACAATGAACCGACACATGTTCGTCTGGACGAACGAAAACTTCATACAGACGAAGTTCATATTAAAAACTGTCTTATCCACTCAACCGCTGCATTCAATCGTCCCGACATTTGAGAAAAAAAATATTCGTCCTGGACGATCATCAGATCGTACAGATGATTAATTAAAAACTGCTCTCAAAACGGTTAAAATTCGTGCAAACTGTTCCTTCACACATCGTCCCGTACGAAACCATTTTTGTCCCGGACGATTTCCTCCAAAATTTTTAATTTTGAATTTTTAAAATAAGAAAAACAAACTAAACATTCAAAAAACACAGAAAACATAAAACAGAAACAAAGACCCAAAAACAATTTATTCAAAACACACAAAATTTCACAAAATCAAAAAACAAAACACAACAAATATCAATGTTGCAAAGACATTTTGTTTAAGCATTCAAATCAATAACACCAAGCCTTGTTCTTAAAGTACTGAAGGTATCAAAGGCTAAAGGTTTTGTAAAAATGTCTGCAAGTTGATTTTCAGTTGAAACATGTATGAGTTCAATTTCTCCTTTGGATACATGATCTCTTATGAAATGATGCCTTATATCAATGTGTTTGGTTCTACAATGTTGAATAGGATTTTTGGAAATGCAAATAACACTAGTATTGTCACAATAAATTGGAATAGTACCTATAGTTAATCCTAAATCAATCAACTGTTGTTTTAACCAAAGTACTTGTGCCACACAACTTCCTAATGCAATGTATTCTGCTTCTGCAGTAGATAGTGCCACTGAATTTTGTTTTCTACTAGACCATGAAAGTAATGAATTTCCAATGAATTGACATGTTCCAGAAGTGCTTTTCCTATCCACTCTACAGCCTGCAAAGTAAGAATCTGAGTAACCAATAATTTCAAATGAAGAGCTAAACTTAGGATACCAAATCCCTAAGTTTTGAGTTCCTAGTAGATATTTAAAATCCTTTTCACTGCTGTCAAATGTGATTCTTTTGGATCTGATTGAAATCTAGCACATAAGCAAACACTGAACATAATATCTGGTCGGCTAGCAGTCAAGTAAAGTAAAGATCCAATTATCCCTCTAAATTTCTTTTGATCAACAGATTTTCCCTTAAGGTCTTTATCCAATTGAACTGAAGAACTCATTGGTGTACTAACAGGTTTAGCATTGTTCATTTCATATTTTTTGAGGATGTCCTTAATATATTTAGTTTGACTAAGAAAAGTACCTTTCTCAAGTTGCTTAATGCTAAAACCTAGAAAGTAATTTAAATCTCCCATTAGACTCATTTCAAATTCACTACTCATTATTTTAGAAAAATCATCACAAAGATGTTTATTTGAAGATCCAAAGATGATGTCATCCACATAAATTTGAACAATAAGTATATCCTTTCCAATTTTCCTCAAGTAGAGAGTTGTATCCACACTTCCTTTTTCAAAAGATCTTTCAAGTAGGAAGGTGCTCAACCTCTCATACCAAGCCCTAGGTGCCTGTTTCAATCCATATAATGCCTTTTTTAACTTGAAAACATGATTTGGAAATTTAGAATTTTCAAAACCTGGAGGTTGTTCTACAAAAACATCTTCCTCAACTACCCCATTTAAAAAGGCACTTTTGACATCCATTTGAAACAATTTAAAATCTTTAAAACAAGCAAAGGCTAGTAAAACCCTAATTGCTTAAAGTCTAGCTACAGGGGCAAAAGTTTTCTCAAAATCAATTCCATCAATTTGATTATACCCCTTATCTACTAATCTAGCCTTATTTCTAATGACTACTCCTGAGTCATTCATTTTATTTTTGAACACCCACTTGGTTCTAACAACACTTTGATCTTTTGGCCTTGTAGTTAGTTCCCAAACTTTATTTCTTACAAATTGATTTAACTCTTCTTGCATGGACAATATCCAAAATTTATCAGAAAGTGCTTGATCAATGTTAGTGGGTTCAATAGTTGAAATAAAGGCTGAATGATTGACTTCCTTGTTTAATCCACGCCTAGTTCTAACACCCTCACTTGGTTCAACTATAATCAATTCCTTTGGGTGGTTTTTAGAAAATCTCAAATCTCTAGGCAAAGAGTCTTCTCTTTCTAAATTTTCTTCCCAATTTTCTTCCAAATTTAATCTATCAATCTTTTGGGAGTTTTCTTCAATTTCTTCTTCAACAACATTTGGCTCTTTCATGTTTCCATTTTCATCAAATACAACATGTGTGGTTTCTTCAATGACTAAAGTTCTTTTGTTGAATACTCTATAAGATTTTCCAACACTTGAATATCCAACAAAAATTCCTTCATCTGATTTTGGATCAAATTTTCCTAAGGCAGATTTTCCATTATTATGTATAAACACCTTGCAACCAAATATATGCAAATGAGACAAATTTGGTGTTCTTCCTTTTAGCAACTCATAGGGTGTTTTATTCAAATTTGATCTCACATTCACCCTATTCAGAACATAGCATGCAGTGCTAACCGCCTCAGCCCAAAAATATCTAGGAAGCGAGTATTCTGCTAACATTGCTCGGGCGGCTTCTATTAATGTTCTGTTCTTTCTTTCAACTACTCCATTTTGTTGAGGAGTTCTAGGTGCAGAAAAATTATGATCAATCCCCTTTTCTTTACAGAAATCTTCAAATCTTTCATTTTCAAATTCTCCTCCATGATCACTTTGTATAGAAATTATTTCACATCCTAGTTTTCTTTGTATCCAAGTTGAAAAAATTTTGAATTCCTCAAATGATTCACTCTTATGAAAAAGAAATTTAACCCAGGTGAATCTTGAAAAATCATCTACTATAACAAATCCATATACCTTTCCTCCTAGACTAACAGTGCTTACAGGTCCAAAAAGATCCATGTGAAGAATTTCTGAAGGTTTACTGGTCCTAAGATCTTTATTGGACTTAAAAGAGGACTTCACTTGTTTTTCTAATTGACATGCATCACATAGATGGTTCTTGGTAAAGTCTAGTTTAGGTATTCCTCTCACCAAATTCTTTTGGGTAATTCTTCTAAGATTTTTCATACTAGAATGACAAAGTCTCCTATGCCAAAGCCATGATTGATCTGAAACAGTTTTCAAACAAAAAGTAGTAGGAGATTGAATACAATTTAAATCTAGCATGTAGACATTGTTTACCCTTTTACCATTTAAAACAATTTTCCCATTTAGGCTAATTATGCAGCTAGTAGGTAAAAATTTTACATTATAGCCCTTATCACATAGCTGACTTATGCTAAGCAAATTATGTTTTAAGCCTTCAACTAATAACACATTGTCTATGAAAAAGTTTTTTAAATTTCCAATCATACCTGATCCAACCACTTTCTTTGTGGTATTATCTCCAAGTGTAATCTTGCCTCCACTCCTGGCTTCCAGCGTTATGAATTGAGCAGTATCTCCAATCATGTGCTTTGAACATCCGCTATCCAGGTACCATATACTCTCACGAGGTCTTGTGTGAGAGTATTCCTACAAAATTATCAAATGTTAGACCTGGGAACCCAAACTAGTTTGGGTTCACCTTTATGAAATTTATAATCAGATGCATGTATGATATGTCTAGGTTTATGCATCTTAGTTCTCCACACCAAATTAGGTTTCATCTTTAAAGTGCAGGTGTGAGATATATGTCCCAAAAATCCAAAATTATTACATTTAACATTACTAAAAATATTCCTATGTTTTCTTTCATATGATTGTATTCTAAGGGATTTCATGAATTTAGGATAATATTTAGGATTTGTAAAATCTTCAAGTTTAGGGGGGTTCCTATTATCCTCGAGAGCTCTTATAGTGAGTTTGTAAAATGAATTCATATCTTCCAATATTCGATTGGTATAATTGATTCTATATGTCTTGCTCTCAGATTCATCCTTAAAATTCTTAAATTCTTTTTCAAGTTCAGCATAGGATGATTTTAAATTCTCAAAATTTTTATTCAAGTCATCATATTCATCAAGTAGTTTCATGTGGTTGTTATCAATTAAAGCATGATCTTTCCTAAGGATTTCGTGTTCCTTATTAAGCTCTTCCAATTCTAAAACTACACTAGCATGCATCTTTTTCATTTTCCTATATGCATCATGCATGTGTTCAGAAACTTCAAACAATTCATTATAGGTTAAATCACATACCTCTTCTTGATCTGATTGTTCAGCATTATCTGCCATCAAGCAAAGGTTGGTGACTTTTTCTTCTTTTTCAGTCTCAGATGAGTCTGAAGCTGAGTCCGCCCAAAAGGCCTTTTGAAACTTTTTCTTGCCCTTCTTTACCATTGGTTTCTCCTCTACCTTCTCCTTGCTAGGAGTGGCTTTGAGTTTTGGACAATCAGTCTTTATATGACCTGGTTTCCTGCATTCATAACAAATCACTTCATTAGAAACCTTGCCATTTCTGTTATACTTACCTCTATTCCATTGCTGGCGTCACTTCTGCTTCCTCTTTAAAAAGCTTCTGAATTGTCTAGTCATCAATGCAATATCGTCTTCATCCTCAGGTTGTGAGTGTTCACTTTCTGACTCTTCCACATTTAGTGTAATATTCTTGTCCTTTCTTGGTTCACCTGCATCAATCTTTCTTTGACTTACTCCTTGCTCGTAAGCAATGAGTGAACCAAGAAGATTGTCAATGGAATAAATGTTCAGATCTTTAGACTCTGTAATTGCAGTAATTTTAGCATCGTATGCAGTAGGTAAACAACGAAGAATCTTATTGACCATTTCAGCATTAGTTAATTCCCTACCAAGTGCATGCAAAGAGGTGACAATTTGAGTGAATCTTGTGTACATGTCAGATATAGATTCATTAGGTTTCATGCGAAATAATTCGTAGTCATGTAACAAGATATTGAGTCTTGATTGCTTAACCTCATTTGTCCCTTCATAAGTTATACAAAGTCTATCCCATATGTCCTTTCCGCTTTTACAAGTGGAAACTCGCATGTAGTCTTCAGATTTTAAAGCACAAAAGAAACTATTTAAACATTTCGCATTTAATTGTGCTAAGTCACGTTCTTCAATAGTCCAATCTGCATAGGGTGTTTCTACCCTAATTCTATCAACTAATCTAGTTGGTTTTGAGTAACCTTCCTAGACTAGCATCCACATGCGATAATAAAGTGACTGTAAGAAAGTAGACATGCGTGTTTTCCAAAAATCAAAAGGAATATTATCAAACAGTGGAGGTCTAGTGATAGAGTAACCCTCATGTGTGTTTCGGTTTCCAAATGTAGCCATCTACGTTAATCAAAAAGTAGTTCAAACTTATGATTTTGAAACTATGCTCTGATACCACTTGTTGAGTCCAGTAATTAGGCTGTTAAGCCTAAGTAAATGTCCCACGGCTACCAAGAGGGGGATGAATTGGTAGTTTTAAAAATTTTAAACCCTCTTAATGATAAAGTTGAACCGAAATAAAATTTTCTTTTAAAGTTTGTAGAAAAATGTTTTTCAACCACAGAGTTGTTAAAACTGAAATTTAAAGTGCGGAAACGTAAAAACAATAAAGTAAATGACACCAGATTTATAGTAGTTCGGTCTATAACAAGACCTACATCCACTCCTCAGAGGCACCCTCTGAGTATTGCACTAAAACCAATAGTGACTCTCCTTTAGCACCCACAGCAAGGCGGAGAAGCCTTTACAACACACTCTTTTCACCACTACCCGGTGCGGCAGAGAATCATCGTCCTTTTACACAAACCACAGTGCTGGCAGAGAACCGTCATCCTTTTACACTCTCCTAGTGTGGGCAGAGAACCCTACGGCTGTTCACACTCTCCAAGTGTTGGCCGAGAACCTTCCCGCTGTTCACACTCTCCAAGTGTAGGCAGAGAACCCTTCGACTGTTCACACTCTCCAAGTGTCGGCAGAGAACCGGATCTCCTTGACTGATCTTCTCACAAGAATCTAGAAGGAAGAAGGAAAAGAGTGAAGAAATCCAATTTCACAAGTAGAGACTCTTACCTTTGTAATCCAAGTGAAGCCTTCTCGCTCTAGTGGAAGGAATCCTCCTTTGAATGCTCTCTTCCACTCTCTCCTTGGCTATTCTCTCAAGAAGCACGAAGATCAAATGACAAAAAGTTTGGGTGGCAGTCTAATTTGGACTATTTATATAAAAGACAAGAAAAACCGCCCAAAAACTGCAAGTTTCCAATTCTGTACGCAGTGGATCGTCCTGTACGATCTTGGATCGTCCCGGACGATTTTTTTTAAATGATCTGAAATGACCAATTTGTATATGTGTACGAAATGACTTCGTACAGATTATCATCCTGTACGAACTAGGTTTGTCCAGTACGAACGGTTATTACAAGGTCGGTTCTAGAAACTGCTGAAAAATGTTCTAAGTCGGTTAATCGTTTGGACGAAAATATGTTCGTCTGGATGAAAATTTTCCAGAGACCCGATCATCTTGGGCGATTATTTATTTCTTCTGGACGAAAATATTTCAGAGGACCAATCGCCACGGACGATAATTTATTTTCGTGTGGACGAAAATTTTCCAGAGACCTGATCGTCTGGTACGATATTTAATTTTGTCTGGACGAAAATTTTCCAGAGGACCGGTCGCCTCGTACGATAATAAAATTCGTCTGGACGAAAATTTTACAGAGAACCAATCATCCGGGATGATAATAAATTTCGTCCTGGACGAATAGGACTTAGAAAAATTTTTTCGAGCAAGTTCCTATTCGTTCCATGAGCTCTATAGAAGATAACTGACGGATCGTCCAGTACGATAAAATATCATCTCGTACGATCAGTATAATATTTTATGATCTCCTTATGTGTGTGTGTGTGTAAGTTTTTTATTCACTCAATTACAATCACTCCCTTTCAAAATTAAATCAAAGAAAAAGCAAACATCAAATAAATAAAATATCTCATGTTGAATTTGATTTGAAGTTATCGTAGTCTGGAGTCTGATTTTCCTGAAATATTAGTACACACAAGAGCAAATGCAAATCTTCTAAAATTGTTAGGAGATAACTATACATTTGAACAATAATGTTTGGAATCATCAAAACTACATAAGTTGTAAAAATATAAATCATTCAAATAGCAACTATTCTAACACCATGTCCATTTAAATCCTAAAATACAATGCATTTCCCATTCCTACAAAACCTTCAAATATGCATAGCCCATGCCACTGAATATGACATATTATTAAAAATTACCCTGGGATGCTTTAAAAGTCCATTAAAATTTTTCATAATCATTTATTTATTTTAACCCTCTTGAACCCTTGGTGGATCATGGTTGACAATGGTTTTCTGAAAACCCCTAAGCCCCAAAAACCCTGAAATGTAACCTTTGAATAAACCCTTCTTGGCACAACCATGCCATAACCCAAGACAATTTCTAACAAACTCTAAAAATCATTTGGAGTGGATTAGACCTAAACCCACACCCTGGCCAAGCCTGGTTTACCAGGTCAACCTAAGTTGACTTAAAGGCCCCTTTAACCCTAGAAATTATATTTCATACATCTTGACCTCTCCATGACATAAAATATCAACCAAAAAGTTAGAAATGTCTTTTGGAATAAGTTTGACACCTAATCAACATACCTGTTCAAACATATTTGACCAAGTTAACCTAGCTTGACCAAACTAGCTTTAAAGCCATTCAAAATAAAATTTATGTATTTAGACCAAGCCAAGGTGCCCAAACCCATGTGTACTACTCACTAGGTCCTCAAGGGTTTAAAAAAAAAAATTTAACCCTTGTGATTGTTGACCTCATTTTTTTATGAGTTCATCAGGATCCATCTAGGCTCCTATATGTGGATATGATGATTGACCATAATCTATCTTTGATCGTCCATAACTCAATCTGCACTTCAAACTTTAGCCTGCACCTATTTCCACTTATCTAGTTTCCTTTCAAACTTTAATCAAAATTTAATAAAACTTCAATCAACTTCAATCAACCAATAGATATCAAGTTAAAATCACTTGAAGTCATAGCCCCTTATTCTAGCCAATTGACTCTGTGTAGTGCTTAGCTCAGTGCCCTAGCACTTAGTGATCACGAGTAGACTTCCTTTATACAATCATAAAAAAAAATCACTTATATATTATAATTAATGTGAATGAATCAAATTTAAATAAATTAAATTCAAAACTTCATTCAAATAAAAAACTGTATATAAAATTTCAAGGTAAGGGGTCCATATTTTGTAAATCCTTTTCAGTGATTTTTCAATCACTTTAAAACCCAGTCAAATGACCACTAATTCATGATCTATCAACTATTTTTTTATTAAGAAACCCTACCAATTTGAGATCAATATGATATCTCTAACCCTGATTGAAATCCAAAGGCTACAAAAACTTTAAATATTTATAAACTATACCACTAGACTTTTCACCTTGTGCAATTTGACCTCGTGACCTTCTCAAAACCTTTGACATGTATATAATCCTCCTTATGAAATTTTAAAAATAAATATGTAATTTTGTCAAACCAAGTTATCCACAGCTGACCAAGTGTCCCAAAAAACCAAAATGTCCTTTAAGGGGAAAATTAAAGTTTCCTCCAAACATTAACATAAAAATCCCTATCAAGCCAAGGCACATTCCCAATGGATCATAAACACGATTAGGAGTGTGTTGAATTCAAACTCATACTATGGTTTGACTTGTTTGACCAAGTCAACCATGTTTTACCAAAGTCTCCCTTAAGTATTTAAACGCGCATTTCAATCCAAATAACAATCTAATTACTTGAGACCACCTCCATTGGTCTCAAATAATAATTCTAAACTCATTGAAACTAACCTTTGGTTCTAGGTTAGCTTGCTTGACGAAGTCAAGAAAGTTTGACCAAATGAATAAACACTTCCTTCTAGCTCAAAACCTTTGTCCAAGGCAATGCCAAGCGAATCCAAATTTGTAGGGTAACCATTAACTCTCTTAGAGGGCCCCTTTGAAGGCCCAAACCTTGGGCCCACTTAGGATTAGGTTAGCCATAGGACTTGACCCAAGTATCCAAGAAAGCCTCTCCATGTGCCAAAATTCAATCCAATTCACCTCTGACCAAGAAATCACTTGCATAGGGTCCACCATGAACTATTGCATCTATCCTAGTTGGTCCATCCTTGGGTATACCTAGGCTAGGATTTGAGCTAGCCCATAGTGTCCAAAACCTCTGTGGGATGAGCCAAATTTTAACCTAGGATCCATCAACTCAAAATAACACTTGCATTAGATAGGCATAAATATAATGCATCTTGATTGATCAGCCCAGCACTTGGCTTAACTTGTGTTAGACCCAAATTGTCCCGAAGGTGTCAAATTGTTTTCCTACTTGAGTCATATTATGGAATTGAGCCACCCCTTGGCCAATTTTACTCAATTTTAGGTTCATCATGAACCAATGCATCTTCCATATCAAACCTAACATCTGGAATTACCTGGGTTGCAACTAAACTGACCCAAACTATCCAAGTTTAGGTCAACCTAAGCCACCTTCAAGAATTGGGCCTCCCCATGCCCAATTGAGTTCACCTATGTGCTTTCCAGACCCCCAACGACATTTCCACCTCAACTTGACTCAAGCTGTGGTCAGGGTAAGCTAGAGAAAATTAAAACAAGCTCCAATTATCCTCACCTTCATGAGTTATGGCCAAAGCTTCCCCCAGGGCTTGAGCTTACCTCCTTCAAGCATAGAAAGCTTCCCCATGTTGTCCTGCTATAATTGGAAAGCATTCAAACACTTTGTTTGATCAATCACGCTTATCCAAATCTGTGTCCAAAGCTTAAATAGTGCACTCTTGTCCAGAGCCGCTCTTTCACCTCCAGCATTTTAAAAACCATCCCAATATCTCTTTAAGCATTTCCCTTGCTTCCCCCACTCTCCATCCCACTTTGGAGGTCAGTTTGAGTGAACTCAGGCAAATTCTCTTTGCCCTTTGCTCAAACTCATACTCTTGGTGTTCCTCTGGTGACATATAAAGGAGAATTCTTCATCATCATCCCTTGAAGCTACATGATATAAGGCTATGGAAGTTGGATCATTCCCTAAGGTATAAACTTGAAGTTGTGTTCGCTAGTTAGGAAGTCCAGTTAAATGTGAAGTAAACCTTTAAACTAATTGATTTAAGCTTAGCCAATTCAATTCCTAGCCATTTTATTAATCTTCCAATATTTGTGGATACTTTCATGTTACCCAATTAATATCCAATGGTTGCCTAGCCAATCGGATGGCACCACATCGAAAATGTACGACTGACTATGTAATTGATTATTTAAATATTCTAGAAAATGTAGAGAACTTCAAAAATAAATATCTCCTCACACACTTGGACGACCTAGGTCTACATAGACTCATGGGAAAGGTCTTGGGGAGACCTACAAAATCCCTATAATTTAAAGCCATGATCATGCATGAAACTTAGTAAATTGTAGTAATAGGCCTAGAGGTATTTTAGAAATTTTAGCTTCAAATTAATTCAACATGGATTGAGACTTTAAATGATTAATTTTGGTCATGTATTTGACATGTACAAAAATTTTCTCTATTTGATGTGTGTAATGGCATGATTAAATTAATTAAAATTTATGGGTTACTAATTGACCCTTATGTTCAAAATTTCCTAGCAACCCTTCCAAGGTCCGCCATAAGACAAAAGTTGGTGGGTTTTTAGTTTGATATTAGGTGAAATCATGGTACAAATTATATTTAAATTTGAAACCATTTGGCCTACTATCTAAGAAACACAAAATCCACACATAAACTTTACCTTAAACCTTAGCTAATTAAAAATTAAATCAATTTAAATCCAAAAAATTAAAATAATATATTAAAATAATCAAAATTAAACCCTATATCTAGGAAATTTAAATTTAGCATCAATGGACATCTCATTTGAGTTTAATTAAAAATTAAAGGAAAAATAATAATTAATAAAAAAATTATAACATTACCAAATAAATCTTAAACCCTTTAATACACTCTTAGAGGTCATCCTCAACCTTTAGTAGTGATTTCAAGGAGTTTGGTGCAAAAATATCAAAACCATCTAAATTAAATAATTTGAGTAAATAATAAAACTTTGAAAATTCAAAATTAAATCTAAAAAATTCCAAATTGAGCATACTCAAAAGCAATGGTCACCTTTAAGGGTATAATATTTATTACAAATTTTTAACTTTCAAAATTTATGCAAAATAAAAAAGTCAAATCTTTTGTCAACTTTAGTTTAAAAATACAAACAAACTTTAATTTTTTTTACTTAATCTTGGAAAATATAAAGCCAACAATCTTAGTACCCTTTTACTCACCTTGGGAACTAGTTTCTAAAAAAAATAATAAAATTCAAGAATTCAACTAAAATTAAAATGTCAATTTTGAAACCTTTAATTTAATAAATTAAAATATTTCAATAAAATCCAAAAAAATTCAACAAATGATCAAAAATTCTCCAAACTTTAATTACAACAAATTAAATTAAATAAATAATATTAGTTATTAGTAAGTAACCTAGACCTACGTGGTTGTAAAATTAATCAAAAGTGAGGTGAAATAAACTTCGTGTCTCTAGTGTCAAAAAAAAGTAATAATCACTCAAGACTTAAAATACATATTAAAACCAACATTAAACAATTAACAAATAAAGTCAAATTAAAAATCTTCTTTGACCTATAGTAAATATTAAAATACTAGACAACTTTAACAACTACCCAGTATATGACATTTCCAAGCTACATAGATTGATGCATACCTTTTGATGTTTTGTTAGGACAATCAATCCTAGTTTTAGGCTAGTCCAATATTTCCTGTCCCATTACTTATGTGCCAAGGTTTTTGGAAGTTTTTACTTTATGTTGGTTGTAAAGAATTAATTGATTTGATGTTTTACGATGTGTTCATTTTATTATATTATTTATGAATTGATGTGATAGGCATTAGATTACTCCTATATTAGGAACATATATAATTTTTTATCTATGACCAAGCTCATGTAGGGCTAGAATAAGAGGGAAATTTTAAAATTTAGTAAACAAATTTTCTGCATCTGTTATGTTTGCTAAGCCCCCTTAAAATTAAAAGAGCACCACCTAGTGTTACTGTAATTTAAATTTGAGAAAATTAATTTATATTACTATTTGGGATGTATTTGATTATAATTATTTAGGATTATCATAGATTTTTTAAATTTTTTATATGTAATTTAACTTATTTGAGTTGTGAAAGTTGAATTTTAAGGTGGGATATTAACCATCCAATTTGAAGTCCAAAGAGAAGGGAAGCATACCTTTTGGGGAGAGTTCCCTTCATTAAAAAATTAAATTAAGATGATTTGAAATCTGAGGGAAAAAAAAACACTCCTTCAGAAAAGAGTTCTTTCCATTTAGATATCTTGACCTAAGTAATCTAAGGAAATCATATAATAGAGGAAGACAAACAAGTGAAGACAACAAAAATATCCCATTATTAAAATCACTTACATTACTCCTAGGACTAGAATCTGGGTTGTTATAGTGGTACCAGGCCACTATTAATTTATACAGACCCTGGGTTATAATTATGTGGCACTTCCCACATGGACTTTTATACTTATTTGATTTATTTCAATTACATGATTTGATTGATGTGCTAAATTTTGTGTAGTAGGAGTTTTATAATATTTTTAGGTTTCTTACTCTTACATGTCTCTTTTAATTTTTCCTATAAGAGTATAGGCTCTTCAAGGACAAATTTTTTCTTCTTGTAATTTAAATAAAAAATTTTAGGCCCAAATAGAAATATAATCGATTCAAGAAGTAAGATCAAGCTCAATGAGGGTCTCATTAAGACATATTAAAACTTTTCTTCCTTTTTAAGTAGCTCGTCGCCTGGACATTGTGGCAGACTAGCTGGCCTAGGATGCATTTTATCTAGGGTATGTTATATAATGTCTAGGGAAAAATATTTTTTATAAGCCTATTTTTAGAAATACTTTATATCACTTTTGCATATAGGGTCAATTAGCATTCATTACATTAGAAATAAATTAAATTAATATAATTTTAATTACATTTAAAGTATAATAACTTTATATAAGTAAAGGGGCCACCTAGAATATTCTCTAGACTTTGGCCCCAATTCCTTAAACTTAAACAACAACCAACCCATCTTTCAAAAAAGACTAAATTCATTATTTTATAGTGTAAAATGGTTTGCTTGCCCACCATTTTATGCTGACATAAGTTCAGATTTGCATTTCATTAGCTAGGTTTGGATCATTATAGATTAATGCCCAAAATAAACCTAAGATCCATAGTTGACCCAAAATCATAAGTCCGCAATTTTGAGATTATATTCCCAACATTCTAATAAATTGACAACTCAAATTAAAATATTTTCAGATACAAAATTTAAAGCCTAATACATTGGGTAGATTGAGGCATTTTTGAATCATTTCAAAATCTCAAATGCCTCATACTTCTCCTCTATTAGCATCCAAGAATAAGTGTTAAAAATTTGATGCAATCCTTTTTGGAATTCTAACCTCACTCCTTTGATATCACTCCTTGAAAATAAAAAAAAATAAATTTTTACCATTATTTTATTCTAGAGTATTCATAAAAAACTCAAGTTTTTTATGTTGTAATTAGATGTGAGGGCTTGAACTCATAGGAGATTTAAGATCCCAAATCAATTTTAAAATTTAATTAACTCTCTTTAAGAAAACCAAAAATCAATGATGACTTTTATCATCATATTTAAGTAGTTAATAAGAAATGGTACTTTCTTCCCTTGGGAAGATACATAATTTATTTTTATGACCTCAAATATGAAATTAAAGATAACACATCTAGAATATTAGTGCTAAATATTTTATCGAGCATTATTTTGACCCTTCAGGGTCATATATAGATCTTTCCTGAATTTGGCTAGAATAATCATGATGGAATTTATAATTTTGAATACGTACCCATTAAAAACATTATTTCTTCCTTTTGAGATGAAATATAATTTTCAATGGTATGTTTTATTTTAAAATTTAAAATTTAAAGTAAATTTCAAGTTACCTAAAGAAATTAAAATCTCAACTGCTTTGCATCCTTCCAAAGCAAAACAATTTTTTTAAAAATAGGTCTACTTAGGCTCGCCTTATGGATTAAACCAAATGAACCTAAAAGATTTTTCTTTAACTAAATGCCAAACCTTATAAAATTAAATTACATAAACTTTAAAATTAGGTGTACCTAGATCCTTTGCACCAAACCCAATTAGCCCTGCTCATGGTTTGACCTAGGTCAACAAATTGGGTTAACCCAAATAATTAAAAACCAAAATGCTATTGCTTATCCAATTCCTTGCCTGATTTAAACCAAGTAATTTGCTAAATTACATTCTATAATGTTTCTTACTTGCATCCTAGTTTTCTTTAGCCATGTAAATGGAAATTGTTTCATGCTTTCTCAAAATAGATTATGTGAAATTATATATTCAGGCTTAACTCCATGGATAATTGATTACATATGCTCTAACTTCCTAGAGGAGTTTCTTACCTTTAATTGGATAGTCTCAAACTAAATTGGTGGCTAGGAATTTGTTGAGGTGTCAAGGAATTTCAATTATCATGTCATTTTATTTCTCTATATATATCCCATTATTTTATGAAGAATGGGTTGGATTTTTTAATTTCATTACCTCCCTAAAACTCCCTATAGTCTCCTTAAGCCATCCCACATTCTCAAGTTCATTGGGTGTAGTTTTCCAAAGGTGTCCAAGAGATATAAACCTTTGAAACTTGATAACTTTCCATATAAGGCTTTGTTAGTGCCGAGGTCTTAAAAAAAGATCAAGATAAGCTTCCAAGGAGTCTAACAATAATAAAATCAAGCAAATTCATCCACTTCTTAGAGGTAAATGCTAATCTTAGATCTAGGATTTAATTATCTTTAATAGCTTACTTCATGGAGCCTCAAAAATTTTATGGATTATGGTATTAAATAGATTAGAGACCCCACCTAAAGTTTTATTCAACTCTTTTAAGAAAATAAAAATTTTAAAGCCCTATAGTTATTTTTTTTTCAAATTTAAACTAAATGGGAAGGAAGAATCTTTAGCCATTTAATCTCGTATGCATCCGACCAGGTGACTAAGATCTAGTCAGATGGTGTTATATATCTAATTGAATCAAATGGGAGGATCAATCCCATATTTATTTGATATAATTATAGTGGCCCATCTGAACCAAATGTGAAACAAAAAGGCAGTGTTGCGTGCCAGCATGATTAAGTGGCTTGACCTTCTCCAACTTACAACTCGGGCTAACGAGTTTATGTTTTTGATGATAATAAACATTGTGGCTTACATCCTCTTATCTAATTATATTTAAAATATATATTTATTTGTGTGTACTAATATTTCAAGAATGCAATGCACCATCAAACAAAGATTTAAGGCTCAAGATTGGATAGAATATGTTATGCTTTAAAAATTTTTGTAATATTCATTTGTGTATTTTTTTTATTTCTTGAGTTAAGTCATAGTAGGGTGTATGCTAGGTTGGTGATCATGTAGACACACTCTCAGGGGGAGTGAAATTGAGTGAAAACTAGTTGTTTAAATTTTAAACTAATCATACTAGATGATCAAATCATTTAATTAATCATACTGGTTGATTTGGATCATCAAGGATGATCAATAATGATCACAAAAAAGTCGTAAATCATAATTTAGACAAGATTTTTTGAATTTCATATTTTATTCTAATCAACTTGGATGTTGTACATCATACTGGATGATCTATGACATTCATGCCTAAGTTAATCATGTGATTAAGGGACTAATTATAATTAATTTGTTCAATCCAATCATCTAGGATGACAAATGAAGATCATACTACATGACCCAAAAGATACATGGGATGATACTTGATTGTCCCAAAGGAAATATAATAATTATTCATCTAATAGTCTAGGAAGATCCCCAATATCGTGTTGAATGACCAGTACAAATTTGTACTGGTCATACTAGACTATCTAGTGATCATACAGAACTATCAGGTTAAGTTTTGCATATCATACTGGAATATCGTGTGATCATATTGTATCTACTACCCGACAACCAACAGACACAAAATTTTTGTACAGCCACCGATAAGATCGCACCTCTCTGCCTGACCATTGACTGAACTTGGACTTCTTCCTGGCCACCAACCAATGTCAAACTTTTGTCCAGCCACTAATTGATTCAGAAATTTTACCTGGCCACCTACTGAAGTAAGATTTACATCTTAGCACTGACTATAGTTAATCCTTTCTACCATCATCGCTAGAGAATGGTTTTTCAGACTAGTGTCACTTGTCGACTATGCTCCTTCAGACCTCATTCACTAAACTACAAACTTTTTTGACCTCTATCACTAGAAAATAGTTGTTCTGACCGCTATCGCTCACCGACTATAGTCTTTCCTACCTACGTCACTAGGTAATAGCCTTTCTGACCACTTTCACCTATCGACTATAATCTTTCAGACCTCCGTTGCTAGAAAATGGTCTTTCTGACCACTATTGCCAGCCAACTATGATCCTTCCAACCTCTGATACTAGGTTATAGTCTTTCCGATCTCCATCAATAAATAAGATCGTTTTGATAACTATCGCCTATCGACTATAGTCCTTTCGACCTTTATCACCATAATACTATCTTTATGGCCTCTATTTTGAAAAACATTATTTTTAACCATTTTTACTTATCTACTATAATTTTTTTGACCTCCATCGCTAGACAATGATCTTTATGACCATTGATTTTAGCCAACTATAGTCTTTCTGACCACTCGTACCCACCAATAAGGGTCTTTATTCCCATCATCAGACTAATTTATTTCTAACATCCATCACGTGATAACGATCTTTCTGAACACTATCTCATGCCAACTACAGTCCTTCCGACCTCCATCTCAAAACTATGGTCCTTCAAAAATTTCTCGCCAGGTATTGTACTTTTTGACCTTCTTCGCTCTTCGACTACTGTCCTTCCAACCATTATCACTCAAATAAGGTCTTCTTGACCTCCATCGTTAGTCTTTCTCGACATGGTGGAAATTGAAGAATAAGTATTAACATTGATGGAAATCAAACTTGGTCAGTCATCGAAGTTTTCCCTCTTTTCTAAGGGTTTTCATGGAAAATCTCTTGTGTCACTTATGAATATTACACCATCTCTTTTATCTATTTGGGTGCTGGATCTTTGTGCAAAGTTAAGATATGAAACGTTATATTTCTCCACTACTATAAATATTATAGGGCATAGTAAGTGTAAAGGAGTTTCTACTTTGGATCCAACTCAATTATAACCTTTCTTCTATCAATTATACGTGGCTTTATGGTTTGCATTGTTATTTTGTCAGTACAATAAAAATATTTGAGATGTTTAATTTTGTCTCCATGTATAGCTAATCTCATTTTTCTAAATATATAATTATTTTAGAGTCATGAATTGCATAGAGTCAGTCTGATCTTTATAAATTAATTTAAACAATTTTTAATTCCTCCAAGCTTCATTTAGTTTATTTATATTTCATTATAAACTTAAAATATAATGTGATCTAGATTATTTAGAAGAATAATTACAGGTTTTAAAATATAATATTGCCATATTATAGACATTAGGTGGTTAAGGTTCTAGAATATTTTAGAGATAGTAAAATTGGAGTTAAGAGGAATACTTACTAATACTTTGAGGAGCTCAACAAAAATGATGAGTATTTATGCTTTTATTCATAGCAATAATAGGTACAAAATCACTCTTATGCATTTGTATATTTTTGAATATCATAGAATAGTACGAAAAAGTTACTTTTTATAGCGAATGAACCTGTGGCTCATAAAAAATGATTTATGGTAGATTTCTGGTGGAATATAATCCGATGTAAAAAGTGACAACGTAAAATTATTTGTGGTGACAAAAATTTACCGCAAATATTTTCGATGGAAAAACTGCAAATATTTGCGGTGGAAAAATTCCCCGCAAATATTTGTGATAGATTTGTAATGATTTTGTGCAAGAATTTTAATAAAAAATACAAAAACGTTTTCTTCTGCTTGACCGAACTATGCAAGCCATCTCTTGCCTACTTGTCTGACCAGTTACCCAGGCCATCTCCTACCTTACGGGCATGTCCGAGATTCAAACCTTTCTTCCTAAAAACCATCGCCCTTCTTCACTTAGATGTGGAGACAAAATAGTTAAAACAATAAAATGAATTTTAATTTTATATTATAACTTAGCTTGTGGCAAAAATTCAGTGACAAAAAATCATCAAAAGTTTATGTCACAAATCTGTTATCATTTTTGACAAAAAATAGTTCACTTTAAAGTCTGCCACAAATCTCTCACAAACTGTTAATTTTTAGTAGAGGATTCAGAAATTTTGTAACTATTGATTTTACCTTTTACAACTATAGCTTTTATTTTAATTTTTATAATTTATTTTTAATCATTTGGCTAGTTTAAAAGTGTAGTTTTATTAGGTAGTACTAAATTGAATTTAGAAAATTTTAAGATTCTTTTGGGAATGATACTTTTCCCGTCACAATATTATTTAACACGACAGGTGTACTTGCGTAAAACAAGATTTACATCTTTGCAAATTAATTAATATTTTGATGACCAATAATGAGGCAAATCTTATTAATATTGAAAGTTGCAATTGTTTGAATAGTTTCTATTTGAATGATTTATATTTGTGCAACTTATATAGTTTTGATGATTCCAAACATTATTGTTCAAATGTATAGTTATCTCCTAACAATTTCAGAAGATTTGCACTTGCTCTTGTGTGTACTAACATTTCAGGAAAATCAGACTCCAGACTACGAAAACTTCAAATCAAATTCAACATGAGATATTTCGTTTATTTGAAGTTTGTCTTTTCTTTGAATTAATTTTGAAAGGGAGTGATTGTAATTGAGTGAATAAAATCTCACACACACAAATAAGGAGATCTTGAAATTCTATACTGATCGTACAGGACGATATTTATCGTACTGGACGATCCGTCAGTTATCTCCTATAGAGCACTTGGAACGAATAGGAACTTGCTTGAAAAAATTTTTCTAAGTCCTATTCATCCAGGACGAATTTTATTATCGTCCCGGACGATGGGTTCTCTATAAAATTTTCGTCCAGACAATTTTTATCATCGTACGAGGCGACCAGTCCTCTGGAAAATTTTCGTCCAGACGAAAATAAATATCGTACAGGACGATCAGCTCTCTAGAAAATTGTCGTCCAGACGAAAACAAATTATCGTCCGCGGCGATTGGTTCTCTGGAAAATTTTTGTCCAGACGAAATAAATAATCGTCCAGGACGATCGGCTCTCTGGAAAATTTTCGTCCAGACGAACATATTTTCTTCCAAACGATAAACCGACTTAAAACAGTTTTTAGCAGTTTCTAGAACCGACCTTGTAATAACCATTCGTACTGGACGAACCTAGTTTGTACAGGATGATCAGCTGTACGAAGTCATTTCGTACACATATACAAATTGGGTCGTTTCAGATCGTTTAAGTAAAATCGTCCAGGATGATCCAGGATCGTACAGGACGATCCACTGCGTACAGAATTGGAAATTTGCAGTTTTTGGGTGGTTTCTCTTGTCTTTTATATAAATAGTCCAAATTAGACTGCCACCCAATCTTTTTGTCATTTGATCTTCGTGCCTCTTGAGAGAATAGCCAAGGAGAGAGTGGAAGAGAGCATTCAAAGGAGGATTCCTACCACTGGAGCGAGAAGGCTTCACTTGGATTACTAAGGTAAGAGTCTCTACTTGTGAAATTGGATTTCTTCACTCTTTTCCTTCTTCCTTCTAGATTCTTGTGAGAAGATCAGTCAAGGAGATCCGGTTCTCTGCTGACACTTGGAGAGTGTGAACAGACGAAGGGTTCTCTACCCACACTAGGAGAGTGTAAAAGGACGAAGGTTCTCTGCCTACACTTGGAGAGTGTGAACAGCCGTAGGGTTCTCTGCCCACACTAGGAGAGTGTAAAAGGACGACGGTTCTCTGCCAGCACTGTGGATTGTGTAAAAGGACGACGGTTCTCTGCCGCACCGGGTAGTGGTGAAAAGAGTGTTTTGTACAGGCTTCTCCGCCTTGCTGTGGGAGCTAAAGGAGAGTCACTTTGTGGTATTAGTGCAATACTCAGAGGGTGCCTCTGAGGAGTGGATGTAGGTCTGGTTATAGACCGAACCACTATAAATCTGGTGTCATTTACTTTATTGCTTTTACGTTTCCGCACTTTAAATTTCAGTTTTAACAACTCTGTGGTTGAAAAACATTTTTCTACTAACTTTAAAAGAAAATTTTATTTCGGTTCAACTTTATCATTAAGAGGGTTTAAAATTTTTAAAACTACCAATTCACCCCCCTCTTGGTAGCCGTGGGACATTTACTTAGGCTTAACAACCTAATTACTGGACTCAACAAGTGGTATCAGAGCATTGTTTCAAAATCATAAGTTTGAACTACTTTTTGTTTAACGTAGATGGCTACATTTGGAAACCGAAACACACCTGAGGGTTACTCTATCACTAGACCTCCACTGTTTGACAATATTCCTTTTGATTTCTGGAAAACACGCATGTCTACTTTCTTACAGTCACTTGATTATCGCATGTGGATGCTAGTCCAGGAAGGTTACACAAAACCAACTAGATTAGTTGATGGAATTAGGGTAGAAACACCTTATGCAGATTGGACTATAGAAGAACGTGACTTAGCACAATTAAATGCGAAATGTTTAAATAGTTTCTTTTGTGCTTTAAAATCTGAAGACTACATGTGAGTTTCCACTTGTAAAAGCGGAAAAGACATATGGGATAGACTTTGTATTACTTATGAAGGGACAAATGAGGTTAAGCAATCAAGACTCAATATCTTGTTACATGACTACGAATTATTTTGCATGAAACCTAATGAATCTATATCTGACATGTACACAAGATTCACTCAAATTGTCACCTCTTTGCATGCACTTGGTAGGGAATTAACAAATGCTGAAATGGTTAATAAGATTCTTCGTTGTTTACCTACTGCATATGATGCTAAAATTACTGCAATTACAGAGTCTAAAGATCTGAACATTTATTCAATTGACAATCTTCTTGGTTCACTCATTGCTTACGAGCAAGGAGTAAGTCAAAGAAAGATTGATGCAGGTGAACCAAGAAAGGATAAGAATATTGCACTAAATGTGGAAGAGTCAGAAAGTGAACACTCACAACCTGAGGATGAAGACGATATTGCACTGATGACTAGACAATTCAGAAGCTTTTTAAAGAGGAAGCAGAAGAGACGCCAGCAATGGAATAGAGGTAAGTATAACAGAAATGACAAGGTTTCTAATGAAGTGATTTGTTATGAATGCAGGAAACCAGGTCATATAAAGACTGATTGTCCAAAACTCAAAGTCACTCCTAGCAAGGAGAAGGTAGAGGAGAAACCAATGGTAAAGAAGGGCAAGAAGAAGTTTCAAAAGGCTTTTTGGGTGGACTCAGCTTCAGACTCATCTGAGACTGAAAAAGAAGAAGAAGTCACCAACCTTTGCTTGATGGCAGATAAATCTGAACAATCAAATCAAGAAGAGGTATGTGATTTAACTTATAATGAATTGTTTGAAGTTTCTGAACACATGCATGATGCATATAGGAAAATGAAAAAGATGCATGATAGTTTAGTTTTAGAATTGGAAGAGCTTAATAAGGAACACGAAATCCTTAGGAAAGATCATGCTTTAATTGATAGCAACCACATGAAACTACTTGATGAATATGATGACATGAATAAAAATTTTGAGAATTTAAAATCATCCTATGCTGAACTTGAAAAAGAATTTAAGAAATTTAAGGATGAATCTGAGAGCAAGACATATAGAATCAATTATACAAATCGAATCTTGGAGGATATGAATTCATGTTACAAACTTACTATAAGAGCTCTCGAGGATAATAGGAACCCCCCTAAACTTGAAGATTTTACAAATCCTAAATATTATCCTAAATTCATGAAATCCCTTAGAAGACAATCATATGAAAGAAAACATAAGAATATTTTTCCTAATGTTAAATGTAACATTTGTGGATTTTTGGAACATATATCTCACACCTGCACTTTAAAGATGAAATCTAATTTGGTGTGGAGAACTAAGATGCATAAACCTAGATATATCACACATGCATCTGATTATAAATTTCATAAAGGTGAACCCAAACTAGTTTGGGTTCCCAGGTCTAACATTTGAGAATTTTGCAGGTATACTCTCACACAAGACCTCGTGAGAGTATATGGTACCTGGACAGCGGATGTTCTAAGCACATGACTGGAGATACTGCTCAATTCATAATGCTGGAAGCCAAGAGTGGAGGCAAGGTTACACTTGGAGATAATACCACAAAGAAAGTGGTTGGATCAGGTATGATTGGAAATTTGAAAAACTTTTTCATAGATAATGTTTTATTAGTTGAAGGCTTAAAATATAATTTGCTTAGCATAAGTCAGCTATGTGATAAGGGCTATAATGTAAAATTTTTACCTACTAGCTGCATAATTAGCCTAAATGGGAAAATTGTTTTAAATGGAAAAGGGTGAACAATGTCTACATGCTAGATTTAAATTGTATTCAATCTCCTACTGCTTTTTGTTTGAAAACTGTTTCTGAAGAATCATGGCTTTGGCATAGGAGACTTTGTCATTCTAGTATGAAAAATCTTAGAAAAATTACCCAAAAGAATTTGGTGAGAGGAATACCTAAACTAGACTTTACTAAGGACCATCTATGTGATGCATGTCAACTAGGAAAACAAGTGAAGTCCTCTTTTAAGTCCAATAAAGATCTTAGGACCAGTAAACCATTAGAAATTCTTCACATGGATCTTTTTGGACCTGTAAGCACGGTAAGTCTAGGAGGAAAGGTATATGGATTTGTTATAGTAGATGATTTTTCAAGATTCACCTGGGTTAAATTTCTTTTTCATAAGAGTGAATCATTTGAGGAATTCAGAAATTTTTCAACTTGGATACAAAGAAAACTAGGATGTGAAATAATTTCTATACAAAGTGATCATGGAGGAGAATTTTGAAAATGAAAGATTTGAAGATTTCTGTAAAGAAAAGGGGATTGATCACAATTTTTCTGCACCTAGAACTCCTCAACAAAATGGAGTAGTTGAAAGAAAGAACAGAACATTAATAGAAGCCGCCCGAGCAATGTTAGCTGAATACTCGCTTCCTAGATATTTTTGGGCTGAGGCGGTTAGCACTGCATGCTATGTTCTGAATAGGGTGAATGTGAGATCAAATTTGAATAAAACACCCTATGAGTTGCTAAAAGGTAGAACACCAAATTTGTCTCATTTGCATGTATTTGGTTGCAAGGTGTTCATACATAATAATGGAAAATCTGCCTTAGGAAAATTTGATCCAAAATCAGATGAAGGAATTTTTGTTGGATATTCAAGTGTTGGAAAATCTTATAGAGTATTCAACAAAAGAACTTTAGTCATTGAAGAAACCACACATGTTGTTTTTGATGAAAATGGAAACATGGATGAGCCAAAAGTTGTTGAAGAAGAAATTGAAGAAAACTCCCAAAAGATTGATAGATTAAATTTGGAAGAAAATGTGGAAGAAAATTTAGAAAGAGAAGACCCTTTTCCTAGAGATTTGAGATTTTCTAAAAACCATCCAAAGGAATTGATTATAGGTGAACCTAGTGAGGGTGTTAGAACTAGGCGTGGATTAAACAAGGAAGTCAATCATTCAGCCTTTATTTCAACTATTGAACCCACTAACATTGATCAAGCACTTTCAGATGAATTTTGGATATTGGCCATGCAAGAAGAGTTAAATCAATTTGTAAGAAATAAAGTTTGGGAACTAACTACAAGGCCAAAAGATCAAAGTGTTGTTGGAACCAAGTGGGTGTTCAAAAATAAAATGAATGACTCAGGAGTAGTCATTAGAAATAAGGCTAGATTAGTAGCTAAGGGGTATAATCAAATTGAAGGAATTGATTTTGAGGAAAATTTTGCCCCTGTAGCTAGACTTGAAGCAATTAGGGTTTTACTAGCCTTTGCCTGTTTTAAAGGTTTTAAATTGTTTCAAATGGATGTCAAAAATGCCTTTTTAAATGGGTAATGGAGGAAGATGTTTTTGTAGAACAACCTCCAGGTTTTGAAAATTCTAAATTTCCAAATCATGTTTTCAAATTAAAAAAGGCATTATATGGATTGAAACAGGCACCTAGGGCTTGGTATGAGAGGTTAAGCACCTTCCTACTTGAAAGATCTTTTGAAAAAGGAAGTTTGGATACAACTCTCTTTTTAAGGAAAATTGGAAAGGATATACTTATTGTTCAAATTTATGTGGATTACATCATCTTTGGATCTTCAAATAAACATCTTTGTGATGATTTTTCTAAAACAATGAGTAGTGAATTTGAAATGAGTCTAATGGGAGATCTAAATTACTTTTTAGGATTTAGCATTAAGCAACTTGAGGAAGGTACTTTTCTTAGTCAAACCAAATATATTAAAGACATCCTCAAAAAATATGAAATGGACAATGCTAAACCTGTTAGTACACCAATGAGTTCTTCAGTTCAGTTGGATAAAGACCTTAAGGGAAAATCTGTTGATCAAAGGAAATTTAGAGGGATAATTGGATCTTTACTTTATTTGACTGCTAGCCGACCAGATATTATGTTTAGTGTTTGCTTATGTGCTAGATTTCAATCAGATCCAAAAGAATCACATTTGACAGCAGTAAAAAGGATTTTAAGATATCTACTAGGAACTCAAAACTTAGGAATTTGGTATCCTAAGTTTAGCTCTTCATTTGAAATTATTGGTTACTCAGATTCTGACTTTGCAGGCTGTAGAGTGGATAGGAAAAGCACTTCTGGAACATGTCAATTCATTGGAAATTCATTAGTTTCATGGTCTAGTAGAAAACAAAATTCAGTGGCACTATCTACTGCAGAAGCAGAATACATTTCATTAGGAAGTTGTGTGGCACAAGTACTTTGGTTAAAACAACAGTTGATTGACTTAGGATTAACTATAGGCACTATTCCAATTTATTGTGACAATACTAGTGCTATTTGCATTTCCAAAAATCCTATTCAACATTCTAGAACCAAACACATTGATATAAGGCATCATTTCATAAGGGATCATGTATCCAAAGGAGAAATTGAACTCATACATGTTTCAACTGAAAATCAACTTGCAGACATTTTTACAAAACCTTTAGCCTTTGATACCTTCAGTACTTTAAGAACAAGGCTTGGTGTTATTGATTTGAATGCTTAACCAAAATGTCTTTGCAACATTGATACTTGTTGTGTTTTGGTTTTATGTTTTCTGTGTTTTGATTGTTTTTGTTGTTTTTCTTAATTTAAAAAAAAAAATTCAAAATTAAAATTTAAATTTGAAATGAGTCTAATGGGAGATTTGAAATGAGTCTAATGGGAGATTTAAATTACTTTCTAGGATTTAGCATTAAGCAACTTGAGGAAGGTACTTTTCTTAGTCAAACCAAATATATTAAAGACATCCTCAAAAAATATGAAATGGACAATGCTAAACCTGTTAGTACACCAATGAGTTCTTCAGTTCAGTTGGATAAAGACCTTAAGGGAAAATCTGTTGATCAAAGGAAATTTAGAGGGATAATTGGATCTTTACTTTATTTGACTGCTAGCCGACCAGATATTATGTTTAGTGTTTGCTTATGTGCTAGATTTCAATCAGATCCAAAAGAATCACATTTGACAGCAGTAAAAAGGATTTTAAGATATCTACTAGGAACTCAAAACTTAGGAATTTGATATCCTAAGTTTAGCTCTTCATTTGAAATTATTAGTTACTCAGATTCTGACTTTGCAGGCTATAGAGTGGATAGGAAAAGCACTTCTGGAACATGTTAATTCATTGGAAATTCATTAGTTTCATGGTCTAGTAGAAAACAAAATTCAGTGGCACTATCTACTGCAGAAGCAGAATACATTTCATTAGGAAGTTGTGTGGCACAAGTACTTTGGTTAAAACAACAGTTGATTGACTTAGGATTAACTATAGGCACTATTCCAATTTATTGTGACAATACTAGTGCTATTTGCATTTCCAAAAATCCTATTCAACATTCTAGAACCAAACACATTGATATAAGGCATCATTTCATAAGGGATCATGTATCCAAAGGAGAAATTGAACTCATACATGTTTCAACTGAAAATCAACTTGCAGACATTTTTACAAAACCTTTAGCCTTTGATACCTTCAGTACTTTAAGAACAAGGCTTGGTGTTATTGATTTGAATGCTTAACCAAAATGTCTTTGCAACATTGATACTTGTTGTGATTTTGGTTTTATGTTTTCTGTGTTTTGATTGTTTTTGTTGTTTTTCTTAATAAAAAAAAAAAATTCAAAATTAAAATTTTTTTTGGAGGAAATCGTCCAGGACGAAATGTTTTCGTACGGGACGATGTGTAAAGAAACAGTTTGCGCGAATTTAAACCGTTTTGAGAGCAGTTTTTTATTGGATCGTCTGTACGATTTGTGATCGTCCAGGACGAATTTTTTTTCTCTCAAACGTCGGGACGATTGAATGCAGCGGTTGAGTGGATAAGACAGTTTTTAATACGAACTTCGTCTGTACAAAATTTTCGTTCGTCCAGACGAACATGTGTCGGTTCATTGTAGGGGACGGTTTTCAAGAGTCATTAAAACGAAACACTTTTCGATCGTCTGTACGAAATTTTTTTGTCTGTACGATCGGTCAAGTCAAAAAGCTTGTACGAAGGGACGCATCGTAAGTTGTGTTGAATACGAAAAGCCGTTACATTTTGGACGAATTGGATCGTCTGTACGAAATTACTTCGTCCAGACGAACGATAATATTTCGTCCAGGACGAATATTTTCATCCAGGACGAACGTATCGTTTTTCTTTAAATATGAAGGCTTTCAAACTTGACAATTACACTTTCAAACTTATTTTTCAATCCCTTTCTACATCAAATCAACTATGGCCTCCTCTAGCAAAAGACAAAAAGTTTTGGTGAAGAAACCTAACAGGAATGCCCCAGACAACTTTCTTTCCAAGGCAAATGAGGAATCTTTTCCTCATTTTGCATCTGCAAAAATCACTCCGTCTCGCATTCTTATCCAAACAGAGTTGAAATTTCGGGTATTGCACCTCTTCGCCTCAACCCAATTTCAGTTCATTCTTTCTCTCGCCCACTTCTACAATAAGCAAACCTACCATTACTTTCTAGCAAACATGAGTTTCAATTCTGACCATTCCACCATTAGTTCTTTTGTTTTTAAGAAAAAAGTTGAGATCACCAAGCACGACCTTGGTGCATTTTTAAACCTGAGAACTGAGGGATATAGAGCCCACACCCTAATGTCAGAAACCTCCTTCAAATGGTTTCAAATCAATAGGGTAATTAGAGAAAATGCGATTGACAATCATGTTGCTAGAGTCTCCGGTATGACCCAAGATGCCCGAATCATCCAGCATATCCTTAGATCCTCAATTATTCCTAAAGCTGGTGATAGGATTAACATTACTCCTCTCCTTTCTTGTCTAACTTTTTTAATCATGCAAAGACATCCTATTGATGAAGCCCAACTCATCATAGATCATATCTATGGGCTTTCAGAAATAGGATATGCTGATCAGAAGAGGAAGAAGAACATCTCATTAGGGCACTTAATTACTTATATTTTGGAAAAGAAGTACAATATAGTGCATCTTGATTAAGAATATGAAAAGCCAGTTTACTATAACAATGCATCTTTCAGATTGCTCTTCAAGGAGGAGAAAGAAAAAGCACATGCTAGTGCTTCAGTAGAAGAAGAAGAAGAAGGAGTGCATGCTTCTACTTCTCAATCAGATTACCAGAATCTGATTGAGAGATTTGATAGACTAGAGACTCACATTGATCAAAGGTTTGATCAATTTGATGCTCAACTTACGCAGCAGCAACATGACATTGGTAATATTAGAGATGAAGTTCATGAAATAAATACCAATGTAATGTTGATGGCCTCCTACTTCAACCTCTTTGGCAGCATTCCTCCTCCTCCTCCTCCAGAACAGTAAAAATTGTTTTTATGTCTGTGTCTGTTGTATTTTTTTTGTTTGTTTGTTTTTGTTTGTTTTGTTTTTATCTTATCTGTTTTATTGTAATGTGTTTGTTTTTATGTTTTTAAGTTCAATGTATTTTTTTTTCTTGTAATGTTTTTTTTAATATCAATGAAAGTTTGTTTCTATTAGATTTGTTTTGAAATGTGGTTAATGTTGGTGAATTTCATTAGTATTATTTAATCTACATAGTGCTTAAATTCAATTGTAATTTGAGATTATCTATATTAGAAAATCTAGACTTTCTAAATTTATAATTTGTTTATAACTTGTTGTAATTAGAACTTTTAAATTCATGTCTATTCATTTAGACTACATAAAAGTTAAAATTATTATTGCAATTTTGATGTTTTCTTATTTTGTATTTCTATGCTCAAATGATATTTATGCACCTAGAAATATTTGAAATTTTAGATTATAGATTTTGGAAAGAATTGATCAAATTACTCTTGAACATTGTACAAATGTACAAAAATCAAAAGGAATTCGCAAAAATTTGCAATATGAAAAAGAGGCACAAAATAAGCCCAACCAAAGAAAAATGCACAAAAATGTGCTCCAAAACTTTGAAAAGATGCGCAAAGCGCCACATGAGGTAATTCTCTTCTTTCCAAATTCGTTAAATCTCTTAATTCAAATTAATCTTATGTTCATTTATATTCTATTAAACTTTGAAATATAGAATTTTTTTTACATCTCTCTTGTAATGATTTTCAATAGTCAAAATGTCTAAATTGAATCATGTCTTTGATAAATTCTTCTTACTTACAATGTTATATCATTTCTTAAATTTTATGAATTTCTATGATTTACCTAATATCTTTAGTTTAAAATTGCATACCCAATGTCAATCACCATTTAGATTAATTTTTAAAAATGAATTTCATGTAATTACTTACATTTCTTGTCTATTTCTTCTTCACTTTTTGTTGCTGTCAAAAAGGGGGAGAAATTATTGTGTTTATTGTGTTTGTGTTTTGTGTTTGTGTTTTCTATTTTTGTTTTCTATTTTTGATTTCTGTTTGCAAGTTTTTTGTTTGTGTTAAAATTTTTGAAAAAACAAAAATATTGTTCTTTAATGCCTCCTTATTTTAATGTCTCATCAATTCAGGGGGAGTTTAGGAGATAGGAAAATTATTTAATTTGAAACCATTACAAATAATAATTGTTTTGCCATCATCAAAAAGGGGGAGATTGTTTGAATAGTTGCTATTTGAATGATTTATATTTAAAAGTGTAGTTTTATTAGGTAGTACTAAATTGAATTTAGAAAATTTTAAGATTCTTTTGGGAATGATACTTTTCCCGTCATAATATTATTTAACACGACAGGTGTACTTGCGTAAAATAAGATTTACATCTTTGCAAATTAATTAATATTTTGATGACCAATAATGAGGCAAATCCTATTAATATTGAAAGTTGCAATTGTTTGAATAGTTGCTATTTGAATGATTTATATTTGTGCAACTTATGTAGTTTTGATGATTCCAAACATTATTGTTCAAATGTATAGTTATCTCCTAACAATTTCAGAAGATTTGCACTTTCTCTTGTGTGTACTAACATTTCAGGAAAATCAGACTCCAGACTACGAAAACTTCAAATCAAATTCAACATGAGATATTTCGTTTATTTGAAGTTTGTCTTTTCTTTGAATTAATTTTGAAAGGGAGTGATTGTAATTGAGTGAATAAAATCTCACACACACAAATAAGGAGATCTTGAAATTCTATACTGATCGTACAGGACGATATTTATCGTACTGGACGATCTGTCAGTTATCTCCTATAGAGCACTTGGAACGAATAGGAACTTGCTTGAAAAATTTTTTCTAAGTCCTATTCGTCCAGGACGAATTTTATTATCGTCCCGGACGATGGGTTCTCTGTAAAATTTTCGTCCAGATGAATTTTATCATCGTACGAGGCGACCAGTCCTCTGGAAAATTTTCGTCCAGACGAAAATAAATATCGTACAGGACGATCAGCTCTCTGGAAAATTGTCGTCCAGACGAAAACAAATTATCGTCCGCGGCGATTGGTTCTCTGGAAAATTTTCGTCCAGACGAAATAAATAATCGTCCAGGACGATCGGCTCTCTGGAAAATTTTTGTCCAGACGAACATATTTTCGTCCAAACGATAAACCGACTTAGAACAGTTTTCAGCAGTTTCTAGAACCGACCTTGTAATAACCGTTCATACTGGACGAACCTAGTTCGTACAGGACGATCAGCTGTACGAAGTCATTTCGTACACATATATAAATTGGGTCGTTTCAGATCGTTTAAGTAAAATCGTCCAGGACGATCCAGGATCGTACAGGAGACGATCCACTGCGTACAGAATTGGAAATTTGCAGTTTTTGGGCGGTTTCTCTTGTCTTTTATATAAATAGTCCAAATTAGACTGCCACCCAATCTTTTTGTCATTTGATCTTCGTGCCTCTTTAGAGAATAGCCAAGGAGAGAGTGGAAGAGAGCATTCAAAGGAGGATTCCTACCACTGGAGCGAGAAGGCTTCACTTGGATTACTAAGGTAAGAGTCTCTACTTGTGAAATTAGATTTCTTCACTCTTTTCCTTCTTCCTTCTAGATTCTTGTGAGAAGATCAGTCAAGGAGATCCGGTTCTCTGCCGACACTTGGAGAGTGTGAACAGACGAAGGGTTCTCTGCCCACACAAGGAGAGTGTAAAAGGACGAAGGTTCTCTGCCTACACTTGGAGAGTGTGAACAGCCGTAGGGTTCTCTGCCCACACTAGGAGAGTGTAAAAGGACGACGGTTCTCTGCCAGCACTGTGGATTGTGTAAAAGGACGACGGTTCTCTGCCGCACCGGGTAGTGGTGAAAAGAGTGTTTTGTACAGGATTCTCCGCCTTGCTGTGGGTGCTAAAGGAGAGTCACTTTGTGGTATTAGTGCAATACTCAGAGGGTGCCTCTGAGGATTGGATGTAGGTCTGGTTATAGACCGAACCACTATAAATCTGGTGTCATTTACTTTATTGCTTTTACGTTTCCGCACTTTAAATTTCAGTTTTAACAACTCTGTGGTTGAAAAACATTTTTTCTACTAACTTTAAAAGAAAATTTTATTTCGGTTCAACTTTATCATTAAGAGGTTTAAAATTTTTAAAACTACCAATTCACCCCCCTCTTGGTAGCCGTGGGACATTTACTTAGGCTTAACAACCTAATTATTGGACTCAACAGCAATATATATATATATATATTTCCACAATGCTAGTGGATTAATTTTTAATTCTACTAAAAGTTTCTTTATTCCTGTTAAATTTATTTCTAATAGCCGCATTACTAGTATTGAAAGGAAATTTTGCTTTAAAAAAAGACTTCTTCCGATTAAGTATTTGGGGGTTCCGCTTTATAAGGGTAAAAAACGTTCTCATTTATTTGATGATATTTTCGGGACTATCCATAAGAAACTCTCTTCTTGGGCTTTAACTTTTCTTTCTTATGGTGGTATCTCGGGATATTAACAACTTTTTAGAATTCAGCCTAGTCTGAACTATAAAATGAGTGGAGGTTTCCCCATCAATCATTTAAGTTTTGTTGATGATTTTTTTTTCTAATGGCTCTATTAAAATGCTAAATATCTTTTTCAATTTTCTTAAAACTTTCCAGCATGCTAGTGGATTAATTTTTAATTCTACTAAAAGTTTCTTTATTCCTACTAAATCTATTTCTAATAGCCGCATTACTAGTATTCAAAGGAAATTTGGTTTAAAAAAAAGACTTCTTCCAATGAAGTATTTGGGGGTTCCGCTTTATAAGGGTATGAAACATTCTCATTTATTTGATGATATTTTTGGGACTATCCATAAGAAACTCTCTTCTTGGGCTTTCAATTTTCTTTCTTACGGTGGTAGGCTTGTTCTCATAAAAATATGTTTTATGCTCTATTCCTATATATTTGTTGCATACTTTATGTCCTATTCTTAATGTTTGTAGTAGAATGGAGATTATTTGTAATAAATTTCTTTGGGGTTTCAAGGACGGTAACCGGACTATTATTTGGGGCTCTTGGAGTAATTGTGCTGGGTCTATGGATGAGGGGAGATTAGAGTTTCGTACATATACTGATATGATCAAGACTTTTAATCATAAACTTTGGTTTTCTTTCAGAGCTAATAAAATTTTATGGGCTAAATTCATGACGGCTAAATACTGTGCTCGGAAACACCCTCTTAATTATTTTTTTAAACAAGGTGACTCTTTCAATTGGAAGAGAGTTTGTAGTATCAAGTGGGAAGCTGAAGATTTCATGCAATGGGGTATTAGTGTTGGGAACGTTTTCTTTTGGCAAGATAAATGATTGGGTAATTTCTCTATTGACAGTCTCCTTTATACTCATTCTACTTCTTCTTGGAAAATCAAGGATTTTATTATCAATGACAACTGGAATGTTAGTTTACTTGCCAATATTGTTCCTGACTTTATTATTAACTTAATTACTAAGATCTCTATTCACATGGAGAATGAGGATTGCATTTTATTTAACCGATCTAATGATGGCAGCTTTGATACTAAACAAGTTTGGAATTCCATTAGATAGAACTTTCCTAAAAACTCTCTAAATGTTACTATTTGACATGCTAGTATCCCTCATACTTATTCCTTCCTTGTTTGGAGGATTTTACATAAGTATTTTCCTGTTGATTTTCTTTTAGCGAAGAAAGGTTTGTATATTATTTAAAAATGTCAATATTGCTATCATATTGAGAATTTGAATCATGTGTTTATCCATGATCCAATTGCTACGAAAGTTTGGATTCATTTTGATAATTAGTTTAATGTTCTTTCTACTACTCGCTATATTTCTATTGCTTGTCTTCTCAAAGATTGGTTGGTTCCGACCAAAGGTCATATTAGAAATATTCTGTCTATTATTATTTGTTGATTTTTATGGGATAGTAGGAATGCCTCTAAACATGATAATATTATTATGAATGCTTTAAATGTCATTGCTAAAGTTAAAAATAAAATTCTTCAGTTGTATGGTGCTAAATTAGTTAATATGCTACTTCCTTTAAAAATTGCCTCCATGTTGCTATGGAGTTTGGCTTGAATTTCAACCCTCATCTCATTAGCAGAAAAGAGAATTTGATTTATTGGAGGAAGTCTGTGGAAGGTTGCTTTAAAATTAATACGGATGGTTCTAGCCACTGGTACTAATGCCATCCAAGCTGAAATTGATAGCCTTCATTTTGGTATCCAATTATGTATTTCTCTTTGCATTACCAATATTTGGATTGAAGTTGATGTGATGCTATTAGTTCATTATCTTGATGGTAAAACTTCTCCTAATCCTAGAAATTTTTATAAGCTTAGAGATGTTAAGCATTGTCTTTCTCTCATTAACCACTCTATTTCCCACATTATGCGTGAGGGTAATGCTGTTGTTGTTGGTTTAGCCAAAATGGGATGTTCTCAGGCTGGGTTCAATGAGTATTTTGAACACTCTTTACCCAGGGATATTAAAGGCCTAGTTAAGTTGGATCGGCTGGGTATCCCTTATATTCGGTTTAATTATTGGTCTTATCCTTGTGTGTTCCTGGTTTACCTTTTTATTTTGCTCCCTCTGGTTATATTGTCTTGTTGAGCAGTTGGGCATCTCTATTTCTGGTTGGTTTATCTGTTAGCTGGCCTGCTCTGGATTTATTTTTGGGGTTTGAGGGTTTTCTGGTTAGCAGTATGGATCCTTCCAGTTACATTTTGTTAAATCTTGTTGACATGGATGATAATGGTTTATATCTTTTTGACAAGGTTTTTTTTAATTACAATTATATCGGCTGTGGAAGCATTAGTATTTTCACTTGGGATTATTTTGTTCCCGCTAGTTTTTGGGGTATATTGTTGTTTTTTCCCTGTTTTGATGGAATGGTGGTAATGATTTGTTTCTTTTTGTTGGGTTTGTGCGATTAGGCTCATTTCTATGGTTGTTTTGGGATAAACACTAATGGGTGCAGTATTTCTTGGGACTTCTCTGTTTCATTCCCTTACAGTGAGGATGAGGTGTTCCTTGGTTTCAATATTAATGTGTTTATCCATGCTTTTAGCCATATTAATGTCTATCATGCTTTGGTTACTGATGAGCAGCATTCTGATTGGTTTGAGGGGATCATTCTGGAGATTTTTCTTTTCTTTTTGCTTTATTTGCACATTTTTATAGAGGTGAAGGTTCTCTGGGTTGGGAATGACGGCTACGATGGTTTGTACGACTGGTTTGTGTGTCTCATAATTTTGCTGCTATTTAGTGGGGTTTATTGGTGTTCTGTCCCTATTTTGTTCGTTTGGTGTTGTTGGTTTGTTCCTTCCTGTTTGGTTTGTGCAATCTGGCTCACCTCTGTGGTTGTTTTGGGTTTATCTCTATTGACAGCAGTCTTTTTTGGGACTTCTCTGTTTCGTTCCCTTGCTAATTCTGAATGGTATGCTCATAATTATGTGTTTAACAAAGGCTACATTATCAACTTGTATTGGAAGAAGCCGAACTCTATTCTTCCAGGGAGTTTTACTTATGACCCAAACTTTGTCAATTTTACTTTCATCTACTTTTTCTGCTCATATTTTTTGTTCAGTATCATTGTAGGCCTCTTTTGTAGATTTTTGGAGTTCGCACTCATTTTGTGCAGGATATGTTCGTGGTTGGAAGGGCTATGTTGAAGGTTCTTTGTCTTTTCCTTTCCTTTTTTATTCGTAGAATTAATGTTATTAGGTTATTTTGTTAATTGGATTAGAAGGGAATTCGGGCTCTTAGTTTTCTTTTTTATTTTGATTGTAGCTCCTCGGAGCAGTAGTGAGCAGGAGGTCCCTTTAAAGACCTAGTAACTTTTTATTATATTAATGCGTAAGTCCGTCAGTGAATTTTAACCATATATATATATATATATATATATATATATATATATATATATATATATATATATATATGTAAACAAAATTTATAGTGATTTGGCCTACTAACTTGTGACCACTACAAATTTCTTTTACTTTGGATTTTCAGGAACTCTCTAATTTTGCTCCATCAAAGGTAAAGAAGCCTTCCTCCATCATGAGATATTTGAGAAACTCTTACACCTCATTTCCTGCATGAAAAGCATAGCTACGTAAGCTTATTGGCTAGTTTTTATAATACATGAAGAATTTCCATGAGATCAATCGATCCCATTCAATATGCATACAAAATGTTTTAAAATTAAAATTATAGACTCTCAAATTAGGGGATCAAGGATATGAAGAGAGGAAAGCAACTAATGTGCACGTCTAATCTCACCCAAAAGCTTCTTTTTGAATGGGGGAAAATCTAAAAAATTGAGATGTAGCAAGAAGGAACTCTTCTTTTCCAATCTCTTAATAACCGCTAACATAAAAAAATTATATTTTCGGATTTCTAGAAGTTTATTTATATTAATGGGTTTTGATAAATAAATAATATATACTTTTTTATAAATAGTTTCATCTGATCTTATAATAAAATACTTATATCGTATAGTGCGATTTGTTCATTTGGACGCTTTTACAAAAATAAAAAATCATCACTATTTTATCAAACTGTATGATATATATTGTATAGAATAATAAGTTTATTTAAGTGATTTCCTAATATTTAACCTTTTTTAATTTTATATTAAAGTGTTTTTTTTTCCTCCCATTTTCCTTGCAATTAACTTTAAACTATAGCATGAAAATGAAAAAAAAAAAAAACTTCAAATTAACTTGCATATATAAATTTTATTTTATTTTTCATTTATGTATTTTTTTTAGGAATTTTAAAATTTATATCATGGAACCCTAAAAAATTAATAGTAGGTCCCAAAGTTTTCTCTAGCAGAGACTACCAATTATAAACCAAGCAAAATGAGAAGTAAACATGGAACCCCAAATAATTAAAAGTAGGTCCCCAAGTTTTCTCTAGCAGTTCATAGCCTATGCAAGCTTTTTCTTTCATATGACATGCATGAACAAAAATGGTAAAATTTGTACAAAACAACTGTGCTAAATTCAAAATTATAAAAAGTTCCAACCCAAAATTGTTAAGATTCTTTCAATGAATAAGGGATCAGTGTCCCCAAACTATATTTAAAATATTTACCCAGATTAAAGTTTTAATCAGTTCATTATCTTTTAATTAAATTTGAGTTATCTTTTCATAAAGTACGATTTATTACTATTTATTTATTTACATTTTAAAATGTGAATAAAAATAATAATTTCATGAAAGATTTTATTGAAATGTAATTTTTTTTGCTTTAGTGAATTAAATGCTGTAGTGCCATCTATTATAGGCCGTTTTGAGTAAGCTAAATCTAATTTGGGTTGTATCATATATATATAAATGGGTTCCTCGTACCTATGCTACATATAAGAAATTTTTTTGACTTGTGTTACGCCATAAACAAATAGAATCTGGCCAACGTTAACGTCAATATTTAAAAGCATGGAAGGGATCCATGTGATTGCATTAAATGGAGGATTGGACAGAAAGCGTAGAAAATGACATTTCCAAGCCTTTACATTGGTGGCACTGACAACTAGCTGTCAAGTAGAAGAAAGTCACTATCATATCCAATAATTTTGCGCTAATTATTGCATTCTTTTAGCTGCTTCCTCTATATAACTCCGGTCTTTGGTTGATAATTTATATTAGAAAAAAATATGTTAGATTATTTGTCAAAAAAGTTATTAAAATATTTTTAAATTCATAACAATAAATATTTTAAAATCTAATAAAATTTTATATTTATTTTTTTAGATTTAAGATTTACTAAAAATTTAAATTATTTAGGGTTATTCTTGATACTAAAGTATAAAATCTTGAAAATAATTTTATAAAACATTTGAAAATATTTTGGATCATAAATGCCTAACTTTTTTTTTTTTTTCGGGCAAGGTATGGGGTTCCGATTTCGGTTAGATAATATCTTCTTTAGGAACACAGTTAAATACTTCCTTCGGAATGTTTGACACTAAAATAGTCATTGAGCCCAACTTCATTTATTTTGTTACATAATCGATGCTTGATAATTTTTATTGTAGAAAATGCTATGTCATTTATAGCAGTAGTAACTAGTAAAATCAGTGCTAAAATAATAAATCTATAAACTAAGTGATACATAATATTCCTTTCATCCTTTACAATCTATTTTGCAAGAGAAGCAATACTAGTAAAAAATGTGAATTTGTTGATTGTTTAAATACATATAATTTTATATATAAATTTTTTAATTAACACTTGAACTAATAATATAAAAATATATCTTTATCTGGATCCGAAGTATTGTAAAACATATTGAAAACTCATCTTAACAAACAACCCATTCCTGATGCAGACTACGCATCTTTTCTCCACTACTATATTCACTCTTTTTTTCATTGTGCCATTGTGATTCAGCAAAACCTAACAAGGCTTGAAGATAATTCACATAAAAGTAATAAATTACATGTTTCATTCACATTATATGACCAATCGTGCTATTTTCTTCATTCCTTTGTTCATCAATTTTTTTGCTGAGCAATCATCTCTACTGTTCCTTAAATTGACAGTCCATTACACTCCCTCAAAATAAAAATACACAAATTAATATGGGATCCGCCCATGTATGGAGCTCAAATAAATAAATAATATTTTTGATATATCATAAAAAAATTATCTTGATCGGGCACGAATCTTGAAGCAAAATTCAAGCAGTAAACTTCAAAAATTAAATATGAATCCATATCAACTCTGATTTGAGTAAACTTATAGCCGAACTGAAGGTCTAAAAAATATGAACCCAACGGCCCCAAATTCAACCCATTCCAAGCTCAAATAGGTCCAAATCAAAGACCCAAAGTGTGTTTGGAAGGTTCGATCCATAATTTGGAATAACATATAGTTTTCAAATTTTTTTTTTTTTGTTAAAACCCACCGACGGGCTTACGCATTAATTAAGGGAAAAATTACAAAAGTCCTTAAAGGGATTTCTAGCCCTCTAACGCTCAAAGAGCTACAATCAAAAATAAAAAGAAAACCTAAGAGCCCGAATTCCCTACTAAACAAAAATACAATGAAAACTAATAACATTCTAAGATCCCACAAACCATGGAAAAAGAAAAACAAAATCTGCTTAATCTAACAATCAGCACACGTACCCTGCACAAAACGAGCGCGATGCTCCAAAAACCTGCACAACAGGCAAACAAAGGTACTAGAGAAAAGATTAAGCCAACAAACAAAAAACAAATAAGCACAATACAGATCAGAAAAAAGATACTCCCTGGAAGAACAAACACCCGGCCAAGGATCCGCTCAACCAAGATGCAACCAGCACAGAAGGGCCCATAACCAGACCACCACGAACATCCCCCAGGAAAAAACAAAAGGCCCAGCAATGACAAAATGGAACAAAAAGACAGCAGCTAAACCCAAGAGCAAAACAGACACCCTCAAGGAAGAAGCCACCAGAATATCAGCAAAATCAGCAACAGAATAAAAATGCCAGCAACCACCAAACAGATGAGAACCACCCCAACCAAGACTGCCCAAAAACAAACACAAAAACAAAAGAAAGAATAAGGAAAACCTGACCAAACTACAGATCCAAAACATACGAAACTTTCCTCTTATCCAAATTAATCAAGCCTTGGACATGCACCGCCAGATTTAAAAAAGAAAGATCAATAATGTCATTAAACATGCTACCAAAAAGAGCCAAAGCACGAGCCACAGCGTTAATCTCAGAGTTAACCACATTAAAAGAACATTCCAAGGAATTCATTAAGAACAAAATATTTATGCGGGCGTAGAATAGGACATGCCCATAGGTGCTACCATCCACGCCCAGAAAAATAGAATAATCAATGTTAAAATTACTCTCCACAACCACTTTTTAAACATCCAGGCTAACACAAAGAGAAAGCCCGTAAAGCACAGTCAGCAAAAACCCATTCAGATTATCAACCGCCCTAGAGGTCCTAGCAAAACCAACAATATACTTCCCATCAGAGTTCCTGATTAAGCCCCCAATACACCACTTGGTCCCAAACAAAACAGTATGAATATTCATCTTAAAACAATTAGAATTGGGGAAAGACCAATTTAAAATTCTATTAACAGGGGAATGCAAAAGAACTGCAGAAGCAATTCCGAAAATCTCAATTGAAGAATCAACCTTTTCAAAACTCTTATAAGATAAAAGATTAGCCGAGAAAAGAGCAAAAATTTTCTCCTTAATTCTAGTAATAATAGTAAGATGGTTCATCGCAGCATTATTAAACCGGGAATCATTTCTGGCTAACCAGATAAACCAAATAATAAGAAGAGGAATAACATTGCGGATATGGCCCTTCACACTAACCATCCAGTCCTCTAACAAGTAAAACACTGAACAGGTGGGGCCACCGCTATTAACATGAAAAATCTCCTCAAAGTAGTTCCAGACCTTAACCGCAATAGGAGAAGAGACAAACACATGCTGAACCGTCTATAAGTTAGCGCAACATTGACATTTAGAAATAATAAATAAACCTTTATTTCTCAGCATATCATTCGTAGGAACATAATTCTTAAGGACCCTCCAGTTAATGACAGAAACAGTGGTCGAAATGCTCTTGTGCCACATCATTTTAAAAGGCTTAGAATACATCTAAATATTTCTAAAAACATGCCAAGCTTGTTTAGTAGAGAAAAGACCATCTTTAGTAAAGTTACAAAGCAAAACATCTTTAGCACAATGATTAATAGAAATATTATTAATCAAATTAATAATGGAATCCGGAATAACAACAGAAAGCTTCTCCACATCCCAACCATTATCAGAAAAGAAAAAATTCACTTTAACCAAACTCAAAGAATTAGAAGTAAGGAGATCATCAATAGAAAAGCCATTAATCCAACTATCTTTCCAAAAGAAAATGTTACCCTCCCCAAGGCCCAAAACTAACCTAGGCTTAATGTTCCACTTAACCTGAAGCATATGATGCCAAACTTTAGAATTACCTTTAGAATAAAAACAAGTGGAGGGATGAGAATCCCCACAGTACTTGGACCTCATAAAATTAGCCCATAAAGAACTATTAACCCTTAAATTGTACCACAATTTAAAAGAGAAAGCTGTAGCCATATCAAGCATAGACTTACAACCATGGTCACCTTCCTGGTAAGTCCCACAACACTTAGACCAGGACGACCAATGGATTTTAGAATTGCTAGACGAACCCCTCCAAAAGCATTTATTGAAAATCCTGTCAATCCTCAAACATACCAACTTAGTAGGAAACAATACTTGAAAATAATAGTCCGGAATAGAGGCAAGCACACTTTTGATAAGAACAAGCCTACCACCATAACTCAAAAACTTAGAATCCTAAGTAACCAATATGTTATGAACCTTAGAAATTAAATCATCAAAAAGAAAAGACTTCTTTCTACCTTTGAAAAAAGGAATCCCTAAATATTTAAGAGGCAAACTAGCTTGGGAAAAACCGGTAACCTCCTTGATACCCACAATCCTATTCTACGGGACGTTCCTAGAAATAACAAACCCACTCTTACCCTTATTAAAAAAAAGACCACTGACAGCTTCAAAATTGTTAAATAAACCCAAAACTTTAGAAATGTAGTTTTTGGAAGCATTCATAAAAACAATGAAATCGTCAGCAAAACATAAATGAGAAAATTAATACCACCCATAGTTCTATAGTAGAGATTAGGAAATTTACTAAAAAAATCATTAATCCCTCTGGATAAATAATCCACAGCAAGAATAAAGATCGTCGGAGATAAAGGATCTCCTTGCCTCAAACCATGGGAAGATTTGAAGAAGCCATAGCAGTTACCATTCAAGATAATAGAAAAGAAAGGACTTTCAATACACATGCTAATAAGAGAAATAAACTTACCATCAAAACCAAAAAACTTTAACATTTTATAAATAAAATTCCAATTAATATTATCATAAGCCTTAGCAATGTCAAGTTTCAAAATCATGTTCCCCCCTCTAGTTTTAATGTCCAAGTCTTGGCATAATTCTTGAACAAGCAGAATGTTATCAACTATAGCACGACCCTTCACAAACCCCATTTGATTAGGAGAAATATGATTAGGAAGAAGCAAAGAAAGACGATTCACAAAAAATTTTGAAATTAATTTATAAAAAACATAACACAAACTAATAGGCCTAAAATCATTCCAAGAGTTCACCTCAGAACTCTTAGGAATCAAAGCAATAAAAGTAGTAGAGAAAAACTTAGGAATGGGAGAACCATTAAAAAAATCAAAAACAACACCATAAACATCCTCACAGACAAAATGCCACGTGTGTTGAAAGAACTTAACAGTAAACCCGTGAGTCCCAGCCACCGAATCAGCATTCTTGTCAAATAACATATTCTTAACCTCTTCCATAAGAGGGCACAAAGAGAGAGACACATTCTCCTCAAGAGTCACCCTATTTGGAATGAATGAAAAATCATCAATATCAATTGGACAGAAATTTTTATTGATATGGTTTTGAAAAAAATTAACAGCAAGATTAGCAATTTCCTCATCATTATCAGTAAAAGAACCATCCGCACGAGCAATTTTGTGGATACCGTTAATAGCACATTTTTTATTAACCAAAGCATGAAAATATCTAGTGTTATTATCCCTTTCCGACAAATGTTTCATCGCCGCCTTTTGTTTCCGAAAAATCTCTTCCTGACATTGGAGTTTACTTAGGCACATCTTAGCCTCCTTAAGGGCAGGACAGTTAGAAGCCGTAGGGTTAACTTGACAACAATCCTCGAGCCCATTAATCTTCTCTTCCTCCTCCTTGATATTGGCGAAGATATTTTTAAAAATATGACAGTTCCACCAATTAAGGACCATTTTTAACCTTTTAAGCTTGAACCAAAGCCGAGCCATACCACCAATAGAATTATCCGGATAAATAGGAGCCATCCAATTATTGTGCACAACATTAAGAAAAGAATCATGAGTAAGCCACATGTTCTGAAATCTAAAACGAGAATGCAAATCCACTCTTATGCAATTAACATTAATGAGCAGAGGGGAATGATCAGAAAGGGTACGACTCAAATGCACCACCTTAGAAGAAATAAAGACATTAACCTAAGCATTATTAAAAAGAACTCTATCAACCCGTTGCCAAAGATGACCCCTATTCCACGTAAATTTGTTGCCAATAAAACCAATGTCAATAAGGTTACAGTTCATAATCATGTCATTGAAATCCTCCATAGATTGAAAAATAGGGAGGGAACCCCCAACACGTTCAGAAGGAGTAGTAATAGAATTAAAATCACCACCCACTAACCAAGGAAGAGAGGAAATACTATGGAAATTCTCAATTTGTTCCCACAAAACTTTCCTCACAAAACGAGAGGAAGCAGCATAAACAAAAGAAGCGACACATTGAAAATTTAAGGATTCAATATTACAATGCAAAACTTGAGCAAAGTTACCAATCACATCAATCCTAACAAAATCTTTCCAAAAGACCCAAATTTTGTTAGAAACATTAGCAAGAGCATGCTGAAAACCCAAAAAATTAGCAGTAGCAAGAAGCTTATCCATAGAAATAAGAGGTTCTAACAAAACAAGAACAGAAATATTATGGATGCGACATAAATTTTTAGCCCGAAGTCTAGAGGAAGGGTAAACCGATCCCCCTCACATTCCAAATAATCGTATTAATCATAAAAAAATAGAATTAATGAGCAGTCTGTGAACGGGTATTCCTAGGCAAAAGCAAAATAACATTTCTAGGTTTTCTACCTCTCTTCCCACGACTCTTAGTAAAACTGAGATCCTTGTCCTTTCTAGCATAACATTTATCATTAATTTCAATTTCCGTATCAGTAAAAGCATCACAATTAACATGTTCAGAAAAAGAGAAGTCATTGTTCATCTCACCAAACAAGTGATCCGTAGCTGAATTTTCAGCTTCCAAAAATAACACACCATCCTCCTTAGTGGACATGTTCATCTTTAAATTATCTGACAAAGGATTTTGTAAAACGACATCAGTAAGAGGAGTTATAGCAGTAGAAACAGGAACAATTTTTAGCACCAGAGGATTTTCATTAGTAACATTAACATTATTATCATTAATAATAGCTCTCTCCGTAGAGTTAGAAGAAGTAACTTCCCCTTCATGTAGAACAACAACCAGCTCTTCAGAGCTTTTCACAATATCAGCATTAACCCATTTTTGTTGATCTAGGATACTATCATCACCAAGAATAACAGGACCCTTCGGAGACCAAACATTTAAACCTTCATTGCCAGAATTAACAAAATCCAGGTTATTAGTAGCAGGTAACGTGTTGATCGGACCAACAGATTCTTCCCCCTTATTTTCATCATATTCAACACCTTATATCAGAGCAGGAACATCATTAACCTGTAGCACATTACTAACACCATTCTCCTTAGCAACATTAACATTAGGCACATTTTTCTCCTTCCATAAATTAGGGTGTAACCTAAAGCATTCATTTATCCCATGACCATGAATTCTACAATGCGAGCAAAAAACAGGTAAATTTTCAATTTCAACCTTTTGGAAATAGCCATCGTTCTCCGATCCTAACCAAATTTCTTTCGGATATTTTTTAGTAACATCCAGTTCAACTAAAATTCTAGCCACGGACGGCCTCGAGAGAGTAGTTGTGGCTTGGTCTGTCTGTAAAGGCCGACCAAACACAGAAGCAAGGCCAAACAAAATATGTGGATTAAAAAAATGCAGTCGGAGATTAGGAAAAGCTAACCACACAGGATCAATGGGGGATTCTTCCCTGACGTCAAAGTCTGTGGACCATTTAAGAAGTCTCATTTGCCAACCCTGAATATAGTATGAGTGACGAGAAAAAATACGGCTATAATCGAGATCATTAGACAACTGGATAACTACATGTTTAGAATCAAGCAAACCGATAGTAAATGATCCAGATAGTTTCAAACTGAAGAAAAATTTTCTAATAACATCAAGATTAGGCCTCCGAAGCATAAACTTCCCTACAAGAGTGAAAGAAAATGGAGCAGCTAGCTGATTAACCACCACATCCTCAAATAACAAAGCCGAGCAACCTTTAAAAGTCGAGTGCACAAATTTAACTTTAGAAGAAGACAGTGACGAATCACCAGAAACAACCTCTTTAAAAGACCTAGTCTTACCAGCTAGGGTAGAAGAAACGCCCGGGGTAGACGACGTCGGAGCCGACATTGCCCCCCACCCACGCAAAGAAAAAATAAAAAAAACAACAAACCCCAAAACCACCAAAAATAGGGGAATAAGGCAGAAAAGAAAGCAGAGAACAACCAAAATAGAGAGAAGAACGAGAATACCAGAAAAACAGCAAAGATGGTTAAGCCTTACGCACGAAGAAACCAGCGCCAGGGATCACTCTCTTCACAACGGAGAAATCGCCACAAAATCACCTCGGAGAGCAGAGAGGCGGCTAGGGCGACAATGATATAGTTTTCAAACATGAAATGCTTATAGTCTCTTATTTTGAGCCAGTTAAAGACAAATTCACACACACATACTTTGAACTCAAATCTCTTGGTTGATAGCCAAAGTTGCAAACCAACAAATTAATCAAGGCGAGCTATGTGATGCTTTATGAATTGATATTATGATCATCTAAACTCTATTGCTAAGATCTTTCCAATCAAGATTGGTTGTTTCCTAAGATGGAAAAAAAACCAATAATATTTGAGTCCAAGTCAAAATTGCTCAAAATGAACAACTTACATACATAATTGAAATTTCTTTTAGGGTCTTTAAGTGATCAAGCAACCACAAAAAATTTCAAGCATGTAGTTAAAATGAGTATATTGATAAGAGAAATGCATTGAGTCCCAATTCACATAATTTTTAATTCACTATGATTTTAAAATGTTCAAGAAAATATATGAAGGAATTAAAATGATTTTATTCATCTGTCTATAATTCTAACAGAAATGAAAAGTGTACCCCTCCTAAAATAAATAAATCATTAAAAGACTATAAATTTGGGAGCAAATTATCATTAAAGAGAAATATTAAATTAATAGAGAATTCTAGAATTCTATCTAATGCTAATCATTTCATGGAACTAACACTAGACTTCATCTTCTACTGGATGTTACCATCACAAACTACAATGTCCACACACTTCAGTTTCATTTTTTGACCAAGGAGTAACAACAATGGTTTCAATCATTACTTGTCCCATGTAAACCACCAACTAATCTCTCTCAAACATTGTTGCCCAACAAACATTTTCCTTCTCATAGGAAAATGACAAAGTTAAGCTTCAAAATACACTCAACCTCTAATTCTTCATATTAATTATGAATTAAAGCATGACATTCAAAGATGTTAGATGTTCATAAGTTAAAATTTGATTCTCATTATTAACAACTTGGTTGACCAATAACAATCATTCAAATTTTGAAGCTACTCATTAAATTTTTTTATTAGTGTTAATGACTAATTTTAGATATTTGTAAGCTGAACATTTTTCTTCTTGATTTTTTATTTGCAGAATAGCAAATGAGAAATCTATTTAATGATCAAATTTTACAAATCTATAACATTTATCATCTAATGTATTTTAATAATTTACGTATAATTTCCATCTTTCCAAAGAAGTAGCTACTAGAAGTTTAACCACTGAACATCTTCATGATAACAGTTCACCATTATTAAATAGCCATCAAATTAGTTTCTATTAGATGTGCTCTCTCCACTAGCTAAGAGAAATCAGAAATGAGAAATGACACCATATAGGCTATCTTAGACTTACTTGAAATCCCTTTAGAAATATGTAGCGCTTCTTTGTGGGAGTGCTAACTTGTTGTAGAGCATATCTGGCTAAAGCAGCAAACTCTATCTCAATTCCATAGTTATCTTTTTCCCCTAAATTTGTATTAGAGAAGTCTCATACATCTACTCTCTTATAGAAAGTAATTTAAATAACCTCCAAAAAAATATGAGAAACCCTCCAAGCTAATAAGAGAATTCAATCTCCTAGTAATATTCTCCCCCTGCTAGCCCATTCACTAGAGTTCAACCTCACCATTAAAAAAAAAAGGTTGTTATTGATACCTCCCTCTCAAGAGGATATTGTATACTAACAAATATCTTCTCCAGCCTCCTCAACCAGCCCTATGTTATATTAGGCAAAATAATACCCATAAATCTTAGAGGCTTCAAACTCAAAAATACATATAAAAATTTATCTACATCATTAGATCTCACAGCAAGAACCCTGCTCTCTTACACACCCATTACTAGGCCATCAAAGTAGAAAACAAAAAAAAAATTATCAGAACTAACTATTGGAGCAATACTATGTGCAGAAGCTGCTTGTCCGCAGTCTATCTATATGTCATGTGTGGTTTTGACGAATTCAAAATCATACAAAATATGCAATTGAATAGACACATTACATGAAAATCGCTCATTCCCGATGATTTTTTTTTTTGCGGCATTTTGGCGGACTATTTTATGTCTTCTTTTGGCGGTATTCTGGTAGCCTAATTATTTGGATGAAATTTTTGTGGCACTCAAGCTGCTTCCATCGATTTTATTTCTGGCAACATTTCTTGTAGCTTTTTTTGGCGATTTTTAATAATTTCTAAAAATTCATGTATTCATCATTTAATTAATTAATAAATTTATTGTTTATTTTAATTAATTATTAATTTAATAACATAACTCAAATTTATTTTTAATTTAATAACTTATTTAATTAATTATTATTTTAATTAATTTTTAATGATAAATTTTATATAATTATAGTTTAAATAAATAATAAAAATAATCTTTGTGCATTTACCCTTCCAAAAAAATGGTTGGGACTTTAAATTAATTTCAGACTCACTTTGAATCCCTGGTAGGAAGTGCGGGTGGGCAGAGGGGGAGAGTGGCCGGGCAACCAGGCAGGTAGCGTAGGTGGCATAGGGCAGCGGGCATCATACTTGTGCTGGCGGGAAGTAGACAGCGAGCAGCACAGGCGGGTGGCTAGGCTACCAGGTAGCTTAATTTTTTAATTCTCTAGTGGGCTCATTCTCTTGGAAAACAGACAAAAAAATTGTCTCTGAAAAAGATCATATAATATATTTTCCTTATGTAATTTTTATTGGAAGAAAATTTGCCACCACTAAATCCCAAATCTGTTGGAAAATACTGCAGGTAATAGGTAATTTACCAATAGTCAAATGCATATGAAATAAACAATAATAAAACCACTAAGATAGACTCAAAGCTACTTGACTAGACTTAGAGATTAATTCTTATATCCCTTTCTTATGATCCAATTCAAAAATTATTACTCTCAATTTATAAATTCTTGTCACAACCCAACTCGACCAAAATATATCCTACCGCATTGATTTATAACTAGCTAATCCTAATATATAGTTTTGGAATAGTTTAGATTCTTTTTTAATATTCAACTTAAATAAATTACATACTATAGATCTGTTGAAATATCCCAATATTAAAAAAAAACTCATCCATAAGATTTTTTTCATTTCATCAAAATTTATCTACACTAAAGTACATGGCTATGTGTAAAATTTATAGAACTTAATAATAAACTAGCCATGATTATATAAAAATTAAAATAGTGAAATAATTATGACATCAGGTCTATTCTTAAACTGCTAAAAGATAGTCTCCTTCCCTTTTCTAGATCCTTTAAAATATAAATAAAATCAAAGTGTATTACAACCGCTTAGCAGGCAAAATAATCTGACCTAAATTTATAAATTCCATTATTATAGATTTTGTTGAATATTTAAATTTTTTTAAATATAATCAAATAAATTAATGTACTAAAATATAATAATAGCATATAAAATTTATAACTAATTATTTAAATAATAATACTTAGTATGTACCTAAATTAAGACTTATATCATAAAATAGTTCAAATCATATTTCTTAGACCCAGCTAGAATCTCAAAGGATTCTAACCCCTTATGACTCTCTTTTGTATTTATAGCACAAAAATATGCCCGTAGGTACAAGAACAAAACTTACAGCCATCAGAACATGCCTTATTGGTGCTAGAATATTTCCCTAACCCAATTAAATTTTAAAAAGTTTTCTACCCATCAAAACTCTTAGTAAATATTATTTAATAACATATTTATATTTTTCATCATATTATAGTAGTTAAAGTATAATTGAGCATTTATTAGATTTATATAATTTTTTTTAATATTACGCAAAAAAAATTATGATCAGCCCTCGAGTGCCCTAACCCGTCACCTCTGGTGATTTAGGTTTTCTGCACTATCCTTTCATTTTTGGCCTTTCCCTTTAGATATTCCTCTCGATTTCATTGTTATTCCCAGCGCCTTTGTGGTTTGTGATCCCTCATTGGGCATTTTTCCCTTTGTGGGCTTGTCATCTGATGGCAAAAGCTCTGTCCTCCACCCCCTAGGGGAATGCTTCTGATACAGTGCAGATTAAGAATAAAGGATTCTTTAATATGGAGGCTGACGGTCAGTGCTCGCCTCCTCGTTCGCGTTCCTTTAAAGAGGTGCTCTCGGGTAGCTCTTCCGTAGGTGATGTTCTTTCAAACTTAACCCAAAAAGATTTTAACGGTGTTCCTGCAGTTCTTTCACTACAGGAAAAACAACCAATACCGGCGGCTTTTTCTTGCGGTTAATATGGCTATACCAACGGTTTTTAGAATTACCGGCGGCGCTCTGGCAGCTTACTAGCCGCCGGAAAAATGGGAGTAGGAAAAATTGTACCAACGATTTTTACCGGCGGCTTATTTAATCGGTAGTTTTTACCGTCGGTTTATTCACTTATGGGTCCCGACGGTTTTCATGAAAGACCTTGAAACCTATGACAAAGGAAAGAAAAATGATCTAGCACTTAAAAATCCCAGTGTTTCTTCACCTCAAATGAAAACTCGGGCCATCAGTGTGAGATCAACGACGGCAAGATAGCAGAGCACTGGCGGTGTGATAGGCGACTTGTGTGGGGTCGGCAGTCGGTGGCGGCAAAACGATCGATCGACCGAGAAGCGGGCGGAGGCGACGGCAGAGCTCGTCCGTAGAGAGAGAAGGAAAGAATAGAAATGAAATGTCAGGCTCGGGCTTGATTATTTTAGGGCATTTACCGGCGGTCTGACCGCCGGTAATAGCATCACTTATCAGCGGTGGTCAACGCCGCCGGTAGACCGCCGTTAAAATCATTAGCCGGCGGTTTAGTCGGCGGCTACATGACCATCTCTATTTCCGACGACGTAATGTTTCAAAGCCGCCAGAGTTGCCGCCGGTATTACGCCAGCAGTTTGGCCACCAGAAAATCGCCAGTAATACCGGCGGTCCTAAAATCGCAGGTCATGACCGCCAGTAATCGTTTTTTTTCCTATAGTGTCTTGTTTAATGATGAAGTTCTTAAACTTGGATCCCTATTTCATATTACTTTGGTTGGTAAATTTTGGTTGAATAGACCTAATCTGGACTCTATATGCTTGTTTTTTTTTGCTAACTTAAAGCTTATGGGTTTTTTCTCGATCAGCCTTCTTTATTCAAGGCACATTGCTATATAACTTTCTAACGATCTTGATTACAGCAGAATTTTTTCTAGGCCTTCATATTTCATTTATAACTGTCAAATATGTATTTTGAAATGAACGCCTTTTTTCGATATTAAGAAGAATTGCCCAATGTTCCTATTTGGATCTCTTTCTCAAATTTAAGTCTTGATTTCTTCAATCTGAAAGTTTTACATGCGTTTGGGTCGATCTTTGGGAGACCTCTCTAGACTGACTAGGCTACTGCTTCTAGGACTCGACCATCTGTGGCTAGAGTCTTAGTTGTGGTTCATATTACCAAAAGCATGCTGAGGAAATATGGGTAGGATCTAAAGCTTTAGGTTATTTGCAAAAGATTGAATTTGAGAAAGTCCCTGAATTTTGTTCTCACTATAAGATCCATGGTCATTCTCAAATTGATTGTTTCAAAATGCATCCGGAATTAAAAAAAAATTGGTTGTTCTGTTAAATGGTAAGCCTGGCTCCACTAGAAAAAAATATGTGCCGATCGTGAAAGATAATGAATTGATTTAGATGGAATCGCTTCCCTCGTCTGATAAGCTGGAAAATGAGACAAATCCTTTGGAGGAACTTCAGGAAAATAGAAGGGAAGATTTACCTGATAAGGTGCAGAATCATAAGGTTGCTGTGAATAATGATATTGAAAATGGTCCTAATATTTTCATTTCTTTCGAATCTATGCTGCATGATACTAAGAATCTTAATTTATATTTACCTTAGTTGCATATTGATACTAATAAAATTTTTGAAAAAATCACGGATTTATTGGTTAATGTGGATGTTTCTAATGAGGGTTGCGAAGAAGGTGAATTCTTGCCTTTAACTACCATGGACCATATCAACATGGATCATGATGACACTTTGTGTAATGTTGAAACTTTATCTTCCAATCATGATTCAGTTGTTCAAAAATGTCTTGATAAGGATGGTTACATTAAGGTGGGTAAAAAAAAAATAGGTAAAAATCCTAAGAACTCTTTACCTTCTACTCTCCGTTTTACTAGAGCTCAAAATTCTTCAAAACATTATAATGATTAAGACTCTTATACATAATGTGAGGGGTATTGGAGGTAAGGAGTCTAAAGTTAGAGTCAAAACCTTGTGCAGAGTGCATATTATTCAAGTTTTAGTTTTGATTGAGCGTTTTATTTTATCTGATAAGCTTGTTTTGACTGCCACTAGTTTGGGGTTTTCTATGTACTTTGCTAATTGCTCTCAAAAATCTAGATTATGTGGAATAGTACCATCGATGTGATTATCATTTCGGATTTTCCTCAAGTTGTTAATTCTCAAATAATTTTTTTAATTGTAAATGTCATGCATCTTTCGTTTATGCTGCTTGTTCTAGATGGAATCGCTTTCCTCTTTGGGATCAAATTTGTGCTTTTGCTCTCAACATTAATGATCCATGGTGTATTGGAGGTGATCTTAATGTTATTTTGAATGTTTCGGAAAGAGTCGGGTGTAATCTTTCTTATCAAGCTGCTATGGAAGATTTTAATGCTATAATTTCTTATTGCAATTTGAATGATATTGGTTATACTGGTAGCCCTTTTACTTGGAATAGATCTACTTTGTGGCAAAGACTTGACAGGATTCTCTTTAATAATGATTGGCTTACTGAGTTTACTATGTTTAATGTTGAACATTTAAGAAGAACTCTTTTCGATCACTTGCCTTTGCTTTTGACTATCAATGCTAATATAAATGTTGGTTCTTTTGCTTTTAGATTTCAAAACATGTGACTTGCTCATGCTAATTTTATGAATTTGATTAATACTAATTGGAATGCTCCTACTTTCCATGATAATAATATCACTAGCATGTTAATATTATGGTCTAAATAAAGTAGATTAAAGCAATCTTTAAGATGGTGGAATAAAAATATTTTCAAAAATATTTTTACTAATATTAAAGAAGCTGAGCTTAAGTTTATTGAGCTGGAAAATGCCTACCCGGATAATCCTATGTTTAATAACCTTAACAGCCTTAATATTACCAAAGATTATCTTTTTCAACTTAATTGCTAGGAGGAAACTTTTTGGAGGCAAAAGGCTAATGATAAGTTTACTATGGATGGGTATATGAATACTAAGTTTTTTCATGCTCTGGCTAATAAGACTAGGATTAAGAATCACATTCAAAAAATTATTAATAATGATGTCAGCACTATTGAGTCAGAGGATTTGATTTGTAAGTCTGGTGTGGATCATTTCATGAATATTTTTAATAACCAGAGTAGTTATGTTCCTTTAAATAATCCTCAAGGTATCCCTCACATTATTAATGAAAATGATAATAACTTTCTTTATCAATCTTCTTCTGAGTTGGAGATTTACAATGTTATCAACGATTTAAATGGTGATTTTGTGGCTGGTCCTGATGGTTTCACTACCAAATGTTTTAAAAAAATGTGGAATATTATAAAAATGGATGTGATTGAAGTGGTTAATGATTTCTTTGCTGGGAACCCTTATCTTAAATTTTTTTCTTTTATGAATATTGTGCTCATTCCTAAAAAAGATGGGGCTAATAATTGGAATGACTTTAAACGAATTAGCCTATGCTCTTTTTTCAACAAACTCATTTCTAAAATCATATATAATAGATTGGTGAATATTCTTCCTAGAATTATTTCTAGTAATCAAAATCGGTTTGTGAAAGGTAAGAGTATTTTTTACAATATTCTTTTGACCCAAGAGCTTGCACATGATATTAATACTAAGGTCAAAGGTGGTAATATTATTTTGAAACTGGATATTTCGAAAGCTTATGATAATCTTAACTAGAATTTCCTTTACAATGTTGTGTCTTTATTTGGTTTTAGTGACTATTTCATTAAGCTCATCAAGAATAGTATTGAAAATTGTTATTTTTTTGTGATCATTAATGGTAGAAATCATGATTTTTTTAAATCTTCTAAAGGTTTAAGACAAGGTGATAATATTTTTTCTGCTCTCTTTATTATTGCTATGGAGTATCTTTCTAGGGGATTGGAAGATTTATACTTAAGGCATCCTATGCTTATTTTTTGTACTACTCGGGGCTTTTCGATTTCTCATCATAGTTTTACTGATGACTTTATTCTCTTTTCTAATAGGGCCATTAATAACATTAAAATTTTGAGCAATTTCCTTTTACAATTTCATGACTCGAGTGGTTTGGTCATTTATAAAGATAAAAGTAATTTTATTGTTAGTAAGTCTATTAATAGGAATAGGACTAATGCTATCCAAAGAATCTGTGGTTTCCAGTCTAAGTTGTTGTCCATTAAGTATTTGGGTACTCCCATTTAGAAAGGTAAAAAGAAAAATCATCTTTTTTGAAGATGTTTTTACTATTTTTTAAAAAAATTATCTCATTGGTCTTCTAACTTCCTGTGTTTTGGTGATAGACTGGTTCTCATTAAATCTATTTTGAACTCTATTCCCATTTATTTATTTCATACTCTTCAACCTAGTGCTTCCATTTGTATTAGATTAGAGAGAATGATCAATAATCTTTTTTTGGGCTATAATTATAATAGCAATGGTATTCGTTGGGCCTCTAAACATTTGTGGTGTCCATAATGATGGTGGTTTAGGTTGCAAAAATTTAAATGATATGGTGCAAGCTTTTTCTCACAAACTTTGATTCTCCTTTAGAGCTAAAATCAATTTATGGGCTTATTTTATGAACGCTAAATATTGCAAAGAGTCTCATCCATTATTAGGTTATTTTAAAAATTCTGACTCCTTGACATGGAAAAGACTATGCAATATTAAATGGGATGCTGAATAGTTCATTCAATGGGGCCTGGGCAAAGGTGATGTTTTTTCTGGCAAGACAATTGGCTGTGTCCTTTCTCTATAGATAGTTTCTTAAATACATAGACTATTGATAACGCTAAGGTCTCTAGCTTCATTATTAATGGTTATTGGAATGTGAGTAAACTTTTGGAGGTTATTCCCTCCAGCTTAATTGATATAATTTTGTCAGTTCCTTTAGATTTGCATTATAAGGATAACATGGTTTTCAATCTTTCTTCTTCTGGGAAGTTTCAGCTGAAGAAGGTTTGTGACACTTTCAAAATTAAGTATAATTAGTCGCTTATCTATTCAGCTATTTGGCATAATAATATTATTTCTTCTTATTCCATTTTAGCTTAGAGGTGCCTTAAAGGTTTTATTCAGGTAGAGGATTTAATTTAGAAAAAAGGTTTTAATTTTGCCTCCAAATATCAATGTTTCTATGACATTGAAATTGTTAATCACCTTTTTGTAAATGGGACTATTGGTCAAATGGTGTGGAATCATTTTATTAACATAGCTAACATTAGTAATGTGGCCATTACTAATGGTTTACCTGCTTTGTTAGAAGGTTGGATTACTTCTTCGAGAGGCCGCATTTTAACTTATTGCCCATTCTTATTTTGTGGTACATCTGGAAAGCCAGGAATGAAGCTAAACATAGTGACATTAAAATGGATGCTAAACATATCAATTCTAATGTTAATCATAAGTTTTGCAATTTTATTCCTGCAATCTTATCTTGGCTAAGTGTCTGGAGATGGCTGCCAACCATGGGATTCCTTCTGATGGTGGGAACTTTAATGGTTTTGTTAAAGTGGTTAGATGGATAAATCCTAAATTTCTTTTTTAAAACTAAACTCTAATGGTTCTGTTAAGAACAATTGTGCTGGTATGGGGGGCATCATACGTGACCATTTGGGTGGTGTTTTAGCAATTTTTGATGGGCCTTTACAACGCTGCATTGTTATCACTACTGAGCTTATGTGTTTGTCTTATGACCTTGATAGTTCTACTTTGGGTTTTGAGAATGTCTGGATTGACGTGGATGCGCAACTTGTTGTCCAAATCATCAACAATCTTGTGCCTGGTAACCCTCAAAACTTTTATCTGATTAGGAAAATAAAGAAAGGCAATAAAAAATCCTACTAGAAAAAATGCACATTTTCAAAAAATAATCAAATTTATCGGGATTATGTAAAATAAATTTTTAAGACATTCATTGTACTACAATTAAACGGCGGCCTTCCGATGACCCGGTTAGGAGAGTAGAGGTATTAGATTTGACTTATGTTAAGAAAGGTAGGGGTAGACCTAAAAAGACTTGGTTAGAAAATATTAGGAATGACCTTTCTTTATTAGATTTAAACGAGAATTTGACTTTTAATAGGACACAATGGAGAAAAAGGATTTATGTAGCCGACCCCACGTAGTGGGATAAAGGCTTGTTGTTGTTGTATTGTACTACAATATTATTTTTCAACGTCAATATAAATTTCTTTTCAATAAAAATACCACATATTTGAACTCTCCTATGTATAACTTTTTTAAAAATATTGAAAACATTCATAATCTTAATCTTTATATCATATAGAAAGTTACGCGATAAAATTTTTATCAGTGTAAAGTTATATGCATTTTTCACTAACGGAAACATAAATTTGGTAAAAGATTAAATAAAAATTTTGTATTTTTAAAATTTTTTATAGGCATAATGTCACCTACTTAGATCCGACAACTTTTTGAGTTGGGATGTTGGCTAAATATGACTTGAAGAAGCAACAAATTCCCATTCTTCTTTCTTAAAATTTTCTTCTTGAGGCTTTTTTAAATCGGTTCAGAATAGGTCAATCTAGATGCTGAACTTGCAACGATCATAAATTAACATTTATTATGTAATTTTATTAGTTGTTGTATGTACTTGTATTATTTAAATATATTAATATTGTTTTATCTAATTATATTATATCATGTTGTCTTTTTAGGATTTAATAAAATAAATAAATATTTAAAATTTTATCATTGCATGGATAAATAATACACTACAGGAAAAACGCCAAAAACTGGCGGCTTTCTCCGGCGGTTCGTATGGCTACACCGGCGGCTTTGCGGCGGCATTCAAATCTCCGATAAAAAGTGCGTAGGAAACACTTACCGGCGGCCTTTTACCGGCGGTTTATTTAGGCGGCGGTTTTCCGGTAGCCTATACCGCCGGTGATGACCGGATTTGCAACCGACGGTGTTCCGGCCGTTAAGCCACCGGTTAGTTTATCGACAGCTAACCGGTGGTCACATTACTGACTGTATGCCGGCGGTTAAAGCAGGCGTCGTGTGTTTGCTAAACCGCCGACAAGCGCCGGTTCCATTACCGGCGGTTACAGCCGACGGTATTACTGACGGTGCACACCGCCGAACGTCCACCGTAACACCGCCGGTGGCCGTCGGTAACCGCCTGTATAATACCGACGGTGTAATGACATTACTGGCGGCCTAGCTTTGGCCGTCCGGTATCGTCGTTTCCGGCTGCCAAACTGCCGGTTGGCCGCCGGTAACCTGTAGCACCTGCAAAAAAAAAATTGACAGCATTCCCTCTATTTGAGGGAGGTTCACCCTAAAGTCTAAACCTGCAGAAAGAGCAATACATAATAAGATATTTTGGGCAACACTCCTCTATATTCATCAGAACTATAAACATAACTACAAATCAAATAAACAAGTTTACAATCAAACATTAAGAAGTTCCAAATAAGTTCATCAAAATGTTACAATCATAAGTTCACAAGTTTTAAATACAATCATCAAACATAAAAAATATCTAATCCTCAGCTGTATCCTCACTGTCTGCAGATGGCTGCTCCTCTTGCTCCTTCTTTCTCTTATTTTCAGCTCTGTAGGATTGCAACTCTGCTTGCATTTCATTTTGAACTTTTCTCATTTCTTCAATCTCTCTAGATTGAACTCTTCTCATCTCTTCAATTTCTCTAGTTAACGCTGCAACCCTCTCGCTTATAGATTCATCAGCTCCACTTGGATCATGAAATACAGAGGTGGATGAACTTCCCTCAATAGCAAAAGCCTGTGAACCCATGCCATATACCCTTCCCCTCTGTGTTCTACCAACAACATCTGACCATGTATGATACTCAGAAATGTGGGCCGATCCTGAAGATGATCCCTCGCCAGTGGACTGCCGACTTTCTCTAGCTCGTACGAAATCATTATACGAGTTACAATTAGTTTTATTAAAATAAAATTTTATTCTAAAATTCCAAAAAAATTTACTCACATGAGCCTTCTTAGCCTTCTCAATAACCCACTGATGGTCAGCTTGATGATGTATGCAACTCCAATGGTGTTGGCTCCCGACCAAGGGACTGTTTCTGAAAATTTAAGAAATAGCTATAATAACATAAATATATGTAATAAACTAATTCAAAACACTTACCAGGCGACACCTATGTTCCGAATGAGGTACAAATACACTAGTATGAAGAGAGCTTCCTAAACCGCCACAGTCATAGGCTTTGTTCTGTTTATTCTGCTCTCTCATTTTTATAAACTCAGGGGTCGCCCAAGCACTACTCAAATTAGCCCAAACGCCCTCTCCAATCCAATTAGGATGTTGCCCGGACTTTCTAATATCCGTGAACATGTCTCTGAGACGGGTCGCTCATCTCCTCTCAAAATTTGATCTGATCCTCGAGCTGTACTCAGGTAACCACCTAAATTCTTTCTATAAAAATTTAGGCAATATCAAAAATATTAGTACAAATTAAATCACATATTTGAAATCATACCAAGAAAACATACATGAAATTCTCCAACCCACATATCTCTAACCAGCTTTGGAATCTTCTTCCAGGATAAGTAAGGAGCATCATATTTATTCTTTATTATATCCAAGATTATATGTATAGGTGACCTTAAAAGATTGAAGCTGCAAGTGACTTTTTTTATCAATAACATGTAATATATCAAAATAAAAACAACTTAATAACTTAAATTTAATTTACTTATCACCCTTAGGCTCAATGTATTACGCTTATCTATTGCAGCTGCATGATCGCTAGCGCCAACCTCTGGTGGTCTTGATGGTCCACCCTGTTCATGCTGCACCGGATAGGGGTAGTAATACGGGTAAGGGTAAGGAGGGTGGGGACCAGTGGATGGACCAGCTGCCTGTGATGATGGTGGGGGGGGGGGGGTAATATGGATAGAATGGAGAAGCATGTGTCTGATCTGGAGAGGGGAAGTGAGGACTCGTTGAGGGAGGAGGGAAGTGGCCAGGGAAGTATGGAGGTACAACAGGAGGTGGATCTAAATGTCCTTGACCCTGCTCTGGGAATGCCGCTGGCTCCTGACAAGTTATGGCGGTGGGGGTTTAGGTAGATTTGGTGGAACTGAAGGCCCCTCACCTACCTCAGCCTGTGTGGGTCTACTAGCAGTAATCTTCTTCCTGTGGAACTTTGAAGCAAATGATTTACGAGGAGGATCGTCACCTGAAGCCATCTACAATATTAAAAAAAAAACAATTACTAAATCATTGAAAATAATTAATAAAGCAGGTAATGAATTACGAGAAGCAGTTAATAAAGAGTTAATGAATTACAAAAAGTAATTAATAAATACAAATTGACAAATAACAATTTCATTTCTTAGAATTCAAAAAGTACTATTCAAAATATTACAAAACATTAAAATTCTATAATTCTAAAGTACAAAAACTAATCAGAATCATAAAAACTATTTTCATTGCTCTCAAGGGTATCTTCACTTTCATCCTCGTTCTCATCTTCGCATGAACTAGTTGAACTATTCACATCTTCTAACTCCAATTCAATAGTAGAGGTTGTAGTTGTCATCTCCTCAATTTCAACAGGCCTTCAACTTGACATCTCATCCTCTTGATGTGTAGTTGCTACAATGTATTGTTGATCAATTATTCCCCGTACTTTTGTTTTTATGACAGCTAGCCAATCTTGTTTGTCACTACGACCACTAAGATATTTGCTGAAATAAACTTGAATAGCTTGACTTGCTAACACAAATGGATCAAACTTCCCGTATCTTCTACTATGTTTAACATCTACTAAACCATATGAAGGATGAACCCTTGTGCCTCTATTCTGTATTGGATCATACCATTGACAGTTAAATAAGCATACAAATTTCTCATCTTCGCCTGAGTATTCCAAGTCAAGGACCTCATTCAGAATACTATAATAATCACACTCATCTTCTTTATGAGTGTTCCCTCTAACACATACTTCACAATTTTTAGTTTTTTTTCCTTCACTCCACGATTTGGTATGATCTGAACCAAGTTGGAAATTCATTTGCAACAGCTTGCTCAATATCCCTCGAATCTGTCAAAGGCAAATTGCTTACGAAATACCTGGTGACAAATAATACTTTAGTATTTTAAATAAATATTACTAATTAATTATTAACATTATGCAAGAACTTACTTTAAGATTGGTTCAACTTCTTCACAGTTCAATAGTACATATAAATTTGTTGTATTTATTTCTAAATCATTAAGATATCTTTCAACACCTTTGCCACTGGGCTTTCCTTGCCTTCTAAATATTGATAGTGTAGCATGTGATTATTCTTCTACATCGAAGTCCATGTTACGACTAATTTTTATTCTTGTACTCCTTACATGGGGCTCAAAATAGTAGGAGCAAAAGTGAGTTGTTTCTTGAGACAAATATGCTTCACATATTGATCCTTCTGGTCATGCTTTATTCTTAACATATTTCTTCAACTTGTTCAAATATCTATTAAATAATTACAATCATCGTGAAGTTAATAAAAATATGTTATCTCAACTGATTCAAAAATATTGAAGACTTAATAAAAATCTTAACACATTTATCTTTCGAAAGGATACATCCAACGATATTGTACAGGTCCACCAGCTCTAGCTTCATAAGGTAGATGGACTGGAAGATGTTCTATAGAATCAAAAAACCCAGGGGAAATATCTTCTCTAACTTCCAGAGGATGATTGGTATGTTATCCTCGTACCTCCGTAAAATATTTTCACTTAGTTTAGATGAACCTACATCTTTGAAGAAAATGCTAAGCTCAGTCAACGGATTTGATATGTAATCGGGTAACATACAGACTATGATCGAAAGAAGAACTTCCATAATTATGTGACAATCATGACTTTTGAGTCCAAATAACCTTGCAGATTTCAAGTCAACACATCGGCTTATATATGATCTATAGCCATCAGACATCTTTAAACCTTTAAACCATTGACATGTCAATCTTTTTTGCTCTAACGTGAAAGAGTATGGAGATTTGGGCTTCATTAATTTACCGTCAATTGTTGTTACTAACTCCAGATTTTTTCGCCGATAAAACTCTTTAATGTCATTTCTTGCTTTGACATTATCTTTACTCTTACCTTTAACATCCATAATTGTATTAAAAATATTATCCAGGAAGTTCTTCTCAATGTGCATAACATCTAAGTTATGTCTTATCAAATTAGTTCTTCAATAAGGTAATGTCCAGAAAATAATTTTTTTATCCAATTATGTTGAACACCATAACCCGGAAATTTAGACTCTAATCGCATTGGAAAATCAATAATTGTTGGAATGACAGAAAGTCTCTGTAGTACATCATCACCACTTAATTTGGGTGGAGGAGGTGATCGCTCAATTCTTTTTTTAACAAATTCTTCCTTATTTCTTCGGAACTGGTGATTAGCATGTAGAAACATATGACGACAATCAAACCAAGTATTTTTCCCTCCATGTTTTAATGTGAAAGCTTTACTGTTCTCCATGCTGTAAGGACATGCTAATTTTCCTACTTTGCTCAAACCATACAACATACCATAAGCTGGAAAATCACCGATGGTCCACAGCAAAGCATCTCGAAGGAGAAAATTTTGTTTTATTGATATGTCATATGTGAGCACTCATTCTTCCCATAATAATTTGAGGTCATCAATTAATGGTTGCAAAAAGATATAAATTTTTACTTTTAGATTATGTAGTCCAGGTATAATCAGAGTTAAGAACATGAACGGAGTAGTCATACACATCTCCGATTGAAGGTTGTATGATGTTAATATAAAGGGCCAACAAGAGTACGATGTAGCTGTTTGACTATAGGGAGTAAAACCATCAGTACATAATCTCAATCTTATATTGCGGGGTTCAGCAACAAATGAAGGATGCACTCGATCAAAATGTTTCTACGCTTCAGCATCTCATGGATGAGAAATAACATCACTTTTTGCTATTTTCTCCTTATGCCATCTCATATGGCCTGCTGAACTCATTGATGCATAGAGTCACTGAAGTCTTGGAATGATTGGTAAATAAAACAAACGGGAATATGACACATCTTTCTTTGGACGACGTTGTTTTCTCGAGTTTGGCTTAAACCAAGGAGCATTGTAGGTGCGATAAATAACTTCTGCTGCATCATCCTTATAGTATAACATACATCCATTGATACAACAATCAATCTTTGTAGCAGTGAGACCCAGCTTGGATACCAATTTCTTTATTCGGTACAAGTTTGAGGGAATTAAATTGCCAGCTGGATAAGTTTCCTTCATAAGACCAATAACATCATTAAAATACTTACGGGGAATATTATACTCATTTTTAATACTTAGCATTCTCACTGCAATGGATAATTTCAAATGTGTACTGCAACCTTCCCAAATTGGCTTTTGAGCTGAATGTAATAACTCAAAGAATTTTTGTGTCTCTGCATTTGGTGGCTCTACCATATTAGACCTTAAATTATGACCTGCTACATCAAAAATAAGGTCTTCAAAGGGTCTACTCATTTGATCTTCATCAAATATTTCATAAGCTATAGATGAACTGGCATAAGCATCTCTATGTGGCTCGTACTCGTCATGTGATGTCTAAATCCAATAATTTGGAAAAAATCTCCTACGATATAAATCAAGCTTCACATCATCGGGATTGAGGAATACTGATTTTTATGCTTCGAACATGGACATCTAAATATTTTATCAAACTGAAAGGAAGGCAGTTGAGATGCAACTTGAATGAAAAGTTTCAACTCTCTCTATAAATTCAACTGTCAATCCTTTTCGACCCAGAAACAATCTGTTATACATCCAATATCTTTCTTCTTGGATAGTCATTTGGACATTGAAGCAAACATCACCATACATATTTATAAAAACATTTATTAAAATACATGCATGTGTAAACGTGTTATAATTTAGGTGGATGAGTGGATTTACTCATAGTTTAATTTTTAATGAAATTGATCTCCAGAGCAAAGGGCATTAATCCAAAAAAGTTGCTATATAATATCTCTCCACCTAAAGATCCTCATCTTTGTGTATGTTTTTTGTTGCTAACTAGACATTTGCAAGAGGATGTATCTTTTTGTATGCTTTTTGTTTATGCTATTCATCTAGTTGATAAGACTAGAGAGGGGAGTTGAAGGTAAACTTGAATTATGGAGGTCAACCTTAGAGTCTAAAGGTTTTCACTTAAGTGTATCTAAAACTAAATATAAAGAGTGTAATTTTGGGCAACCAAGTCATTAATAAGAGTACACATTGTAGATATCTTGGATCTATTGTTCAGAGTGATGGTGAAATAGATGAGGATATTATCAGCATAATTCAAGTTGGATGGTTGAAATGGAGGAATGCATCGGGCTTGTTGTGCGATAGAAAAGTCCCCCTCAAACTTAAGGGAAAATTCTATAACATGGTGAGACATGCAATGCTTTATGGTGCCGAATGTTGGCCATTAAATTACAAGCATAATACTAAGTTAAGTGTTGCAGAGATGAGAATGTTTAGGTGGATGAGTGGATTTACTTTTCACTCTCTCTCTTATTCTCTCTCTCTCTCTCTCTCTCCCTCTCACTCTCTTTTCACTCTCCCTCTCTTTTCTCTCTCTCCCTCTCGATCTCTCGCTCTCTCTAACACTTACTATCTATCTATCTCTCTTGTTCTCTCTCTCTCTCTCCCTCTCCCTCATCTCAATGCTAGCTCTTGTTCTCTATCTCTCCCTCCCTCTCATTTCTCTCTCTCTCTCTTTCTCTCTCTCTCTCTCTCTCTCTCTCTCTCTCTCTCTCTCTCTCTCTCTCTCTCTCTCTCTCTCTCTCTCTCTCTCTCTCTCTTCTCTGTCTCTCTCTCTCTCTCTTACTCTCTCATATATCTCTCTATCTATCTATCTCTCTTGTTCTCTCTCTCCCTCTCTCTCTCTCTCTTTTATCTCTCCCTCTCCATCTCTTTTCTCTCCCTCAATCTCTCTCTTCCTATCTTGCTCTAACCCAAAGTCATAATCAATAAATTAGATCTACCCTAAACTAAAATAACACTTAATTAAAAAAAATTAGATATACCCAAATGATTACAACATTACCTCTTGCATTACTACCTAAATCATCCAAAATATCTCTGACACTTACAAATGTCTAGTGAGAACAAATAATCAAAGAAAAAATGATAAAAAATTATCTTAAAATATGAAATCTAGTGTTGTCGGCGGCGTGAGATCTGGAGTGAGATCGACGGCGGTCGGAGGTCGGAGATACGGCGTCGGCGGTCGGATTGGGGTCGGCGGTCAAAGATGCTTCATCGGCGGCGATAAACGGAAGATGATCATGAGCGGAGGCAACGGAAGAGCAGCAGAAATGAGAGAGAGAAGGAAAAAATAGAAATGAAATGTGCGGTGCGGGTTTGTTCGTATTAGGGCATTTACCGACGGTTTTCAAGCGGTCCAGACCGCCGGCAGAAAATAACTTATCAACAGCGGTCCAGGCCACAGTTAAACTGCAGGTTTATATTGATGTCCGGTGGTTTACCTGCGGTTTATGGACCGTCGCTAGTACCGGCGGCTTAACGTACCAAACCCATCGGTTAGGCCGCCGTTAAAAGCCGACGGTCAAACCGCCGGCGAAACCGCCGGTGTTACCGGCGGTCCATAAACCGCCGGTTAGAACCGCTGGTAATAGGCATTTTTCCTGTAGTGATACTTTAATTTTTTGTTTTTTAAACTCTATGTGAGATAGTTCACATGAGAGTGTCTGCATCTGCTATTGTTTTTTCATCTCTTCAATCTCAAATCCTCTAGTGTTTTATTATTGCTTAAGTAAAGTTCTTGCTTCATTAAGTTTTGTAATAGATTAGAGATATCTCATCCTCTTTTATAAGAAATTGTGGACTAAATGATAGGCTAGAATAGTAATCTTCTCACTAGTTGTAGAAGAAGTAAGTGTAGGGCTTCTCCATTACATGCTAAGGAGATGGGCTTATCCACATGGTTCTGCTAGAGAGTAGTAAAGAGTAGGAAATCGTTAAGGTAGATGTTTTAAGACATAGACGAAAGGGTTAGTGTCAAACCATTTAAAATTTGATTTTGGACCGTTTTTTTTTCACGTCTGCTATATGCTTTATTTGATATTTTGCACAATGGATAATATAATTTATGATGATATTAGTTTGCACTAGAAAAAGGATTCACTGGCTCTTAGTTTTTTTTTTTTTTTTTTTTTTATTTCTCTTGTAACTCTTTTGAGCAGTAGCGGGCTGGAGGATCCTTCTAAGGACCTTGTAACCGTTTTTTGAAATTATCGCGTAGGCCCTTCTGTGGGTTTTAACAAAAAAAAAAAAAAGAGTTTGTATTGACCTAACATTTATAATTCTCATAAATTTTGTATTATCTTATTTCATTTTAAAAATTAGGTTTTATAATTAAATTAACACATATATACCAATTCATGCCTCCTCTTGGATATAGCCATACATTAGAGTGCCATCATCTGCTTCCCATATCTTTGCAATGCCTTCTACGGGCTCTAATTGTTGATTTCACCTATTAGCCATTTAGGATGACTGTAGCTAGCTTGCTTGAACAGGTATTGGACATTTCATGTGAAGCTTTTGCAACCCACAACAAATCAAATTACTTGGTTTAGTTCAAAGTTAAAATTGAACGTGACAGGCCAAAGACAGCTTTTTTTTCCGATTACTAGAAATATTCAGAATTAATTAACCATCCATTCATTCATGCTAAGGAAGCCTAGTCTCTACGTTTAAGTCCATGAGAACATCGGGCATTAGTAAGTGTAACTTTTCATACAGGCAAAAGCATGTTGCATGTGTCGGCGAGACATTGCAAGTATGCTCAACTTTAGTAGGTACCTAACTATATAGGTGCCTATGGATAAGGCTTGTATAAAGTTAGTTGTGAACTTGTGAAAACCAATAAATAAATAAATAAAATGGTGCAAAGTTGTACATTCCAGTAATGTGGCTGGGCTTTATTTTTTATTCATTAAGTGTAGAACTATTTTTGGATTCTCTGAAAGTGAGAGGGATATGACCTTTCAATCAATACATTACGGCTTCATTTGAGATGAATTATTTATTATTTTTTAGTTAAAAATTTTCTTAAAAGAAGGAAAAAAAAAAGTTGCCAAATGCTGCCCAAACAAAGCCTAGATATTATAGAAAATTTTTTATAGGAACAATCAAATGAATTTGACTATCATAAAATTTTGCAACTATTTATCAATCATTTGAGAATTTGCATTGTCATTTGAATAAGTTTTATAGTCTCTCTGGGGGCAGCTTGCTGACCCTTTTATTTCTCAGAAAACTTCGATATATTTGTTATAAACTAATGCATTTTGTTATTTTTTAAAAAAAGTTATGATGTGAAACTGATTTTAAGAACCACTTATACTATAATATGATAGTCATCGGAAAAATAATGTTTCATTTCTTTCAAAAAAGTGTTTATAATATTCATATTTTACATGAAAAAACTGAATATTTTGCTATTTGAACTAATCTTAATTTATGCTGGTCTTAGCATATCTCATTATTAATATTCTCAGGAAAATAACATAACATTATAAAAGGCTAACTTCTTCCTAATAATTTTATAATCATCTTTATATAAAAAAAACAGCCAAACAAATATTTAATCTTTATTAATTATTATTATTTATTACTAAACTTGCAGCGGTTTAAACTGCCGTAAGTTCAACCTCGATAAAAGCTATTATAAAAAATAGATAACTACAAGAAAATAAGCTATTAAAATTTTTATAAGAAATAGAGTGTTTTTTGCTGAATTTACCACAAAATTTATGCTATTTATAACTTAACTACTATTTTTATTTTTTTATTTTTTTATTTTTTATTTTTAGTTAAAACTCATGGAGGGGCCTACGCATTAATAATAAAAAATAATTACAAAGTCCTTTAAAGAGACCATCAGTTCGGTACTGTTCAAACAAGCTACTGAACAAAACAAAAGAAAATCTAAGAGCCGATTTTCTCCACTAAGCCAGATTACAAAAAGACCTAATAACATGCTAAAGATGTTAAAGTCAATCATCAAAAAAAAAAAGATCAAGATATGAACTTGAAGCACAATCTTTTTGCAAAAACCTTTGAAGACAGCCATGAACCAATCAACCTGAAAATTAAAGTGGCTGCAGCATAAAAAATTATAGAACAAAAGAGCATAAATGTAATATAATTAAGAGCAAAAATCTAACTCAATAAGGTAGTAAATATAAAAGTGACTGTAAGTAACAGGAAGCTGCTAGGAATTAAAACCACAAATAGGATGAACACTAAAAGAGTTTAGGTAAGAACTAAACCCGAAAATATCACCCAGGTAATCCACACGCCACTCAATCCTACAAACATGAATAAGCATAAACACCCAACCATAAGTGGACACAACAGAACACTACAAAGCCTCCAAGTTAACCCCAATCATCAGGCCCTGAAATAACCATAAAGGCAACCCAGCCAAGAAATCCAATACCAGAGCAGTAACAGGGGTACCCCAAAGCCGCAAAACACGGCTCAAGATACCCTGTAATAAGCCCACAAAATAGCTGCACTAAGCAACCAGGCAATAACCAACAATCAGGCCGAAGTGAATACAAAACCTATCCAGCCTAAATAGAGAAGAACTAAAACACAACTCCCATAATCAGACAACTCTCATAAACAAAGCCAAAACAATTAAACTCATAATAGCACTTAGAACACCAGCCCGTAGAAACCCCCAGCCATCCAAAACCTATTGGTATGAGAGCAACATTGGGAAAAAAAAACATCAGTAATATCACAATTACTATCATAGCTCAAGTCCAAATCCAAAAAAAAAAAAAACAGCTAGAAAAAAAGAAAAAGAAAAAAAATCCTCCAAGAATGCCAACACCAGGCATAAGCCCCAAGCCCAACCAAAAAAACACCTAGAAGCAACTCGACCAACCTCACAAACCTGGGAAACAGATCAGCAAAATAGGTAAACACCAGCCAGACAGTGCATAAAATAAAACTCCAGATCATAACACTAAACACAAAATCTTCAAAGCTAATAGAATTACTACAGGAAAGAGTTAACCCACACACCAACTTACTTAAAAGAATTAACCCAAAAAGAGCAACAACAACACCACTAAGACTTAACATAAGGGATACCAATTTGATCCAATCTTAAGAGGCTCTTAACCATGAGAGGTAGATAGGAAACATAAAGTTCAGTGAATGCATCCAACCACAACCGCATCTAGAAATCAACTGAGCACAAGCATTACCTTCCTTAGTAATAACATTGAAAGATAATTATAGGGATTTATGGCCAAATTTTATCACCCAAAAGCCCTTATAGGCCGAGTTTATTCCTACTGATGTGCTTCTCCTGTAATGAATGTATAAGTCATAGCAACAAAATATTTTATTATGGAACTTTACTGAGGCTATAATTTTGTTGTTAATATAGCTACTATTTAGAGGTGCTTATGGGTCTAGTCTTTTTGGGTATAACCAAAGGCAAGCATAAAACATTCCCAGATTTTGAAAATTCAAAGGCCTAGTTGTTTTTTTTGAGGAATTAGAACTCGTTTGGGATGGTTTTCTTACTACTTTTTTAAATCAGTCTTTTATTAAAAAAAATTAATTTTTATACTAAAATTTATTTTAAGAAGCAATAAAACAGCCATCCGAACAAACCCTCAGTAATAGATAAAAAAATTCTGAGCTGTAATTCTTTTAAAATTTATAATTACAAAATAATATTATCACCTATAATGTTATTTTTACTTTAAATATTTATTTTTAACTAAAAATATTAAAAAAATTCTCTTGTTAGAAGTAAAAATATTTTAAAATAATATTTACAATACTACAATTTGAACACGAAAAACTAAAACACAAATTAAAATTTCTAAACTATAAACTACTTTTTCATTTTTGGCCAGCGCCATAAATGTGATTGATTATGCCTAAATTTCTAGATATAAAGTTAATTAGGTAGCACTTATAATTAAAATGCATTGAGCGAATTAATATCGCTGGTACAATAATCGTGCACATGAATAGTGACAAAATGAATAAGTATAAAAAAAGTACTTTTTTGTCACATCACTTGTTAGCTATCAAAATATTCTTAAGATTTATTTTTTTTTTTTTGTTTGGACGATGAGTTAGGCAACAAGCCATAAAGGTGTAGTGACATGTGAACCATGAGAAAGAAGTAGGGACATAGAAAAGAGATTATAACTTTAAAGATTACATATTAGGGAAAACAAAGTGGTTCTTGGTTCTTCAATATTAATGTTGCTCAGTCTATTTTGTTACACCAATATTTCTTTAAGGTAAATTGTATAACATGTAAGCTTTGGTTTGTACTGTTAACATGATTTTAGATATCTAACCACATAAACATTTTAATTCTTTATGTGGGTCTGCTACATGAATCTTTTTTCTCCATGTCATATTAAGAGTCAAATTCTCATTTAAATCTAATAAACAAATGTCATTTCTAATATTTTCTAACCAAGTCTATTAGGTCTATCACGATCTTTATTAACATAGGCCGGATATAATACATCACTCTCCTAACCCGGCCATCAGAAGGTAGACGCTTTATGTGAAAAAATTATCTAAGGCAACTATCTCTAATTTTATCTACCATTAGAGCTACTCCAAACTTTTTACGTATATGATTTTTACACATTTTATCTCTAAGGGTAAAGTTGCTTATCCACCTAAGCAAGTTGTTCTCTACAGCACTTAACTTAATTTTACAATTCTATATTAAGGGCCAACATTCTATGCCATAAAGCATTGCAGTTCTTACCACCATCTTATAAAAGTTTCTCCTATTTCAATACACAACAAGCTTAATGAATTCCTCCGCTTCAACCATCCACCTTGAATTCTAGTAACAATATCTCCATCCATTTCTCCACCTCTTTGAATAATAGACCCGAGATATCTAAAACATGCACTCCTTTTAACTATCTATTCACCCAAAGTCACAATCCCAACATAAGATATATTAATATTTAAATTACACTATGTATTTAGTTTTAGGTCTACTCAAATGAAATAATTTAGACTGTAATTTTCCCTCCATAATAAAAAGTGTCCTTGTACTCTTGCTCTAGTCTTATCAACAAGAATAATATCATCACCAAAAACATATACCATGGTATATGCTCTTGCAAATGTTTAAAGAAAAAAAGATATGGGCTTAAAACTGATACATTATATAGTCAAATTGAAAATGGGAAATACTCAATCAAACCATCTTGAGTTTGAACAAAACTAGCAGTTCAAGCATAAGTATCCTTAATGAGTCGAATATAAACACTATTAACTCCATTCTTTTCGAGAATTCTATAGAGCATTTTTCTTAGAACTTTATCATATGCTTTCTCTAAATCAATAAATATCAAATGTAGATCCTTCTTAGTCTCTATACATTTCTCTATTAAACCTCTCAACAAATGTATAGCTTCCATAGTAAACCAACTTGGCATAAATCAACTAATTTTGAGAAATCTTAGAATCACATCATAACCTATGCTCAAATATTTTCTCCTATAATTTTAATGTATGACTTATGTGGTAGGGCTTGTGTAAATTATTAAGATAGATTCTATCTGAGATTATCTAGATTTGACATGCAAGATTTTAAATACGATTAGGTTTTCTTTGATATGTCAATAATTAATGCTCACTTAAATATACATAAGTATACATGTCAAATCAAGTTATAAAGTGATGAAGTAGAGTGTCAAATCCACAAGAATGAGTTATGCTTACTTACCATAAAACTACTACTGTTTACAATAATCTCATAAGTTATCCTACCAAAATATTTTTTTTTTAACTTTTACCACTAATTTAAAAATAAGTAAAATAGTTGATACAACATTAATAAAATATTTTGGATCCATGTATGTACCTATTATATTTTTCTATTGATACTCTTAATTTTTTATTTGCATCCGTAGATCTCTATCAAGTTTATGACAGTGAAAAGGATATCTCCTGACGTCCTAAACTTTTAATTTCTCTATAGAATTGAGAATATTCAAACATCCTATGCCTAGGTATGTCAACATTCTAACTAAATACATTTGATTATTCATGCATTCCACTATCGAGGCTATACATCACAGTAAGTCTTAACTATACACATAAGCTTTATATTCATTAAATGATGGGTATATATTGAAAATATTCATTAATTCCGTAAAGTACAATAGTCTATAGTAGTACTTAATATGCTCCACTAAGATGCTCTCCTTTCTCCTTATGATTAACTTCAGTATAAGTAGGCTGATCCAATAAGTCTACAACAAAATGAGATTGTAAGCTCTCATAACTGACTTTTTAAATTTTTAATAGAGGCAGCTTGACTTTATAATTAAGTTCCTACCAGAATCACTATGTCTTCCAAAGGCGACTTCCAATTTAAAAATTGATTATTTTGATTAAATCTTGGAGGATAAGAATGTCTAGAATTGATAATAGGTTGCTGATGCTTATTCCATTTTCTACCTAGATTATTTTGACCAAAATTTTATTAAATGTTACCACCAACATTTTTATTGGACCAATTGAAATTATTATGGTTCTTCCAACCTATATTATAGGTAATGGAGTAGGGATTATTTTGTCCTTCGATTAAATTTACATTTTGAAATCCTTGCACTATCTTCATTATAATTTAAATCCAGATCATCTAATTATATATATGATCCAGATCATGATCCTAAATTTACTCCTATTGTGTTTAATTTCTTGAAAATTGTTGCAAATTATGCAGTTAGAATTTATAAAGCATCCAATTCATAGACTATGGCTATTTTTGTAGGATCTACCTTTTCAACAAGCCACAATAAATTATTATTAGTCTTCTTCTCTATTAGTTCTTCTGCTTCCACAAATGGTTTAGACATTAAATATACTCTAACATCTGCGATTGATATTATAGATCATACTAATCCATTATAAAAGGTTTGAATAACTTACTAATTGGATAGGCATGGTTAATGCATTTCCTAAGCATTTATATAAATCTCTCTCAACTTTCATAAATTGATTCTCTTTTAAACCTTTTTTTTGTTAAAACCCATAGAGGGGCATACGCGTTAATTCCTTAATAAAGGTTACAAAGTCCTTAGAAGGGACCTCCAGCTCGCTATTACTCAAAAGAGCTATAAAAATTTCAAAATAAAACCTAAAAGCTGGTGGTCCCTTTTTCTATGATAACAAAACAAATAAAAGCAAAAGCACGAGCTGCAAGAAGACAACACCCAAAAAAGGAAGAGCAGATTGATCTCGTTTAGCACAATCTTCTTGCAAAAATAGCAAGAAAACCTCAAAATAATCTGAAGACTATAAGACACGAGAATGTTGCAATCATCGAACTTCCAAAAATTAGAGTAATTATGCCTGCAAGAACAACTCCAAAAATCAATGTTAATAGAATAATAATTAATGCAACATTTAAGCCAAACAATATGAATACCATTAGGCAGATTGCCACGAGAAACCCAAAGTAACCAACTCAGATGATGCTAAAAGGCTTTAATGTAAGAATTGCTCCAAACAATAGAAGTGATAACCTGACTGAGATCCTCCATCATAATAGACAGAGGAAGAAAAATAATACTCATAGATAACCCATGATACTCAAAGCATAGATGAACTTACTGATCAGCTTCATGGTAACATCAAAGTTATAAACCTTATAGTTAAAATAATGAGTCAAATATGAGAAAACCCCCATAAAAATAAGATAGACAATGATTTGATGCTTAGAAGACAAAAGCCACCAAATCAGCGCCCATAGAAAATCGTAATCAAGCACTATACCCCCAGTAATACCCCAGACCATGAAACTACACAAGGAAAACAACAACACCCAAAAATAGAATTAAGAATGATCACGCACACAGCCAAATAGAATACCAGACAAAAAAACAGAGCAATCAAGCATGGTGGATGTAAGGGAGCCCGTTCTTATCTAGGGTAATCAAGCCTTTAAGAGACATAGGAAGATTATTCACAGGATGCTCCTGAAAGCCTCACTATGAGAGCCAAAATTAGCCAGCCAATCTGCACATGCATTACCTTCACGATAGATATGGGAAGTAGTAAAATTGAGCATAAAAAGAGCCATTTTAATCTTTCTGATAGCATAAAAATCATGAGGGAAGCTAGTATAGTTACCAGAAATCACATGAATAACCAGTTTAGAATCAACCTCAATGTTGACATTTTGAATACCTAATCTCAGGCACATCTCTAAACCATGATACAAACCCAAAAGCTCATCAGTCAAAACAGAGCAAGAATTCAGGAGACCAGAAAAAATGGCAATAGGATTGCCATTATGGTTTCTGATAATGCCACCCATACCAGCATTATTAGCACCGACAGAGCTGTCTATGTTAAGTTTAACAAAAGGTGAACTGGCTTTGAGCCACCTCATGATACGATCCAGTTTTCCCACATTACTAGAATCAGTATGAATCCCAAAATGATCAGCTAACATATGACAATTTGTACAATTTTTTTATAGAAATAAGTTTAACAAAAATCAACTATAGAATTTTATTCATCACATTAGATATGATCTAGTACATATATTTTGATATCCTTATGCTTAGACTCATTCCTACCTTTCCAAAGGTACCAAATAATCACAATAGGAAGTAAATTGTGCATATGACCATTGCTTTAAAAAACCACAAATTAAGAATGCTAGCAAAATTACAGTTAGCATTGAAAAAACCAATACAAACCAGATTAAAAAAATGACACCAGACTGTGCGGGTAATAACACCATTCACAAAAACATTTTAAATGCTCTCAATATTGAAAAAACATTGACATTTAGAAGAAAAACTAAAACCTTTCTTCCACAAAAGGTTATCCACAGGCAAAAACCTTTAAGACACCTCCAAGTTAATAAGGAATAAGATAAGGGAATAGTGTTATGCCAAAGGGACTTAAAGTTTTGAGAGATTTCACCTTTGAATCTAAACTCCTCCCAAACCTTATTGAAACTGAATTTACTAGAAGAAGACAACTTAAGCAAAATTTTATCTGTAAACTATAATTGTAAAGGAATTTGAATAATTTTCTCAATAATATTAATGGGGACCACCTCCTGAAGTTTAGAAATATTCCACTTCCCATTATGAATGAAATCATTCACTCTAGTGTTAACAATGGTATGAGTATTAAGATAATTGTCAATAGATAAAGTACCCAACCAATTGTCTTGCCAAAAGAGAAGCTCCCCATTACCAATGCCCCATTGGATGTACTATTCCGCTTCCCATTTGATATTGCAAAGCCTTTTCCAAACAAGAGAATCAGAATCTTTGTAATGGCAAACCAGAGGATTAAGCTCCTTACAATATTTAGCATTCATGAATTGGGCCCATAAGTTGTTATTTGATCTAAAAGTAAACCAAAGCTTATGAGAAAAAATATGCACAATATCAATAATAGACTTCCAACCTAGAGACTCTTCATTATAAACTCCACAAACTTTTCTCCAAGTCGACCAATTGATACAAGCTTTGTTGTTGGTAGCCCCCCAAAAAAATTATTTATTATTTTTTTCATTCTCATACAAATAGTGGACGAAGGTTGCAGAGTGTGGAATATAAATATAGGAATAGAGAGTAAGACACTTTTAATCAAAGTCAATCTACTACCGAAAGAAAATAAATTCGAAGACCAATTAAGAAATTTTTTAAGATTTGTTTTTGAAATATAGTAAAAATATTTTCAAATAGAAAAACTTTTTTCCTACTTTTGAAGAGAGGTGTTCCAAGATACTTAATAGGATGTTAAGACTGGTTGAAACCACAAACTCTTTTGATCAAATTCACTCTGCTCTATTCACAAAACTGCTAGTAATAAAGTTACTCTTCTCCCTATTAATAGAAATACCACTATTAATCTAAACAGAGGATAAAAATTGAGCAAGAATTTTAGCATATTTAATGAAAGCATTCGAGAAAATAATAAAGTCATCAGCAAAGCTAAGGTGAGTAATAGGAATTCCACCAGCAGTATAAAAGTTAAGCATAGGGTACCTTCTATAAAGATTTTCAAGCCCTCTAGAAAGATATTCCATGGCTATAATGAAAAGGGAAGGAGATAAAGGGTCCCCTTGCCTTAGACCATGCTTGGAAGGAAAAAAGCCATGAGTATTACCATTGATGATAACAGAGAAAAAATAGTTCTCAAAACTATTCTTGATAAGCATAAGAAAATACTCATTAAAACTAAACAAATGTAAAACTTTGTAAAGAAAATCCCACATCAAATTGTCATAAGCCTTCGTAATGTCGAGTTTAAATATAATGTTACCTCCAGTACCTTTAGCATTAAGATCATGAACCATCTCTTGAGCTAATAAAATGTTATAAAAAATGTTTCCGCCTTTCACAAAACCAATTTGGTTGATGGAGATAATTCTCGGCAAAATGAAAGATAGTCTAAATGCAATGATTTTAGCTACCAATTTGTTAAAGAAAGTACAAAGACTAATAGGTCAAAAATCATTCCAATAAGTAGTATTATCTTTTTTAGGGATAAGCACAATATTAGTGGAAGGTAAAAATTTAGGGTATGGATTACCATTAAAAAAGTCATGCACGGCTCCAATCACATCATTTTTGATAATATCACAGGTTTTATCAAAAAAATTTGTAGTAAAACCATCAAGATCAGCCACAGAGTCTCCATTCATATCTTTAATAGTGTTCCAAATTTCTTCTTCCATAGGAGGTTGAATGAGCAACAGATCGTCTTCCTCACCCACAAGATTAGGAATCACATTAGCATTAGCAATAAGAATAGTTAAATTGGAAGAATTGAAAACCTCTTTAAAATACTCAACACCAAAGCTAACAATTAAATCTTCCGTATCATAAACATTACATTGTTTGTCAACCATTTTGTGAATATGACTTCTAATTCTATTCTTGTTAACTAAAGCATGAAAAAAAAACAGTGTTCCTATCCCCTTCCATAGTCAAAGTAATAGAGGCTTTTTGTTTCCAAAATATATCTTCTTGATTTTACAAATGAAAAAGATGAAGTTTAGCATTATCATGATTGGAAAGATTATCACCATAAGGATTTTCAAGCAACAACTTGTCCAACTCCAACACCTTGTCTTCAGCTTCTTTAATATTATAAAAAAATATTTTTAAAAACATGCTTATTCCACCATCTAAGAAGTTGTTTAAGTCGGCTTAATTTAGCCCAGAGCCTAGCCATGCCATCAATATTGTTATCAGGAAAAATAATAACATTCCATTTATTAGCAACCACATTGAGGAAATCAGAATAACTAATCCACATAACTTGAAATATAAAAGCAAAAGAAGTCATCTTATTGTTGTTAGAAATGTTCATAAGAAGAGGCGAATGGTCAGATAAAGTTCTACTCAAGTGCTGAACTTGAGTCATATGAAAATTACTTATCCACTCATTATTAAAGAGGATCCTTTCAAGCCTTTGCCACATCGAAGATCTATTCCAAGTAAAAGCACTACGAAAGAAACCAATATCCATTAAATTGCACTTAGAAATCATTTGATTGAAATCATCCATAGCATTCACATTAGGAGGGTTACCCCCTATCCTTTCATTAGCATTAGAAATTATATTAAAATAACCTCCAACACACCAAGGACTATTAGAGTTGTGAGCAAAATCTAATAAGCACTCCCAAAAAGAGATCCATTCTAGTACAAACCGCATAGTCAAAAGATGCATTAAAAATAAATTTAGCATAAGAAATATGGACATGAACCACTTGTTAAAAATTGGAAATAACCGTGATGTTAAAATAACTTTTCCACATAATCCAAATTTTATTAGAACAGTTTGCAAAACTAGTATTAAAACCCAACCGAGAAGTAGTAGCCACAATTTTATTAGAAGAGATAAAAGGTTCAAGAAGAACCAAGAAATGAATATTATGCACACGACAAAAGTTCCTAACACGGGTTTTAGAATCCCCCCCTCCCCACCCCCAAATCCTCTCACATTCCAAATAAGAGCTTCCAAATAAGATCTTTAATCATTGGAAGTTTTCGGATTAGCTTGGGCCCTAGTAGAACGAGGAGTATCAAGTATTGGGGCTTTCCCATTTTTATTTTTTTTCTTTTTCATCTTAGGAGAGCCTTCCTACTCATTATTTTTTACATCATTATCAAGATAAATAGATGGGGAAGAAATAATGTGGCGACCCCCATTCCCCTTATTATCCATGTGATCCACAGCACCAATCAAATTGTTACTCGGAATATATTCCCCTTCTTCACATTCCTCCACAAACTCCTTTCCCTTATCAAGCGTGTCCATCTTAATCAAAATAGTAGGATTTTCTTCATTATGAAGCATAAAATGAACAGAAATAAAAATGTTAGTGCTATTTACGCTTCCCTCAGTAGGTTCCTCATTAATCAATTCTTTCACAGAAGTACTACTAGAAGATTTATCAAAAACAACCAAATTATCCAAAGCATTGATAGGAAAATTTCCAACCTTCTAAATATTGGAATGGTTTCCATCTCGAGACACAGGAGATATGATATCAATTTTTTAATTAGCTTTAACCATGTTAGATGAAATTAAAACATTCAGACAGAGCATGATCGTGAGATTTACAATGATTACAGAACTCAGGAACCTTTTCAAATTCAACTTTTTGTAAGTAACCAAAAGCTTTAGATCCAACCCAGACTTCCTTAGCATGCTCCTTAGTAATGTCGACTTCAACTAAAACCGTAGCCACGGATGGCCGCATTCTAGAGGCAGTTGCTTGATCGATTTACAAGGGATAGCCAAAAATTGATTCTCCTTTAAACTTGTTAAAATATGTGATATTATTTCCAAGTATGGAAGTTTTTGAAGGTGAGAAATACTTAGCTTGAAATTTGTGAGCCAACACAATATAATTAGCTATAGAGCCTAGGTATAAGGAATTCAATAATATTTTAGTCTTATCCCTTAAAGAAAATGAAAATATTTATCCACGCTTAATAACATCATTATGGACACCATTATACTTAATTGTTACTTATATTTTTAAGAAACAAACTATATGCAAATTGAGATCTTCAACAAATGTTTTGTAAAATTGGAAACTTTTAGCAATTTGAATTTTGGCAGATTTTAATTCAAAATTAGTAGCATGTGCAACAGGTCTTCCAATACTATGATGGATTCCATCTACTATAGGCTTAGCAAACTCCTTAAGAGGTCTAGAATGATCTTGATCTAGTATTGGGTCAGACATCTATAAAATATTTTTAATTTTTAAAATTTTGAAAGGATCCTTTCTATCTTATAATCAAAAAACAAAGGAGCTTTTCTTGATCTGCAAATCATACAATAATAAATAAATAATAACAACAAAAAAATAAGAACAAAAGGATAAGAAATACAAGTAGGTCTATATATGTACTTATTTCAATAAAATAGTTAAAATTATAATAAGAAAATTACTTTCCCAATACAACAATGCCAAAAACTGATGTGGTCAAGCTTATATAGATTATCGAGATTTATTTTTATTTGAACTTAGCTTGTTATGACATACAAGATTTAAAAATGTTTTGGTTTTCTTTGATAAGTTAATAATTAAACCCCAATTAAATCTACACATGTACACATAATGAATCAATAGTAAAATGATGAAGTAGAGTATCGAGCCTTTGTAAAAGAGTTATGCTTACTTGCAATAAAACTCTACTATTTTCATTAATTGTATAAGTTATACTACTGAAACAAAAATTATATAATTGAGTTCCTATTACTAAAAAAATAAATAAAATAGTTGATACAATTATAATAAAATGTTATTTTATTGATGCATATAAATATTAATTTTTTTAATGATAATCTTAGTTTTAGATATGGATCAAAGCATATACATCCCAAGATCTCTCTTAAGCTTGTAGGGGTGAAAAATATATCTTTTGACCTCTTACAATTTTAATATCTCTATAGAACCTAGAATATTTGAATATCTTATGTCTAAGAATGTGAACATTTTATCTCAATACTCTAAATAATTCTTGCATTAATCCATTGAGATTATATATCACACTAAGTTATAACTACACATATGGCCATTCTATGCATTAAATGAAGAAAATGATACATTACAAATATCCATAAATTTATTAGAATATAAGAGTTCATATTAGTACATAATATGCTTTTATATCAACAATACAAAATAAGTGATCCAGCCAAACAAAGAAGAAATAATAAACAAACTCATTTTCATTATATTAATAGAAGAATCCAAGTACAAAATAAGAAGTGGAATTTTTTTTACCTTGAAGGATCAAATAACTTCTTTACACTCCTTCCACCATATACAGAAATTCTTATACTAATATAAGCTAAACTCTCACATTGATTGTATCTTGTTCTTAAAATTTTAGCATATTAGGCCCCGTGTGGAGTTTTTGATGCTGAGGCATTTGAATTATACAATATTCATTTTTATCAAAACTCATGACTGCCAAGTTAAATGTTTCAACACAGTTGTACTTTTAACGTAGTGGCATTACTTCTAATTCTATTGAAATACTTGCAAATATAGAGGCTGGCACTGGAATGTCCAAAAATGGTTCTTCAGCATAGTTAATTTCAATGTTGTTATGTTATTTCATCAAACACCATGATACTATTTGATACTTTGTATTTTTTCCCATATATAAGTATTTTCTTTATATAAATAACTTTTTTTTTTGAAGGAAAGTAAAAAGCTTGCATTAATAAGAACAGGAAAAATCTAAAGTTATTACAAAGAAAGAACAGATTCCTCCTTCAATAATTTAGAAAAAGGAGGAATCTTATTGTAACTGAAATCATTTCAAATTAAATCCCCAACTATAGCATAATTGGCACATAAATTAGCCAATTTATTGTTTTCTCTACCAACCCAATTAAAAATAACAAAGCTAAATGAACTTAAGAATTGAAGATCTTCTTTCCACTTACATCCCAGGTCTTGTAAGTATTTGATAATATTTTGATTGTCTCCTTCAATAATAAGACCTTTAAAAGATCCCATCCAATCTTTCATAAATTCTTTTATGAACTTTATTGCCAAAAGTTCCAGGTAAGCAACATCCCAATGAATGCATGATTTTCCATAAGCCATAATAAATCTTCCTTTGCTATCTTTAATGACACCTCCAATTTCAGCTCTATAAGATTTCAAAAGTGATGCATCCACATTAATTTTGATCCAATTAGGAGGAGAGGGGTACCAACAATTCAACAGTCTATATGACTGATTAGTAACCCAGTTGCCCAATTTAATTTTATCACACTTGAAAATGATGTAACAGTATAGTTAACTGAATTGATGGCAGTCATCAAAGCACTTTCTTCCTTACCTTCATGGATTAGATTGCTCCTTACTTTCCACGAGAAGAAAATTGAATTGCAATGCCGATTTGTGATGAAGCTTTGTTCTGTTCCATTAGATTTGATCCAGTTCAAACATTCAAGAAAAGAATGAAATGTTGGAATATCGAATCCCCATAAGTTGAGCTGGTTTAAAACCTCTATTATCTTTAGGCATTTAAGCGAGATGTGTTCCAGATATTCTGGTACATTACATCATCTCGGGCAAACGTCTTCCATTTGAAGTCTTCTGTTGTAAAGGTAGTGTGATGTTGGTGTTGCAAATCTATTTTTCATGTCTTATGTTTTGATGATTGACAAACACTGCTTTTCTTAGATAGCTTCTAACTTTTCAGGAATCGACGATCGGACAATCAAAAAGGAGCCAAGTTCAGGAATGCGTAGGTTTAGGGTTGAGTCAGTCTGTACTTTTGTTTTTTACCTTTTGAGTCCTCTTGTAATAGTCAAAAAGACTGATACTTTGTAACCCTTCACACACACACTTGAGAGAATTAGAAATTCTGTTTTTACTCATATCGGCCAGGCCGATATCTTTGATCGGCCTGGACGATCAGCTTAAAACAGAAAGTCTAATTAAGGATTCTTGATTAAGGCAGCCAACGTTAACCGATCGGCCTGGACGATACGTGTATCGGCCAGGACGATAAGCTCAAAACAGAAAGAAGTAGCCGCCATAGACAAGTATGGTATAGCATATCTTTAAATTATCGGCCAGGACGATCCTCGGATCGGCCTGGACGATATTAACAAATTATGCCATAATTGTTCAGGAAATCAAGGAAGTAATTAAGGATGATTGATACGATCATATCGTCCTAGACGATCGCAAGATCGGCCAGGCCGATCTAGTCAAAACCTTAAGTTACTTCAGGACGATCAATATCGGCCAGCCCATATTCAGGGCTATTGTCAGGACGATTTTCGTCTGATTTGAACTGATCGGCCAGGACGATCGTAAGATCGGCCTGGACGATAAAGCTAATTTTCAATCGTCCAATCTGGCATCCAGGGCTATGCTCTGGCCGATCTTCATTGATTTGTACTGATCGGCCAGGCCGATGTCCAGATCGGCCTGGACGATAAAGTCGGCAACTTGCAATTAATGAGCTCTTGTGAAGCTCTTCTATTTAAAGAGCTCTTGTTCAACGTTTTTAAAAGACCTTTGGCTGCTGCCTTGACCTGAGAAGACCTTGAGGAGAGAAAGAGAGAGAGAAGAGAGAGAGAGGATCTTGTGAGGGGGAGCTTGTGAGGGGTTTCACAAGGGTTGCTTCAAGGATCTCTCTGCGTCGTCTTCGTCTAGAGTTTCTCGTCCGTGGAAGGGTCGGTAGAGGTAAGGAGTTGTGCCGTTGGTTCTGGTTCTCTGCCGGCTTCAGGAGGAAGCAAAAGGAGATAGGTTCTCTGCCTTGCCGGGGTGGCAAAAAGGAGGTTCTTGTGAGGGTTTCTCCACCTAGCCGTGGGGGGCTAAAGGAGAGTCACTTTTTGTGTAGTGCAATACTTGGAGGGTGCCTCCAAGGAGTGGACGTAGGTCGAGTCGACCGAACCACTATAAATCTCTGTGTTTCTTTTCTTGCTTCCGCACGTTTAATTCCGCATTATTTTCGTGGTGTGATTTGGTTTTATGTTACTTTATTTCTTTGTTTAAAAACGAAGTTTTTAAAATACCAATTCACCCCCCCTCTTGGTTAGTTTGGGACTAAGTTCATAGGGCTTAACATCCCCATCGAACTTTCAAGTGGTATCAGAGCCTGTTTCGAAAATTAAAGTTTAAAAACTTTTTGAATTTGATCCATGTCTAACTTTGGGAATCGCAACACTACGGAAGGGTATTCTATTACCCGACCTCCTCTGTTCGATAACCTACCTTTTGATTTCTGGAAAACTCGCATGTCAACTTTTTTACAATCTACTGATTATCGCATGTGGATGCTTATTCAAGAAGGTTATTCTCCACCTTCTCGTGAAATTAACGGTTTTAAAACGGAAGTTGCTTTTACCGAATGGACTTTTGATGAACGAGATTTAGCTCAACTAAATGCTAAATGTTTGAATTATTTTTTCTGTGCATTAAAATCTGAGGATTACATGCGTGTTTCAACTTGCAAAACTGGTAAAGAAATTTGGGATAAACTATGCATTACTTATGAAGGCACTAATGAAGTTAAACAATCCCGTTTAAACATTCTCTTGCATGACTACGAACTTTTTCGTATGAAACCTCATGAATCAATTTCTAACATGTACACTAGGTTTACTCAGATTGCTACCTCATTGCATGCACTAGGAAAAGAACTTTCAAACTATGAAAAAGTTAACAAGATTTTGAGATGCTTGCCTTCATCCTATGATGCAAAAATTACTGCAATTACTGAATCTAAAGATTTAAACACCTATTCTATTGATAACTTGCTTGGCTCACTCATTGCTTACGAGCAAGGGGTGAATCAAAGAAATCTTGATGTAGGTGAAAAGAAAAGGAGAAAACCATTGCATTGAAGGCACACAAATCGGATTCTGAATCTTCCGGGTCTGAAAGCGATGGAGTTGCCTTCATCACAAGGCAATTCAAAAGCTTTCTAAGGAAGAAACAAAAGCATCATCAAAGTTGGAGAAAAGGTAAGGATCATAAACATAGTAAAGGATCTTCTGATGTTATTTGTTTTGAATGCAGGAAACCTGGACATGTAAGATCTGATTGTCCTACACTTCAAGATCATTCAAGCAAAGAAAAGGAAAAAGGTGAGGAAAAAGCTAAGTCTAGGAAGGAGAATAAGAAAATCCAAAGAGGCTTCTGGGCAGAATCTGGTACTGATTCCTCTGAGACTGAACCAGAGGAAGAAACTACAAACTTGTGTTTCATGGGAGAAAATCAAAGTGATGAGGAAGAGGTATGTAGACCAACCTATGATGAATTATTTGAAATATGTGAAAAAATCCATGCATCATATAGGAAATTAAAGAAAACTCATGCTAGCCTAAAATTAGAACATTCAAATCTACAAAAAGAGCATGAAGTTTTTCTCAAAGATCATGCAACGATTGATTCAAATCACATGGCTCTCCTTGATGAATTTGATGAATTAAACAAGAAGCATTTGGAATTAGTTGATAAAAGCAATGCATTAAAAGCTTCACACACCTCACTTAATGATGATCTTAAGAAATCTAAAGAGATTGAGAAAAATTTGAGGATTGAGAATGATGCATTGAAAAGAACTAACTTGAGAATTCAAAATGATTTGGATACATGTAAGAGAGCTAGGATGACACCAACTTTTAATCAAAGGCCAGAACCTAGGAAGAGGCATTTTTACTCAAACCATTTAAGAAAACCTTTTCCTGGAGTTCAATGTTTTACTTGTGGCATGATAGGACACATCTCACACACTTGCACAGTTCACCGTAGTACACATTGGGTGTGGAGACCTAAGATGCATGATTCAATACATACCACATCTGCATTGCACTCTATATTTCCTAAGAAGGAGCCCAAATCTGTTTGGGTTCCTAAAACTGACTGTTGTTGAGTCTTGCAGGAGTGCTCTCACCAAAGACCTCGTGGGAGCATAGGATAACTGAACATAAGGAGGCTTGCAGCTCAATTGCTAAAATCCGTTGTTTTATCACTTGCTTGAAATCGTTAGTTTTTGTGTGACTTTTATTTTTAGTTTTTGTGTTGACTTTGTTGTTGTCTTTAGTTTGCTTATTGTTTGTTTTTGTTTTTATTTTTGGTCCTTATTTTTGGCTTCCGTATGATAAAAACTTTTCAAGCTTTTAAAAATTGGAGTTTTTTTGGGAGATAGGGTTTAGCTTTTTTAAATTAGCTAAAGAGAGTAAACTATTGATGTTTTCCCTTCTTCTGACCTTGTTTAGTGGCATGATTTTTCTTTTATAAAACAAAAAGTCTAAACTCAGTTTAACCAATGGTTTTTTAAGATATCGTTCTAATCTTGCTACATTAAATCATCTTATGCATAATAGTCAAAATTCTTTGATATCATTCAAGCTTTTGAAATCTTACCATTGCAGTCATCACGTGATTTTGATTTTGTGTTGTGAATTGTTCTTCCCTATGTTAGAGAGAGAGCCCCTATTCTCTAATATTTGGAGGATATACTCACAACTAAGTATTTTTTTTAAAGGTATATTAAAGAGTTATTAGCTTGCAAAAGACAAAAAGGAAAGAGGCCAATGAAGCCAAATTGAAAAGAAAAATACACAAAAGTGTATCAAAAATCAAAAGATGCTCAAAGAGCCAATAAAAGTAAAAAGAGGCATAAAATTAGCCCACTAATTGCAAGCTATGATCTCTTTGGTAAAACTCTTAAAACTTAGAAAACTCATTGATTATGTGATACATTCAAAGATTTGATTTCAAATTCCATGATTGAGAAAAACTATTTTGGTTTATTATTTATAAGATACTTTAGTTGTTAACAAGTTTTGATTGATCTCTTAAAACCTCTTGTGTTATTCCAAGTTAGGACTCTGTTGTTTTTAAGAGATTTTTTGTACCCTGAAGAATGTCCAATCTAGGGTTAATAGAATCAGTTTTTCAATCTTCTTCTAATTTGGATTTTGTTAAACCTCTTGATCTCCTAGAAACTTCAAAAATTTAAATTCAAGAAAAGAATTCTCATATGATGCTTTCATAAAAAAAAAAAAAAAAAATAGAAAAATTAAAATCCAAAAATATTCGGTGTTTGTTTTATTTTTATTTTTTTTTTGTCTTTTACTGTCTTTTCTTTTGTTTTATTTTTGAGGGTCTTGATCATCACCATTCCTTTCTTAATTTCAATTTCAAGTCACATCGGCCTGGCCGATATTTTTATCGTCCTGGCCGATAGGACAAATTCTTTCCAAAATCCATCTGCTGACCTTTTTCTGTGCTTACTGAAATTCATCGTCCTGGCCGATACATCATCGTCCTGGACGATTTGATCAAACTCTTGGTGATAGTCCTGGCCGATAGTTTATTTGTCTGGCCGATGCATTCTATGTGCATCGTCCTGGCCGATACACTGGACCGTCCCGGACGATCCACGTGTCAGTACGTTTTGAACTTTAAATTCGGCCCCGGACGATCCATTATTGGACCATCGGCCGGGCCGATCCACTGTTCGTTCTGGACGATACACGTGGCAAGCATTTAAAACGTTTTAACTTCGGCCGGTACGATCAATTATTGTGCATCGTCCTGGACGATACACCTCATCGGCCCGGACGATCTGCTTTTTCAACGGTCGTCCGGACTGACTCCTCGGGCCGATAGCCTGTGTCTAATCGGCCTGGCCGATATCTGATCGGCCCGGACGATTGGACCGCCTTTTTGACCAATCGGCCTGTACGTAATAATTGACACATATCGGCCTGGACGATTCCGCGATCGGCCAGGACGATATGGACGATTCTTTAAATATAGGCCGATCCAGCCATGTTTTCTCATAACTCATCCTTTCTCCTTTGATTTTCTGCTTAAAGTTCTCTCATATGGCTGGTGGGAAGCGCGTCCGGCAGACCTCTGGAAGTTCCTCGAGGGCAAGGGTTGACCCTCGGTTCCGTGAAGCAGAAGATGAAGCTGCTTATCATCGCTATAAGGAATGTGGAATTACTGTTTCAAGAATTATCAATCCGACCCACATTTCCTACCCGGTAATGGATCTCTTTGCCCACACTTCCCTTTGCTTCATCCTATCTCTTATTTTTCCTTTCAATTCTGAGTTCCTGTTAGAATTCTTTGCAAACCTCCGCTTAAACTCTACCTTCACAGCCCTGTCCTCCTATGTGAATCGACGCCCTGTCGAAATCACATATCAGGACTGTGTTGAACTTTTACAGCTATCCACCACCGGAGATAAGCTGCACCTTATTGCCCCTGACCCTGATTTTGACTGGTCCACGGCAAACCACTTTCTTCGCCAGACCAATGCCCGTTACCATGTTGGAGAGACTAGCTCTCTAGTCAGAGATGCTAGGACAATCCAACATGTCCTTCGCACCTCTGTCATTCCAAAAGCCGGCGACCGTGTCCACATTACCCCTCTACTTTCCCTCACTACCTTCTACATCATGGCACATAGGGAATTTAACACTGCAGATCTATTCTTTCGTTACATTGATCATCTCACAACAATTCGCGACCCAGGCCACAGAAGAAAACCAAATCTAGCCTTAGGACATATCATAGCCTATGTTCTTGAGACCAAATACCAAATTCAATATCCCAATCCACCAAATTTCCCAACTCTCTTCTACTCGAACAATTCTTTCAGCAACCTTCACAGTACTCGTCTCCACCCGGATGAACCACGGGAGGCTAGAGAGGAGGAGGCTCCCGCTCCAGCTCCCTTTCCTGACCCTGCCCCTCTCCACCAACATTCACCGGTAGATCAGTTGATAACGAGATTTGATCGTTGGGAGACCAGATTTGATGCATATGTTGCTGCCCAAGAGCAGCAACACTCTGAGGACATCGCCCGCTACGAGCATCATCGCGCCGAAGACTTAGCTCGTTTTGACAGTTTTCTCACTCACCAGCAGCAGCAGCATGACCAGGACATCGCCTGGTTCAATGCTCAGTTTACTACCCTTGCCAGCTACTTTCAGCAGCCACCTCCACCTCCTCCATCTGATGATCAGGATCCCTCGTTCTTTTAGTTTGTGCTTTATTGTTTCTTGTCTTTTTGTAGTAGTCTCTCGTGATGTTTGTTGTTCTTTTTTACTGTTTTTGGACTCTCTTTTTGTGATGACAAAAAGGGGGAGTAGGATAGGATGTGTGGTTTGTAACCTTTGTTTTTTTTTTTCTAATAAATCTTTAATTTTCCTACTTGTGTTTTGTCATCATCAAAAAGGGGGAGATTGTTGCAAATCTATTTTTCATGTCTTATGTTTTGATGATTGACAAACACTGCTTTTCTTGGATAGCTTCTAACTTTTCAGGAATCGACGATCGGACAATCAAAAAGGAGCCAAGTTCAGGAATGCGTAGGTTTAGGGTTGAGTCAGTCTGTACTTTTGTTTTTTACCTTTTGAGTCCTCTTGTAATAGTCAAAAAGACTGATACTTTGTAACCCTTCACACACACACTTGAGAGAATTAGAAATTCTGTTTTTACTCATATCGGCCAGGCCGATATCTTTGATCGGCCTGGACGATCAGCTTAAAACAGAAAGTCTAATTAAGGATTCTTGATTAAGGCAGCCAACGTTAACCGATCGGCCTGGACGATACGTGTATCGGCCAGGACGATAAGCTCAAAACAGAAAGAAGTAGCCGCCATAGACAAGTATGGTATAGCATATCTTTAAATTATCGGCCAGGACGATCCTCGGATCGGCCTGGACGATATTAACAAATTATGCCATAATTGTTCAGGAAATCAAGGAAGTAATTAAGGATGATTGATACGATCATATCGTCCTGGACGATCGCAGGATCGGCCAGGCCGATCTAGTCAAAACCTTAAGTTACTTCAGGACGATCAATATCGGCCAGCCCATATTCAGGGCTATTGTCAGGACGATTTTCGTCTGATTTGAACTGATCGGCCAGGACGATCGTAAGATCGGCCTGGACGATAAAGCTAATTTTCAATCGTCCAATCTGGCATCCAGGGCTATGCTCTGGCCGATCTTCATTGATTTGTACTGATCGGCCAGGCCGATGTCCAGATCGGCCTGGACGATAAAGTCGGCAACTTGCAATTAATGAGCTCTTGTGAAGCTCTTCTATTTAAAGAGCTCTTGTTCAACGTTTTTAAAAGACCTTTGGCTGCTGCCTTGACCTGAGAAGACCTTGAGGAGAGAAAGAGAGAGAGAAGAGAGAGAGAGGATCTTGTGAGGGGGAGCTTGTGAGGGGTTTCACAAGGGTTGCTTCAAGGATCTCTCTGCGTCGTCTTCGTCTAGAGTTTCTCGTCCGTGGAAGGGTCGGTAGAGGTAAGGAGTTGTGCCGTTGGTTCTGGTTCTCTGCCGGCTTCAGGAGGAAGCAAAAGGAGATAGGTTCTCTGCCTTGCCGGGGTGGCAAAAAGGAGGTTCTTGTGAGGGTTTCTCCACCTAGCCGTGGGGGGCTAAAGGAGAGTCACTTTTTGTGTAGTGCAATACTTGGAGGGTGCCTCCAAGGAGTGGACGTAGGTTGAGTCGACCGAACCACTATAAATCTCTGTGTTTCTTTTCTTGCTTCCGCACGTTTAATTCCGCATTATTTTCGTGGTGTGATTTGGTTTTATGTTACTTTATTTCTTTGTTTAAAAACGAAGTTTTTAAAATACCAATTCACCCCCCCTCTTGGTTAGTTTGGGACTAAGTTCATAGGGCTTAACATCCCCATCGAACTTTCAGTTGGTATTGCATTATTAAGAATATGCCACCAAAAGACTTCCACTCTTGATAAGAGTTTAATCTTTTTGAAACATTTTCGATACAAGCAATCATTATAATCTTCAATTGATGCTTTAAAATCTAAGGAAGAAATTGAATTACCCGAATTCTGGTAGAGCAATTCCAAGTGATCTTTTTCTCCTATATTGACTAAAACATTCTGAATTAAGAAAATGAGTTCATTACCAAATAATGATTCCAACTTGGTAAGGTTCCAGTTTCCATCTGAGAATATACAGTCCACCGTAAGATCCTCCTGTTCTAGTGTAGCCATAAAAGTTGGCCATTCATTTAGACTTTTGTCAAAAATCCAGTTGTATTTATAAACATTCACTAAAGCACCATCACCAATTCTCCATCTAGTAATTTTCTTCATATTTTTCTAAACCATTTGTGATTATTTTGCAAGCTGAGCTTTTATTTTTAACCATGATTTCACCATCACATAATCCATATTTTACTCCAATGGTATTATACAATAAAGATTCTTTGTCTTGGAGTAGTTTCCAAGTTAATTTTGCTCTAAGAGGCCCAGCCAAATTAGTGCAGGAACACAAACCTCTTCCACCACATCTTACAAACAAACATAATTTGCTCCAGCTAACATAGTGAATGCCCATATTTTTGTTTGCTTTGTTCCATAAAAAACTTCTACAAATTTTATCCAATTCCATTAAAATACTTTTAGGGACAAATGAAAGAGTGCTATAGAATACAATAATTGAAAGAAAAAATTGATTTGATAAGTGTGAATTTGCCAGCTAAGGAAATTTTCTTGGATCCCTATATATCCACTAGTTTGATAGCTTTTTCAATGATAAAACTGAAATCTACTGCTACTAACCTCCTTTGAGCCATTTTGATCCCAAGATAGTTGAATTCTTTCACCACTTTGAACTTCATGATCCTCTCGATCGCCTTATTTTTGTTATTCTTCTTATGTTTTCCAAAAAGGATGAAGGATTTTTTACTGTTGATGCTTTGTCCAGTCCAATCATAGAATTTTCTAAGGCATTCCTTGATACCTTTGATCATTTTGATTTTAGCTTCAGAGAAAATAAGAATGTCATCTGCATAAATTAGATGAGTAATTTTATGGCCATTTGCAACCAAAGTAATTCCCAAATCATCTTCTTTTTGTTTGAACATGTTGGATAAAAGCTGAGAGCAAAGAATGAATAAATATGGTGATAATGGGCATCCTTGGAAGAACCCATGATTTGATTCAATTTAATTGGAGAGCTTTCCATTAATCAGAAAGGAGAATTTTGGTTGCTAGACACACTCCATAATCCAATCAGAAAATACCATTGGAAAACCAAAGTACTTCAAAACATTCCTCAGTGTCTCCCAGCACATGCTATCATATGCCTGTTCCATATCTAGTTTAAGTTAAACCAATATTTTAGATGCTTTTGAATATTTAAATTTATGAAAAGCTTCTTGAGCAATGAGAGTGTGATCCATCAATGTTCTTCCATTAATGAATGCAGCTTGATCTTCTAAAACAAGCTTATGAATAGAACTTTTCATTCTATTAAGCAGAATCTTTGCCACAATCTTGTAAATAGACCTACAAAGACTAATTGGTCTATAATGGCTTGGGGTTGTGGGATTTTCAACTTTTGGGATCAGGACTATTAAAGTTTCTTTCCATCCCTCATTCATTTTTTTCCCATTTGAAAAAAATCATGAATAGCATTCCAGATATCATTCTTAACAAAGAACCAAATTTTTTTAATAAAAGATTATGTAATACCATCATTACCAGGTGAAATATTCTTTTTGGAATTAAGAACCACCACTTCTACCTCTTCTAGTAAAAGGTTTTCCATCAATTTGTTTTTCTCTGATTTGTGCAACATGTAGTTTGGATTTGGCCAATTATGCTTGGTTTGACCTTTACGCCTCAGAGTAGATTCTGTCTAGAGAGAGAAGCTCTACATTTTTCTAGAGAGAGAAAGCTTTTTTGAATCTTTGCATTTCGCGGGTTCTCGTCTCCGGCCATGGCGGCTTCCGGCCGGCCGCCGTCTGATCCACCGAATCACCATCGTCTTGCTGATCTTCAGTCTTTGTCTATTCAATCCATTCCACCATCATGTCCTCGTTCTTCCATCCCCGGTAATGATGTTTGTTTGAATTTAAGATCAAGATCTAAATATCAGATCATTAGAAAAGGTTTTAGATCTATTGCACAGCATGATAAGCCGATTTCATTTGTCGAAGGGAAGGATAAGGGTTAGGTTGATTCTTTGGCCTCGACGCTTGATCTTCATGATCGTACCCTTACCCCGGCTGTTAGCTCTATTTCTAATGGATTTACCTTTGGATCTCTAGATCATGAAGTTTTGGATTGTTCGGTTCTAATTTCCAATAAGCCGGCCAGTATCCCTGTTGGCTCTCTTAATCGTGTTTTTGCGACTAATTCTGTGAATTTTGAATAACCAATTACTGTTCAGAACTTTACTGTTCCATTGGTTTTTAATAACACAGAGAAATCCATGGATGGTACGGACAACCCGAAGATCTTTTTCCTCAATGCCTGGAGAAAGCCTAATCATATCAAAATAGATTTTCATATTAATTCAATTGAATTGTCTTCTGATGTAGTAGTGGTAAAATTGAATTCGGAGCACGAACTTGCTAACTTCCTTAGGCCTGAATTGGATTCTCTGCTCTTTTAAGTCCCCTAATGCTATGGAAGAGGTTTTAAGTGGGGGTATGTGGTACATTGGAGGCCACATTGTTTGTTTACACAAATGGTCACCATCTTTCTCGCCTTTATTAAAGGATTAACCGCCCAGGTTTGGATTCTCTTTCCATTACTTCCATTACATTGCTGGGATGAAGTTAACATCACCAGAATTGCTTCAAGAATAGGCACTCCGATGTTCTTGGATGGGAATTCTCTCAACTGAAGCAAGAAGGAATTTGCACGCATCTGCGTGCGTATTAACCTTGAATCCAAACTGCCTTCGAGAGTCTGGGTAGATGGTTTGGGTGGAAGATTCTTCCAAAAGGTTGAATATAAAAAGCTGTCTTCTTTTTTTGCTTTCATTGTGCTTGAATTAGACACTTGAAATTTGAATGTCCTGAGTGTGTGTTCAAGTCGGCTGAGCACGACACTGAACCGAAGGAGAATGCCAATCATGACACCTCTCGCACAAGCCTTCAAGAGAATTATGGGCTGTGGATTCATGTTAAATTCAAAAGGAGGCCGAATCAAATAGGGAATCATATGGGATACAAGAAGAAGGAAACTAACCATCAGGAGAATCAACTTGCTGCTAGTAGTAACACCTCTAGCAATCCAGATTAGTCTTCTTTGGTGGAGACATTGAAAGAGGGCAGTGATAAATTAATGGTGAATGCCAATTTTGATGTTGATATCTGCTTATCCAACAGCTTCAAAGTCCTTATTGATGAGTATTTGAGCAAGAGGGTTGATACCGTATCAGTTATTTCTGATCCTGGAGGGATTTATGTTCCACCTGTTTTACCGGCTGTAAATGCAGATGTTATATCAGAGGTTTTTGATGATTCTCACATTCATTATAATCAAGCCCCTCAAGATGGTGTTGATGAGATCTCTTTAGTTCCCTCCAGCTCAAAGGGGAACTCTAAGAATGCTTTGAATAAGGATCCAAAGCCTGGCAACGGTAATAATACTAGTGCTGACATGAATTTTATGGCCACAGACACTTCTTTGAATAATACTGATGGGCCGATTGATGTAGCCAAATGTGATATGCCTGATGTAGGAATCCAAATTCTACTAAGATGAAATCTAAACCACAATTAAATTTCCTTGGACCAATTGAACCTTTGGCTAGGAAGAGGAAAGTTGAAGGGAAAGGCAAGAAAAAAAGCGGGGACTTTTCCCCTTCAGTTAATTAATGTCTTCCCTCATCTTTTGAAACTGTAGAGGGGTCAAGAAAAAGGAGACCTCCCTCTACCTTAAGGAGATCGTAAAAGACAATGCAGTTTTCTTTGAAGGCCTTGCCGAAACTAAACTATCTTTTATTGATTGGAAGATTGTCAATAGAATTATTGGGAATGATTAGGATTTTTTTCATCAACCTACTGTTGGTATGGCTGGTGGCATATTGGTTATGTTGAAGAACAATTTGGCATCTTTCACTGTAACTGCTCACTCCCCACAATGTGTTTTTGGTGCTTTGAACACTCCAAGTAAAGGGCTTTGGAATGTGGATATGGTTTAAAGCCACAAGGAGCTGCAGGTTCGGAGAGACCTTTGAAGCAGCCTTGAGCAACTAGTGATGGATGAGATACCTACTTGTGTTGGTGGAGACTTCAATTATCTTCTTTCCAAGGAAGATAAGAGAGGTGGTAAGCATTTTTGCATGACTAAAGGTCCTAAGGAGATGAAACTCTTCATGACCAATCATGACCTCCATGACTTGGGTGTGATTGGTCCTAGATTTACTTGGTGCAACAACAAGCAAGGTAATGCAAGATTCTGAGAGCGTCTTGATCGTTGCCTGCTGAATTCTACGGCACTTCAGCTTGTTCCAACTGCCACTATTAGATACCTTGCGAGGGTTTCCTCATACCACTGCCCCATTGCTTTCAAACTTTATGATACGCAACACAGACTTTTAGATTCGAAGATACTTGGAAATCTTATCCTACTACTAGGAAAATTGTTTCCAATGCTTGGGGTAAACATGATTTTGGTGACGAAGCTGATATCCTTAATAGGAAATCAAGAGAACTTTAAAATCTCTTTTTTTCTGGAATAGGAACAAGTGTAAGAAACTGAATCTTCTTAAGGAAGAGTTAAAGAGTGACATCCTCAACCTTCAGTTATAAGAAGAAGGCGAAGGAGGTCTTAGTCCTGATAATCTAGGTCTTTTGCAAGGTAAGGTAAGGGAGCTCAACATTACCTTACTCAGGCTTTCTATGTGGTGGAACCAAAAAGCTAAGGCTATATGGAATGAGGTGGGAGACACCAACTCTAGATTTTATCATGCATATGCTTCGGCAAGGAAGAATGGGAACCTGATCAGACAGATTAAGGATGAAAACAATATTGTTGTTAAAGATATTGATCTCATTGAGTCTGTCTTTTTAAAATTCTTTGAGGAAAAGTGGAAACACATGAATTGCTATAAACTAAATTGGCCTAAGGTTGATCTGGATCAGATGATTGATGCTGCTGAAAGGGTTTTTTTGGAAGCTGAATTCACTGAAACCGAATTTACCACTGATGTCTTTCAGCAAGGTTCTAACAAGTCTCCTAGTCTTGATGGTTGCACCTCTTCCTTCTTCAAATTCTATTGGGAAACCATTAAAGAAGCAACCTGGAATGCTATTAAGAAGTTTCTTACTTCTGGACGTATGCGTTGCAATTGAAAAGATACTTTGGTTGTTCACATTCCCAAAACCAAAACACTGGTTTCTCCTTCTAATTAAATTTCTCCCAATCAACCTTTGTCAAACTGTTTACAAATTTGCCTCTACCATGCTAGTAAATAGAATTAAGTGTAGTATTTCCAAGCTCATTTCAGTTGAGCAGGTGGTTTTTATTTCAGGGAGATCTTTGTTTGATCACTGCCTTCTGGCTTTGGAAATCTTCAACAATTTCAGGATTTTTAAGCATAGGAAGGGCCTTATGGTGGTTAAGCTAGATATGGCCCAAGCCTTTGATAGCATGAGTTGGTAGACCCTGAAGCTTTTTCTCAACTGGTTTGGTTTTCCAGATAAATTCTCACGCCGTATTTTAGAATGTTTTACTAACATTTATTTCTCTATTCTCCTTAATGACAAGAGCTCTAGATGGATTGAAGCCAAGAGTGGCTTAAGACAGGGCTGCCCGATGCCGCCTTACCTCTTCATCTTAGGCTTTTAGCTCCTCTCCAGTGTAATCAATCAAAGAGGCCATCATTTGGGAATACAAACTCCCCTAGAGCCCCATGAATTACTCATCTCCTATACACAGATGATGTTTTACTGTTTGGTCTTGCTTCCTCCTTTAATCTACGTATCATGATGAATTTAATCATGGACTATTGTGGTTGGACTGGGTAGGGTATCAATCAGGCCTAGTCACAAATCCTGTTCGGTAAATCTGTTAGACCTGCTATCAGATGAAAAATTGGCAATAAGTTTGGTCTCAAGATTATTGATGAATTTCAATATCTAGGCACCAAAATTGTTCTTAGGGATTTGGTTAAGAACGATTTCCAATTTGTTGTTGATCATGCTTTGGAGAAGCTCAACGCGTGGAGTGTCAAATCCTTCTCTCTGGCTGGGAGGATGACTCTTGCCAAGTCCTCTTTACTCTCTCTGCCCACCTTTATTTCTTCTCATTCATTGATCCCTAAGAGAATTCTCTATGAGTTGGATCGCTTTTGTAGAGACTTCATTTGGCATCAGAATCTGGAGACCAAGGGCTTTCACTATGTTGCATGGGAGGAGCTATGTTTACCAAGAGCTCTAGGTGGGATGGGTTTGTTTTCTGTTGTCAACAAAATTGGACCTCTTCGAGCTCGAATTGCTTGTAGATTTTATCAGAACCCCTCTTCTCTACTTCACAAATGTTTAACTACCAAATATGGCTCTGACACTTGGAATGGTAAGCCCAGGAGTGGTCAGTCAGCTGCTCGGTCAATCATTTTGGATGGTACTACTTTCCTCAAGCCAATTGTCAAATTGAAAATTGAAAATTGGAAATGGTACATATATAAATGTCATGAATGACATTTGGTTACCTGACAAATGCTTCAACAAATGGCCAATTCTTGCGGATTGTGTCAATCGTGAGAACTTGGTACTTAATAACATCATCCTTGACAATGGCAGCTGGAACCTGTTGGAGCTCAGGCAGTGTTTCAATATCAGCTTGATTAATCTTATTGTCCAGAATTTTGATATCCACATTGGTGAAGAGGATCATATGGAACTTCTTTATCAACATTCTGGGAAATCAATTTCCTCTTTAGCTTATGCTGAATCCATCAAATCCCTCAAATCTCTTGATGAGTTTGGCTATATTGCTTAGCTCCGGAAACTGCATCTCAGACCGAGAATTGAACTTTTCTAGTGGAGATTGGGTAAGTTTTCCATTCCCACTAATGAATTCCTGAAATATAGATGTATTTGAAATAATAACCATTGTGCTAGAGGATGCTCTGAAGTGGAAAGTAGTGCTCATGTTGCGGTTCACTGTAAGTATCTCATGATATCATTTGTATGTTGAGATATTGGGAGTTCAACATTCCCATTTTCAGCTCGTTGGCTGATTATCTTCACCATTTAAGACACCTTGCTAATAATAGTTTGGACATTGTCAAGGTATACTGCATTGCCATTTTCTTTTCCTGGAATTGCAGAAACAACTTCAAGCACGGCAGTACAATTCTTCCCACTTCTGTGATTGCAGCTAACTTTCTTTTTACTTCTACCAAAAAGAATTCATTGCTGGTTAACTGGGATGCCCCTCTCCTTAGGGAGTCTAACCTTTCATTGCACCCCCAACCATCGAATTGGGTTAGAATCAACGTGGATGCATCTTTGCTTGACTCAAATTTGTCAGTATTGGGGGTGTTGTCCATGATTTCATGGGTAAACCGCTACTATCCTTTGGAATGCAGAAGCTATATTGGGACATCAATCAGCTCGAGTTGGACGCTATCTTTTCTTTGAAGGATTTCATCACTGATTGGATGTTCAAAAGTAAAGGCTTAATAATTGAGGGAGATAAATACAATGTTATCAAGTTCCTCCAAGATTCTATGAAGGAATCTAAGGCTAACAACCAGATTTCTGAGAAGATTTCATTCCTTTATGATTTCAATAAGGTGGTTTTTTTACATACCTCTAGGAATTGTAACCAGGTGGCTGATTTGTGTGCCACTCTAGCTTTGGGCCATAGTTTTTGTTTTGATTCTTTTATTACTTCAAATATCACTTCTTCCTTGTCTGACCAGTTGAAGAAGGAATATGTGATTTGCTCCTTATGATTAGCTTGTAATAGTTTGTTCTTTTTTCCTTAACGCAATTTGCACTTTTGCAAAAACAAAAAAAAACTTCTATTTCTACATCTTTCTTTGAAGAAATTTGTAATTACCTCTGAAATCTTCTCTTATTCTTCCATTACTTTGCCTTCTTCTTTCTAAATTTTATTGATTCCATTCGTATATCTTCTAGCTGTAGCAAAAGAGTGATAAAACTTTGTATTGCTATCCATATTCGAAAACCAATTCACTTCCGCTCTTTGCTTCCACCAAGAGTTCAGCCTTGCTAGAACATTATTCAATTCAGCTACCTTTGAAATGAGAATCCATTTATCTTCATTTGAGAGCCAACCCACCTCTGATTCTTTCAACTGAATCCTCTAGATTTCTGCTTTAAGTTCATCTCTAAAGATTTCTACTTTTTGTGTTTGGACTTACTCCAAAAATATAGAGCTTTCATTATTCTTTTGAATTTCAGATTCAAAATTTTAGCAAAGTCACCTTTTGAATTTTTATTCCAAGCATCTCTAACAATGTCTTTTGCAGCTTGATAAGAAGACCAAACTTCTTCATATCTAATTATTTTCTCTGATTTGAATTTTTCCTCCAAAAAATATAGTAAGACCAGGCAGTGGTCTGAAGCCACTCTTGCATTGTGTTTAACAACCATTTTATTTGAAAATTTTAAAGCTTCAGTGTTTAGAAAGAAACTATCAAGTCTTTCTAAAATTCTGGCCCCTCCCACTTTATTGTTGCACCAAGTTAATTTTGGTCCAATAAAGTTGATTTCATGAAAATCATTATTCACTAGAATTGTTTTCATTTCTTTGGAAGCAATTGAGAACCTAAAATTTTTTCCACCACTTTTGTCTTCTTTCAAAAGCAAACAATTGAAATCACCAATAGCCATTGGAATATTCGTAGCAGTGAATTCTTCTAATTTCTCCAATAAAGCTCTTCTTTGGACCACCTCCCTAGCACCATACACTACTGCTATTCTCCAAAGACCTTTGTTCTGGATCCTGAGATCTCCAATGACTGTTTGTTGAGAGAAATCAACTATAGAGAAAGAAGCTATATTGATTTTCCAAAGAACAATGATGCCTCTTGATAAGCCATTCGATGGAACTTGAAAGAATTCCCAATCATCTCCAATAAATGACTTCATATCAAATCTACCGAAAGAAGAAATTTTGGTTTCTAATAATCCCACAAAAATAACATCATTATCTCTTACTACTTCTTTCAGATATAGAGAGGCTTGTTTCTTTTTTGCCCCTCTACAATTCCAAAACATGATGGAAGCCATTTAATGAATAATGGGGGAAGAAGTCCCCAACTTGTCTTTTTCTTCACCATCCTTCTTCCTGTTTCTAGAAAGCAGCCTGATTGGTCCCAAGTTCTTGATTTCCTTGGCTACTTTGACTTTAGAATTTGAAGTTCCATTCTCAGGAACTCCCCTTGCTGAATTGAAATCCTGATCCCGAGAATCTGAAGCAATATTCTCAGGAAGTATCCCATCATCCTCTATAGTAATAATACGAGCTTCTTTTAAGAAAATTTGTTGATCTTTTGCAATAACTTCATCCCCCTTCTCAGCTTCTTGGATAACAGGTTCTGTATTCTCTTCTAAGACAATTTCCCTTTCTTCAATTGGATCTGATAAAATAGCAAAATTTTTTTCCTTCCAATAAAAAATTATTATAATAACTAACCTTTTGAATTCTGGAATCAATTGATTTTTTGATTTGTTCTTTCAGCAAGATCAACTACACTAGTACCAAATTTATCTAGTACCAGTGTTATTACTTCCTCAACCATCTTTGTTTTGTCCTTGTTGCCTTCATGCTTCATCACATAATCTTTATGAACTTGTATTTTATTTTGAAAATTGACCTTCTTCTTATGGAAAGATTTTTGTTTGCATAATGAACATGGATCCACGAACCATAGGAACTATCACTTGTATTGGAATGATCACTGCTATTTCCTTAAATAGTTGTTCTTGTAGGATTTACTTCTTTGAAAACCTGGGCCTCTACTACATTAGAAATTTGATTACTTCCAGTTATCAATTCAGAACATTTAAGTTTTGATTGCCTGATTCTACCACAATTATAACATAGATTGGGGATCTTTTCATATTCAAATTTCTGATAAAACTTTCCCGAATTGCTTTCCACCCAAACACCAAGGGGTAGTTTCTTTTCAATTTGAATATGGACACAAATCCTTGCTAATTCCCTCCTCCCCCATTGGAACATGTTATCATCAATTAAGTAAGGTTTTCCAAACTTAGATGCAATTATGCAATCATTGATATCATCCCAGCAATAAAGAGGTAAGTTTGGGAGTCTAATCCATATAGGAGCTATAAGTCCTCTTAATGATTCAGTGGAAAATTGAGCCGACCATTTATCCACACCAATGAATTGTCCCTTTACATACCATGGTCCATTAGACATGATAGAGACAGGTCCTTCCTCATTGTCAAAAGCACAATGCATCCATCCTTTACCGAGCCATGTAAGGTTGAATTTTCCCATATGAGACCATTGTCTATTCAATTCAGCGTTCACAACATATGCTGTTATGTTTTCTCCAAAAAATTTCACCACCAAAGCATTAAGTATTTTATTTTGAATTTTCCATCACCTTGTCTTCATCTAATTTGACAACATTCCCATCATCCGATAGATAGTTCCCCAACTCCAATTCAGAAACTCTTCTATTTGGCTTTTTAATCCAAACATTAGAAGGATAATTACCTGTAGGTTCTATTTTGTTTGTAATTTTGGTGCTTTCCTTCGAAATACAATTATTGAGTTCTCTAGAATTGCATTCCCGAACCACTTTCTTGTCATCAATTTGTCTTCCGTCTCCTTCATCCAATGTTGTTTTTTCTTCAATAGTTTGTTCATTTCCCAACAATGAAGTAGAACCATTAAGTGATACTACAGATTTTTTGCCTAATGCCATAACAGCATTTGCTATTGTAGAATTAACTCCATTTAGAAAGGAGCCTTTAGGACTTACTGGAATCAATGTATGATATTCTTCATCATTGATCAACACTTTATTGCCTTTCCCGATATCAGGAAAAATCTTCATCTTGTTAAGCAATCCACCCTCATTGATTGCCAATGGTTTGAATTTCCCAGGATTCAGACTGCTTTTGAATCTAGTTACTTCTTCAGTCGAGATATTTCCGCCAAACACCGGAGGAGATGAATTGAAAAAACTTTGGTTTATAGCATTAGGTATTCCTGGAATGTGCTTCCTGGTCATCTTTTCTGACGATGATCGGCGTTCGAACGCCATAGCCAAAAAATCAAACCTCTCCGTCAAGTTCAAATTTTTGAATTAACAGCTTCTATCTCTAGAATTCCCATAGCTTCTCTCTCTAGACTTAAAGGATGTGTTCAAATTCAATCCAAGTACATGATTCAACTCATGGAATATTTTTAATAAAATTTAAATTTAATACACAGTACATAATTTATACTTAATAATGACTCATTAACTAAATGCCTCTATAATTCACACACTCTTCTACAGCACCTGCATTCTCGAAAATAAGAACTATGACTGACCCTTGTCCACTTAATTGGCATCTTTTGTATTTTCAAAAAAATGTTAAAAAATTTAGTAATCTAAAAAATTCCTTTATCTCTTAAGCATCTCCAAACCTCTATTGGAATATCACAAAGTCCAACCTTTTTTCACACTTTATTTTCTTTAAATTCTCTCAAACTTTTGTTTTACTAATACTACATTAAAAATAAAAATTTCTATTTTCATTTAGGGTGTTAAGGTCACTATTTATTTGTTTTGTTTTCCCACCTAAATCCTTACTTCTCTATTTATTTGTTTTTTTTTTTGAGAAAATGCAATGAGCAAATTTTATTAAAGCAATTATGAACAAATAAATTCCTCCTTCAAAACATTATTAAATGAACGAGGAATACTACTATCATTCAGATCCTTCCAAAAGAATTCTGAACTAATAGCAAGGTTAGCACACATATCGACTAACTTATTACTATCTCTTCTAGTAAAGGAAAAAAACAACTTGTTTAAAGTCTTTAAGAAAATCTAAATCCTTTGGGTTTAGAAATTCTTCAGAAATGGACTTATTGTGAAAAGCCCTTTGAAATAATAAAATAACATTTTGATTATCACATTCAATCATAATACCTTTAGCATCAAGCATCCAATCTTGGACATACCTTCTCAATGATAGAATAGAGAGAACTTCCACTTGAGCAATGTCCCAGTGATTAATATTGAAACCAAAAGCTCCATAAAATCTTCTCTTTTCATCTCTGAAGACACCACCAATACTGGCAACATAATTACTGGATAAAGAAGCATCCACGTTGCATTTGATCCAGCCAGTAGGTGGAGGAAGCCAAGCTTTCATTTCCAGCACTGAGAGGTGCTGATTAGTTCCCCAGTTATCCCAAATTGGATTGTCACGGAATGATCGAAATGCATAATATAAAGCATTAGGAGCTAAGAAGGAGAAGGTATCTTCATTGACACCATGAGTAATTTTATTTCTGCTTTTCCAATAGAAAAAAATCATTGAGCAATATAAATTTCCCATTATAGGATTCTTCCCCGAAAATTTCCTTAAAGCATTTAAACAATCATCCAAAGAGTTAAACGAAGGCAACAAAAAATTCCACTTATTCAACTTATTACAAACTTCTTTGATAATATTGCACTTAACTGCAATATGCTCAGTGTCTTCTATATATTGACAGAGTCTTGGACATTCTTTATCAACAATTATACCTCTATGATGAAGAAGACAATTAGAAGGTAAAGTATTGTTACAAATTCTTCACCAAAATAATTCAACTTGTGGTCTAAGTTTTAGCTTCTTTATCCAGTTCCAGTCTAACGTATCCAATTCATGTTCTCTTATTTTTTCAAAAGCAAGAGCTGCAACAGTTATACCTGAGCATTTAGAAATGAATTCCAAGCTATCGCCATCAGAATTAGAATGTATTAGAACTTGTTTGATTAAATTAATAAGCTGCATACCAAAGTGTTTCTTTAATTCATCAACATTCCATCCCCTAATATTGATAAAAGTTGAAAGATTACAGCAATTATGATCCATGATAGATGTAAAGGTAGGCTATTTATTCAGGCATTTATCCAAATGCCATATATCATTCATAGTATTCACCTTTTGTCCATTACAAACCTTCCATCTTAAAAGAGGGGAACTTTTTGCTCCATTTAAAATAATTATCCAAGAAGAAGAGGAATAAACTCTATTTCCATCTTTTCAAAGATCATTCCCATATTTTGCAAATAGAGATTTATTCAAAAGAGAAGAAGGATTAGAAATAAAATTAAGAGCCAATTTGGCTCTTAACGGTCCAATTCTATTCAGCAACGAATGCACCCCTCTACCACCTTTGCTCTTTGGTTTACACAAAACATCCCAAATAATATAATGAATACCAAAGCTCCCATCTCTTTTATTCCATAGAAAATTTCTACACATCTTCTCTATCTCCTTCAAAACACTCAATGGAATAAGAGATATGGTAGATAAAAAAACTGGTAAAGAAAGGAAAGAAGCATTTAACAAAACAATCTTCCCTACAAGTGAAATGAACTTGTTTCCCCACATGTTCAACTTGGAAACTGCTTGATTAATCAGATAGTTGAAATCTTATTTGATTAGTCTTCTTAAGACAATCTTAGTACCAAGAAATTCTAATTCTTTCTTAACTTTAAAGTTCAACAATCTAGAAAGATTTTTTATTGAACTTTTAGATATAGATTTACTAAAAAGCTTGGATGACTTGCCTGTGTTAATAACTTGTCCAGTCCACATGAAATAATTCTTCAAGATAGTTGTAATAGTCTTCAAACACATCTTACTTGCTTCTGAAAAGAAGATTATGTCTTCTGCATACATAAGGTGAGAAATTAAAGGAGCATTAGGAGTAATTCTCATCCCAATACCGCTACCATTTTTAGAGAATTCTTCAGATAAAAGTTTGGAGCACATGATAAAGAGATAGGGTGATAGTGGACATCCTTGTCTAAAACCACAATTAGACTCAATCCAACTAGAATATTTCCCATTGATCAAAATTGAGAATTTCAGATTCATAATGCATTCCAAAATAAGGTCTGAATTTTTTTTTTGGAAAACCAAACCAGTGAAGTACTTGTTTGAGAGTAGGCCAACACATGCTATCATAAGCTTGTTCTATATCCAATTTAATAGATACAAATCCCTTTTTAGATTTGGAAAATCTGAATTTATTAAAAAGTTCTTGAGCAAGAAGGATTTGTTCCGACATAAGTCTACCTTTGACAAAAGCATATTGAACATCTGAAATCATCTTGGGAAATAGATTACCCATTCTATTTAGTAACATGATGGCCACTTCTCACCACCACCCGCAGGATTTGTTTTCTCAGGAGCATTTTCCACCGTGACTTTAGCACCCTTAAAATGGTACTGTTCTGGCAAAGGTTCATAGCCTTGAGTTTCAGGTGAGCCAACTTTTTTATTTAATTTATTTGTTTGACTAACCTAAATAGACATCTTTCAACCTCTTTAATAACTAATCTATCATATAAATCATTAAAAGCTAAATTCATTATATTACTCAATGCTTTCGTATACTCCTTACATGCCCCTACATATTTCATAATTTTTTACCTTTTAATTCTAAATTAATTTTTATAGCAAAATTTCTTATTTTTAATCTTATCTTAAACATTTTTATCCACATCAAATATTTTTACTATTCAATGCTTTTTATTTTGATACTCTAAGTGCATACTTTGCAATATTCTTAATCACTAGTTATTTTTTTCATATAAAGTTAACTTTCTTATGCATAATTAAAATAATAAGATTTTGAATCAAACTCTCAAAAATAATTTTGTTACCATTTTTAAATGCCCCCAACTATTCATAAGATAATATTTTATTTTATTTTTCATATATTACCCCTTCCTCATAAAGTCAAATACTAATAAGAGATGTTAGGTATATAAGTTTTCACTAATAATAACTTTACATTTTTTGCATTCTAAACTATCTATTTTTCTTATAAGAAACTAATCAATTTAAGTTTTACTATATACATTATTATAAGTGATAAGGTACCCCTCTCCTTTCTTAAATAGGCTAATAGTGATTATAAAATTATAAGCTTGAATACTATTGAGTCTAGTAAATAGGTTGTTAAACCTAAGTTAATGTCCCAAGGCTACCAAGAGGGGGGTGAATTGGTATTTTAAAAAAAAAATTAAACCCTCTTTAAAAATGTGTTGAACAAAAATGAAATTTTTATTAAGTTTTTATAGAAAACGTTTTTCAACCACAGAGTTTTTTAAACCAAAAATGAAATGTGGAAAAGTAAAAAGAATAAAGTAAATGACACCAGATTTATAGTGGTTCGGTCTAAAACAGACCTACATCCACTCCCCAGATGCACCCTCTGAGTATTGCACTAATACCAATAGTGACTCTCCTTTTGCACCCAAAGCAAGGCCGAGAAGCCTTTACAAAACACTCTTTTCACCACTACCCGGTGCGACAGAGAACCGTTGTCCTTTTACATAATTCTTAGTGTTGGCAGAGAACCATCCATCCTTTCACACTCTCCTAGTGTGGGCAGAGAACCCTTCATCCTTTCACACTCTCCTAGTGTGGACAGAGAACCCTTCATCCTTTCACACTCTCGTAGTGTGGGCAGAGAACCCTTCGTCCTTTCACACTCTCCAAGTGTGGGCAGAGAACCATTCGGCTATTTACACTCTCCAAGTGTCGTTAGTGAACCGGATCTCCTTGATAGATCTTCTCACAAGAATCTAGAAGGAAGAAAGAAAAGAGTGAAGTAATCCCAATTCACAAGTAGAGATTCTTACCTTTAAACTCCAAGTGAAGCCTTCATGCTCCAGTGGTAGGAATCCTCCTTTGAATGCACTCTTACACTCTCTCCTTGGCAATTCTCTCAAGAGGCACGAAGATCAAATGACAAAAAGATTGAGTGGCAGTCTAATTTGGACTATATATACAAAAGACAAGAAAAACCGCCCAAAAACTACAAGTTTTTAATTTCGTACGCAGTTGATCGTCCCGTACGATCGTGGATCGTCCTGGACGATATTACTTAAAAGCCTTGAAATGAACCTGTTTGTATATGTGTACGAAATGTTTTCGTACAAATTGATCGTCCCGTACAAACCAAGTTCGTCCGGTACGAACTATTATTACTAGGTCGGTTCCAAAAACTGCAGAAAAAACTATTCTAAGTCAGTTGTATCGTCTGGACGAAAATTGATTCGTCTGGACAAAATTTTTACAGAGACCAGATCGTCCTGTATGATATTTAATTTCATCTGGACATAAATTTTATAGAGAGCAGATCGTCCTGGACGATATTTAATTTTGTCTAGACGAACATCTTACAGAGAGCAGATCATCCTGGACGATATTTAATTTCATCTGGACGAAAATCTTACAGAGAGCAGATCGTCCTGGACGATATTTAATTTCATCCTGGACGAATAGGACTTAGAAAATTTTTTCTGCCTAGTTCCTATTCGTTCCATGTGATCTTAATAGGAGATAACTGTCTGATCGTCTCGTACGAACTGATATCGTCCCGTACGATCAGTATAAATTTTATAAGATCTCTTTATGTGTGTGCATGTTTTTATTCACTCAATTACAATCACTCCCTTTCAAGTTTATTTCAAAGAAAAATACAAGCTTCAAATTTACAAAGTATCGCATGCTGAATTTTGATTTGAAGTCTTCGTAGTCTGGAGTTAGATTTTCCTGAAATGTTAGTACACACAAGAGCAAATACAAATCTTCTAAAATTGTTAGGAGATAACTACTCATTTGAACAATAATGTTTGGAATCATCAAAACTATACAAGTTGCAAAAATGTATAACATGCAAATAGCAACTATCTTAACAATCTTCCCCTTTTTGATGATGGCAAAACAATTATTGTTTGTATGATCTTAAATTAAAAAAAAAAATCTCCTAAATTCCCCCTGAATTGATGAGTGCATGAAAATAAGAAGGCATTTTGAATTAAAGAACAATATTTTTTTTTAATTTTTTTTTAACAAAAACAAAAAATAAAAAATACAAGACACACAAGCTAAATGACACAAAATCAAAATACAAACAAACAAACACAATTTCTCCCCTTTTTTGACAACTACAAAAAGTGAAGAAGAAATAGACAAGAAATGTATGTAATTATATGAAATCCATTTGAAAATTTAATTTAAAGAGTGATTGACATAAGGTATGCAATCTAAAACTAATAACATTAGGTAAATCATAGAAATTCATAGAATTTAAGAAGTGATATAACAGTGTAAGTAAGAAGAATTTATCAAAGACATGATTCAATTTAGACATTTGAGATATAGAAAATCATTACAAGAGAGATGAGTAAAAATTCCATATTTCAAAGTTCAATAGAAATATAAATGAACATAAGATCAATTTGAATTAAGAGATTGAAAGAATCTGGAAAGAAGAGAATTATCAAATGTGGCGCTTTGAGCATCTTTTTCAAATTTTGTGGCACAATTTTGTGCATCTTTTTACATTGGGCTTATTTTGTGCCTCTTTTTCACATTTGCGAACCTTTGCGCATTCCTTTAGATTTTTGTACTATTTGTATAATTTTTAAGAATAATTGAAACCAATTCCTTCCAAGATTGATAATCTAAAATTTCAAATTTTTCTAAGTGCATAAATATCACTTGAGCAAAGAAATATAAAATAAGAAAGCATCTAAATTGCAATAATAATATTAATTTTTATGTAGTCTAAATGAATAAACATGAAATTAAAAATTCTAATTATAACAAGTTATAAATAAATTTTAAATTTAGAAAGACTAGATTTTCTAATGAAATTAATCTCAAATTACAATCTAATTTAAGCACAATTAAGAATAAAAAGACTAATGAAATTTATAAAAACTAAACACATTTAAAAAATAATTCAAATTTAAAGCAAATACAACATATATTGATATTAATGAAAAAGATTACAAAATCACTTCATAATATCAATACACTAAAAAAAAACTGAACTTTTAACACAACAAAAACAAATTAAAATAAACACTAATATAATAAACATCTTGAAAATCATCACCCAAATCTCTATTCTTCTAGAGGAGGAAGAGGAATGCCACCAAATAAGTTGAAGTAGGAAGTCATCAACATAGCATGGGTATTAATTTCATGAACTTCATTTCTTATACTACCAATGTCCTGTTGCTGCTGCTGAAGTTGAGCATCAAGTTGATCAAATCGTTGATCAAAATGAGTCTCAAGACTATCAAATTTCTCAATCAAATTCTGATAATTTAATTAAGGTGCAGATGTTTGCTCTCCTTCTTCTTCTTCTTCTTCAGAAGAACTGGCAGGTGCTTTCTCTTTTTGTTCCTTGAAGATTGCTCTAAAAGAAGCATCATTGTAGTAGACCGGCTCCTTTATATTCTTCATCAGGATGCACTAGATTGTATTTCTTTTCCAAAATATATGTAATCAAGTGACCCAATGATATATTCCTTTTTCTTTTCTGATCATTATGTCCAATTTTAGAAAGCCCATAAAGATGGTCTAAGATAAGTTGGGCTTCATCAATAGGACTACCTTTCATAATAAAAAAAGTCACAACAGAAAGGAGTGGAGTAATGTTGATCCTATCACCAGCTTTTGGAATAATAGAAAATCTTAGAACGTGTTGGATGATTCTAGCATTTTTGGTCATTCCAGAAACTCTAGGAATATGATAAGTTAAGTCATTTCCTCTAATCACCCTATTAACTTCATACCACTTGAAGGTGTTATCGTTCATAAGGGTGTGGGCTCTAAGACCTTCAGTTCTTAAGTTAAAAAAAGCACCTAAGTCATGCTTAGTGATTTCAACTTTTTGTTTAAACACATAAGAACTGACAGAAGAGTGATCAGAGTTGAAACTCATATTGGCTAGGAAGTAAAGAAAGATCTATTTGTTGTAGAGGTGGACGAGAGATAAGATAAATCCAAACTGAGTGGAAGAAAAAGTTTCATTACCTTGAAGTTTATTTCGCTCTGGATAAGAATGCGAGAATGTGTGATTTTTGCAGAGGCAAATTGAGGAAAGTATTCCTCATTTGCTTTTGAAAGAAAGTTTTCAGAATTCCTATGTGGTTTCTTTGCTAACACCTTTTGTCGCTTGCTAGAGGAGGCCATTTTTGATTTGGAAGTTGAAAGGGATTGAAAGAGATGTTTGGAGATGTGATTGTTGAGATAGAAAGCCTTCTAATTTAAAGAAAATGATACGTTCGTCCTGGACTAAAAAGTTCGTCCTAGACGAAAATTATTGTTCGTCTGGACGAAACAATTCGTACAGATGATTAAATTCATCCAAAATGTAACGACTTTTCGTAATCAACACAATTTACGATACATCCTTTCGTACAGACTTTTTGACTTGACCGATCGTACAGATGAAAAAATTTCGTACAGACGATCAAAAGTAATTCATTTTAATGTCAGTTGAAAACTGTCCCCCGCTATGAAATGACGTCTGTTCGTCTGGACAAACCAAAAGTTCGTACGGACGAAGTTCACAATTAAACTGCCTTATCCATTCAAATGCTGCATTTAATCGTCCCGACGTTTGAGAGAAAAAAATTTTGTCCTGAACGATCATTCAGATCGTACAGACGAACTACATTAAAAACTGCTCTCAAGACGTTTCATATCACGCAAATTAAATTTTACACACATCGTCCCGTATGAAAAATTTCGTCTTAGACGATTTCCATATTTTTGAATTTTTGAATTTTTATTAAAGAAAATAAAACAAAACACAAATCACACTACATTATGACGAAAGCACAGACTCTAAAAATAAAATCACTCAAAACACACAAAAGAAATAACAAAAACAAAAATCATAAAAACATAAACTACGAAAACATAAATATCAATGTTGCAAAAATATTTTTATTTAAGCATTCAAATCAATTACACCAAGCCTTATTTTTAATGTACTGAAAGTATTAAAGGCAAAAGGTTTTGTAAAAATGTCTGCAAGTTGATTTTCAGTTGAGACATGAGTAAGTTCAATTTCTCCCTTGGATATATGATCCCTTATGAAATGATGCCTTATGTCAATGTGTTTGGTTCTAGAATATTGAATAGGATTTTTGAAAATGCAAATAGCACTAGTATTATCACAATAAATTGGAATAGTGCCTATAGTTAATCCTAAATCAATCAATTGTTGTTTTAACCAAAGTACTTATGCCACACAACTTCCTAATGCAATGTATTCTGCTTCTGCAGTAGATAGGGCCACTGAATTTTGTTTTCTACTAGACCATGAAACTAATGAATTTCCAATAAATTGACATGTTCCAGAAGTGCTTTTCCTATCCACTCTACAGCCTGCAAAGTAAAAATCTGAATAACCAATAATTTCAAATGAAGAGCTAAACTTAGGATACCAAATTCCTAAGTTCTGAGTTCCTAGTAAGTATCTTAATATCCTTTTCACTGCTATCAAATGTGATTCTTTTTAATCTGATTGAAATCTAACACATAAGCAAAGACTGAACATAATATCTGGTCGGCTAGCAGTCAAGTAAAGATCCAATTATCCCTCTAAATTTCTTTTGATCAATAGATTTTCCCTTAAGGTCCTTATCCAACTGAACTGAGGAACTCATTGGTGTACTAACAGGTTTAGCATTGTCCATTTCATATTTTTTGAGGATGTCCTTAACATATTTAGTTTGAATAAGAAAAGTAACTTCCTCAAGTTGCTTAATGCTAAAACCTAGAAAGTAATTTAAATCTCCCATTAGACTCATTTCAAATTCACTACTCATTATTTTAGAAAAATCATCACAAAGATTTTTATTTGAAGATCCAAAAATGATATCATCCACATAAATTTGAACAATGAGAATATCCTTTCCAAATTTCTTTAAAAAGAGAGTTGTATCCACACTTCCTTTTTCAAAAGATCTTTCAAGTAGAAAGGTGCTCAACCTCTCATACCAAGCCCTAGGTGCCTGTTTCAATCCATGTAATGCCTTTTTTAACTTGAAAATATGATTTGGGTATTTAGAATTTTCAAAACCTGGAGGTTATTCTACAAAAACATCTTCCTCAATTACCCCATTTAAAAAGGCACTTTTGATATTCATTTGAAACAATTTAAAACCTTTAAAACAGGCAAAGACAAGTAAAACCCTAATTGCTTCAAGTCTAGCTACAGGGGCAAAAGTCTCCTCAAAATCAATTCCTTCAATTTGATTATACCCCTTAGCAACTAATCTTGCCTTATTTCTAATGACTACTCCTGAGTCATTCATTTTATTTTTGAACACCCACTTGGTTCCAACAACACTTTGATCTTTTGGCCTTGAAGTTAATTCCCAAACTTCATTTCTTACAAATTGATTCAACTCTTCTTGCATGACCAATATCCAAAATTCATCAGAAAGTGCTTGATCAATTTTAGTGGGTTTAATAGTTGAAATAAAGGCTGAATGATTGACTTCCTTGTTTAATCCATGCCTAGTTCTAACACCCTCACTCGGTTCACCTATAATCAATTCCCTTGGGTGATTTTTAGAAAATCTCAAATCTCTAGGCAAAGGGTTTTCTCTTTCCAAATTCTCTTCCACATTTTCTTCCAAATTTATTCTATCAATCTTTTGGGAGTTTTCGTCAATCTCATCTTCAACAAAATTTGGCTCTTCCAAATATCCAGACTCATCAAATACAACATGTGTGGTTTCTTCAATGACAAAAGTTCTTTTGTTGAATACCCTATAAGATTTTCCAACACTTGAATATCCAACAAAAATTCCTTCATCTGATTTTGGATCAAATTTTCCTAAGGCAGATTTTCCATTATTATGAATGAACACCTTGCAACCAAAAACATCAAATGAGACAAATTAGGTGTTCTACCTTTTAGAAACTCATAGGGTGTTTTATTTAAATTTGATCTCACATTCATCCTATTCAAAACATAGCATGCAGTGCTAACCGCCTCAATCCAAAAATATCTAGGAAGTGAGTATTCTGCCAACATTGCTCGGGCGGCTTTTATTAATGTTCTATTTTTCCTCTCAACTATCCCATTTTGTTGAGGGGTTCTAGGTGCAGAAAAATTATGATCAATCTCTTTTTCTTTACAGAAATTTTCAAATCTTTCATTTTCAAATTCTTCTCCATGATCACTTTATATAGAAATGATTTCACTCCCTAGTTTCCTTTGAATCCAAGTCAAATTTCTTTTGAATTCCTCAAACGATTCACTCTTATGAAAAAGAAATCTAACCCAAGTGAATCTTGAGAAATCATCCACTATAACAAATCCGTATACCTTCCTTCCTAGACTTACAGTTACTACAGGTCCAAAAAGATCCATGTGAAGAATTTCCAATGGTTTACTAGTTCTAAGATCCTTATTAGACTTAAAAGAGGACTTCACTTATTTTCCTTATTGACATGCATCACAAAGGTGATCCTTAGTAAAGTCTAGTTTTGGTATACCTCTCACTAAGTTCTTTTGGGTAATTCTCTTAAGGTTTTTCATACTAGAATGACAAAGTCTCCTATGCCAGAGCCATAATTCATCAGAAACAGTTTTCAAACAAAAAGTAGTAGGAGATTGAATACAATTTAAATCTAGTATGTAAACATTGTTTACCCTTTTTCCATTTAAAGCTTCTTTCCCATTTAGGCTTAATATACAGCTAGTAGGTAAATTTTTTACATTATAGCCCTTATCACATAGCTGACTTATGCTTAACAAATTATGTTTTAAGCCTTCAACTAATAATACATTATCTATAAAAAAGTTTTTTAAATTTCCAATCATACCTGATCCAACCACTTTTTTTATGGTATTATCTCCAAGTGTAATCTTGCCTCCACTCCTGGCTTCCAGCATTATGAATTGAGCAGTATCTCCAGTCATATACTTTGAACATCCGCTGTCTAGGTACCATGTGCTCTCACGAGGTCTTGTGTGAGAGGAACCCTGCAAAAATATCAAATGTTAGACCTGGGAACCCAGACAAGTTTGGGTTCACCTTTTTGAAATTTATAATTAGATGCATGTATGATATGTCTAGGTTTATGCATCTTAGTTCTCCACACAAAATTAGTTTTTATCTTCAAAGTGCAGGTGTGAGATATATGTCCCAAAAATCCACAATTATTGCATTTAACATTAGGAAAAGTATTCCTAAGTTTTCTTCCATTTGATTGTCTTCTAAGGGATTTCATGTATTTAGGATAATATTTAGGATTTGTAAAATCTTCAAGTTTTGGGGTTTCTTATTATCCTCAAGAGCTCTTAATGTCAGTTTATAAAATGAATTCATATCTTCCAAGATTCAATTTGTATAATTGATTCGATATGTTTTGCTCTCAGATTCATCCTTAAAATTTTAAATTCTTTTTCAAGATCAGCATAGGATGATTTTAAATTCTCAAAATTCTTATTCAAGTCATCATATTCATCAAGAAGTTTTATGTGGTTGTTATCTATTAATGCATGATCTTTCCTAAGGATTTCATGTTCCTTCTTAAGCTCTTCAAATTCAAAACTTACACTAGCATGCATCTTTTTCATTTTCCTATATGCATCATGCATGTGTTCAGAAACTTCAAATAATTCATCATAGGTTAACTCACATACCTCTTCTTGATCTGATTGATCAACATTATCTGCCATCAAGCAAAGGGTTGTGACTTCTTCTTCTTTTTCAGTCTCAGATGAGTCTGAATTTGAGTCCGCCCAGAAAGCTCTTTGAAACTTATTTTTGCAATTCTTTACAATTGGTTTCTCCTCAACCTTCTCCTTGCTAGGAGTGGCTTTGAGTTTTGGGCATTCAGTCTTGATATGACCTGGTTTCCTGTATTCATAACAAATCACTTCATTAGAAACATTGCCATTTCTGTTATACTTACCTCTATTCCATTGATGGCGTCTCTTCTGCTTCCTCTTTAAAAAGCTTCTGAATTGTCTAGTCATCAATGCAATATTGTCTTCATCCTCAGGTTGTGAGTGTTCACTCTCTGACTCTTCCACTTTCAGTGCAATATTCTTCTCCTTTCGTGGTTCACCTGCATCAATCTTTCTTTGACTTACTCCTTGCTCATAAGCAATGAGTGAACCAAGAAGATTGTCAATAGAATAAATGTTTAGATCTTTAGACTCTATAATTACAGTAATTTTAGTATCTTAAGCAGTAGGTAAACAATGAAGAATCTTATTAACCATTTCAGCATTAGTTAATTCCCTTCCAAGTGCATGCAAAGAAGTTACAATTTGTGTGAATCTTGTGTACATGTCAGAAATAGATTCATTTGGTTTCATGCGAAATAATTCATAGTCATGTAACAAGATATAGAGTCTTGATTGCTTAACCTCATTAGTCCCTTCATAAGTTATACAAAGTCTATCCCATATGTTCTTTCCACTTTTGCAAGTGGAAACCCGCATGTAGTCTTCAGATTTTAAAGCAAAAAAAAAGCTATTTAAACATTTGGCATTTAGTTGTGCTAAGTCACGTTCTTCTATAGTCCAATCTGCAAAAGGTGTTTCTATCCTACCTCCATCAACTAATCTAGTTGGTTTTGTGTAACCTTCCTGGACTAGGATCCACATACGATAATCAAGTGACTATAAGAAAGTAAACATGCGTGTTTTCCAAAAATCAAAAGGTATATTGTCAAACAGTGGAGGTCTAGTTATAGAGTAACCTTCAGGTGTGTTTCAGTTTCCGAATTAAGCCATCTACGTTAATCAAAAACTAGTTTAAACTTATGATTTTGAAACAAAGCTCTGATACCACTTGTTGAGTCTAGTAAATAGGTTGTTAGACCTAAGTTAATGTCCCAAGGCTACCAAGAGGGGGGGCTACCAAGAGGGGGGGGGGGTGAATTGGTATTTTAAAAAAAAATTTAAACCCTCTTTAAAAATGTGTTGAACCAAAATGAAATTTTTATTAAGTTTTTATAGAAAAGGTTTTTCAACCACAGAGTTTTTTAAACCAAAAATAAAATGCAGAAAAGTAAAAACAGTCAAGTAAATGACATCAGATTTATAGTGGTTAGGTCTAAACCAGACCTACATCCACTCCCCAGAGGCACCCTCTGAGTATTGCACTAATACCAATAGTGACTCTCCTTTTGCACCAAAAGTAAGGCGGAGAAGCCTTTATAAAACACTCTTTTCACCACTACCCGGTGCGGCAGAGAACCGTCGTCCTTTTACACAATTCCTAGTGTTGGCAGAGAACCATCAATCCTTTCACACTCTCCTAGTGTGGGCAGAGAACCCTTCGTCCTTTCACACTCTCCTTGTATGGACAGAGAACCCTTCATCCTATCACACTCTCCTAGTGTGGGCAGAGAACCCTTTAGCTGTTTACACTCTCCAAGTGTCGGCATTGAACCGGATCTCCTTGATAGATCTTCTCACAAGAATCTAGAAGGAAGAAAGAAAAGAGTGAAGTAATCTGAATTCACAAGTAGAGATTCTTATCTTTAAACTCCAAGTGAAGCCTTCACGCTCCTGTGGTAGGAATCCTCCTTTGAATGCACTCTTACACTCTCTCCTTGGCTATTCTCTCAAGAGGCACGAAGATCAAATGACAAAAAGATTGGGTGGCAGTCTAATTTGGACTATATATACAAAAGACAAGAAAAATTGCCCAAAAATTGCAAGTTTTCAATTCTTTACGCAGTTGATCGTCCCGTACGATCGTGGATCGTCCTGGACGATATTACTTAAAAGCCTTAAAAAATAAACCTATTTGTATATGTGTAAAAAATGTTTTTGTACAAGCTGATCGTCCCGTACGAACCAAGTTCGTCCGGTACGAACAGTTATTACTAGGTCGGTTCCCAAAACTGCAGAAAAAACCAGTCTAAGTCAGTTGTATCGTCTAGACGAAAATTGTTTCGTCCGGACGAAATTTTTACAGAGACCAGATCGTCCTGGATGATATTTAATTTCGTCTGGACGGAAATTTTACAGAGAGCAGATCGTCCTGGACGATATTTAATTTCCTTTGGACAAAAATCTTACAGAGAGCAGATCGTCTTGGACAATATTTAATTTCATCTAGACGAAAATCTTACAGAGATCAGATCGTCCTGGACGATATTTAATTTCATCCTGGACGAATAGGACTTAGAAAATTTTTTCTGCCCAGTTCCTATTCATTCCATGTGATCTTAATAGGAGATAACTGTTTGATCATCCCGTACGAACTGATATCGTCCCGTATAATCAGTATAAATTTTATAAGATCTCCTTATGTGTGTGCATGTTTTTATTCACTCAATTACAATCACTCCCTTTCAAGTTTATTTCAAAGAAAAATACAAGCTTCAAATTCACAAAGTATCTCATGCTGAATTTTGATTTGAAGTCTTCGTAGTCTGGAGTTAGATTTTCTTGAAATGTTAGTGCACACAAGAGCAAATAGAAATATTCTAAAAATGTTAGGAGATAACTACACTTTTGAACAATAATGTTTGGAATCATCAAAACTATACAAGTTGCAAAAATGTAAAGCATGCAAATAGCAATCTAATATGATCCTACCACTTTTTGTAGTCATTCCAAACCTAAAACTAGAATGATTTCTTTTATAATCTTCTACCACTCTACCAACATATCTATTTTAAATCACTTCCAATAAAAATTCTTTCTTTGTAAGATATCATTTTTATTAATTATTTTAAATCATTGTAACATTTTTATTTGAACATATATCCAAACCTACATGAGAAGCACAAGAACCAATAATATTAATATTCTTAACATCAACAATAAATTTTAAACTAAAATTTTAATTTTTAAATCTATTAATTTTTACAATACTATCCTTCAAAATCTTTTATGTAATCACACATACACTATTTCTAATACGACTCGTACATGAACACCATATTTTAAATCTTAAAGTGTCAATCACCATAGCCTTCTTCCCAACCCATTTAGTTTTATGAATGCCTAGAAAATATTTATTTCTATCAATAAATTTTCTATGGAATAACCTATATTCCATGTTTATATCATAATTCTAGTTTCATATACTAGCTTCTTTACCTACATCGGTTCAAGATGTGAGAACTATAGATTATTTAACATTGCACTTGGGAGCTAGCACAATAACCCTTATACACTTCTCATTGTACCATAAAACACTTAATTTCATATTTTTAGCCATCATTCATATCACTTACTAATTATATTTTGCCAACTTATAATGAAATAAAAATTATTTGATATTCTAAATGTTTGTAGTCTTTATTTTTATTCAATATATCAAAGGGTGTTGCTAGTGGGTTGGAATGAATTCTAGAGCCATGTCATAAGTTGAGATGATTTTCACTTGGAAGAAAATGCAAATAATAAAATTAAATAAATAAATAAAACGTTTTTTAACTTATTTTTAAAAAATAAATTGATGTATTTTTAAGAAAAAATATATACATTAAATGTACATTACCAAAAAAAAAAAAAAAAGTGAACCCAAATTTCCATGTAATATTCCAACATTGAAAGCATTCTTTCAGCTGGATCCTTTCTATCCATGTTTAAGACTCAAAATATTAAGTATGAAAATTGTTCACAACTTGATGAGGCACCCATCGAAGGTTATCCAAAAAGACTAAAATTATAAAATTTTATTAACAAAATCCTAAACGAATATAACAGAGTTGTTTGCTCTCTTATGCTCAGCTGGGTTGTGCAAGAAGGGTGTTGTAGCTAGGATTGCTTACGCCTAAAACCTAACTGCACAAAATGTTAATTGATATAAAAGGTAGTTCCATCCAGGTTCACAGCCCTAGAATATCTAAAATCATAACCTATATAAGGATAATCATGTGAGAAAGCTATGCGCACTCAAAAATCTATAGCCTCTTTTAGAAGATTCCAACTTTTGAACTATACAAAAGAACCATGTTCTTGGTCCACCAAAGTTATTCTATAATAGGATCGAAGGAATACACAAAATGAAAAATACAAAAAGTATTGTGGATATCACACTAACCATCAATGTATTTTATTTAATATATTTTAGCTTAAAAACAAATTTAAGAGTGATAGGCATAGTATAGGTGTAGGCCATGTTCTCTCTAAACCTACGATAATTATTTTTTTATCAAAATATAATAAACAATGTTATGCACATATAATAGGATCCAAATTTTATGCTCTTTGAAGCATCACCTTGTATCATAAATATATTCTAAGAGCAATAGCAATATAGGGCTCAATCTAAAGGCAACAAATAAGGTGATAAATTTATGAAGGATAGTACAAGGGAGCTAAAAGTGCTATAACACACCAAGAAGGGGATGAATTGATATTTAAAAACCATCCTCAAAATAAAAGTAATGTAAGAAACACTAAGAAAATTATATATTCAAATCACAAATGAATTTTTTTTTTAAGTTTTAGAATATTTTATTTTTGAATTTTAAGCAAGTTCTCAATCAAAGATTTAACAATCATAACATTTAAAAAGATAAGCAAAGTAAACAAAATGCGTTAAAGAAAATGAGGAAAGGTAAAATAAATGCAAAATAGATTTTTATAGTAGTTTAATCAAAATTGACTTTTGTCCAAACCCCAGAGATCCTTCTCTTTGGCTTTTGCACTATACCACACTCCTTTAGCACTCACCCAAATAGATAAGCCCTTCTCATTTGCTAGAAGGACAATGACCTTTATAGACTCTTTGATCTCCATAAGGTCTTCGTCCTTCAACCTCTCAGCATTGCTGAGAAGTTTCTCCTCGCACGATGAAGATGTCTATCCCTACTTCTCCTCATCACAATGACGAAAATGCTGCTCCCTCGTTCATCTCCTCATAATAATGGAGATTTCTCCCTTCAGCTTTATCAATTAGTAAGTTTTTTACCCTGATGCTTTTTTTAGAGCTCTTCTCTAAGTTCTCCATAATAGTAATATGTAAGACCAAAAGTGTAAGCTGATAAAAAACAACCATGTGACTCCCACACTTCCCTTAACTCTCTTGAGGATACTCCCCTTAACCTCACCTCATCTCTCTGCCATGTGGTTTGGATACTCTCTTACAAGAAAGGAGACACCTCTCCCACTCTAAAGCTTGCCTCACTAGAAATATATCTCTAACTATTGCACACCAACCCTTAAGCCTTATGTGAAACAAATAAAAAGGCCTATTTAAATAAAACCATAAATTTTAATTTAATACTTCTAATCATGTAGTATAATACTAGGATCATACAATTAGATTAGTTTAATTCCTATTTGATTGTCTTATCGATAAGTATTTCAATAATATAACTAGGTATATTGAATCAAGCATCATTGAGGATTAAACAAGGTTTAACTAGAGAGCTCTCTATTTAATTAACATGTACATTCTGGTTCATATTATACAATCACTAATGATGAATTGATCCTGCTGTAATTCTTTAATCTCTGGAAAAAACCTAATCAAAATCCATTAATGTTTTTTCAATATGAAGTCTTTTGCACACTACAATCAATTCAAAATTGAATTTATATTTGCCTAATTTTAATAACATAGATTGAAAAGTGGGGTTTATCAAAATAGTTGATCATCCTGCATAATTAAAGGTCTTACAATGCGATTAGTTATAACTCAATTTAATTTATTTGATTCTATTAAATACTTGAATTAATTTTTGGATTTATAGATTATAAAATATGATTGAGGTTATACAAATTTCAATAATTCATACCTCCTTACACCTAAAGTAGTCAAGTGCGTGAGGAGATATGAAATATTGAAGTTTTATATGTTTTTTTGAAATTAATAAACCCAAATTTACACAAAGAGTCAGTGCTTTCCATGCATGTATAATTTATTAGAAATACTAAGTATTCAATTTTTATCCCACTTTGTGAGTGTGCTATGTTGTCTAGCCAGCATACACCTAATTACTTAAATGAATTAAGATAAGAGAAAACTAAAAATATATTATTATAAACTAACTTAAACCTTGATGTTGATTATCTTGAGTTTACTTCTTTGATGTAGATTCATATAAGTTTAATCTAAAATGGTTAGTGATATACAAAAGAAATAGATAATATATATAAAGGAAGAACTAATAAATCATCACAACAATAATGTTTGTAATAATCAAAACACTTGGTTGGGCACATAGATTTTAAAAGTCTCCCCTATTTTGAAGATAACAAATTTTATTCATTTGAATTTAAATTTGAAAGTTGATTGTTAATTTTTCCTTAGTTCTCCCCTCACTAAATGGCTTCTTTTAAAATAATTGTGAAGATAGTAAATTTTATTTTAATTTTTTTAATTATTACTATTATGATTGAACATATGAAAACCTAACAAAAACACTCTGAGCTAAAAATAAACTATACTAATTAAAATTTAAATAATACAACTAATATTACTCTACTCCTCCTTTTGTGATCACGAAAAGAGATAAGTGTAAAATAAATTGGAGTAAATTAAAAAGAGTACGTAATGATAAAAAGAATTAAGAAAAGAGAGTATAATGAGACAAAATGAAAATAATACTACTCATCAAAAGCCCCTAATCCAGTGGTGGTGGCGATAGCAGTTGGAAGTAGTAGTGAAGTGAAGAAAAGTGATCCTGAAACTAAGCAAAATAGGTATTGCGGCTTGTCCTAATGTGATGTGGACTCCAAAATATTTGTGTATAACCATATCTCTAGTCAATTAAAGTGCCCAATCCACATGTAAGGAGGAGGTAGTTGGAATGTGGGGGCAGGTATTAGTAGGCTGATACTATGGGAGCTAGTGCTCCCCTATCCTCCTTTGAATGATCCTCCTCTACATCATATTATCTATGTGAAATATCACTATAAATAACATAAAAGGAGTTATCCATGAAGTATGTCAAGAAATGATCATCCGGGGTACGGTACATTAAGTTGTACTTTATGTCTAAGCGAAAAGCTATGGTATGTCCTAGTGCAAGACTTTACTTATAGCAAGCTAAAAGTTTCCAAATATAGTAAAAACGTTTATGCACGAGATAAGTTTATGCACGAGGAATAAGCCCCAAACCAACAATCAAAGGCAACCTGCACCAAAAATAGCAAAAGCCCAAGGCACCACAAGACCACCAAACTCCACCTAACAGCCCCATAATTGGGGGAACCCAAAATAGAAATAGAAACAATATAGTATTAGTCCTCCGCATTATTCATGGAATAAAACCATAATAGGTCCCAAAACAACACTTAGAGGTAAGAGAGAAATAAGTAGGAAAACCTTCAATAACAGAATTGGTGCAATCATAGCTCAAGCCCGTAACCCCAAAATACAAAGCAAGAATATCCAAAACCATATAAGATGGCTATAACCATTCCCAAGCACCAGAACAATATAGCCAAGGAAATAAAGCACAGCCAATATAAGAAGGAAAATAGTAGGAAGTTACCACAAAATACACCAACATATATAGAACCCCCATAAGGTATAGATGCAAAACCAACACATACAACCTCCAATCCAGATAGTCATCCAGGAAGAAAGGCAGTACCACAAAACCAAAAAACCAATGAACCAGCTCCCAGCATCCTCCAAGGGAGACCACCTATCAGAATTGCCATAGTCCTCAATAAAAATCATCAAAGAGAGGCTATAGAAGGAAAACATCACCAAAGCCCCATATAAAACTAGACAAATTAGAAAGGAACTAACCAAGCCACACAACAGGCAAGCACTCACTGCAAAGCAAAAATACAAGATGGACAACTACAAAGGGGCAAACTGCCAATGAATGAGACAAGAAAATACACACAAAGTAAATAAAAAAAGACCCATAAGATCAAGAACACCAACCAAATTAACCTAACATAAGGCATACCGATTATGTCCAGTCTTAAAAGACCTTTTAAAGGGCTAGGTAAATTAGCAACCATAAAATCAGAGAAACAAACCAACTCACTCCCAAAATTGGCAAGCCATTTAGCATAGGCATTACCCTACCTATAAACATGAGAGAAGGAAACATTAACAAAAATCATCAGCTATTTAACATCCCTAACCAGATAAAAAAATATATGATTGTAGACTAACTACTCAACACTATTATTGCATTAAATACTATAAGTAGAATAAACCTCAATCCTAATGTAAGAAATATCATATGTCATAAAAATTCTCAACTCATAAAGAATATTAATAAGCATAGATAAATGCATGTTGCAGTTCTATAAAGGATCCACAAAAGCCATAATAATACTCCATTCACTATCTCTGATTATCCCACTGTAGCCCAAAATGGTACCTTTAGCAATACCACCAACATTAAATTTATAGCAGTTCATAAAAGGTTTAACCTAGTAAACATACCTAGGTTTAGAGAAAGGGTAAGCCTCATCCAACATGAGACCTAATTCATTAGCAACAATTAATAATTCTTAAAGCTATTAATAGAAATCAGACTAATAGAAAAAAAAGCTCAGAACTTTATCTTTCACATTTTTTATAATCCTATGATAGTCCATACAAATACCATTAAAAAGATAATTATTCCTATCCATCCATAAATACCCCAAAATAAGAGAAGGAATGATGTTTCTAATATGACCTTTAGAGTTGATAAACCAAGAGTTAAGCAAAGCATTAATAGAAAAATTACTATTAAAGTAGTTTAATTTAAAAATATCACCAAAATAAGTCTAGGTTTTAACAGCTAAAGGGCCCAAAAGAAAAACATGATGCATAATCTCAACATGATAATAATATTAGCATTTGGATGATAAGATAAACCCTCTTCTAATCAAGTTATCATTAATATAAATAAATCTATATAAAAATCTCCATATAAAGATAGCAACAGTATAAGGAATAATTTTATTCCAAATCATATAAAAAATATTATAACATCATTGTTAGTTCTAAACACATGCTAAACATCCTTTAATCTAAAAACCCCATCTTTTGACAAGTTACATAATAAGAGATCCTCCAAATCCATGTTCAAGGGAAGGTTTAGAATTTGTTGAATAATTGAATCAAGAATGACATTAATAAGTTTATCATAATCCCAATAGTTATTAGTAATGAAAAAAGTTTAACTTATCCATAATAGTAGAAGAATTATTGGTGATATAATCAATAAAATGGTTTCCCAACCAATGATCTTGCCAAAAGAAGATGTTCCCACCACCAAGCCCCCAAGAGAGGTGAGGCTCCACAACCCATTTAACATTGCAAAGTCTCTTCCAAAATTTTGAATAACTTTTATTAAAAGAACAAGTTGTAGGATGCTTAGTTGTTTCATTCCCTTCTCTTCTTGTTTTTGGCTTCTAATCATTGTTATCGTTGATCGTGTCTCTTCTTTGTTCTTTTTTTTTTCATTATTTTTTTGTGTGCTCTTGTTGTTTTGTGTTAGAGTTTTGCAATTTTTTGGGAGATGATGACCTAGTCATCATCTAATCCTCAACAAGCAGTGTTTCTGAGTGGCAAGTCCCATTCTTTTAATGAAGTATTAGCTAGTTATTCATATACTTTTGCTAAAGTTTTGTTTGTGCACGCCTCCTTCAAAGGGTGTCCAACTTTAATGATTGAAAATTATGTTGTTTCCTTATATGTTGCTCCTTTTTATCTCACTTTGATGGGGAAGTTCATGCTTAAGCGTCCTAATTTAGATGTTATATGTATGTTTTTTTGTAATATGAAATTGTCTGGATATATCCAGGTGGGTCTTTTGGACTCCAGGCATATATCAATTCAACTGAGTAATGACCTATATTATAATCGTATATTTTATAGGAGATCATATTTTATATTAGAGTGTCAAATGAGATTTCTTAAAGGGTCTCCTGATTTTGATATGCAGGAAGAATCGTGGATAACCCCTGTGTGGATTTCTTTTCCTATTCTTCAGTTACATTTTTTAATTATCAAATTTTAATTGGTGCCTCTATATTGGGTAAATCAATGCAAATTGATCAAGCTACAATGTCCTTTTCTTGACCATGTATAGCTCATGTTTTAGTTGAACTGGATATATTAAAAAAACTTTCTAATGAGGTTTGGATTGGGTCATAATTGAATGGATATTTTCAAAAAGTGGAATTTGAAAATTTACCTATTTTTTATCCTCATTGTAAGATGCATGGCCATGGTTTATCTTCTTATTATAAATTGCATCCCCATCTTTGAAAGGCGAAGAAGACTACAAATCCATCCCATAAAATTGAATTAATTTCAGTTGAATTGATTTCTATTATTCCTAATCAGGATATTAATGTGGTTAATGTTTCTAATGTGCAACCATTCTAATGATTCCTTAAATTTTGTTTCTGTTCAGGTGGAACTGAATATGATCAATATGGATGATTTTGCTAAAGAACAAGAAATTAATATTAACCCTTTATCTCCTATAGATAGAAATCCTGTTAATGTGAATGACCAAAATTTTATTCCTATTCTTAATAATGCAACATAATTTGTTTAGCCTCATTTGGAGGATGTTTCGGTTAATACTACTATTGAGGAGGAGGTAATTCTACAAAATGATGTTACTACTCAGCTCTCCTCTCTGACCGAAGTGGAAAAGAAAGTTGGTTCTATTGTTCTAAATGAATCCAATGTGGAAGGTGAGGTGATATTTGAAGAAAGAGATTTTCCTCTTTCTAAGGGGAAATCAAGTATGAGTTACGATAATTCTTTTCCAATGAATCATAATTATAATAGTGATGTTTTTACTGACATTGAAGATATCGATATGTTGGTTATATGCTTTAGGAGAGATGATAATGATACTAGTTTTACCAAAGGTCATGGGAGGAGGGGTAGGAAACCAAAAGTTGTGGTTTTATAAACTCCTCGTCCTACTCGATTGAATACTTCACATTAATCTTTATTTTTATGTTTAACACAATTATTTGGAATGTTAGGGGTATTGGTTACTCTTCTTCAAGATTTAGAGTGAAGAACTTATGTCGTATTTATAATGTTTCTCTTCTTTCCTTACTTGAGCCTCTTATCTCTTCTGATAAGTTAATTAGTATTGCTAAACTCTTGGGTTTTAACAACACATTGTCTAATGTTACCAATAAAATTTGGGTTCTTTGGAAAGATTACATTTGGGTTGACATTATTGGTGATTTTAATCAAGTTATTTATTGTAATATTGAGAGTTCTAATTTGCAATATTGTACTTCATTTGTTTATGCTGCATCCATTAGTTATCATAGAAAGATTTTATGGGATCAAATTATTCAATTTCATAATATTAGTAATCTCCCTTGGCTTGTGGGAGAGGATTTTACTACCATTACTAACCCGTATGAGCGTATAGGGGGCTCTCTCCCTATCTATCAATCTATGGAGGATTTTAATAATATGATTATAGAGTGTAACCTTATTGATATTGGTTTCTCTAGGGATACTTTTACTTGGCATCGGGGCATTTATGGAAAAGACTTGATCGGGTTTTATTTATTGACTATTAGTTGAATTCTTTTGACTCTTCTATTGTTGAACATCTTAGCAAAACCCTTTCTGATCATTCTCCTCTTCTTATTAAAATCAAGCCTAGATTGAGATATTTTTCTTCTCAATTTAGATTTAAAAATATATGGTTTCTTCTTAATTCTTTTGTGAACATGGTGAAGGATAATTTGATTGCTCTTCTTGACCCAGACAATACTATTTTTGGTATGTGTAGATTGTGGTATAAGCTGAAAATACTTAAATTTGTCCTTAATTGGTGGAATCATAATGTTTTTAATAATCGTTTTTCTAACATTTAAGTTGCTGAAGATAAGGTGATTTATCAGGAGAATCATTGCCAACTTTTTCCTTATGAAGCTAACTTTTATGTTCTGAGAGAAGCTAAAGATGAGCTTTATAAATTACAAGCTCAGGAGGAAATGTTTTGGAAATAAAAAGCTACTATTATATATCTTGTTGAAGGTGACAACAATACTAAATATTTTCATGCTTTGGTTAAGAGAAAATGCACTATTAACTGCATTCATAAAATTAATCAGGCTGATGGGTCAATTTTTTAGGATTGTGCTGAGATTGCTAACTTAGCTGTCCAACATTTTCAATTTTATTTGAATAAACATTTTATCCCTTCCTCTATTGAGAATCCTAATATTATTCCTTCTCTTATTTCTCATGATGATAATGCTTTCTTGTTAAAGCTCCCTTCATGGGATGAAGTTAAAGATACTATTTTTGGTATGAATTCTGAGTTTGTGGCTCGGCCTAATGATTTTACATCCCAAGTTTTTCTAGAAAACTTGGTTTATCATTGGTGATGATCTCTTTTATATTGTTCTTGATTTTTTTAAGGGTAATTCTATACCTAAAATTTTTATTGCTACTTCTATTATGCTTATTCCTAAGAATAATGCTACCACTTCTTAGATTGATTTTAGGCCTATTAGTCTTTGCACCTTTTTATATAAACTAATTTATAAAATTTTAATGAATCATTTATCAATTTTTTTCCTAAGCTTATTTCCCCTTTACAATTGGGTTTTATCAAAGGCCGTGCTATTTTTGATATTATTCTTTTGGCTCAAGAATTTTGTCATGATTTGGAAGTTAAAGTTAGAGGTGGTAACATGATTTTGAAACTTGATATTACTAAGGCGTATGATAATATTGATTAGAATTTTCTTTTCTATTTTATGAATTATGTTATTTGGTTTTGATTTAAATTTTATCAATATCATTAAGAGTTGTATCGAAAGCCCTTGTTTTTCTATCATTATTAATGACACGACTAATGGTTTCTTTAATGATTCCCATGGCCAGAGACAATGTGATTCAATTTCTCTGGCTCTTTTTATTATTGTTGTTGAATATCTTTCTAGAGGTCTTACTGAGCTCTTTAAGAATTGTCCTAGCCTTGACTTTAAAACTCTTGGTGGTTTTCATATTTCCCATTTATATTTTGCGGATAATTTCATTATTTTTACTAATGCTTCTCTTAATAGGCTGAATAGATTATTGAGGTTTTTTCAACAATTTAATTTAGTGAGTGTCCTGGCTCTTAATAAACATAAGTGCATATTTATTTTTGCTAAAAGAGTTCCTTTGGATCGCATTATGGATATTAAGAATCTTACTGTGTTCAATCATGTTAGTTTGCCTTTAAAGTACCTTGGGGTGCCTCTTTATAAGGGTAGAAAGAAGTCTTTTATGTTAGATGATTTAATTTTGGTTGTGCATAATAGACTTTCCTCTTGGGATTCTAACTTTCTTAGTTTTGGTGGTTGTTTAGCTCTTATTAAAAGTGTTTTTTGTTCTATTCCTATGTATAGTTTCCAAATTTTGCTGCCTACTCAAGTTGTTTGTAACAGGATTGAAAAAAAAATTAATAAGTTTATTTTTTTGGAATGGGAATAATAGCAATTCTAAAATCCATTGGTCTTAATGGAATAATTGTTGTGGTACTTTTGAAGAAGGGGCTAAGGGTTGTTAGTCTTTGAAGGATTTGGCTTATTCTTTTTCTTTGAATTATGGTTTAATTCTAGTGCTAACTTGAGCCTTTGTGCTAAATTTATGAATGCTAAGTATTATGGGGGGATTCATCCCACCACGTGTTGTTTTAATAATGGTAATTCTAAAGTTTGGCATTGTCTATGCAAAGTTAAGTTAGTGGTTGAGCCATTTACCTTTTGGGGCCTTTGTGGTGGTAATACTTTATTTTTGGCAGGATCATTGGTTGGGAGGACATTCTATTGATTCTATTATTAATTCTTCCACCAATGCTTCTGTAAAGGTTAATTCTATTTTCACTGATAATGGTTGGGATGTGGTGAACCTTTCCATTGTGTTACCTTATTTTATTAGGCAGCAAATTTTACAGATCCCTTTAAACATGGATTCTATGGATGTTCAGCTTTGTACTTTTTCTAAAGATGGTAGTTTTAGCTTAAAGGAAGCCTAGAATTTCTTTAGATCAAAGAAAGAGGTTTCTAAGGTTTGCAAAATGATTTGGCATAAAATTATTCCTTCTATTATTTATGTCTTTGTTTGGCGTATTTTTCATAAGTTTATTCCTGCAGATGATAATTTGATTAATCGTGGCTTTATCCTTCCTGCAGATGATAAATTTTTTTGCTAATGGTGCTTTTTCCTTATGCGATTTTGTTGTTTGGTTGTTATGGCAGCTGTCCAAGGGTTTTACCTTTGGGCTATTCTGCTTGCTTTTTCATTATTGTTGGTTCACATTGTGGGGGATTGTTCTTTCTTTTCCTGATATGAGATTGTTGATTGTTGTTGCTTGCCTATTTTGGAAGCCTTTTATGGGTATTACCTTTGGGTTGTTCTGCTTGTTATTTTATGGTTGTTGGTGCAAGTTGGGGGAGATTATAGCTTCTATTACTGCTATGATCTGGGAGTGTTTTGTTCTTCCAAGGAATTTTGTTGGTAAGTTGAAGGGTTTCTCGAGTTTATTAACTAAGGGTTCTCTCTTTGCTCTTGGTGAGTTGTTCACTGTGGTTTGTCATGAGCTTAATGCTATGATTCGTATGTTGGTCTATCTAGTTCTCAATTGGTGGCTGAGGAGACATTGCCTTATTGGATTGGTCTGTCATTATCTTTGTGGTAATTGGGTTCTGCATTGGTGTTATAACCTTACTATATTATAACCCTACTACTTTATTTTTTTTAATCCTATTAAGAGAAGAAATCATAAAATGATAAAACCATTGGCAAAAAATAAATGAGAAATAGGAAAACCCCCTAGGTTCTAAAATAAAGGATAGGGTGGTTCTCAAAGAGGTTGAGAAGACCTCTAGAAAGATACTCTGCTGCAATGATGAAAAGAGCCGGAAACATAGGATCCCCCTATCTCAAACCATGAAAGGATCTAAAATAACCAGAGCTTTTGCCATTAATAATAATAGAAAAATAAGAACCCTCAATACAATTTTGATAATACTGATAAAAACTAAATTAAAACTAAATAAATGCAAAATGTTGTAGAGAAAGTTCCAATTGATATTATCATAAGCATTATAAATTTCAAGTTTCAATATAATATTGCTACCTCTCACCTTAACATCTAGGTAATGGAAAAATTCTTGAGCCAACAGAATATTATCAGCGATAGCCTGACCTTTAAAAAAAACCAATTTGTTAGGGAGATATAACTTTAGGAAGATTATAAGTTATCATCACTAATAATATGCCAAACTTTTTTAATGAATTTAGTAGTAAACCCATCTGGCCTAGCCACATAATCACCATTCATACCATGGACAATCTCTTTTAATTCATCAAAAGTAGGGGTTTTAGAAAGAGAATCATTATCCACTTGAAAGATGAGATTGGGGATGATAGAAGGGTTCTCAATATGACCAAGGGAGAAATCCTTATTGGGCCGATTTTTAAAATGTGAACTAGCAACAAGGCAGTCTCCTCAGGGAGTTTGAGGTTAGTAACTTACAATATTTTTAATATCAATCCAAATTTTATTAAGTTAATGGAAAAACATTGTTTTCCAATTTATTATATATAATTAGATCTTTATTGGTTTCCTTAGCATGGTACATGAATTAGAACAAATTTTTAGAAATACATAGCAACTCACTTGTGAGACATGTTTACACATATTATAAGAATAGGCGAACAACCACTTTGGAATGAATATAATGCATGGGCTAGGAGCCCAGATTATATAGTGAGGAGGCAATAGAACATACATAATTAAGTTTTTATTATTGAAGGCCTAGGTAGCTCCTTGTATACTAGGGGCACAGTTCTACACAATGACTACAAATGATGATTAGTATGAATTTAAAAAGATTTTAACATTATAGAAAAATCACATATTATCAGCAGCCTTTTCTGATAAATATTGATCGTTTTCTGATGATTTTAGAATTTACCGGCGGTTTTCTAGCGGCAAAATTTACGTCAGTAAAACCCGCATTGGAAAAAATTTTCCAGTGGCTTTTTCCTGTGGTAAATAATTTCAGTGGCTATACGACATAAATTTTGCAATCAAAAAATAAAAAAATAATTTAAAAAAATTGCTCTAGCTAGCCGCCCGAGATGCTAACCTTCTCGCTACCCGGAGGCACTCCCGCTGTCCACCTGCCTGAAGCCCCAGCCTGTACTGCCCAAAGCTTACCGAGCTGTCCGCCTGCTTGAAGCCCCGGCTCGTGCTGCCCGTTTTCCTTTATCCCGTGGGATTCGAACTCAAGTTAGTCAAAAAATTTTCTAACTCCCAACCATATTGCTACATAAAAAAATACATTTTATTTGTTAGTTTTTTGTATTTAAATCATTTAATTACACAAAATTAAAAACTTAAATTAAGTTTACTAATTAATATTTATTATAAATATAATAATTAATAATTAAATTTTAATTTTTTTAATTATTACTAATTAATTTAAGAATGAAAAATAATTAAAATAAAGTATTAAAAATAAATTTTAATTAAAAAATTATTAAATTAATAATTAATTAAATCTCTTTTAAAATTAGTAATTATTAAAAATAAAGATTTATATTAATTAAAATAATAATTTTAATTTCAAATCTTTTTACTTAAATTAAAGAAATAGTTAACTTAAATTAGTTAATTATTTTAATAATTTAATTAAATTATTTAAATTGTTAATTTTTTTATCATTTTATTTAAATTATTTGAAATTCATCAGAAATCTAGAAAAGGCATTGGAAATGCTGCCGAAAAATTACGTAGAAAAGAGACCGGCAAAAATTTCCACCAAAAAAGCTGTCTCATTGACTTCTGTCGGAAAGCCACGGGAAAACCTCTAAAAAAAAGACTGTCAGAAAGCCGACGAAAAATTCCATCGGTAATGCACAATTTTCCTGTAGTGTAATAATTTCTTTAGTTATGCATAGGAATCTAAGAATATTGTAAAAGTAGATGCTTCGTAAAGAAACCACTACAATTGGGTTTTATGATCACACTCATAAGCGTTAAGAATACTACTACTGGATGGACGAGCAAGCGAGGAAGGCATATGTAAGTATATAATGGTACCATACTTATAATAATATTATAAATTATGATTATACGATGATTAATGTTATGTTATATTTTGTAAAATTAGTATATATGTCTTTGAGAGAGCCAGACTATAATTACAGAGGGACCCTCTAGAGGTTTAATAGACATTTGTTACAACCGCACTTGGTCACTGGTGGTAGGCAGAATGCAAAAGGCATGTGTTTCTAGATTAGGCCATAGTCCTACATATATGAGGGAAAATTCTCTTATAACTCTATGTACTCTATAAATAGACAGGTGAGTTTATATCACCAATAAGTGGCTAATTTGATAGCAAAGTAAAAAAAATGTTCGAAAATCACAAGAAAACATTAATAGAAATTAACCTACACCTATATCGACCAAGAAGGATAGTGAGGATAATGATTTTGCTTAGATTTTCTTTGTAAGAGTTTATGATGCTTTTTTTGTATATGTAAGAATTATATATACTTTAACTGTGCTATAATTATATAATTCTATGGAATCTGATTGTCTATTATAGCAGTTGGAAAGAGATTGGACAAAAGTATGTTTCTTAAATTTATTTTAGCATTATTTGTTGAAAAGTTAGCATTATTAACTATTAATTTAAACAATTTGAATTGTTATTGTTATAAAGCTTAATGACTCATTGTAAAAGAAATTTTTTTATTTATGCTTTAAGTTTTCTATAGATTTATGGTAATTTATTTTGCAAACATCAAAAAAATGAATGAGTATCATGTTTTTGAGGGAACAATCCATCACAAATTGCAATAGATTTTCAAAGGAATATCTATCATAATTTATGATGGCAATCTTGTAGAAAATTGTAGAAATTTGTTTTGCCACAAATCCATTATAATTTACTACTGCATTTGTGGCATTTTGTAAAATGAAGTGATCATTTAATGAATATAAATCCACCAAAAACTATTTCTAATGAATTTATTCAATCACAAATACTTTTGCAAAGCAACTTTTATATAAAAAATTAGATTCATTGCAAACTGAAATTTCTAATGGATTTTGATAATTTTGCAGCAAATTTTTCCAGCGCAAAGTCCTAATTTTCCTATAATGAATCTGACCAGTCTTCTTCATTGTTGAGATTATACTAGCTAAACAAGTTAGACATATCCTTCCTTAATGAAGCCATCATTAGTTATTTTATTGACTTTAGCTACTATTCTTTGTTCAATGTCGAGTCACATTTATTGAGTTGCTTATTTTATAGGAGGCATTTCTAGTTGAATTTCTAATTTGTCAACTACTACATCTAGTGATTGTTTAGGTATTTATTCATAACTCCAACAAAAATAGTTTAGAATTCCATAAGAATCATTATCATTTATTTGAAGCATCCTCACTTAATATAGAGATTGTGTAAATTTGACTATGGTCTTCTTTATTACTGAGACTTTTTCTAAAGAATTTCTATAGCATGTTTCTCTTGCAACAATTGATCCATTACCGAGGAAGTTTTTTGCTTTTGTAAGTTTTAACTATATTATTTAAATAATTATGTAATTGACTTACTTATATCCTTTATTTTATTTATTTGTAATTAAAAATTCATTGTTGCATTTGTTGTTATCTTGAATAGTTTTGCATTATGTTTTGTGTTAATAATTAAAGTTATATATATATATATATATATATATATATATATATATATATATATATATATATATATATATATATATATATATATATATATATATATATGTAGCACTGTGTTCTTAATTGTTGCATCCCTCAGTCATTTAACTCTAAAAATTGTTCCTCTGCCAAATAATAAAAGTATATTGTAGGGTTATAACTTTAATTATTAAAATTAGATTGGTGTCCCAGCATAACTAACCAGCATTGTAATGTTATTATGCAACATATTTTTTTTCATTCATAACACTGAAGTGATTCCCTGACATAAGCGCCACACAGTTACATGTGTCAAACACCACATAGGTGACCCTTCCCAAAGTCACACTTTTATGTCCAAAAACAAGCAATGCTAGGCCACCTAACCTGAATCTCTCCATCACTTGTTAGTTGATCAATCTATCATTTTGTTCATGAATTAAGCACCACAATGATGTTTCTCATATAGTCAAGGGATCCATTCTAATTTCATTCACACCATCCATTTCCCTCTTTTCTTTGAAATCCACTCTAGATTAATAACTCTTATTGTATGGCAAGAAGAGGGCATCTTCCTCTTCCTTTAATAAGAGCAGATTCATCACTGCTGATGTTGAATAAAAATTTTTTGACTTTGTTGTAAACTAGTAATTGATGCCAGTACAAGGTTTTCACAATCCTACTAAACCCATTGTGAGAATCATAGTGAGTTGAGGCTATGAAAGTTTGTGTGAATAACCATTTATTATTGTTATTATTATTATTGTCCATGAATTTTTATTAATAGAAAAGAGGTAGTGGATAATAGATTTTAGGTTTGGGGTAGGTGGGTCCCTTTTCATTCAATAGCCATTAAAAAAGCTATAGATTTGGGGACTTTGAATATGATAAGTTCAATGTTTTTATTAATACACATAAATCCTTAAGACAACTTGAATATTTTGTGTGGTCCTAATAGTGGAACTCATTGAAGAAAATAGAATCATTAATTTCCTTCCCCTTATCTAACAAACATTTAAAGCTTAGAATCATTTCATTTTTTCCCTTTTGTTACCTAGTTGAAATATCAGTGAAGTCACCAATGACCGTGCCCTTTAAAACTATCCAATTCAAATTGGGTATTCCATTGATGTAGTAATTTTTTTTTTCATCTCTTACGTATATCATTAGGGGTACCACATGTGTTGGATTAAGGCACCCTTATCTTGTATATGGTTTGTATGTAGCAGTGGATATTAAGAAGGATCAAAATGAAGAATAATTATTCCCCATTCAAGCTCTCACTAGAGAAAATATTATGGATTTTAGGCAAGTAGAGAAGGAAAATGAAGAGGGAGAATTCCGTAAGCCTAGATTATCTAATAAGTCAAGAAGTAGTAATAGCAGTAATAGTGCCAGAGATCCAAAACAATTTGGGAGAATTAGTGTCAGATTTGAGAGGAAAAATGGACGTGGTGATACACTTTTATGAGAAAATCAGGGAATAGGAAAAAGAGATGAGAACGAGGATGGCTCAAAGTATGTACCAGTAAGACAAGTATTATATATACACCTAAGATTTTAATGATGCACTTGTTGATATGTTTAAGAGTATCCCTTTTGTGGAGCATCCTAAAATGATTGAGTTTCCCTCTAGACCTACATATAATATATTTATTTGGTAGCCTTGAGAGAAAGTATGTAATTAAGATGTTAATAAGGAGGAGGAGGAGGAGAAAGATGCTGATTCAAAGAGTTAGGTTTTAAATTTTCTTTTTGTTGAAATAGAGAGAGTTTGGAGGCTACTTAGGTTGGGTAGCTTATTTTTATTTTATTTGGGAAACGATGTTATATTGTGATGCATAGCTTGGCTGAAGAATTAAAAATTAGCGCTTATTGGAGGAAACTCACTTGTGGTGAATTGTTTGGTGCCTTCAAAGCACTAGTTATCATGTACTTCAATTACTTTCTTATATTTCATGTTTTATATATTTCAATCACTCATATAAAAATATGTGATTATTTGTGTTATTATTTATATTGTATTAAATTTCCCTTATACTTAATTTTTTTTTAGTTTTTTTACATTAATATCTCGGCCTTCTAATTACCTAACTAACCTTAATAAAAATGATAATTAAAAATTTTGCAAAATTAAAATAAAAAAAAATCCTAGGTCATAATTTAAATGAACAGTGCTATATTCTTCATAGATTGGGAAAAATTAAACATTAAGTACCTTAGATAATTTAAGTTAATGTGTGAAATAGAATTTATAACTTATTTATTTGTACATTGATATTTGAATTGAAGGTGGATAATTAAGGTTAAAGAATAGATATGGGTAGGTTAAAATAGAATATTATAAAACAAGCCAAAATTTGAATTAGCAAACCTATTAAATCCTTAATTATATCATTAAGATTTTAAAAAGATGAAAAGTAAAACGTATATTTAAAATCATTAACAACGTATGAAAAAAAATTTAAAATAAAATCAAAAGCAAGAATATGATCTTGAAAAAAATTCTAAAAATAAAAGAAAAAAATAAAGAAAAAGAAAATGAGTACATTTAAAAACTAGTATCAATTTAAAGTTTAACTTATACTAATATTCATAAATGCCATGTTGAGAAAACACAAACAAATACACATGAACAAATAAATTTTTTTAATTTTAACTATAAATATATTTCATCTTTAATCTACGTTATTCAATTTAAAATTCAATTATCAATGATTATCTTCATAACAATTAAATTCTAATTAAGTAGCTATAAGAATGACTGGTTAGGATAATTATTAGTATTTTTTTTAAGAAGCAACAAGAACCATTGCATTAACTAAAAAAGAAAACAAAATACAACCTAGGAATTATTCCCAACCAGTTCCTCCTTAACAAAGTAAGAAAAGAAGGAGGAACTTTACTAAAGCTAATATCTTCCCAAAGGAAATCACTAAAGATAGCATAATTAGCAAAAAGATCTGCTAACTTATTTCTATTTCTATCAATACAATTGAAAATAACATGATTGAGCTTTTTCAAAAAAGTATAACATTCCATCAATTGTCCACCCTTCCTTAAAGCTTGTCGAAGAAACTGAATAATATTTAAATTATCACCTTTGATGAAAATCTCCTTGTACAACAACATCCATTCCTTGACAACATCACTTAACAAATGAATTGATTGAAACTCCAGCTGAGAAATATCCCAATGGACATACTTTTTCTCAAAAGCCATCAAAAATTTACCTTGACTATCTCAGAATACCCCACCAATACCAGCCATGTATGAAGATAATAATGAAGCATCAATGTTCACCTTGAGTCAATCGGGTGGAGGAGGGTGCCTTATATTTAACAACCTAAATGAAAGATTGACACCCAAGTGGCCTGAGCTTATATTACCAAAAGACGAAGAAAATGAAGAATAAGATATAGCTTGAACAATAATCATCATCAAGCTCTCTATACTTCCTTCATGTATAAATTTATTCCTTACTTTCTATAACAAATAAACAGAATTACAGAACAAATTAGTTAAGAACATATTACCAGTTGAACTTTGGCTTAACCATCGACAAAATTCTTCAAATTTATCAAACAAAGGTATAAATCCCCAACTATTTATAATACGAAAAACTTCAGTCAGCTTCACACAAGTAGTTGTTACATGATTTATATCTTCTACCATATTACATCCTATTGGACAAGCAAAGTAATCTTGCAATCTTTTACAATACAAGTAATGAAAAGTTGGAATCACATTACGGTATAAATGCCACCAGAATATCTCCACTCATTGCATCAATTTAACAATTTTAATCCACCTTCAGTAAGTCCTGCAATATTGGTTTTGCATGATAGCTTCCGTAGCCAATGAGCATACACATCTTCTAGAATCCTTATGAATGAGTTCCACTCCGTCTTGACACAAATCTTCCATAATTTTAACTTGACTGATTTCTTTCACAAGTTCTTCTCCAAATAGTTTCTGAAGTACAACTAAATTCCAGGAACCGTCCATCATAAGCTTGTCAATAGTTAACTCCTCATCTCCTGAGATAGCCACAATCGTAGGCCATCTATTTATACTTTTATCCAAAATCCAGACATCTTTGAAGACATTTATAGAGCTGCCATCAGCAATATTCCATCTTAAAATTGAATTAAGACATTTTCCTCCATCAGTGATGACCTTCCAGATGAGTGGAGAATGAGCGTGTTAATTCCTATTTTTAAGAATAAAGGTGATGCGCAAGATTGTGCAAATTATAGAGGTATTAAGTTAATGTGTCATACTTTAAAACTTTGGGAGCGAGTTATGGAGCATAGGTTGCGGCATGATACTAATGTTTCTCAAAATCAATTTGGTTTCATGCCGGGTAGGTCGACTATGGAAGCCATACATTTATTAAGAGGCTTGATGGAGAAATATAGAGAAAATAAGGAGGATCTACATATGATATTTATTGATTTAGAAAAAGCATATGATAAAGTTCCAAGAGAAGTGCTATGGAGAGTTCTTGAAAAGAAAGGAGTCAATAATGCTTATATTCAAATCATTAAAGATATGTATGCAGGAGCTATTACTTGTGTTCAAACACAAGGTGGATTGACCAAGTATTTCCCTATTTTGGTTGGGTTACATCAAGGATCAGCCTTAAGCCCATATCTTTTTGCTTTAGTCATGGATATTCTCACTAGACATTTGCAAGAGGATATACCTTGGTGTATGCTTTTTGCTGATGATATTCTTCTTGTTGATAAGACTAGAGAGGGAGTTGAAGGTAAACTTGAATTATGGAGGTCAACCTTAGAGTCTAAAGGTTTTCTCTTGAGTAGATCTAAAACGGAATATATGGAGTGTAATTTTAGTAATAATAGACCTAGTGAGGGGATTGTGACTTTGGGCGATCAAGTCATTAATAAGAGTACACGTTTTAGATATCTTGGATCTATTGTTCAGAGTGATGGTGAAATAGATGGGGATATTATCAGCAGAATTCAAGTTGGATGGTTGAAATGGAGGAATGCATCGGGCTTGTTATGTGATAGAAATGTACCCGTCAAACTTAAGGGAAAATTCTATAAGATGGTAGTGAGGCCTGCAATGCTTTATGGTGCTGAATGTTGGCCATTAAAAGAGAAGCATAATACTAAGTTAAGTGTGGCAGAGATGAGGATGCTCAGGTGGATGAGTGGCTTTACCCTTAGAGATAGGATACGAAATGAGCATATATGTGAAAAGGTTGGAGTAGCTCCAGTAGAAGATAAGATTAGAGAGAGTCGCCTTAGATGGTTTGGTCACATTAAACGGCGGCCTTCCGATGACTCGGTTAGGAGAGTAGAGGTATTAGATTTGACTTATGTTAAGAAAGGTAGGGGTAGACCTAAAAAGACTTGGTTAGAAAATATTAGGAATGACCTTTCTGTATTAGATTTAAACGAGAATTTGACTTTTAATAGGACACAATGGAGAGAAAGGATTCATGTAGCCGACCCCACGTAGTGGGATAAAGGCTTGTTGTTGTTGTTGTTGTAGTGATGACCTTCCAAGTTGCAGAACCTCCCTTCTTAGATCCAACATCCTCAAACCAAGCACCATATTTAGGTTCAAGTACTTTATGTAGCAAAGAATTTCTTCTTGATGAAATCTTAAAGCCAACTTGGTCGGTAAAGGACCCACTTTTCTAACACATGAGTGTAATCCACATCCCCCCACTCAACTGGCTTGCACAACAAATCTCAACCAACATAATGAAGTCCCAATCTTCCATCCTGTTTATTCCAAATAAAACTTCTACACAACTTATCAATCACCTTAAGAACACTTTTAGGAATAAGAGCATGTGTAGAATGGAAATTCATATAAGAAAACAAAACTATTTTAACCAAAGTGAATTTCCCTACAAAATATAAGAATTTACTCCCCCAAACATTCAACATTCTTAAAGCTTTATCCACAATGCCCTAGAAATCAGCTCCAACAAATATTCTCAACACCACTTTCACACCAAGGTAGCTGAACTCTTTAACTTCCTTGAATCCCATAATACAAGTTATGGCCTTCTTCCTTCTTCTCCTTACACATTAACCAAAAATAATCACAAATTTATTCATATTTATCCTTTGCCCTATCCAATTATAGAAATCTTACATAATACTTTTGATTTCCTTCACCACTTTAGTATTATTGTCTTCAGAAAAAATAATCATATAATCTGCATTCAACAAATAAGAAATCCTTGGGCCATTAGGAAAACTATGAACACCAATGGAATTGACTCTTTGAATAAAAACATTGGAAAAAAGTTGACACCAAAGAATGAAAGGATAAGATGATAAAGGACAACCTTGATGAAATACACTCTTGTCGTTGATCAACATAGAGGAATTGCCATTAATTATCAAAGAAAACATTGAATTCTCTACACATTCCAAAATAAGGTTTGCGAACATCAAAGGAAACCCAAAGAACTCAACCTTTCTCAAAGTAACCCACAACATAAAATCATAAGCTTCTTCCATATCAATCTTGAAAGAAAAATCTTAATTTATGAAACATTTCTTCAGTAACAAGCACATGTTTTGACATCGACCTCCCTTTAAGCAATGCCGCTTCTTCTTCTAAAATAAATTTTTGAGAAATAACTACCAATATATTCAAAATCACCTTGTCTACAACTTTGTACACAGTCTAGCATAGAATGATCGGCCAATAATTTGCGGGGTTCAATGGGTTACTAACTTTAGGTATAAGCAAAATCAGTGTTTCCTTCCCCTTCATATCTATAATACTAGAATTAAAGAAGTATATAATTGCATTCTAGAAATATGTTTTAACAATTCCCCAATAGGCTTTAAAAAATGAATAAGTTATTTCATCTATTCCCGGGGCAATGTTCCCAGCAGATTGAGACACAACTCCCTCCACTTCCTCCCAAGAAACAACTCTACTCAACCCCCTTCTATCAGAATCATCCAGAGAATTCTAAGGAGCTAGCTATCCTTCCAAATCCAAACCTCTCTCATTCCATTTCCCATTAAAGAAATAGATAAAAATATCTTCAATTTGATTTTGGTCATCCACAAATGATCCATTGTCATCTTGCACTTTAAATATCAAATTAGAGTTCCTCCTAGCAATTGAAAAAGTTTGAAAAAACTTAAAATTAGTTTCTCCCTCCGACGACAATTTGACCTTAGCACGCTGCCTCCACCAAGTGTTCAATCTAGCTAAAATATAACTCAACTCCGAGACCTTCATCTTGAGTAGTCAGCTCTCATCAGCCAAGAGAAATCCCACATCTGATTCCTTACATTGTAGTTCCAAAATCTCCTTTAAGGACAATCCTTCAAAATAGAAAAGTTCTAAACTTAGCTTTACTCCAAAAAAATAAAGATTTCATAGCTCTTTTACACTTTCTATTAAGAGTTTCAAAAAAATTCCCCTTCACCTTTTTACTCAAATAATTCCTAGCCACACTAAAAGAGGCTGCAAAAGAAGCCCAAACATCTTCAAATTTAATAAATCCTCTTAGTCACAAGCTTAATCTCTATAAGATTCAATAAAATAAGATAATGTTCTAAAGCTATTCTAGTAAGATGCCTAACCACCAATCAATGATAGGAATTTATAGCAGCTGAATTCAAAAAACACCTGTCCAATCCCTCCACAATTTAAGACCCACCAACCTTGTTATTACACAAAGTAAATTTAGGTCCAATACACCCAACTTCATGAAGATTATTATTTATTTCAAAGGCTTTCATATCCTTTGAACCTTGCAAAAAAAAAAAATTGATTGCCACCACTCTTCTCTTCTTTAGATAGAAAATAATTAAAATCACTCCTTACAACCAAAGGTACAACTTTGGAAGAGAAAGCTTCCAACTCCCTCCATAGCTCCCTCCTCCTAAATACATCCTTATTCCCATATATGGCTGAAACACTCCAAGAGCCTCTGTTAGCCACCTTCAGTTCGCCAGTCACCACTTGATGAGAAGCTCTTAAAATAGAAAATGAAGCCATAATTAACTTCCACAGCACAAGAATACTTCCATAAAACTCATTAGCTGGAACATGATAGTAGTCCCAATCCACACCAATCAACTCATCAATCTCCCTTCTAACAAAGGAAGAAAACCTGGTTTCCAACAAACCAACAAAAAAAAAAAACCCCATGCTCTCTAACAAACTCGTTTAGATAAAGAGAGGCTTGCTTCTTCCTAGCTCCTCTACAATTCAAAAAAATAATTGAAGCCATTAATTATTGAAAGGGGAAGGAGTCCCAGCCTTATTTTTCTTCTGACCATCCAACTTCTTACATCTAAAAGATGATTTTATAGGTCCCAGTCCTCTAAGTTCTTTTGCAAGTTTGTTTTTTATACAAGAAGAATTCTCCTCCTTCTTTTTAGATTCCACCTTCAAACCATTTACACCTTATGGAGAAGCTACACCTACCTCTCCTTTATCAAGCACCAGAGAAGACATTCCATCTTCCTTCTCCTAAAAAATCTCCCCCCTCATCTCTTAACTCACATAACACATTAAAATTATTAATTTAGAATGAATACACAGGCTTTTAGAAACCCTACCAATTTCAAAAATAGAACTATGTACCTGGTCTGAACCATTCAGAGAAACTACAGTAGTTACCTTTGGGGAATAAAGCACATCTTTAGCTGCACCATCCACCACAGCTCGCTCATTCACCATAGCTCGCTCACTCAGCACATCCACAACAATAGATTCTTTATCAAATCTAACAGTGTTCTTCATGATATTAAGGCCAGAATCACGCACCATGGGTCTCCTAGCTCCACGATTTATGGATTTTTTATTCCCAAAATTGACACGAATCCTAGGTCTATAACTGTCTTAACCACCATAAGCATCCCCATTCACCTTGTAATTAGTTGTTATATTTGAACCCAACGAAGGTAATTCTCCCACCACAATGTTCAAAGGTTGCTTGGAACTCCCTTACACAACATTCAACCTTAACTCCAGATAGTTATTCTTCTCATGTCCGACCCTACCATAGTTGAAACATAAAGAAGGCATTATCTCATTCTCTATCTTCTGAAAGAATTTGCCCAATAATCCCTCTACCCATACACCAAGGGAAAACATATCTCTAGCTTGATATGAACTCAAATTTGAGCGAACTCTTATATGATCCATTGAAACATGTTACCATCAATCAAATACGGGATACCAACCTTTGAAGCAATCCTATATGCATTGATCTCATCCCAACACTTGAGTGGAATGTTAGGAATTCTAATCCAAACTGGAGCAGATAACCCTTTCAAAGAAGAAGGAGAAAACATTGGTGACCATTTGTCCATACCAATAATATGCCCCTTAACATACCGAGGTCCATTGTTAAGGACTAAATCCAAAGCTTTTTCATCATTTAAAGCCCTTAAAGTCCATCCATCACCAAAATTAGTAAGATAGAATTTACCAAATTATGCCCATTGCCTTCTGAGCTCCCCACTAACTACATGAATTGGGACATTTTCCTCGAATACTTTAATGACTAAAGAATTTTGAAGTTCCTTTTCATTCTCCTCTTCATTATACAAATGCAACATCATCGTTGAGCAATCTTCAGAAAGACATTACCCATAGTCCCAATTAGTTACCTAGATACTGTCTTTTTTCTTCCACATATTATTCATACCATTACCATTATATTCTTTAGGCTTCACTACTGATTCATTATTATGATGGCATGTGTTATGTTCTCCTGATTCATAGAGTTGAACAGAACTTAACTCACCAACCACATTATTCAGGCATAAACTCCCAAAAACGTTATTCACCTTCACAAATAAACTAACAATGTTGTCATTACCCTTCGTGTCAACAAAAACCATATTATCACCAATAACTTTCTCCAATGAGTCAACACTCTTCAATTGAACAACATTTCTGCCCTCAGTCGGTAAGATAGAAATGCTTACGTCCTTATCGCATAGCTTCGAACTAGAGATTAGGCTTTTTCTTTAGGCTTTCTAGATATTGTCTTTTTTCATCCACATATTATTTGTACCATTACCATTATATTATTTAGGCTTCACTACCGATTCATTATTAAGATGGCATGTTTTATGTTCTCCTGATTCATAGAGTTGAACAGAACGTAACTCACAAGCCACATTATTCAGGCATAAACTCCTAGAAACATGATTCACCTTCACAAAAGAACTAACAATGTTGTCATTACCCTTCATGTCAACAAAAACCATATTATCACCAATAACTTTCTCCAATGAGTCAACACTCTTCAATTGAACAACATTTCTTCCCTCAGTCGGTAGGATAGAAATGCCTACGTCTTTATTGCATAGCTTTAAACTAGAGGAAGATGATAAATTAGCGTTTGTAATAATCACAACAGACCTGGTAATAGGCTTCTCTATTTTAAAACTATTATTAATAATAATTTATTTCCCCTTTCTGATATCTGGTACAATCTTCTTAGTCGATAAATGACCACCTTCGTTTATCACAAATGCTTTACCATTCTTCATCTTCAACCTCACCTCATGAGCAAAAAAATTTAATCTATTACCTAACAATCCATCACCAAATGCTTGTAAAGAACGAGCAGGTATTGTCTCTCCATTGGAAGATGGATGACAAGCATCCCCAGGACCCCCCACAGAGGAAGTCTGGCAAACATCAACCACCATCAGAAACCCCGCCGAAAAACCCTCAATAGAAATTTGAATTTTTGAACTTCTCCCTCTAGAAAAACCTAGATATTTATTAGTACTTACCAAACATAAATTATAACTTTGTTTATTTCCACTAATACTTCTCTGTGATGTATTATCCTATATTTTAGTAATTTTAAATTATCAATTTTTTACTTATGTTAGTTAATTAAGTTGAATAACATAATGTTTATTTTCTCGAGGAAAAGCAAGAGTTTACTGTGAGGGGAAGTTGATAAGAGAAAATTATATTATATTTCTATATGTGTTTTATCAGTTAAATGTGTGATTTTATTTTATTTTTGCGAGAAAAACTAAAAAATGGCCAAAAAATCTAAAGTAGAGTACAATGACATTTTGTCTGAAGATTCCTCGCAATAGTGTTTTCTTCAACACCATCGAGCAGCCACATTTGGACATAGCAGCATTAACTTCACTGTCTTCAAGCACCATGGCATCAAAGTGGCCAGCTTGGTAGCATTTTGTTCTCTTCCTTCAAGCCCTGTGGTGGCACAATCTATCATACCTTAGCACCAAATCTACCATCATGGTGTAGCAATTATAACTTTCAAGGGACCTAATCATCAAGAAAAGTGAAACTGTTATTCACTAAGTAATCATTCCTTATTAATAAGTGACATGGTGCTATAGAAGTTCTAGTGTGTAAGGCTTAGTTCATTTCAAGGTCACCATGGTGCCACTTATTATTTTTGTGTTATGCTATAAATAGTACTTATGATATGTTTATAAGTGATTTCAATCACTTATCTAATTTCAATACTTTTGAAAGTACTTATTTAGATCTATCTTAAAGTAAATTCTAATAGAGACTAAAGAAGGTCTAAACATAGTCATTATAGATTTTAGTTATTGTTTGCTCAAGCAACTCTATACATTAATTAAGAAGGAGTGTAGAGGAAATACATGGATCCTTCCTGGTGATATCACTCTCTTGTATTTTTTTATTTTCAATGATTTTAATGAAAATGAGTTTGCTTATTTTTTCTTCCATATCTGGCAAATTCTTTAGTTTTGGAATGATGATGTATAACATATTATGTACTAATAAAGATTCATGTGTTATAAAGTTAAATGACATTTTCAATATTTTCTTTCACTTTATTTAATGCACATAGTGTCTATATATGTAGTTAAAACCTAGTGTGATGTATATCCTCAATAGATGAATGCAGGAATAATTAGGAATATTGAATTAGTATGTTTGTATAAAAAGACATGGGAAGTAAATATGCTTGGTTCTGAAGGAGATGATATAATTATAGAATGTCAATATATATATATATATATTTTTTACCCCTATATGCTCGACAGAGATCTAGTGATGGATATGCTTTGATTCACATTTATAAATAAAAGTTTCATTAAGAAAGAAATGCAATTTATATTCATCAATCCTAAACACTTTTTTAAAAATATTGTATCCATTATTTTTATTCAAAGATTTAATCTCGACAACCAATATTTTAATTTTAAAAAAATAATTTTCCAATTAGAGTAAATGGTAGTAGTTGATATCTAAAAAGAAAACTTTCTCATGGGTTTGGCACTCCACTCTATCACTTTATTTCTTTATTCAGTAGGTATACTTGTGTATATAGTGGGGTTTATAGTTTTGAATATATTAAAGAAAACATAAGCATTGTTTTGGGGGAGATAGAGCTTAAACATTTTCACAATTCAAAAGTGCACTCTACAACCCTAAGATGATGATTCATATATTGGTAGTTGGATTTGGTTATCTGAGTTATAGTAGAAGACGACAAAATCACAAATTTATTACATGCTAGATACTTAGAAAAAACTTTTAATTTAAGTTTTCCATTCTAAGTAGTTAGAGCGTAAGTTAATCTTGAAAAGATTGAGGGTATACTAGATGTAGAAGTAGGCTAAAGACTCACCCTTATAACTGAAATGTGCACTAGTTGGTTTAGTAGGGACCTCAGCAATTTTAATCACTTAAATTTTTTATCTAGGGAATATAAATTATATGTTTTCAAAACAACATCCAAATTTGATTTTGGTTCCTTCAAAACTGAGTTTAACTGTGTTGAAGTTGAAGACCAATAATTCTGACATTTTCTAAAATTAAACAAAAAATTTATATCAGTTACAAAACTTATCGAGTCTAGATTAGATGTTGAATCAAGATAATACTTTAAAGCAAATTTGTTTACTCTCCAAATCAAGTTTTATGTTACTGATGATGAAAGGTAACATGGTTTTAGACTGTGGACCCAATCTAGATTGTATCACAAAGCCAAATGAAGAAATGAAACCAAAATGTACTATCCAGGGCTAGAAGATTTGATGACTATAAAGTTTAGATTTAATAGGTTGGTTGATTAAAGTTTCAGATTTTAGTTTGAAAATTGATAAGTGCTTGGTTTTGAATTGGTTGAAATCCAACTTGGAATGATTGATTGAAATATTTTTTTTTTGATAATATATTAAAATTTGATTTTGGTAATTTAAAAATCATAATTGGAACATTAATCACTTTCATCAAAAGATGAAATAAATAAAAGAAAGAATATAAGGATATTGCTTTATTCACTATAAAATGAAATGTACTACTAATTTAAATTCAAATATGTACTAAAGATTAAAATGAAGGCCATCCCCAAGTCGAGTCACCAAAAAAATCTTAGTGGATAAATAAATATGCCACTAATTCTCTTTAATATTTCTTTAGTCAAATATACTAAATTAACATTATACAACCAATCTTCATTATCGAATTGAAAAGAAAAATAAATTTTATTTTCATAATCAAACTAAATGTATTGAATGTAAAATTCTTCTTGAAGGATAAAATTCACAATCTATCTTCTATAAAATGAAATTAAACATGGATATGTTTTAGTCTTCATAAAAGAAAAATAAATTTTATTTTCTCCTATTTATGTGAACTAAAAGGCTGCTAATTTTAATCTAAGCTCCAGAGCTCCAGTAGAGGGAAGCCTCTATATTTAATTTCACCTCCAAAAGGAAAACTTTTGATTAAAATGGAGTTTAGATGTATTTTAAAATTTAAATTTAATATAATTTATTTAATATTTAAAAATTATAATCCATCATTTTGGAAAATTTTGAGAGAAGGTCGGGATAATCTTTCCCGAAGAATGTTGGATGGGGACAAATGAATCTAGATTTATACTCAGTTGAAGTGAACTTCTTTCTAGTAACCTAAGAACAAGATTTTAAAACCAGGATTTCTTGGTCTAATTCATGTACGTAAGATAGCTATTTTTAGCATTACAATCAAGGATTCTAGTTCAAATTACAATCATATTTTAGTAACATGAGTTGGATAAAATGCACCTAACAAATATAGTTTGATGTAAATAAACACTAAACTCTTAGTTTTATTTTTAGTTAACTCTAAATTTTCTTAATATTTCTAAGCCTAGATTTTCTAAGAAACTCCAGCAACATAACAACCCAAACCTATAAGAAAACTATGGCTACACCAACCCTTAAGCTCCTCATTCCTTATTGTTAGCATGTGCAATAAGCTAGTTTACATTACAGAAACTAAAATGCATGTATGCATGTTAATGTAAAGGTATTCTTGTATATGTTACCACTATTGTATCATCGTAGAACTAGCATACATATTCATAGAAAGTTTGAAATATGCACATCAAAAGAAACCTATCAAAAAGATGCTCTCTAATACATATCTACCACACATATGAATTCATTGTATGTAATAAAAATTAGTTCTTGAAATAGTAATCTGTAAGAAAGAAAGTTTATCTATTTATTGAAAAGAGAGATATAATCGATGGCCTACTGAAAAGTGAGGTGGCAAAGCTCCACCATAACAGGATTAGAATTCTAATCCATGAAAGTAGCTTTAAATTTATTTTCTTATTTCCTTATTGCTCCATCACTTATATAGGATTCCAAAAGATAATATTTCTCATATGTAGATAAATAAATTTTTTTTGTAGCCCTATATATATATATATATATATATATATATATGAAAACACCTTTAATATTTTTGGTGGATGTTGGTAATAACTGGAGTGTTGGGGGGTTGGATTTAGGGTGCTTTTACTGTTACGCTAACTTGCTTATTCTATTCTCCCTCTACCCGTGGTTGCTTATTTAGTATACTATGAGTTCTCTGGTTTTTTTGGAGGAAGTCCTTATACCTTGGGAGGACTAAAATGACTTTATCTCCCAGTAACATGATTCATTGGTGGTACTCTCTTCTCCATTGTTGTTGTTTAATTTTGTGCTATTTTGGATGTGTTTTTTTCTCTATTTTGGCAGGATCCATTTTGTGCAGGTCATTGCTCTTCTCAGTTTTGGATTAGGGATCTTATGCTGAGAGCTTATGTGGTTTGTCTTACCATTTTTTGGGTGCTCATTCTTGAGCACCGTAGAATGTATCTAGGTTATTCTATTTTTTTTTGCGTAGCAGGGACCTTGAGCTCTAAGGATTTTCTTTTTTTTTACTTATAACTCTTTTGAGCAATAGAAGAGCTCGAGGTCCCATTAAGGACCTTGTATTTTTTAATTTATATATCAACGCGTAGGCCCCTCTGTGGGTTTCTGCTAAAAATATTAAAAAATAAATAAATAATAAAAAAATAATTGTTCAACTCTTTGTAAAACTCAATCTAGATACATTCTTGACACTTATAATTGACATTTAACTTTTACATTTTTATTGAGAACCAAAGTAATTCTAAAGAATATATAAGCAGGAAATAAGAGTCCAATTCAATCATAAATGCAACTATAAAACATAGTGTATTGTTTATGTAAAAGTGTGTAAGCATATATGTTTATTCAAAACCTTAAATATAAATAAATAGACATAAGATACCCTCTATGCAAGGCATCTATAAGTACACCAAAACTACAACTGCCCTAGCCTAAGCTTAAATTTGTTATCCTAGAAAACAATCTAGAGTGTATGAAGAAGGTTGTGTGGCATTGATTTTTAAGAAGGGGTTTTATTATTTAGTATTTTGGATTTGAAGTTGTTTGTTTGTACAAAGCTAAAGGGTGTTTTTACTTTGAATTCAAGTCTTAATGGTTTAGTGTTCTATTATTTAAGTTTTAGAATTTTTTACTTTAATCATTTAATTTTATAGAATCGTGTAAGCTAATGACACAAAAGTAGAGACGTTACTACTCACAAGTCCCTAGGCTTATAAATAAATTGCATTTATTCCTCTATATAGGATAAAATTATTTCATAGAGTCATTAACATTTATTTTAATATTTTAAATAGAAATTTATTAATAGTTAATAACTTGTTAATAAAAGTACTCCAAATTAGTTTGAAGTACACAACCCCTAATCTTAAGCCTTATGAAACCAATGCATGTATTCCGTCTAAAAAGAACCAAACATAGTATAAAAGGCTTCTTGATTTGGTTTAAGAATTTAAATAGTATCTTTCTTGTTTTAACTTTAAGTTAATGTTGTATAGTTTAATTAACTTTTGCTTAAGTGAGGTTAAGTACATAATTTTTTTATTTAAATGATTCAAAGTTCTGTCATCTAACTTAATGTATTTAATTTTTGATCATTTTTTATATTTTTCTTTTAATTTTAATTATTTATTTAATTACTTCCATATAGAAAGAAATTGATTTAGGTTTTGATTAATTTAATGAATCTCAAATGTTCTTATTATTGATAATATTAGTTAAGGATAACCCATGAATCAATCTCTTAAAAATTAGAATTAATTGGACAAATGTTTAAATTTATATTAATTAATTTAATTAATAATTAATCAAGGTTTATTTTTAAATTAAATTATTATTTTTTAAATTGTGAGTTGATTTAAATTTTGGTTGATTGTATAATTGATTTATAGTTTTTTAAAACTTATTTGGTATTTTTATAAATTTGTTTACATTAAATATTAATTTTACAAATTTAAAACTAAAAATATGGTTTGCATTTAGGCTTTGTTTATTAACTAACCTAATGAATTATAATTAATATAAAATTAATTCTTAGGGTTCATCATGTCACTAATTATTCTAGGTTTGAGTTTCACCCCTATTAGATGTCAAGGAAATTTTTAAAACAATTTCTATAATATTCAATTGGACATAACCCTACATTAATTTATATAATGTAAATTATTTAGACATAACCCTACATTAATTTACCTAAGTGTCTCAAATATTCAATTGGACTTGCAATCTATAATATATATTCCTTGCATTAGTGCAAACAAATCAACTAAGTTTGGTGCCCTAATTATACATGCATTAAGAGAACTAATTTTAAATGATCAAGGTAAAATAATGGTTGATGAATTTGAAAAACTAATTATATAACTCAGTGGATTCAACAAGTACATGAAAAGTTAGGTGAAGTAGGCAGCATCCCCTAATTTACCATGTCCAAATTTGAGCCCAAAATGGCACATGGTTGGAAAGTAATAAAAGAAAAAAAGGCCAATTTCAAATGCAAATTAATCCGCAAACATCTATCAAATTGCTTCAATTTTAAGAAGTGATGTGATGTTTTGCACCATCAAATATTTTAAAAAATAGACTTTCTAATCCATTAAAGGTCTTGACTGATACATTAGGAATTTTATTGTACCAATTAAATACCAAACTGGATAAGCCACCAAAATAATAAAATAGTAGGGCTTCACTTCAAGGAGCATTATAATAACTAGCCCTGAAATAATAGTATGTTGTTAAGGATTAACCATGCCATCATAGTTTTTGAATAAAGGTGGTACATATACTTTTGGATATAAGATCAAGTTATATTCTGTAGGATATGGTCAACCCTTTAAAAAAAACAAGTATAATATTCATCAACCTTAGCATCTGTGACTTTTGCTTCATCTTTAACCTTTTTCTTATCTTCATGTAAAGATAAAAGAGTATCTTCCATGTTAATACTCCCAAATTTTTCTTCATCTTAATAATTTATTTCTACTTTCTTTATACCTTCTTGCTCATCTATTTGTTTGAAAATTTTCTTAATATGATTCATCATTTATTTGACTGATCTTCATGTAACATTATGCATGTTGACTGAAGTGTATTCTCTAATAGATGATGATTCATCTATAAATTTGCCTTTTCTTCCTCTTTCCTTTGATTAATCTTCCAAAAGCAAGGTCTTAAATAGTTATAAATTACAATATATTTTTGTCTGTGTTTTTATTAGTTAACATTGTTATTTTAATTATTTGCGTACCAGAAAAACTCAAAAATAATAGAAAATTTAAGGTAGAGTAAAGCACTGTGGCATCCTATAATTCCACACAACAGTGCTATGTTCCACACCACTGAGGTGCCATAGTTAGACATGGCATAACCATGTTCGTTGTCTCAAAGCACTACATTGTGAAAATGATCAACATGGCAACACTAGGAGCTCTATCTTTAAGCATCGTGATGACATAATCTTTCACGCCTTTGTGCCAAATCTACCATCAAGCACTGCATTATAATAAATTCATCAGCAATATGGTCTAACAATTAAAATCTCTAAGGGTTATGATCTACTAGTGGAACTTTTATTTGGTCCGGTGAACGTACGTTCCTCTACGTTCGACCACCAATGTATTAGTGCCACGTAGCAGGAAGAAAAGACGCCGACCCGATCCGTTGTTTTTTGGGTTCTCGCACGTGCATTTTTTTAAATCCTTGATGAGCCGAACAACATCCCATCACCTTTTGGATATATTTCAAATACCTTGCAATACCGAGCAAATACCGAGTTGTACCTAGTTTTTTCTAGCAATACCGAGCAAATACCTAGCAATACCGAGCAAATCCCTAGCAATACCGAGCAAATCCTGAGCAAATACTGAGTTGTACCGAGTTGTACCGAGTTTTTTCTAGCAATATCAAGCAAATCTTTAGCAATACTGAGCAAATCCTGAGCAAATACTGAGTTGTACTTAGTTGTACCGAGTTGTACTGAGTTTTTTCTAGCAATACCGAGCAAATACCTAGCAATACCGAGCAAATCTCTAGCAATACCGAGCAAATCCTGAGCAAATACTGAGTTGTACCGAGTTGTATTGAGTTTTTTCTAGCAATACCGAGCAAATACCTAGCAATACCGGGCAAATCTCTAGCAATACCGAGCAAATCCTGAGCAAATACCAAGTTGTACCGAGTTGTAAAAAACTCGGTACAACTCGGTATTTGCATGGTATTGGTCTTCACAGAGCTGTATTTCTCATTTTTGCAAAGTAATACCTAGCAAATACCGAGCAATACCGAGAAAATTGCTAACATAGCATTTCCGGGTTCCGCTCTGGGTCAAGTCGTCAGGCCGCGCGGTTTAGAGTAAGAGCATGTGGCGACATGTTATTGGCGGCCGAACGTAGCTCAACGTTAGGTCAGAGGACGTAATAATTGTTCCTACTAGTGAAGCAATACGACTATTCACTAAGTAATTATTCCATATAAGAAAGAACTATGGTGGTGAATAATTTCTAGTGGTGAAGCATCACTTCATTTTAAGAGTGATGTAGTGGCACTCTTTTAGGCATAGAAGTACTACCTACTATTTTTCTATTAATATAAATAGTTGTGATGTTATGTTTGTAAGAGAGTTCAGTAATTTATAAAATTTAATTACTTGTTAAAGAACCTCTTTAAATCTATTTTTGAGTCAATTATAAGCAAGACTAGAGAAGTCATAGATATAATCATTATAGTGTTTAGTTAGTGTTTGTTTGGGTAACAATAGACATTAATGAAGGAGTGCATAGAGGATACATTGATTTTTCCTGGTAATATAACCCTATTGGAATTTTGTTCTTCCATAATTTTAATAAAAGAATTTGTTTATCTTTTCTTCCATGTTTGGCTAATTCTATAGTTTTGCATTGATTTGTAGATATCATATAAAGAACTAATTAACACTCTTGTATTATAAAGTTAAATGACTTTTTTTAATATTTTCTCATTCTTTATTTAATGCATGTAGTGGACAAATGTGTTGTTAAAACCTAGTGCGATGTGTAACCTTGAGATTTTGGAATGCATTTTATTTGAATCACATTTACAAATAAGTATTCAAATAGGAAAGATATGCAGTTTACATTCTTCAATCTAAAACGCTTCATTTAAATATTATATCCATTATTTTTAATATTTTTATTCAATGTTTGAATCTCCATAACCAGCTTCATTATTTTAGAATAATAATTTTTTAATTAGGGTAAAAAATTAGTTAATTTCTAAAAAGCATACTTCCTCATAGTTTCAACACTCTACTCTATCACTTTATTTTTTTTATTTTGCACACATAATATTTTATATTAAGTGTTTTTGTTATTTTTAAATATTAAAGAAAACCCAAGCATTAGTTACGGGAGATGGAGCCTTAAATATTTTAACAAATCAGAAGTGCACTCCACAAACCCTATCAAGGTTTTTGCATCAGTACCAGGGAAGTATTTTGCTTTTGTAAAGTTTTAACTATATTAAATTAATTGTATAACTAGGCCTATATATATATCCTTTATTTTAATTTTTTTGTTGTTACATATTCATAGTTGCAATTTTTGTTAACTTGAATAGTTTTGCATTCTATTTTATGTTAATAATTAAAGTTATGATCTAAAAATAATTAGTTCACAAAGCAAGAAGGTCTGTGATTTCAAGTTAGAGAAGCTCTGTGATTTTCTAGTGAGAGAAATTTTTTTTAATCTTTTTTTTGGCGGCTAAGACACCTTCATCCATGACAGCGTCGGATAGCCGGCTGCCATCAGATTACCGACCTTCTCCTGACAACCTTCCACCTTCTAACCACCGACTTTCTTTCGATGGATTGCACCTGTCATCCATTTTACTTTCTTCTATTGCGGACAATGCTGTTGTTGCTAAGATTAGATGAGTTTTTAATGAAGACACTCAGAGTAATTCAAGAAACGGTCTTAAGCCTTTGATCATCAAAGATGATAATGGCTAAGTCGCTCATCATGGGAAAACCTAATTACCTATAATTGAGGGGAAGGGAAAGAAATTAGTTGAACCATAGAAGATATCTTCTATGCCTGAACCAGATAATTATTCAACTACTTTTTCTTTCGGTACCCTGGAACAAGATGCTTCTACATCGTCTAATTTGATTCTTAAAGTTAGTAAATTTGTTGGAAATCAAGAAGGATCTCTTAAGTGAAACTTATCTATTAAGTTTATAAATCCTGAAGTAACTTCTGTTGACATTGTTAACCATATTTCATTGATTGCGAATGTTGTTGACCAACCGATTGATGAAATTTTCAATCAAAAAGATTCTTTTATCAATGTTTGGAAGAACCTCATCATATCAAAATTAACTATAATACCAATTCTACAGAAATGTCATCTGATGGGGTGGCTGTGAAATTAAATTATGAACTGGAATTTGCCAATTCTGAAATTCTGACCAACTCTATTATTTTGAAAGTTCTTGGAAGGAACATTCCTTTTTCGTTCATTAGCATAGAGATCCGGAGGCAATGGAACAAGTTTGGTAAGTTTCATTTGACAACCTTGGAGTTGATCTGGATTCTTTGTTCTTTTAAGACTCCTTATGCCATGGAAGATGTCTTTAGTGGTGGTCCTTAGTACGTTGGTGGTCACATCATAGGTATGGACAAATGGTCTCCTCTCTTCTCACTTTTATCTCAGAAAGGTTTATCTGCACCCATTTGGATTCGATTTCCACTTCTGCTGCTTTATTGTTGGGATGAAGTCAACATTGCTAAAATTGCTTCAAGGATTGGTACACCTATGTTTTTATATGGTAATACTTTTAAATGGAGCAAAAGTGAATTTGGTCATGTATGTGTTTGTATCAACTTAGAAACCAATCTGTCTTTGGGAGTTTGGGTTGATGGCTTGGGCCGAAGGTTCTTCCAAAAATTTGAATACGAGAAATTAACATCCTTTTATTTTCATTGTGCTAAAATTAGTCATTTAAAATCTGAATGTCCGGTTCTTTGATCAGAATATGACAAGGATAAAGGAAATTGTAATGATTTGAATGATGTTGTTCAAAATGATGTTACTCATCATTGTCAAATTGAAAAATATGGTCCTTGAATCCATGTCAAGCTAAAAAATAGGCCATATAAGAACTGGAATAGGTTGGGCAGTTGGAAAAAGGATTCCAAGCATTCTGATACTCATATTGACACTATTGCTGACAAGAATTACAATACTGTCCAAACAGTGAATAATAATCAAGCAGATAATGCATTGAATGTGGAAAGTGCTTCTATGGACAACCATCAGGTTATTGATTGTTCTAATGCAATTATTGATGTATGTATGTCAAACAGATTTGAAGCTTTAACTGAAGAAACAAATGAACTGCATGATGGTATCTCATATGTTGTAACTAATGTGGCAATGGATTTTAAAGATTTTGTTACTATTTTTTATTAAAATGCAGAATCTATCCTTTCTCTTGTAGAAACCAATAGCAATATATGCTCTATTTAGATCTAGAATCTGCTGAAGGATCTGATATTGCTATTTTTTGTGCTTATGCTGAAGAAACTAACCACATCTTCTGAGAAGACAAAGCTACTATTTCAGATATCAATGCTGAAGGAACTGGTACTATTGGAATCAGAAACCAAGGAAATGTGGAAACATCAAGGCAAGAAAATATTGATAGAGAGTTGTTGAAATGTACAAAACAAAAACTCAAATTGCAACTAAAACTTTTTGGTCCTATTGAACCCATATCTAGGAAAAGAAAAGTTGAAGGCAAGGGGAAAAAGAAAGGCGGGGACTCTTCCCCTTTATGTAATTAATGTCATCCTTTATTTTTTGGAATTGTAGAGGGGCTAAAAAGAAGGAGGCCTCTCTTTACCTAAGGGAAGTTGTAAAAGACAATGCTATTTTTTGTTGGGTTACCTGAAACCAAATTGGAAGATATTGGTAAAAGAGATGTTAACAGGATTATTGGTAGTGACTGGGACTTTTTCCATTAGCTAGCCATTGGCATTTCTGGAGGAATTTTCGTACTTTGGAAGAAAATTTTTGCTTCCATTACTATGGTGTAGCACTCTTCTCAACTAATATTTGGTGTTCTTGATATTACTAACAAGGGATGTTGGCATGTGGCCATGGTGTATGGTCATAAAGATTATTAGGCCAGGAGAGATCTTTCGGAAAGTCTTGGTTGAAATGTGATGGGTGAGACTCCTACTATTATAGGAGGTGATTTCAATTGCCTTTTTTCTAAGGAAGATATAAGAGGTGGTAAAAGGTTTTATATGACTAAGGGGTCGAAGGAGATGAAACTTTTTATGGCTAATCATGATCTTCATGACTTATGTGTTATTGGTCCAAGGTTCACTTGGTGTAACAACAAATAAGGAACTGCAAGGATATGGGAAAGACTAGACCGATGCTTTTTGAATTTCATGACTCTTCAATTAGTTGCTTTAGCTTCGGTCAGACATCTAGCAAGGGTGGCATCTGATTATTGCCCCATTGCTTTTAAGCTTGACAAAAGGCATCAGTTTCAATCTAAAATCTATAGATTTGAAGACACGTGAAGTCTTATCCAGTAACTTGGAAGATTGTCACTAAAGCTTGGGAGAAAAAAGGATTTTGGTAGGGTAGTAGATGTCCTAAACAAGAAGATTAAGAGAACTATGAAGTCATTTTCATTTTGGAATAAAATAAGTGCAAAAATCTTAATTTGCTTAAATTACAACTGAAAGAAGAATCAGATGGAGGCCGAAGTCTAGATAAACTGACTTATCTTCATGCTAAAGTTAATGAACTCAATGTTACTTTGTTCAGATTATCTACTTGGTCGAAACAAAGAGCAAAGGCCGCTTGGACTAAAGAGGGGGACACCAACTCAAAATTGTTCCATGACTACGCCTTAGCTAAAAGGAATGGGAAGTTGATTAGGCAAATCAAGAACGGAAACAATATGGTAGTGGACATGGAACATATTGAATCAATCTTTTTGAAGTTTTTTGAAGACAAATGGAAATCTAGGTTGTGTATGATACTGAATTGGCCTTGGGTTAGCCCGGACCAGATGGTGGATGATAATGTTAGGGAATTGTTGAATGTCAAGTTCACTAAAAATGAGATCTCTTCCACAATTTTTCAATAAGGTTCAAACAGATCTCCCGGCTTAGATGGGTGTACCTCCTTTTTTAAATTTTATTGGAAAATTGTCAAAGATGCTACTTGGAAGGCAGTTGATGATTTCTTTAAAATTGGACTAATGCATGTTGCTTGGAAAGACACTTTGGTGGTTCTTATTCCTAAAATCAAAAATTTGGTAACACCTTCTAATTTTTGTCCTATTAGTCTTTGTCAAACCATTTACAAGATTGCTTCAACTATGATTGTGAATAGATTGAAGTGCTATATTCCTAAAATCATCTATGAAGAATAAGTTGCCTTTATTTCGGGTAGATCCATGTCAAATCATTGCCTATTAAACCATGAAATTTTTAATAAATTCAAAATTTCCAAAAATAAGAAAGGACTTATAGCCGTTAAGCTTGATATGGCTCAAGCTTTTGATAGTATGAGTTGGGATACTTTGGATCCCATTTTAAAATGGTTTGGGTTTCAAACTAAGATCTCTTCCCTTATAATGGAATATGTGATTAATGTCCATTTTTCTATACTTTTAAATGCAAAGAGTACTAGATGAATTGAAGCCAAAAGTGGTTTTCAGCAAGGTTGTCCTTTGTCACCATATCTTTTTATCATGTGCTCCCAACTTTTATCCAATGCTATCAATAAAAAAGGAAAACAGTTGGGTATTCATACTTCTCCAAGGGCTCCTAAAATTACTCATCTATTGTATGCAGATGATGTGCTTTTATTTTGGTCATCATCTTCTTTTATACTCCATACTATAATGAACTTTGTCAACGAGTATTGTGGATGGACAGGATAAAGTCTTAACAATTAAAAATCTTAGATTCTTTTTGGAAAATCGGTGAGATCAACTATGAGGAGGAAAATTGGTAAGAAATTTTTCTTTAAAGAAGTGAATGAACTACATTACTTGGGAATAAAAATTGTCTTATGGAGAATGGTTAAGAATGTTTTTCAATCTGTTATTAACCGTGCTTTGGAGAGACTTAAAGCTTGGGGTGCTAGATTTCTATCTTTAGCTGGTAGAATGGTTCTTATCAAGTCCTCTTTACTTTCTTTGCCTACTTTTATATTAACTCACTCTTTGGTTCCCAAAAGTTTTCTTTATGAATTGGATAAACTTTGTAGAGATTTCATTTGGCACAAAGACCATGGAAGAAATGGCCTTCATTATATTGCTTGGGAAGATTTATGTAAACCCAGAGTTCTGTGTGGTATGGGTTTATTTTTTGCTATTAAAAAAGTGGACCTTTGAGAGCTAGATTGTCCGGGAGGTTCATTAAAAATCCTTCTTCTTTGTTGCATAAATGTATTGTTGCCAGGCATGGTACAAATATTTAAGGTGGAGGGTTCAAAAGTGGTCATTCGGCTACTTGGTCTATCCTTTTAGATGTGCCTTCTTTCTTAAAACCAATTGTTAAATGGAAAATAGTAAATGGAAAGAGAATCAATGTCATGAATGATATTTAGTTATTGGTCAAGTGCTTCGACAAATGGCCTATGCTTGCAAACTTTATAGGTTTAGAAGGTTTGATGTTAAAGCATTTTCTTTGGGATGGCAAATGGAATTTGACTGAATTTAATCTATTTTTCAACCAGAGCCTTGTGAATCTTATTTTCCACGATGGACACATTGATCAAATGGAGTCGCTATTACAATTTTTTAGTAAATCGATTTCATCCTTGGCTTATGCTGAAGTTATCAAATACTAAAAATAGGATGAACATTTTGGCTTTTCCAATTTGTTAAGGAAGTTAAAACTCAAACCAAAAGTTGAATTATTCTGGTGGAGGATGAGTAGATATGCCTTACCTAATAATGATTTTTTTAAATATAGAAGACTTTGGCATAGTGATATTTATGCTAGAGGTTGTCAAGAAGTTTAAGATTGTTCACATATTGTTGTCCATTACAAATACCTAATTAACATAATTAGAAAATTAAGAATTTGAGGATTTGATATCGCTATCTTCCAATCCTTAGCAGACTGTTTATCACAGCTTAGAGAACTTTCAAATGATTGTTTGAATACTGTTAAGATCTATTGTATAGCAGTTTTTTTCTCTTGGAAATGTTAGAATGATAGTAAACATGGTAACTATATCTTGCCTACATCGGTTGTTGCAGTAAACATTCAATCCACTACTATGAATAGATTTTTGATGCTAGTTAATTGGGGTGCTTCTCTTTGGAGTTTAATACTCATTGGCACTCCCTACCACTAGATTGGATAAAAATAATTTTGGATGCTTCTTTATTGGACTCTAATATCACAAGCATTGGAGGCATTGCTAGAGATTATAAATGTAAACTGTTCCTTGCTTTCGATAAATAGAAGTTGCATTGGGATATCAATCAACTTGAGTTGGATGCTATTTCTACTTTGAAAGAGTTCTTACAGGATTAGATGTTTGAGAGCAAAGGAGTAATAATTGAAGGTGACAACTATAATGTGATCAAATTCCTTCAAGATTGTTTGATGAAATCAGCATATGCAACTAATAATTTGATTTCGGAGAAGATGTCATTTCTCAATGACTTCAACAAGGTAATCTTTCATCATACCTCTAAAGAATGCAAAAAAGTTGCGTACTTGTGTTCTACCTTAGCTTTGGATAATAACTTTTGTTTTCATTCTTCTTCTTCTTTTGATATTCCTTCTACTTTATATAGTATTTTAAAGAAGGAATATGACAGATGCATTGATGATTAGTTTCTAATAGTTTTGTTTTTTTTTCCTTAATGCATTTTTTTTCAATTCTAAAAATAAAAGATCTAAAAAAAATTGATGAAATATATAGAATTATGCAGTAATAAGTGTGTGAGCACCATAGAGCTCAACTATTAAAGTCAAAAAAATGTGCCTCTCCCAAAAGTTGAAAGTATGTTGTATGGTTATAACTTTAATTATAAAAAATAGGTAAGCACTACGGCATAACTAACCAACATCAAGTGATATTATGCATTATAATTATTTCAATTTTAACATCACAGTGGCTCCCTAACATAAGCACCGTGGCATTTACACATGTCAAATGCCGTAGTGGGGCCCTTTTCAAAGTGACGCTCTAATTTCAAAAAATAAGTGCCATTTCACCACCTGGCTTGAATTATTATAGCGCTTGCTGTAGGACCCTTCCTCTATTTTTTCATGTATTGAGTGCCACAATACTGTGTCTCATAATGCTATAGTGCTTCATTTTATTATATCATTAGGGGTACCACTTCTGTTTGGCTAGGCCACCCTTCTCTTTTATTTTCTTTGTGTGTAGTAACACGTATTAGGAGGAATCAGAATAAAGATTAATTATTCACCATTCAAGGTCTCACCAAAAAAAGAGGGGAGGGTTTAGGAAAGCTTGGATGGGTAAGGAGAGGGTGATTATAGTTAGCCTAGAATATCTAGTTGGCCAAAAAGCAATAACATCAATAGGAGTGCTAGAGCTCCTAAAACATCAAGATGACAAGTTTCAAATTTGGGAGAAAATTTTATAGAGGTGGCTCACTTTTATGAGGAAACCAGAGGTTGGCATTTTGAGATGAAAATTAAGATGGCTTATAGTATAGACCAAAAAGATATGTATTATAGGTACACTTCAGACTTTAATAATGCATTTGTTCTTAGGTTTAAAAGTAGTATGAGTTTCCTCTGCACCTACCTATAATCCCTTTGTTTGGCAACCTCAAGAGAAAGAACATAATGATGATGATAATGATGATGATTATGACAATGATGATGATGATGATAAGGAGGAGGAGGAGGAAGACCCTGATTAAGAGAGTTGGGTGTTGATTTTATTTTTCTTAAAAGGGTGAGAGTATGGAGGCTACTTTCGTTAGGCAGTATAAATTTAAATTATTTGCTCTAGAACACTATGTTGTGATTTATAGTTTGGATGAATAATTAAAACAAAGCTCTTATTAGAGGCAACCCACTTTTGATGATTTTTGTGGTGCCTTAAAACAATAGTTATCCTTTATTTATGTTGTTGTTCTATATAACATTTTTTATATATTTTTATTGTTCATATGAAAATATGTGTTTGTTATATTTGTTTATGTTGTTAATTATATTTTATTAAATTCCATTTTTGCATAAAGTTTTCGATTTTTTTAATAATATCTCTACATTCTGATTATCAATCAAACCTTAAAAATTGAATAATTAAAAACCATGAAAATTTTGTATAATTGTAAAACCCTACATCATTGTTCAATGGAATATTTCTTTATACATCATAGATTGAGAAAACTTAAAATTAACTAACTTAGATCATTTAAGTTATTTACTTAAATTACAATTTATAAGTTATTTATTTATAAATGATGTTTCGATTGAAGATAAATAATTAAGGTTAAAGAGTAGACGTGGGTAGATTAAAATTGAAAATGATAAAGAAAACCAAAAATTTTAATAGTGAACCTATTAAATCCTAAAATAATATCATTAAGATTATAGAAAGGAAAAGAAAGAAAATTAACATGAAAGAGTTGTAAAAAGAAAAAAAAAAAAGAAATTGAGTATATTTAAAAATTGGAACCACTTAAAATCATAGAATCTAATTGCAATCTTATACTAAAACTCATGAAAGGACAAGATGAAAAAACTAATACAAATATTCGTAAACTAATGAAAATTTAATATTAACTACAAACACATGTAATCTTTTATCTACATTATTTAATTTAAAATTCAATAGTAAATGATTATATTCATAACAAGTAACTTCCGATTAAGCAATGACAAGAATTACTAGTCAGGATAATTATTAGTATTTTCTAAAAACAAATTTAAAATCTGTTCATTTCTACTACTTCTAGACTGTATTATCCTATATTTTATTATTTTTAAATTATCAATTACAAAGCTTAGAATTATATCTTTTTTCAAAATAATTATTTATTATAAATTAGGTTATATTTTTATATTTATTTTTTTAATTAAATATATTATTAAAAAATTATTTATGTGATGGAAAATTTTAAAAATGGTACAAAATCTAAAGTAGAGTATAAAACTGCGACATCTGATAATTACATGCCGGAGTGCTATCTTCCACACCAATTCGCAACACTATGTTCTCTATCTTCATTCCCCAATGTGGCACAAGCTATCACACCTTGGTGCCAAATCTACCATCAAGCATCACAACATTTTAAAGCCATCAACACCATGGTGAAACAATTATAACTTTTAGGGTAAATGATGTGCTAGTGAAGAAATACAAATATTAACTAGTTAATCATTCCTAATTAACAATCACCGCAATGGTGCAGAAGTTCTAGTGTCTAAGCATTAATTCATTTAAAGGGCACCGTAGTGTAACTCTTTCAAGTACTAAAGTGCCACCTATTATTTTTTTGTTTTCCTATAAATATTATTAATGTTAAATTTTCTTGGGAGTTTAATCACTTATCTAATTTCAACACTTTTCATAGTACTTCTTTATATCTCTCTTTGATTCAATTCTAAGGGAGACTAGAAAATTGCTAAATACAATCATTAGAGTGTTTGGCTCGTGCTTAAATAGTGTTTTCTTAAAAACTATGTATGTTAAGGTAGGAGTGTATAGGAGATACATTTATCCTTCCTTGTTATATAACTCTCAAATATTTTTATTCATGATTTTAATGAAAATGAGTTTGCTTATATTATCTTCCATGTTTGGCTAATTCTCTAGTTTTAAATTGATGAAGTAGAGAATATATTAAGTAATAATAAAGATCTTGTGATGCAATGTTAAATGATACATTTAAAATTTTCTCGCTCTTTATATAATGCACATATTAGTTATATATAGTTAAAACATAGTATGATGTATAGCATTGACGGATTAATGGTAGAATGATCAGAAACATTAAATTAGTATGTTTGCATACTTGGCCAAAGGATGTAATACGCTAGCTACTTAAGAGATGATATAACTGTAGGAAGTTAGTAGATATCATTTTCACCTCTAAAAGCATGATAGAGATCTAGAGATATGTATAATCTAAATCACATTTAGAAATATGAGTTTCAATAGGAAATATATACAAATTACATTCATCAATCCAAAAAAAAATTATTTAAATATTTTATCCTTTATTATTTCTATTTTTATTCAGTGAACTAATCTCCATAACAAAAATTTTAATTTTATTTGGATAGTTTTCTAATTAGATCAAACAAAAGTAGTTGATTTCTAAAAAGTATATTTCCTCATGGGTTTGACACTATGGACTATCACTTTACTTTATTAAACATGAATAATTGTGTACATTAAGTTGGCTTTGTATTTTTTTATATATGAAAGAAAACTAAAGATATTTTTAGGGGAGATAGAGGATTAAACATTTTAACAACTCAAAAGTGAACTCCACAGCCCTCATCAGCCTACTTGGCCTAATATCTTAAACTAAGATTCATATAATGACACTAAGATTTGGTTCTTTGAGTAGCAATATAAGATGACCCAATCTAAAATTTATGGTATGCTAAATACTTAGGAGAAATTGCTAAATTTTGTTTTCCCTTATTAGCTGTCAAAGGGTAGTAAACCGTGATAGAACTTAAGATGTAGGAGCTGTAGAAGTAGCTAAACACCCACCCTCATAAATAACTTATGCATTAGTTAGTCATCAATTTTTTTATCAAGAGAATATAAATCAGATGTTATTAAAACTAGATATAATTTGATTTTGGTGGACAATAGATTGTATATTGCACATGTTGAAGTTGAAGATAAATCATACTAACATTTTCTAAAATTGAACCAAAATTTTTTATCAATTATTAAACTTATCAATTCTAAATTATACTCTAAATTATGATAATACACTAAAGCAAATCAATTTACTCTCCAAAGGAAGTTTTATTTTATTGATGATGGAAGGTGAAATGGTTTTTGACTATGGACCAAGTCTAGAAAGTATCACAAAACTACACGATGAAATGTAACCATAATACACTATTCGAGGTTAGATTGTTCAAGGACTGTTAAGCTTAAATTTAAATGGAAGGTTGATTAAAATTTTGGAATTTAGTTTGAAAATTGATGAGTGATTGATTTTTAATTGGTTGAACACTAATTTTGGAATGATTGATTGAAATTTGATTTTGGAATAATTGATTAAAATCTGATTTTTGGAATTTAAAATTTATAATTGGAACATTAATTATTTTTCATCAAAGAGGAAATGAATGAACAAAGCACACTAGGGGATAATTTAACTCATATGAAATCAAAAATATACATGATTTAAAATCTAATCTCAACTAAAGATGAAAGTAAGCCCATTCCAAAGTGGACTCTCTTAAAAACTTTTGTGGATAAATAAATTTGCCACTGATTCTCTTTAATGTTTGTTTAGTGAAATATACATAATTAACATGATACAACCTCAATAAATAGATAATACTTCATTATCAACATGAAAAGAAAAACATGTTGCAAATTTATTTTCATGACTTATATTTTGATGATTGACAAACACTATTAATTCTCTTGGACTACATGTTGCTTCTAACTTTTCAAGAATCGAAGATAGGACGAACAAACGAAGCCAGTTCAAGATTGCGTAAGTTTAGGGTTGAGTCAGTCCGTACTTTTTTTTTTCTCTTCTTGAGTCTATTTGCAATGGTCAAAGAGACTGATGCTAAGTAACCCTACACACACACACACTTGAGAGAATTATAATTTCTGTTTTTACTCAGATCGGCTAGGACGATATTTACATCATCTTGGACGATCAGGCTTAAAATAGAAAGTCGAAATATGGATTCTTAATTAAGGCAGCCAACATTAACAGATCAGCCTGGACGATACGTGTATCATCCAGGATGATAAGCTCAAAACAAAAAGAAGTTGCCTCCATAAACAATTAAGGTATACTGTATTTTTAAATTATCGGCCAGGACGATCATTGATCGGCCTGGACGATATTAACAAATTATGCCTTAATTGATCAGGAAATCAATGGAGTAATTAAGGATGATTTATATGATCATATCGTTCTAGACGATTGCAGGATCGACCAGGACGATCTATTCAAAAACCTTAGTTACTTCAGGACGATAAATATCGTCCAGCTCGAATTCAGGGCTATGCTCTGGACGATTTTCCTCTGATTTGAACTGATTGGTCGGGACAATCGTGAGATCGGCCTGAATGATCAAGCCAATTTTAAATCATCCAAACTTGCATTCAGGGCGATGCTCTGGCAAATCTTTTGAGTTTTGTACTGATCGGCCAAGCCGATTTCCATATCGGCCTGGACGATAATGTCGGCAACTTGCAATTAATGAGCTCCTTTGAAGCTCTTCTATTTAAGAGCTCTTGTTCAACATTTTGAACAACCTTTTGGCTGTTGCCTTGACCTTAGAAGGCCTTGAGGAGAGAAAGAGAGAGAGGGAGAGAGAGAGAGGATTTTGTGAGGGGGAGCTTGTGAGGGGATTTACAAGGGTTGCTTCAAGGATCGCTCTGCTTTTTCTTCGTCTAGAGTTTCTCGTCCGTGGAAGGGTCGGTAGAGGTAAGGAGTCAGCATCTGGTTGTGGTTCTCTGCCAGCTTCAGGAGGAAGCAAAAGTAGATAGGTTCTCTGCCTTGCCGGGGTGGCAAAAAGAGGTTCTTTGTGAGGGCTTCTCCGCCTAGTCGTGGGGGCTAAAAGAGAGTCACGTTTGTAGTGCAATACTCGGAGGGCGCCTCCGGGGAGTGGACGTAGGTCGAGTTGAATGAACCACTATAAATTTCTATGTTCTTATTTCTTGGTTCCACACTTTAATTTCCGCATTGTTTATTTTTCTCGTGGTGTGATTTTGGTGTATGTGATTTTTGTTCTTTGTGAATTTTTTTTTTAAATACCAATTCACCGCCGCCCCCCCTCTTGGTTAGCTTGGGATTAAGTTCATAGGGCTTAACATCCCTAACAAACTTTCAAGTGGTATCAGAGCGGGATTCGAAAATTTAAGTTTGAAAACTTTTTGAATTAGATCCTTGGCTAACCTTAGGAATCGTAACACTACGAAAGTGTATTCTATTACCCGACCTCCCTTGTTCGATAACCTATCTTTTGATTTCTGGAAAACTCGCATGTCAACGTTTTTACTACTGATTATCGCATGTGGATGCTTATCCAAGAAGGTTATTCTCCACCTTCTCGTGAAGTTAATGGTGTTAAAACTGAAGTTGTTTTTACTGAATGGACTTTCAATGAACGAGATTTAGCTCAATTGAATGCAAAATGTTTGAACTATTTTTTCTGTGCTTTAAAATCTGAGGATTACATGCGTGTCTCCACTTGCTAAACTGATAAAGAAATTTGGGATAAGTTGTGTATCACCTATGAAGGCACTAATGAAGTTAAACAATCCCGTTTGAATTTTCTCTTGCATGACTACGAACTTTTTCATATGAAACCTCATGAATCAATTTCTGACATGTACACTAGGTTTACTCAAATAGTTACTTCACTACATGCACTACGAAGAGAACTTTCAAACTTAAAAAAGTAAACAAGATTTTGAGATGCTTGCCTTCGTCATATGATGCTAAAATCACTGCAATCACTAAATCTAAGGATTTGAACACTTATTCTATTGATAACTTACTTGGCTCACTCATTGCTTACTAGAAAGGGGTGAATCAAAGAAATGTTGATGCAGGTGAGAAGAAGAAGGAGAAATCAGTTGAACTAAAGGCGCACAAATCGGATTCTGAATCTTCCGGGTCTAAAAGCGATGATGTTTCCTTCATCACAAGGCAATTCAAAAGCTTTCTAAGGAAGAAACAAAAGCATCATCAAAATTGGAGAAAAGGAAAGGATCATAAACATGTTAAAAGATCTTCTGATGTTGTTTGTTATGAATACAGGAAACCAGGACATGTGAGAACTGATTGCCCAACACTTAAAGATCACACAAGCAAAGGAAAGGGTGAGGAGAAACATAAGCTAAGGAAGGACAAGATGAGAGTACAAAAAGCATTTTGGGCGGATTCGGCATCGGACTCATCAAAGACGGAACCAGAAGATGAGACATCAAAATTGTGATTGATGGCAGATGACAATCCTGATCAAGAAGAGGTATGTGAACTTTGCTACGATCAACTTCTTGAAGTTTCAGAAAAAATTCATGCATCATATAGGAAATTAAAGAAAACACAAGCTAGCTTGAAATTAGAATTTTTGAATCTACAAAAAGAGCATGAAATTTTGACTAAAGACCATCAAATGATTGATTCAAATCATATGACTTTACTTGATGAATTTGATGAGTTAAATAAAAATCATTATGAATTAGTTGAAAAGCATGATGCATTAAAAGTTTCACACACATCACTTGAATCTAATTTTAAGAAGTATAACGAGATGTAGAAAAATTTGAGGATTGAAAATGAGATCTTAAAAAGCACAAATTTGAAGATTCAAAATGAATTAGAAACATGTAAGAAGGAACCCAAACATGCTTGGGTTCCTAAATCTAACATTTGATAATTTTGCAGGAGGGCTCTCACAAAATGCCTCGTGAGAGTATGTGGTACTTGGACAGTGGATGCTCTTGACATATGACTGATGATGCCAACCAGTTTGTTGTATTAGAGTCCAGGACTGGAGGCAAGGTTACTCTTGGAGACAACACCACCAAGAAGGTGATAGGAGTAGGCATAATTGGTAATTCCAAGAACCTTATGACTAAAAATGTTTTGCTTGTAGATGGATTGAAGCACTAATTGCTCAACATCAGTCAATTCTGTGACAAAGGCTTCATCGTGCAATTCTTTGCAAATTCATGCATTGTAAGTTTAAGTAACAACACTATTTTGCCGGGAAAGAGGATCAACAACATCTACATGCTTGATTTAAATAACATTGAATGTGCTGCTTCATTTTGCTTAAAAACAATGATTGATTATTCATGGTTGTGGCACCGGAGACTTTGTCATGCAAGTATGAAAACCCTTAGGAAGGTGACCCAAAAAGACCTAGTTAGAGGTGTCCCAAAACTCAAGTTTTCAAAAGACCACCTTTGTGATGCCTGTCAACTAGAAAAGCAAGTCTACTCCACCTTTCAGCCCATTAAGGGCATTAGCACCTCTAGACCTTTAGAAGTCCTTCACATAGATTTGTTTGGACCCATTAGCACTGCCAGCTTGGGAGGGAAACTCTATGGATTTGTGATTGTTGATGACTACTCGAGGTTCACTTGGACTAGATTTCTTTCACATAAAAATGAGTCTTTTAAGGAGTTTAAAACATTTTCTACTTGGATTCAGAAAAAGCTAGGTTGTGAGATTTTGACCATCCATAGTGATCATGGGGGAGAGTTTGAGAAAGAAAGATTTGGAGATTTTTGTGAGGACAAGGGGATTAGCCACAATTTTTTAGCTCCTAGGACCCCTCAACAGAATGGGGTTGCTGAAAGGAAGAACCGGACCATGGTGGAAACTACTAGAGCCATGCTTGCTAAGTATTCTCTTCCAAAATACTTTTGGGCTGAAGCGGTTAACACAGCTTGCTATGTGTCTAATAGGGTGAATGTTAGAGCCAAATTAGACCCTATGAGATCCTTAAGGGTAAAGCACCCAATCTTTCCCACCTTCATGTCTTTGGTTGTAAGGTTTTTATTCACAACAATGGGAAGTCTCACTTGGAAAAATTTGATCCTAAATATGATGAAGGAGTATTTTTGGGATATTCTAGTGTTGGGAAGTCTTTTAGGGTGTTTAACAAGAGACCTTTAATGGTGGAAGAGACAACCCATGTAGTATTTGATGAGTCTGATCCTAAGAAACATAGAGTTGAGAATGATGATGAGATTGGAGAGATTACTAGTGGAGTAGAAAATTTGGGGAAGGGGGTAGAACACCAAAGTAATGAAGGAGTAGGAGAAGTCACCCAAGGAGTAGAAAATTTTGATTTGGATGAAAGGGTTGGACCTTCTCACACTTTGCCTAGAGATTGGAGATACTCTACAAGTCACCCCAAGGATTTGATCTTAGGAGACCTTTCTAGTGGATTTAAGACTAGACATGGACTTAGGAAGGAGGTGAACCACTTTGCCTTTTTCTCAATGACTGAACCCACCACCATTAACCAAGCCCTTACAGATGAGTTTTGGATTTTAGCAATGCAAGAAGAATTGAATCAATTTGTAACGAATGATGATTGGGAGCTTGTTGAAAGACCTAAGGGACAAAGTGTAGCTGGGACAAAGTGGGTCTTTAAGAACAAGGTGAATGATTTAGGAGTGGTGGTTAGGAATAAAGCAAGATTAGTGGCTAATGGGTACAATCAAATAGAAGGGATAGACTTTGAGGAGACTTTTTCCCCTGTAGCTAGATTGGAAGCCATTAGAGTGCTATTAGCCTTTGCCTGTTATAAAGGATTGAATCTTTTTCAAATGGATGTCAAGAGTGCCTTTTTAAATGGGGAAATAAAAGAAAATGTGTTTGTAGAGCAACCCCAAGGTTTTGAGAGTTACCAATTTCCAAATCATGTTTTTAAATTAAAAAAGGCTTTGCATGGTTTAAAGCAGACACCAAGAGATTGGTATGAGAGACTTAGCACATTCTTACTAGAGAGGGAGTTTATCAAGGGGAGCGTAGACACCACCCATTTTCTTAGGAGAGTTGGAGATGATTTACTCATTGTTCAGATTTATGTGGATGATATACTCTTTGGATCCTCTAATAAGAAATTGTGTGATGATTTTTCTAAAATAATGAGTAGAGAGTTTGAGATGAGTTTGATGAGAGAGTTGTCCTACTTTTTAAGGTTTATCATAAAACAATTGGAGGATGGAACCTTTTTAAATCACAAAAAATACATAAAGGACATTTTGAAGAAGTATGAGATGGACAAAGCCATGCCAATTAATACTCCCACAACTTCTAGTGCTACATTGGATAAGGACTCAAGTGGTAAGTCTGTTGATCATAAGAAGTATAGAGGCATGATTGGATCCTTCCTTTACTTGACTGCGAGCCGACCTGATATCGTGTTTAGTGTTTGCCTTTGTGCTAGATTTAAAGCTGACCCTAAGGAGTCTCACCTGACTGCTGTTAAGAGAATTTTTAGATACATTTTGGGGACACAAGGCTAAGGGATTTGGTACCCCTAGACACAATACTTCTTTTGAGATTATTGGATTTTTTTACTCTGATTTTGCAGGATGTAAGGTGGATAGAAAAAGCACTTCAGGAACTTGTCAATTGATTGGACAATCTTTGGTCTCTTGGTCTAGTAGGAAGCAAAACTCTATTGCACTTTCCACTACTGAAGCTGAGTACATCGCTCTTGGAAGTTGTGTGGCCCAAGTCCTTTGGTTGAAACAACATGTATTGGATTTAGGATTACCTGTAGGCACCATCTCAATCTTTTGTGACAACACTAGTGCCATATGCATATCTAAGAATCCTATCCAACATTCAAGTACTAAGCACATTGACATTAGGCATCACTTCATTAGAGATAATGTGACTAAAGGAGATATTGAGTTACACCAAGTGACAACTGAAAATCAACTGGCTGACATCTTTACTAAACCACTAGCCTTCGACACTTTCAGTTCTTTAAGGACCAGATTGGGTGTGATTGACATAACTGCATGAAACTTGATCTTTTATTTACTTTCTTTTGTTTTTATTTTTTATTTTTTTGTTTTTGGTGTGTTTTACTTTCTTTTGCTGTTTTCTTTCCCTTAGTTTTCAAAATCATTGCTGAAATGATAACATATTCCATGCATATTTTTTTTAATTTGTAGTCAATGTAGTTTTCATCTCTTAATCTCCTAGATGGTAAAAATATTTTGTGATTGTATCTCAATCTCTAACCTATTTTAGTGGCATAGTTTTCTTTTCTAATCAAAAGTCTATCTCAAATTAAAGATGGTTTATGAAATTTAGATCTTTTCTTAAGCTTGCTTAAGCAAATCTATCTTGTATTTATAATATTTAAAGTTTTTTTGTCACATCAAGATCCCTCGTTACTCTGGTCTTTGATTATTAATTCTGTTTGTGATAATTCTTCCTTATGTTAGAGAGAGAGCTCCTATTGTTGCGGATCTATGGTTTATGATTTTGATGATATCAAACATTCCTTATTTCTCTACGATTGCCTTATGTGCTAACATTTCAGGTCCACTCGATCAAACTGTAATCTGGAACCAGCTCAAGATTGGGTAGACTAGATCTATGTCAGTTTGTAATCTTTTTCCTTTCTTGAGTCTGTTGTATTTGGTGTGGCTATAACTTGGTAGAATTTCTCTAGCTCCCTATATGTTTTCTATTTTTGGTAACATCGTCCGGGACGATATTAATATCGGCTTGGACGATCTGTCCAAAATCAGAAACCCTAATTAGGGCATCTTCATTAAGGCAGTCGTCAACTGATCGGCCTGGACGATATTTGTATCGGCCAGGACGATAATCTCAATTCAGAAAGAATCAGCCACCATAATCAGTTTAGGAATTCTTTGTTTTAGGAAATCGGCCAGGACGATATTATTATCGTCCAGGATGATCTAACTAAATCATGCCTAAATTGATTTGGTATCTTTAGAAAGCATTAATGGTTAATTGATACGATCACATCGTTCGGGACGATCGAATGATCGGCCAGGACGATGTCCTAGATGATCTACATCGGACAGCTTGTATTCAGGGCGATGATCAGGATGATTGAAATCGATTTTAAACTAATCAGCCAGGACGATCGTGAGATCGGCCTGGACGATGTAACTAATTTTCTTCTGATCGTCTCAAAGCATCCCAGGCTAATGTGCTTAATTTGTACTGATCGTCCAGGATGATATGCCTATCAGCCTGGACGATAATGTCAGCAACTTGCATTAATGAGCTCATTTTGAGAACTTCTATTTAAGCTTTGGCATGACACTTTGTAAGTGTCTTTGGCAGCCATTGGAGCTTCGTTCTTGTGGGGGAGACTTGAAGAGAGAGCTTGAAAGGTAGAGAGGAAAGGGTGAACTTTGAGAGGGACAAGATCCTGTGAGGGGGAGAAACTCAAGGGAGTGTGGTGGGGGATCCACACGGTTGCTCCGGCGAACTCGCACCTTAGTACAATCTGATTCAAGGCTTGTCTCGAGGTAAGTTCACCAAAGAAGAAGATCTCTTTGGTGTCAAAGGACCCGGCGACTCCGCCGCACCGGGGAAGATGGAAGTGATTTTGTAAGGGCTTCTCCGCCTAGCTGTGGGGGCTAAAGGAGAGTCACGATTTTAGTGCAATACTTGGAGGGTGCCTCCACGGAGTGGACGTAGGTCAAGGTTTGACCGAACCACTATAAATCCGGTGTGTTCTTTTTTTATTAATTCAGCACTTTAATTTCCACATCGTTGGTTTTCTATGTGGTGATATTGGTTTTAGTTTTATCTTTGATTTTAAAGTTTTCCAATTCACCTCTCTCTTTTAAATTAGCTTTGGGCCAGTTCTATAGGGCTTAACATCCCTAACAAACTTTCACCTATTCTCTAATATCTGAGAAGATATATTCACAGCTAAGGTTTAAGAGGTTATAAAAGAGAATTTAGCTTGCAAAAAAAAAATATATATTTTGGCCAATGATGCCAACAAAAGAAACGCAAAGACGCCAAAATTGAAAAATCTATAAAAAGATGCGCAAAGTGCCACTAAATTGATAAGAGGCATAAAATGAGCCCACTCAAAAGCAAGCTATTCTCTCTTTTTAAATCTTTTAGAACTTAGAAGTTTTGGCTCTCAAAGACTAGATTTCGATTATTTTGTGATCGTGACAGATTTACTTTGGTTCATTATTTTATAAAGATAGTTTTTTTCTTAAACCAAGTGATGGATGGGTTCTTTTTCTCATATCCAATTAATTCTTTGAGTTAGGTCATTGATTTCAAAAGATGTTTCTACCCTAAGAAAATGTCTGAGCTAAGGGTATTCATGACCGGATATTCTACTATTCTATGGATGGTTGAGATTGTTAACTCATTAACCCACAAGTTTTTAAATTAATCATATGGAATACTACATCATTTTCTTGCCTTGGTTAAAAAAAAAAAAGTTTTGTGATTTGCTATTGTTCTTTGTGTTCCCTCCTCCTTTTTGATATGTCGAAAGGGGGAGAAGTTTATGATGTCGATCCTGAAATTTTTTATGCTAATTGTTTTCATAGTGTTTTGCCATCATCAAAAAGGGGGAGATTGTTACAAATCTATTTTCATGACTTATGTTTTGATGATTGACAAACACTATTGATTCTCTTGGACTGCATGTTGCTTCTAACTTATCAGGAATCGAAGATCGGACGAACAAATAAAGCCAGTTCAAGATTGCGTAGGTTTAGGGTTGAGTCAGTATGTACTTTATTTTTTCTCTTCTATTTGTAATGGTTAAAGAGACTGATGCTAAGTAACCCTACACACACACTTGAGAGAATTAAAATTTTTATTTTTACTCAGATCGGCCATGATGATGTTTACATCATCCTGGACGATCAGGCTTAAAACAGAGAGTCTAAATATGGATTCTTAATTAAGGCAGCCGACATTAACAGATCGGCCTAGATGATACGTGTATCGGCCAGGATGATAAGCTCAAAACAGAAAGAAGTTGCTGCCATAGACAATTAAGGTATACTGTATTTTTAAATTATCAGCCAGGACGATCATTGATCGGCTTAGACGATATTAACAAATTATGCCTTAATTGATCAGGAAATCAAGGGAGTAATTAAGAATGATTTATACAATCATATCATCCTGGTTGATCGCAGGATCGGCCAGGACGATCTATTCAAAAACCTTAGTTACTTCAGAACGATAAATATCGGACAGCTCGAATTCAGGGCTATGCACTGGACGATTTTCCTCTGATTTGAACTGATCAGTCAGGACGATCTTGAGATCGGCCTGGACGATCAAGACAATTTTAAATCGTCCAAACTTGCATTCAGGGTGATGCTCTGGCCAATCTTTTGAGTTTTGTACTGATCGGCCAGGCCGATGTCTATATCGTCCTGGACGATAATGTCGGCAACTTGCAATTAATGAGCTCTTTTGAAGCTCATTTATTTAAGAGCTCTTGTTCAACCTTTTGAACAACCTTTTGGCTTCTTCCTTGACCTGAGAAGGCCTTGAGGAGAGAAAGAGAGAGAGGGAGAGAGAGAGGATCTTGTGAGGGGGAGTTTGTGAGGAGATTCACAAGGGTTGCTTCAAGGATCGCTCTGCTTCTTCTTCATCTAGTGTTTCTCATCCGTGGAAGGGTCGATAGAGGTAAGGAGACAGCATCTGGTTGTGGTTCTCTGCCAGCTTCGGGAGGAAGCAAAAGGAGATAGGTTCTCTGCCTTGCAAGGGTGGCAAAAAGAGGTTCTTTGTAAGGGCTTCTCCGCCTAGCCATGGGGGCTATAGGAGAGTCATGTTTGTAGTGCAATACTCGGAGGGTGCCTCCGGGGAGTGGACGTAGGTCGAGTTTATTGAACCACTATAAATTTCTGTGTTCTTGTTTCTTGCTTCCGCACTTTAATTTCCGCATTGTTTATTTTTCTGGTGTTGTGATTTTGGTGTATGTGAATTTTGTTCTTTGTGAAAAGAATTTTTTAAAATACCAATTCACCCCCCCCCCCCCTCTTGGTTAGCTTGGGACTAAGTTCATAGGGCTTAACATCCCTAACGAACTTTCAAAACACTTTTTTTTTTATAATCAAACTCAACATAAGGAATGTAAAATTCTTCTTGTAGGAAAAAATTTACATTGACTTATCATCTTAAAAAAGTAATTAAACTTGGATATGCTTTAGTCTACTTCAAAATGATTTTTGTCCTATTTCAGTCAATTAAAAGAGGGCATGAGTTCATAAGCTTCTGAAGAGGTGAGCCTAAATTATTAATTACATCTCCAAAAAAAAAACTTTTTATTAAAGTGGAGTTTAGAAATATTTTAGAATTATAATTTAATAGATTTTATTTAAGATTTAAAGATTTCCATGAAAAATTTATGAGAAGGTCGGGATAATCCTTTTGGAAGAAAGTTTGAGGGGTACAAATACATCTTAACTTATGCTCAATTGAAGTGAGCTGTTGGCTAACAACTTCAGCACATAATTTTAAAACAATGATTTTTTGGTCTAATTAATGCAAGATAGCTATTGTTAACATCAGAATAAAAGATTTTGGTACAATTTATAATCTGAGTTTAGTAATATTTGTTTGATCAAATGAACCTAACTAACATAGTTCGAGGTAAATCTCCCTTAAGTCTTAGTTTTTTTTAGTTAACACTAAATTTGCAAAAAAAACTCTAGCAACATAATAACCCTAAACTATAGGAAAACTACTGCAGAACAGGATCTTATGCTTCTCATTCCTTACTATTGGCTTGAGTGTGGTGACGGTTTACATTATAGAAGCTAAACTTAAAGTAGGTATGCATGTTAAGGTAAAGATATTCTTATATATGGTACCACTTTTGTACCATCCTAGAACTAGCATACATGTTCCTACAAAGTTCGGAAAATGCACACCAAAAGAAACCTATGAAAAAGCTACTCTCTAATATAGATCTAAGACACACATGAATGCAATGAATGTAATATGAAGCAGTTCATGAGAGAGTAGTGTGTAATAAAAAACATTATATTTTAATTAAAAGAGGGATGCAAGCCAGGGTTTGCTTAAAAGTGAGGTAGCGAAACTCCACTACTAGTGGCTTAGATTTGTACACTGTGAACGTAGTTTTAAATTCATTTTCTTATTGTCTTATGTCTACATGTCTTCTATAGGATTCCAGAAGATAATACTTTTCATAGAAATAGAAAACATTTTGTTTTGGAGCCCTATGTGTATAAGCAAACACCTTTGACCTTTTACAAATCCATTTACAACTCAATCAAGATATAATCTTGACTCTTTACAATTGGCATTTAACTTTACATTTATATTTAGAACCAAAATACATTCTAAACATTATTTTTTATGGAAAAAACACATAAGTATGAAATAAGAGTCCAATGCAATCATATATGCAACTACAGAAGATAGTGCACCATTTAAGTTATAGGGTGTAAACAATTTTGATTATACAAAATGCTAAAAATAAATAAATAAACATAAGATACCATCCAAGCTTGGCATATACATGCATACCAAAACAACCACCCATCTAGCCTAATCTAAAATTTGTTATCCTAGCAAACCATCCACAATGTTTGAAGAATGTTGTGTGGTCTTGATTTGTCAAAAGGTGTTTTCTCATTTTCATTATTTGGATTTTAAGTTGTTTGTTTATACAAGGCTAAAGGGTGTTTTTTATTTGAATTCCATTCTTAATGATTTAGTGTTCTATTATTTAATTTTTAGAATGTTTGAGTTTGACTATTTAATTTTATTCAATCATGTAAGCTAATGACACAGAAGTAGGGAAGTCACAAATCATAAATCCTAAGGCTCATAAAAGTAGTGCCTTCATTCCCCTCATATTGGATAAAATGATTGTATAGAGTCCTTCATGTTTATTTTAATAATTTAAACAGCGATTTGGAGGGAGTGAAGAATATGTTAATCGAAATACTTAAAATTTCTATGAAGTACTCAACCCTACATCTTAAGCCTTACAAATCCAAAGCATGTATTTCCACCAAATAGAATTAATCATGCTCATAAAAGGCTTCTTTATTTGATTTATGTATTTATTTAGGTTCTTTCATGTTTTAACTTTAAGGAAGTGTTATATAGCTTAATTAAGTTAATTTTAAGTGAGGTTATTTAGGTTATTTAGTTTGATTTAAATGATTTAAATATGATTTTGAGGCTCAAATTTATAAAATTCATATTTACTTATAGGAAAATTATAGAAATATAAAATAAATGCTAAAAAAGTTTAAATTAATCATATCAAATGAAAATTAAATAAACCACAAATTTATTAGAAAAAATGGTTTAATAATAAACCTTAATTGAACCTTAATTAAATAATTTAATATAAAACTAAACATTTGTCTAATTTGACCTAAATTTTTATGGATTGTTCCATGGGTTATCCTTAACTAATAGTATCAATCCCTAAAACATTTGAGATTGATTAAATTAATAAAAACCAAAACCAAGTTCCTTCTATAAGAAAGAATTAAATAAATAATTAAAATTTTAATAAATACTAACAAATCCCCAAAAAGACATTTTGTTAAAATAGAGAACATTAAATCATATTAAATCATTTAAATTAAAAAAAATTACCTAAATAACTTCACTTAAACATAACTTAATTAAGATTTCTAACACTTACTTAAGTTAAAACAAAATTAAGTCTAATTAAGAACAAAATCTATTGAGAAAAGGAAACATAATGAACATAACTTAATTAAGCTATGTAACACTTTCTTAAAGTTAATTAACAACACCTAAATTACCTGAATAACCTCACTTAAACATAACTTAATTAAGGTATACAACACTTACTTAAAGTTAATTAACAAAATTAAATTACCTAAATAACCTCACTTAAACATAATTTAATTAAGCTATACAACACTTACTTAAATTTAATTAACAAACCTAATGAACTCTAATTAAGATGAAATTAATTCTCACTATAGATAATTAAGCTATTCGCAATAGAATAATTTACCACAAAATAAGAAAAATCTATCACAAATCAAGATTTGTAGGGGATTTGCGATGAAATTGAATATGCTGTTAAAACCCACATCACAAAAGGATTTTTGACATATTATATCTATCACAAATATCTTTTATCACATTTACAATGGATGTGTGATGATAACCCCACCGTAAACTTTAGTTGAATATGTGTGGTAGATTGTGGCAAAAAATTCATTACAAATCAACCATCTTTTGTGATGAATATTTTAGTCGCAAACAATGATACTACATTGTCGTATCAAAGTTTGCAATAGAAATTTAATCACAAATCAATTGAAAACCTATAGAAAAAAGAATTATCGGTTATTTGTTAATGAGATTTTCAATAGTATAAATCCAAATAATTTAAAGGATATAATTATATTCAATAATAAAAGAAAGTTATTATCAAATAACATGTTCCAATTACTCAAATAAACAAGCACATTCCATAAAATTCTCCAACTATTATAATAATGTTAAAGTTTTAGTCGTTCTTATAGTACATCAAAAGAATTAAAATGCATAAAAACATTTTCATAGACACCCTAAAAGAAATATGTGTCCTCGATCTCATGCTCGACCTATATAGGCGTTGGTTGATTTACCCCAATTTTCTATCTCAATCTCTTAAGCTCATCTAGTATCTGAATGTTCATGTATACTTGTATTTTTTTAGACATTTTCTAACTATGCAGTCAAGTTAGCCACCTTTTGGACATATAAACTCTATTGGATGCCTACAAAGTAGATGGTAGCAATAGAGGATTGTCCTTCGTACACGTAGGCTTACAAGCCTAATCCATAAAATCATCCCTTTTCCATTCTAGCTACCGCTTGTAACTTAGTGAAATAGTTACAAACATCTGTAAATCGCCAGAGGAACCCTCACAAGCTACAACTTGGCTCTCTCAAAACCTTGTATACTCATCCTCAAAAACATAATATAAGATTGATCATCATATAATTGTCAATTATAATATTTCTATAAGTATTATATCCTTATATACTTATGTATGTCATCTTATCTCTCTCATCCATCAACTACTAGTCCTCTTGGCACTAATGAGTGAGACTATGTAACTCAATTGCAGTGGGATCTCAACCAAGCATATCCTTCTACATTATACTTAGATTATCATACATAAATAAATAAATTATTAAAATCTAGAAAATTCTTACCAATTATCATCAATGATCAGTGTGTGGAATTGAGCCCCTAGTATGGAGGGAGCTACCATGCCCTCAATGTCAGATACTTGGTTCTTTATGTTCTATTCTCTCCTTACTATAAAATTTGGGCTTCCCCAAGCACTATTGAGCTATACCCATACACCTTCTCCAATCCAAAGTAGTAGCTTGACTTTCTTCCTACTGTGAGTGAAAATGTTTTATAGGTGAGTTACTCTGCATTTCTTGTCGATTGTTTTGATTTGCGTTCCATGGTCAGGCAACCAATAAAAATCTAATTATATAGAATAAATTAAGATTATTCTTTATTAGCTTAACATAATATGATGAGATGTTAATAATGATGCAACTTACTAACCTCAAACTCCCTAAACCACATGTTGTACACTTCCTCTATGATTTTCTTCCAAGAAACTTATGCAGCATCAAACATGCTTCGTATGATATATTATATATTGTGCGTGGACTTCTTTAATGTATAAAACTTGCACAAGATTTTTAATTTAAGAATATTTTTTCTCAAACATATATGTAATATAAAACATACATGTTTATGTTTATGTCACCTAAAGGCTGAATCAACAATCCCATCTATAGTAGATGTTTTGGCAGCCTGTATGGAAGGTCCAGCTATAGTTGGGTTTGATGGTCTAACTATATAGGGTTGAGGGGGTGGTGGGTGTTAAAATGGAAGAATGTATGGTGAATAGGGATAAGTAGAAGGGAATACCTTAAAAGATGGTTGGGTAGCATAGGAAAACGGAGACATCTATGAACAGTCTGGTGTCAAAAATTAGGGTATGTAGAATAAAATAGAGGACTCCTTATAGGAGGTGCAGTTAAGGGGGGGGGGGGGGGGGGGGGGGGGGGGGGGGGGCTTAGGCTAGGTATGAGTTACATGTTATGAATAATAGGTCTGCTACCCCTATTGGTATTCTTCCTATGTCTAAAAATATTTATGATTGACAACCTATAGGCCTCTTCACCTCTAAAATACATCTGTAAAAAATAAAAGAAAAAACTAGCTACAATTTATATATTCATAAATATTAAAAAAAATAAATAAAATAAATACATTAAAAGGAAATATTGTATGTTTGCTAACATGTAGAAAAGAAAGCCTACTTTATGTATACTAAGATACTAAAATAATGTATACTAACATATTAAAAAATGAACTATTGTATGGATACTAAGATAAAAAAAAATTAATAGGTGATTCAAATTTACCTCCAAACTATCTAGGTGATTCACTTTTATCTAACGAAACAACCTCCTCACTACTAAAATCTTTAATATTCTCCTTAGTGTCTAAGTCTACCTCCTCTAACTACAACTCAGTTTTATTACCTAAAATTTGATCATTTACACACTAGTGAGCTCTTTAAAGTTTGAAATATAATGTTCTTAATTTGCTATTGGTATTGATGCAGTATTCTCAATGACCACCCAAGGTTTGGTATTGATGACTACAGTCCAATATTTCTTACCCCAAAGCCTACCAGGACAGTTAACAAAGAATACTTTAGTAGCCTAGATAGAAAAGTCAAATGGGATGTATTTTACATATATTCTACCTTGCTTTATTTATGTAATACCATAAAGTGGATGTAGAGTAGTTCCTCTATTTTTCTCTGGATCAAACCAATTACAATTAAAAGGATATACATTATTTCCATCACTAGGACATTCTAATATTAATACTTCATGTAAGACCCATTAATACTTAGTACAATCACCTGTTAATTGTTCACTTTCACACATACACAAGAGTTTTCTTTTTTTTTTTTTACCTTCATACCAAGCATTGGTTTGAATGTTGTAACCACTGAAAATACAAATTGGCCAATATTTAACTGCTCTCATAGGTCCCCAAGCTAGATTCACTTAACCTTGCTCTTGCAAATTTCATTCTTTATTATTGACCTGATTGGTACAGAATGTGTAAATATGTTATTATCAATTTTATTAAGTTAATTGATTATATATACATATATATATATATATATATATATATATGGTTGAAGTGACTTGTAAAAATTTATACCATTTCTTTGGACCAATTTAAATGTTTAGATTCCACCTTGTCTTCATACTCTAATAATGACGTTGTAGCAAGACCATTAACAAATATCCTACAGAAGTTTTGAATTTAGGGTCTCCATGCATGAATGTATAAAATATACAAAATCTTCACTTAAACATACTTGAGATATGTCTCAAGTTCATCATAATTAAGCAATGTGAACAATTGAGGCAACCCCCATCTCCTTGTCTATCAACTAGCTCACTATACAAGCGCCTATTGCCTCGCTACCTCCATTGACTATTGATAAGTTACTGGTAGATGGATATAGATTTGGATTACCCAAATTTTAAGGTACAATATTACTTATTGATTGTAACTTTATGTCTAAGTAGTATGAATAAGATTGAGTAGTCTCATACATCAAGTATGGTTCACATATTGATATTTTGGGATGTGCTTTATTCTTTATAATCTTCTTAAGTTTATTAAGTACCTGAATCATGTATGGTTATGAATTTAGAACTTAGAAATAATATTTGATATATTTTTCTGCATAAAATTACCTCTCATACAGATATATCCACTAATACTGAATAGGTTTACCAACTCTAGCCTCACATAGTAAATGAATGGAAGATAATGAAGATGCTCCATGGAGTCAAAAAACCCTAGAGGTAATACCTTCTCAATTATGCATAAAATAAAAGGAATGTTATGTGTAATATGGAATAAAGTTTCTTCATTAAACCTTAATGAGCATAAATCTTTAAATAAGATACTTAGTTTGGTCAAGGGATTTCAAAATGAATTTGAAAGAGAACTTAAAGCAATAGGCAACAAACATTCCTTGAAGATGTGAATGTCACATAATTTTAATACAAAAAAAGCATCCTATCTCATGTCGAAACACCTACTATTGTTAGAAGCATGTCCATCTGGTAGCTTAAGCTCTGCACCCATACACAAATCGCTCAACTCTTCTCTAAAGTGATAGTAAATGGAGCTTTTGGCTCTAAAAGTCAACGCTTTATCAAAAACATTCTTCACTATATGCATCACATCCAGAGTATGTCTGATCAAGTTTGTTATGTAATATGACAAAGACTATAAAATACTCTTCTTTTTCCAATTGTGAGTAACTCTATACCCATGCACTTTGTAAACAACGATGCAGAATTAATTATCATGGGTATAAAATTTACGCTTTTAAATATTTTCTCACAACTTAACCTTAGTGGAGATTGTGTTGTCTCCAGTCTATTTTTAGTGAAATCATCCTTATTTTGCTTGAATGGATGGCTTACTAGTAAGAAATTACAGTGGTAGTAAACCCAATTCACTACATGAAAAACATTGATTTCTGGAAAAATTTCTAACGAAAATAAATCTGTTAGAAATTCACACAGATTTTTGATGAATTTCCAATGAAATATTTCTGGTGGATTTTTTGGAAATCTTCTGATAGATTTTTTGAAGCTATTTCCTGGGCATTTTCTGCTAGCTTTTCTGGCGGAAATTCTTGTGGATTTTTTACAAAATTAAAAATTTGTGGAAAATGATAATCATTAATATTTAAAATTATTTATTTTGTTAAATTAAATTAAATATTGCTAAAAAAATAACTTAAAATTTATAATAATTTATTGCTAAATTAAAAAAATTTATTTTGATATTTAAAAAAAATCATCTTTACAATATAATAATTATATTAAATAAAATATACTTTAAATTAAATAATTATAAATTATTTTAATTATTTTTAATTTTATTAAGTTTATATTAACTAAAGTTTTCAAAATAATTATGTTTGATAAATTATTAAGTATTTTTGAATTTATAATGTTTTATAAATTATTAAGTTTATTAATTATTTTAATCTTTTAAAATATTAAATATTCTGAATAATAATTTATGTCTTTTATAATATAAATTAAAAATAAGACAAAACTTTATTCATTTTTTTACAGTAGTGGCATGATGGTTTGGAGGGCAACGGGATTGCTGAAGGGCGAGGATTTGAACCCCACCATGCACAAGCATTGTGTGCGGGTCACACGGAGAACGTCGTGAGTCACAATTTAGCCAGGTGAGTCTCGGAGCAGCGGGTCACATGTTTTGCATACCGGGTGGTGGGCATCGAGTCACGGGTGAGTGCTGGGGCGGGTTAGCCAAGTTTGCTAGATCCTAGCTTTAGCAGGATTAGGTATTTTATTTTTTTAGTGTAGTTTATAAATGCAGGATATATTTTTGATAGATTTTTCGCTAAAATTTCACCAAAAAAAATTTTTGGAAGAAAATTTTATGCCTGTATCACTTTTTTTATGGGCGTTTTACAAGCCTAAATATTTCTATTAAAAATCCATTGAAAATACTAATTTTAGACAGATTTTTACCATTTTGATGAAACATAGGCACTAAAAATTGACCTTTTTCATGTAGTGATCATTTTTGCCTCCTTTCTTTAAAGTGAAAGATTTAATATTTTTCATGCAATATGGACAAGCAAGCTTTCCTACAGTGCTCAAACTGAAAAGCATACCAAATGCTAGAAAGTCATGAATTATCAAAAATAATACTACCCTCAATGTAAAATTTATTTTGGTGGAGATATCATGTGGTAACTTTTTCATTCCATAATTAATTTAGTTCATTGATTAAAGGTTGCAAGAACAAATAAATATTTTCCTTCTGAATGTATGAGCCTAACATGAAAAGCATATGAAATATATTGGGTAAAGTCATACACAAACTTCGGAGAAAATTATAGGGAATTAGTATATATTATTCTATTTTGATTCCTAACATCTTCACAGCTACTGATAACTCAGAGTAGTACATCCATTCTAAATTGGTTGTTACATAGCTTATAAAAAATCATAAAATTTTTGTGCCTCCTTATTCTAAAATTCTTCAATATAATATTGAAATTGTGGCCCAATTGTATAAAAAATCAAGTCCTTAAAAATCCTAACTCTGTCTTCCTCTAATATGTTGAAAAATATATAAGGGCCACATTGAGAGTGAAAATGAGGCTCATACTCACCATGTAAAGTGCAATACTAATATTTGGCATGAATCCTTTATGATAATAATCAATAGTAATCTCATCTGGTTTGACATAGGCTTGATTTTTTGTTTAAAACATGGACAATGGAACCAATCATCTAATATAAATGAAGGTAATTGATAGCCTAACTGAATAAAATAATTCACTCCATTTCAAAATTCATCCATTAATGTCTTACATTGAGACAACATTTAACTATGCATATAATTTATATACTTTTGAATATCCATAATACACTTGGACTATAAATTCCTATAACCAAATAATTAGAATTTTATCAATTTAAAAAAAATTAAAATATATGTTTAATTGTGGTAATTTTAGGAGTTTGCTTGGATAGTTGTGTGTCCATCACTCACTTATTGTGTATTGGGTAACAAACTAATACATCTAGTATCCCAAATGAGTCATAGGAAAGACACCATTTTATGTGACCAAACCATCTAAAAGGATTCTTTGTATTCTTATCTTCTAGTTACTCAAACCATTTCATGTATATGCTCATTTCGCATCCATTCTCTAAGAATAAATACACTCATCCTCATAAGCATCCTCATCTGTACAGAACTTAACTTAATATTATGCACTTCTTTTAATGGCTAGCATTCTACACCATAATAAAGCATTTTAGGTCTCACCATCATTTTTTAGAATTTTCCCATAAGTTTTAGTGGAACTTATCTATCACATAAAATACCTTATGTATTCATTCATTTAAACCATCCAACATGAATTTTGCTAATAATATCTCCATCCATTACACCATCACCATGAACAATAGACTCTAAAAGTAAAGCCACTCATCCACCCAAGCATCCTCATCTCTGTTATGCTTCACATTTAATGAACAACACTTTAAATTAAAAAGCATTGTAGATCTTAGTACCATCTTATAGAATTTTCCCTTAAGTTCAAGAGCGATTTTTCTATCACACAACAAGCCTGATGCATTCCTCCACTTCAACCATCCATCTTAAATTCTACTAATAATATCTCTATCCATTACACCATCACCAAAAATAATCGACCTTATTAGTAAAGCTATGCATCCACCTAAGCATCCTCTTCATTACAACACTAAAATTAATACCATTCTTCACTTCTAATGACCAATATTTTACACCATAAAGTATTGCAGGTTTTATCACCATTATAATAATTTTCCTAAAGTTTGAGGGAATTTTCTCTATTACACAAAAAGCCCTAAACTATGAATAAGCTCCATTCATCTTCTAGTTAACCTAAAGTATGAAAAATTGGCTTAAAATGAAATGGAAGTAAGATTAACTTCTTAAATAGTCGATTAGATATAATAAGGAGTTCATTGGAAGCTCGATTTGTCACATTTGCAAGATTTGGCCAAAAAAGCATGCAAAAGGGAGAAATCAATATTCACAAAGAGGGAGCACCCTTCATTGCTTCCCATCAAAATGTTTAACTTTTGATCCAATAGGAAGGGAACATCATAGAAGGATTCAAGTTGAACAATGATGATGGAGATAAGTCAAACAATGATGAAGTCGTGAAGGTGAACAATATTGAAGGAGGTGAAGAACAACAACAATAAAGAAAATTTTGACATACGTGAGCTAGTTGAAGGAATGTAGATCGTAAAGGGGTCATCAAAGGAATATCACGGTCACGACAACAGAACAAAATGGGAGTTATCAAAAAAGACAATAAGGAAGTCAGTTTAGATATAAGTGTTTATGACGGAGTATTATAGATTTGTGAAGGATTTGCGACAAAAAATTCATCACAAATTTGAGGTAGATAATCCACCCAAATCTGTCACAAATTCTTCTTAAAATAAAAGATTGAAATTTCCATCATAATTCCATCTCAATTTTAGATAAAAAAATATTTCTTCACAATGTTTGCCGAAAATCCAACACAAATTGTTGATTTTCATGTAGTATCTTAGGGTTCAACATGTCAATAATTATTCTAGGTTTGATTTTCTCCCCTATTTTATGTCAATGCAATTTTTAAAAAAAATTCTAAGTTGTCTAGACATAACCCTACATTGATTTACCTAAGTTTCTCAACAATTCAATAGGACTAGTAATCTATATAATCTACTCGTTCATTACATTAATGTAAAAAAAAGCAATTTAGTTTGGTGACCTAATTATACATGCTTTGAGAGAATTAATTTTATAAATTTTTAGGTAAAATAATGGTTGATGACTTTGAAAATTAATTATAGAACATATTGGTTTCCCTAAGATAAAGAAAAATTAGGGGAAGAAGGTAGTATCCCCAAACTTTACCCTATTCAAATTTTAGCCTTAAATCATACATGGTTGGAAGTAATTGAAGAAACAAAGTGGGGGCACAAAACCAAATTACTTGCTAAAATTTTATCAAATTACTTTTATTTTATTTTTTAAATGTATAGGATATCTCCCTGGTTACGTAAAGGACGAGATCATTAAATTTTGTTTAAAAAAATTACATATGAATAATTTAAAAAAAATAGCGACAGAGATAACTATTTGGCGGCTTTCGTACATATTATTTGAGGACTTGCAGTAAATTTTCACAGTGGTGGCATAATCTTTAGCATGATGGTGTGGCGTCAATCACACGTATCAGTGGATCATTGGTAAATTGTGCTCTTCAGCATGGATCATAATCGTCTGATCTGCATGATTTGCATGGATGCCACTGATTTGGTTGGATGGAATATGATCCATCCTTTGTTGAAATCTAGTTGCTTTGAAAGATCCAATCCGACAAGATCAAGACCATCTGATAAAAAATGGACAGTCCAGCTTTTATCTTTTTCCTCAAAAAAGATTTTTTAAGAAATTTTCTTGTAATGCATAAGAAAATTAGTTTCTTCCTCAAAATATAGTTCTTAAAAAATGGATCATCCGACATGAAATTTGCTAATTATATCTCCATTCATTACTACAATAGACTATGGCGAGTCCATAGAAGCTATTTAGTGTGAATGCATGAGGTTTGATGCTTTGGATATGGAATTTAATTGGGTTTTGATAATTTTGACTAAGTTAAACAAGTCAACTTGGTCTAAGGAGGTATCCCATGGTCTTAACTCATCAAAAGCATATGGAGGTTTAGATTTGAGGGTTTGATGAATTTAATTTATTTAAATTTCTATATTTAACCTAAATTGACATGGTTTGACTAATTTTAGGTAGAGTTGACCAAGTGAACTATTTACAATGTTAGGTTGACCAGACGTGTCTAATCCATAAGGAGTTATGTTTAAGTGAATTCAGTGAAGTTAAAATTTAAATTGGGTTTTGTAATGTTCAATTAAGGGTTTTAACCTATTAGGCTAAGTTGAGCTTGCTCAATTAGGTCAAATGGGTCAGGTATGGGGTTAGGGAACTATTGCTGAAAAAGTTAATTTATGAATCTCCAAATGATGAAATTAAAATAATATTAAAGTTAAGGAGTTAGTGTATATCAAGGATTAGTGTACTAAGCATATTGATTATTAATTATGCTTTAATGTTTAGATGACCTCAGACAAAAATGTGGTCAATAATCATCCTTAATTAAGTAAAAAAATTGATATTATACATCTCTAAAATATAGTAATGGCATTACACAAGCTCAAAGGCATCCTTCTAAAGGTAAACGCTCCATATGGGCTTGCAAATATAGTTTTATTTTGGACTTTTTGTGCTCTAGAAATATGATGATATCATGAATAACCATGTAAGAAGTAATAAAGTGGATGTCCTTCTAATTTATCTAACATCAAGTTAATGTAAGGCAAAGGAAAATGGTCCTTCCTAGTTTCTCAATTTAACTTCCTATAATCTATATAAATTCTCTAAATGGTAACAATTTTTCTTTGTATTATTTTATTTTTCTCTATGGCTATAATAGCTAGATCTCCATTTTTAGGAACACAATGAATAGGACTTATATAGGCATTACCAAAAAAGGAATAAATTTTTCCTGCACCTAACCACTAAATTATCTCTCCATTTTAATTACTTCATTGATAAATGAGCCTCCTTTAAAAAGGAATTCTCTTATGTCAGAATCTTATGCAAGCAAAAGAATTGACTTAATCCTTCTACATCAACTATAGTCTTTCCAAAAGCTTTCTTATACTTACTAAGAACCCCAATAAACCTGCCATGTTGAACTTCTCTTAATTTAATAAATATGATACGGGGTAAGGTTAACTCCTCTCCTAAAAATACAAACTTCAAATGGGCATGCAAGGCTTTTAATTCTAACATGGGTGCCTTTATAATAGATGGTTTCAATGGCTTTCGTATGGAAGAGGTGTCAAGCATTTCAAATCTATCCCTAAAAATTATAAGGGATTCATAAATCAATTGAATAAAGTTTCTACTCTACTTTTCAATACCTTCCTTTCACAAAGTACTATCCAATGAAATATCCAATAATAAAACCTCCAAAAAATCATTTACACAATTATCAACTAAGTTTTCTCTATGATAATCCTCATTTTGGTCACTAGGAAATTTCATTGACTTTGAGATATTGACAGTCACTTGCTGATTTTGCACTCCCATAGTCAACTCGTCTTTCTGTACATTAATTATGTCCCTACTAGTAGTTAGGAAAGATCTACTGATAATCTACATTTCTCATTATTGGCTACCATATATAGATTAAAAAAATCTACCTAGAAGATAATATTTTTTACCTTAACCAGCAAATCCGCTATTACTCCCTTAAGATAAATAAATGAACAATCGACTAATTAATGAGTCATTGTGGTATGTTAAACTTCTCCTAAATTAAGTATTTCAAAATTTAATTAATGCTACCTCCTAAATCATATAGTGCTCTACACTAAAAAGCTTTTTCTTATAGACATAGGAATGGTTACTATGGAGGTAATTATAGAGGTAATTATACATTGGATTTATTATTATTATGAGTTAATTTTTCTAGTTCATTTTTACTCCTCAATTGAATTTCCTTGCATTATTTAGTACCCTTTTATTTAGGATTAATTTTAGTATTACTAGGAAAAGTTTCTTGTGCACTATTGGTAAACGATATAGCTAACTTTGCAAAATTTTTTTTAAATTGAGGTTACTAGGTAAAATTTTAATAATCCTTAGGCTAGGGGTCTTCTTTTGGTTAATATAGAGGTAATTATACATTTGATTTATTATTATTATGAGTTAAATTTTCTAGTTCATTCTTACTCCTCAATTGAATTGCCTTGCATTTTTCAGTACCCTTTTATTTAGGATTTATTTTAGTATTACTAGGAAAAGTTTCTTGGGCACTATTGGTAAAAGATCTAGCTAACTTTGCAAAATAATTTTAAATTTTTCTAATTGTAACACCATTATTTTATAGTTGTTTAACCATTTACAAAACATATTCTTCTACTGAAAGCTTCTTATCCTTTATTTTGGCATTAGAACTAAATCCACAACAATAATTAGGCAAAGGGTGTGGATAAATTATATGTAAACTGAAAATATTCCACATGATTAGCATTAATGTTTATTTAGTCAAATTCCTATAGCATAACATGTATTACCTTGAAAGATAAATGGATGCTTAAGTATCAATTTAAAAGAGAAACAATTTACTTTCATTTCCAACTTAGCATAAGAAATGTTCAATTTAGCCAAAAAGATGAAAGGAATATTCACCTATCATTTTTAATATGAATGTATAAACAAATGTATAAAACTAAATTCTATGTTCATTATATTCTTACCTTATCGTAAAAGGGAACTAAGATATGGTTTATCTTTTACTGTGTTCTAGATTCTTTATAGTTGCAAGCCCCTATAGTTAATTATATCCCAAGACAAGCCTTAAAATTCCTATTGATTAAGGGGGGGAATAGAATTTTTAAATTTATAAAGTTTAAATTGAATATTTAAGTTTAAAAATTCCAAGGATTGAGTTTAACTTAAATAGAAATTTAAGAATTAGTTAATATTTAGATAAACCACCTAAGGAGGATAATTAGAGAAGTTTGTATACAATTCGAACTTAGGAATACATGGAATTAGTGCCAGCTAAAATCCTAAAAGTAATCAATCAACATTTAAATGGAAGATAGAATGGTTCTATATATAAGGAATCAAGGACTTTTTGTTTAAGGCTTAATTAGGACTTTTTCACATACAGATGTGCCTATATAGTGCATATTTGACTCAAAGACATCTTAAACTCTAATTTTAAATTTTAGTTAGCCTACACTTCTAAAATTTTCTTAGTTTAAATTTTCTAGAAAATCAGGCAGCATAAAAACCATAAACTATATGGAAAATTACAACAATTTTGTCGCTCAAACCCCTTATACCTTATTATTGGCTTGCATTCTTTGGCATAGTGTGCGTTCCAGAAATTTAAAATGCATGTATGTAAGCATGTTAGGATAAAGATAGTTATGTATAAAGTTGCACCACTATATTATCAAATTAGCATGCTTGTCCCAACATGTCCGAAATATGCAATTAAAAAAAAAACTATGAAAAGGCTGCCTTAAAATATAAGTCTACCACACAAATGAATGTTATGCATGTAATATAAAATAGTATATGAAAGCATAGTAACTTTTATTAATTTATTTTAATGTTAAAAATAAACTAGGATTTGATGAAAAGTAAGGAGGTCAAACTCAACCTCAACAAATTTATAATTGTATCTCTATACAATGTAGATTTAAATATGATTTATTATTTTAGTTTTTCTCTTCAGGACACAAGATCTTATTTAAGATTCCAAAAGGCAATGATTTTTAAAGGAAAAAATAATTTTTTTTTTAACTCTATATGTAAAGCAATAATATTTAATAGTTTTATAACTCTTGACACTATACAACTTGGTACATTATAATTTTTTAAGGAAAGTAAAAGAGCAACATATATAAAGAGTATAGTGTAATGCATGTGTTTAGAACATAATGAATCAAATGCAACCTAGAAGAGTTGAGGTGCGCTAACAATAAATATATTCATGTATGACATCTAGAGTACAACAAATAAGTAAAGAAACACAAGACATACTCTAAGCAAGGTATCCTCATCAAATCAAACTATAGCACTCACCTAACCTAAGCTATAGTTAGTAGCCCTATCAAATCATCTAAAGTGTGTGTAACAAGTTGTGTTGTTTGGATAGGTCTTACGTTATTTATTATTATTTTTTTTAATATTTTATTTTTAATTTAATTTTGACATAATGGTTGATATTTTAATTTAAATTTTAGTGTTTTATAATTTAAAATTATTTTAATGAATATATTTTTTAATTTTGAACTATTTATTTTAAAAGAACATAACACTCAACAACCCATAGGTATTGGAGTCATTGATCAGCAAGTCCTAGGCTCACATTTATAATACATCTCATCTCTCCTATTGATCATATCCAATGAATAGAGTCCATTTTATTTAGGATTTTTAATAATTAATGTTTTAAAGAATTTTTAATTGAACCCTTCAAGAATTAAAAGTTCTTAATTAAAAGATATTAGGTTCATAATTGTAATGCATTTGATTCCCCCTAAGGGAAAAAATCAAGTGCAAAGAGTCATTTGATTATTTATATTTTTTATTTAAGTTATTACATTTAGTTTTATTTATTTAGCTCAAGTTTTATAATAAATTTACAAATTTTAAATTAGTTTTATTTTTACTATTTTCTTCCATTTTGGTTTATTTAATTGTTTAAATCTTAGAACTTATAGGATTTTAATAAAATATTCTTTATGTTTTATTTCATTTATTATTTAAGTTGATCAACTTGACTTTTAATTTTACTTGAGATAGTTTTTTTTCCTCTTTTATTCATAATTTCTATAGAACTAGCCCAATTAATTTATTAAAAAATTTAAGTAATTAGGTTATTTTTTACTTTTGAACTAAATCAATTCCAACCCACTTGAAATCATCACCAGAGGTCATAAGTGTTCCCTAAAGATAACTAAAAGAGTTTAAGATCATTTGGGAATTTATATAATTTTTTTAATTATTTTATTTATTTACTCTATGAAATTTTCTTTAATTATAAATTAATCTTTATGTTTAATGTTTTTTATGAGAATTTTATTTTTCATTAAAAGTTTGCTGAATTTATGACTCAATGAGAAAATTTTATTTTTTTAGATTTATTTTAAATTTTTAATGTTTTATTAAAGATTTTTTTTTTTAGTTAAAACCTACTCATAGTCCTACACATAAATATAAAACTAAAATATAAATTATTAAAAGGGATCTATAGATCACTAATTCTTGAAAGTGTGATGATCTAAAAGAAAATTAAATCTTAGGAACCAATTATCACATACAAGTAAGATCAATAGAATAACTATGTGAAATTCATAGCACATAAAGTGAATCTTTTGATGATTTTAGAAATTTAGTTGAAATTAGGATGCTTAACTATAACAAATCATAGTGACTATGGTGGAGAATTTGAAAATAAAAAATTGATATTATTTTGTAATGGATCCAAAATATATCATATTTATTTTTCCCCAAGAACTCAATAACAAACTGGAATTATTGGAAGTAAGAATAAAACTTTGGTAGAGGAAGCTAGGGAAATATTAGGAGAATATAGTCTACCTAAATATTATTAAGCAAAGAAAGTGAATTCTACTTACTATGTTTTTAATTAAGGAAATATTATTTATAAGATAAATAAGACACCCTATAAAATACTGAAGGGTAGGACACTAATTTTATCACCTATGCATGTATTTTGTTATAAATGTTTTATGGTTGTTAATAGAAAATATAATATAGAAAAGTTTGACTCTAAGGTATATAAAGGTTTTTTCTTAGGATACTCCATAGAAGGAAAGAATCTAGGGTTTTCAATGAAAGATCCTTAGTTATAGAAGAATCCACCCACCCAATATTTAGTGAATCAAATAGAACTATGGAGAGTAGAATAGAAAATTAGAATGGGGTTAAAATAACCCATGGGGTAGAGAGTGTTGACTCAGTAAATATAAAAGAACCTTAGGATCTGTTGCCTAAAGGTACTCTTACCCTAGAGAGCTTATCTTAGAAGATCCATCTATAAGGGTTAGTACCAATAAAGGTATTTAAAAAGATGTTAGCTACACTATATTTATTTCAATGATTAAACCTATAGTTGTAGATCAAGGCTTCAGTGATGAATTCTAGAATGTGTCCAAGTAAGAAGAGCTTATCCAATTCATTAGAAATGATGTGTGGGAAGTTCTTAATAGATCAAAAGATCAAAGTGTACTTAATGCCAAATAGGTTATTAAGAATAAGTTTATTGAATCTAGATCAATAATTAGAAATAAAGCAAGGCTAGTAGCTATGGTGTGTAATGAGGTAGAGGGTACTAATTTTGAGGAGACTTTCTACCAAATATCTAGGTGTGGGATAATAAATTTTAATATTTAAAATCCACACAGATTTAGGGTGGTCCTATTCTTATGAGGGAATATGATATTGAGAATAAATACTATATCAAAAGATAGGCAGATTATTCTACAATGGATTCAAATACAAAAAGGGATTCTAAAAATCATTCACTATTGTGAGAAAATACAAATAGTAGAATAACACGCAATCTTATAAGATAGAAGTGTCATTCTAAAAAGTATTTAAAATGATAGTGGAGTTTTTTTAATTTTTTTTTGTTTCTATTATTAAATATAATATTGATATTATCATATCACCTTGATTGGTGAAAATGACATTCTGTGATATGATTTTCTAGAAGTTAAAGGATTGAAGCGTAGAGAGAACTTTAAGATTTTGGGGTCTCCCAAAAGATCACCAATCTATTCTATATCGGGCTTTAGTATTTTAGAGAGAATTTTTTATGCTTGAATTTGTATTTTATTAGTAATTTTGGTTTGTATTTATCGAGGGTAAGGGCTTATGATTTATGGTCTACCTTAAAATCTAGATCTAAGTTGGACACTACATAACAGCAACCCTAAACTTTTATAAGTATAAATTTGTACATACACATTCCTAGAGAAGAATGCCAACTAAACTACCTAATCTTCTTAAAAATATAATATCTAGTCTTATAAAACATGGGTAAACTATTATTATTTAAAGTTTACTGAAATATAGGATGACATCTTGAGAAAAATTCTAAGTGACCCTACACATATGAATGATATTTTTCTTTTAGAAAAAATGTAATTAAATTTTAATTTCAAGTTATTTAAAAAATGATGCATGCTAGTAAAATTACCAAAAATCATGAATGCTTAAATTTTTTTAAAAAGGTTTTAAAATAATTTTTTAGAAGTCTAGGCTTTCCTTGATTCACTTATTCTTATTGGGGGCCAAACTAATCAACCCCTGATGAAAGAGAGAGATACTCAAGGATTTTAGTGAGTGAAAGCTTCATTTTTTTTTAATTCTTTTGATCCTCATTTCCTGGTTTGTTTGGATGATGGTGGAGGGTCACCGGTCATCAACAACTAATGATCAAAATACCTCCATTCCCTACTCTGCGTGGCCTCATAATGATTTATTTCATGGTGGATCTAAAAGCAGATGTTTTACAACTTGGGAAGCCTTGATTAAATAATGTCCTTTGGTCATCAATGAAGGACACTTAACTCATTTGTTCAAGGCTATCTCGATGATGGGTAAGGGAAAGGAATTAATAGAATCCTTGAGAAAAAAGATTCGGTTGTTCCTTCCTCCCAGATTAAGAATTTGTTTTCTGGAATGGCAAATGACGCGAAAGCTTCATCATCCAATGGTTTCAATTTGAAGGTCAGCAGATTCTCTAACCCATTTGTTGTTGAAAGTAATGTAGAAAAATAGGAATCTATGAATTCAAATTTAGATATGACAATTCAAGGTAAAGGTTTGATAACTGACGAAGAAATGCTTACGGAGAAGGGTATGAAGGTGTTACATAATCCTAAGAACAACAGTTTTGGTTTGATAAATGAGTGGTTTAAGACCAATCATATTAAAGTGAAATTTATGGATCCAGATCCTGAAGAAGAGATAGATGGAAATGTGGTTAAATAGAATATGGATAAGGTATGTGAGAACGTTAAACTACTTCAAAAATCTCTTGTGGTGAAAGTGTTTGAAGTGTTTGGGAGAGGAATTCCATTTTCTCTTTATAGCATTGCGTTAAGTAGACAATGAAATAGATTTGGAACTTTTCATCTCACCTCATTGGGACTAGATTCGATTTTGATTTCATTTCAATCTTCTCAAATTATGAAAGAAGTGCTGAGTGGGGGTCCTTGGTTTGTGGGTGGACATATAATAGGGATGGATAAATGGACACCTCAATTTTATCTAACCTCATTAAAAGGGTTATCCTCACTGATTTGGATACGGTTGCCTCATTTGCCTTTACATTTTTGGGATGAGGTTAATGTTACGAAGAGTGTTTCAAAGATAAGAGTTTCATTATTCTTAGATAGAAAAATGTATAAATGGGGAAGACGAGAATTTGCAAGAGCCTGTATTCAAATTAATTTAGACTCTAAATTATCTCATGGAGTATGGATTGAGGGTTTATATGGTAAATTTTTTCAAAAAGTAGAATATGAGAAAATCTTGTATTTGTGTTTCAAATGTGGTAAGATAAGCCATAATAGGATATGTGCCTAGATGTTCTCAAAGAAGATCAAATTAAGGTCCAAAAGGAAGCAATGAATAATCGAAATAAAGTTTTGGGTTTAGAAGAATGGTTGGTGCAGATTCAAAAGCATATGGTCCTTGGATACATGAGAAGTTTAAGAATAAAAGAATGAATAAATTTCATAATCAGATTTTTGCATTTCAGCCTTCGGTTGGGAACCTTGAGAATTGTTCTTCTCATGGTTATATGGAAACTTCTAATATGTTTAATGTGTTGTCTTATGGCTCAAAGATTGGCACTAGAATGGAAGTGGAAAATGTAAGTACTCATGTTCAAGTCGAGCAGGTCAATTTGTATGCTATAGATACAAATATTGAAGGAATAGTTTTGGAAGATATAATTCAAGTTTTAGAACTGCATAATAATTCTGATGCTGATCTAGTAAGAGATGGAGAGTTTGTTCAAATATTTCGGAACATTGATGTTCTGGCTAAAGGACTTGATGTTTCTATACATCAAGTTGTGCTCTTTGAGAGCAAAAATATATAAGTTATGCATGAAGGCAATGCTGGAGAAGATCTCCTAGTTTAAGATAATGCCAAAATTTTTCCAGATTCTGAAAAACTATATTTTGTTGCGGCTAAATCTTTCACTGTTATAGATAATATAAATGATAAGGAATGCTTGATTGAAGATGGAAAATTTTAGTTTCCTTCTAAATCTGTTCATCAAAAGAAGAAATTAAATAAAGATTTGAATTCTTTTGGGCCAATCAAAGGTAGACTTAGAGGAAGGAAATTGGGAAGTCTTGGTGAAATTAATGATGGCACTTCACCATTTATCTCATAAATAATATAATGATGGGTGATAACATAAGGTATTAAAAGAAACAGGATAAAGTTTCAGAGGATATTATATATCTATGGATGGATGTGGTAAGTCATTTTGATTGTGTAGACTTTAAAAGGGAATTCTTACTTTAAAAGACTATGGAGCATAATGATTGGTGTCTTGAAAATTAAAGCATGGTTTGTATGAAGATGGTGGAATTTGTGAAGAGCTTGTGTTGGTCAAAGCCTTAAAATCTTTGCTTACATTTTATAATATTTTTCTTTTATTAGTTATTATTTTTATTTTTATTTTAGTTTTAAATTAAGCAGAAGTGGGTATTTGAAAGATGGGGATATGATATTGAAATTTAAGAATCTTTCTATTCTTTATTTTTTACTTAATCAAGAATTCTGGGATACTAATCAACCTTTTTGGATGTTTAAATTTTGGTATCCCCTCCATCCCAATTTCTTTAAAATAAGGAGTAGAGGATCTTATTTTCTTTATAAAATTTCATATCTTTCAAATATTCTTCTTTTACTTAATTTCCTTTTTAATAAGGCTTCCTTTCGCAATGTTTTGAAAGGATTTCCATTAGGCTATTTCAGTTCTAGTTTGTAATTACTTTGTTTTTAATTAATGCAATTTGCATCTCTCAAAAAAAAAAAACTCATCCTTATTGTTCAGTTTATGAGAACTTCACCCTTGGGTGGGGAAATGTTTAATATAATCTGACCTACTAGAAATAAACACCCAGATCACTCATAACCAAAAATATGATTAGTGATAAACATCCAGATCACTCTTAATCTAGAAAAATCAAAAATATCATCACACATCACATCATAACATGCAATAAACATCATAGCATGAGCATCAAAAAATTTATCACATCAAACCATAACAACTAACACGCATTCAAATACACAACATTTTTACATTATTTAAAAGCATGTGAAAGGAATAACGGTCCAGCCTAAAATAATAGTTGGTTTTACTTATAAGACATCTATAGTGTGTGTAATAAGTTATGTGGTTTGGACATGTCCTTGAAATTATTATTTTTTTAATTTTTTATGGGAGGAATTTGGTTTGTTGAGAGCCAAAGGAATAACAGTTTCAGTTTTAGTGTTTTTGATGTTTTGGGATTTATATTATGAAATATTTAAATTATTGAATTTTATTATTGATTGGTTATTTAAGAATTTTTTATTAGCCATTTGAAGATCTCAATCCAATACATAATTAACTTCTTAAAAGTAGTCAAGCAAGGTCTATGAAAGCCTCAAATATCTAAATATTTTATCGTTAAAATATATATGTTTATTTAAGTGAAACTAAAATTACCTTTGTTAAACTATAGTTATAAGGTTTATAACACCCTCCTTCAAGTTAAGTTAATAGCCTTATAACCGATGGATTACATAATTTTTATGTTCGATGGTTGGTTGGGGATTTTTAATTAATTTAATTTATAGATTATTTATTTTTAATGTTTATAATTTAACACTTATGTTTTTTTCAAATCATTCTTTGCATTGTCATAGCGATCATAAGGACTAATGACTCTTTAAGAAATGTAGCCCAATAGCTCTAAGTAGTCTAGCCTAAAAAAATTCATTGATGGATTATGAAGTGTGATCATTATTTATCTGATTAAATTCATTAAGTAAATAATATAATATATATTAATGATTTATTGAATTTTTATAGTTGGTTTTTTTAAATAATTAACAAAATTTTAACTATTAATTTACATTTAAATCTAGAAATTTCTTATTATTTTATGAATACTAAACCCAATTATAAGTCCAATGCCTATGAGTTTATGTCATTTTGACATTGTAATAATTTGTTATGATTTTTCCAAATTAAGCCATTTTAATGAATTAAGTTTGGCTAGATGTTGAATTTTTATTAACATTAAATTTTTGATATTTAATATTTTTCATAAATACTAAACACATTTATGAGTCCAATGGCTATGACTTTGTGTCATTTGGATTAACTATAATTTGTTATGATTTTAAGATTTCAAGCCTTTAATTATTTAACTTATTGTGTAATTAGAGAGGATTTCTTATTTTTATGCCAAATTAACTCCAAGCCTCTTAAAATCCTTTTTCAAATGTCATTGATGACTTCTAGGAATGATTACATGTGTTTAATATTATTTTAGTATTTTTCATATATTTAATTATTTATTTATATTAAATTTTTTTTTTATTTTTTAAATTATATTTTATTTTTATTAAATTTCATGAGGCTTTTAACTTTCCTCTATTATTTTTTTAATCTTGAGCAATTTAACCCTTAATTTATATTTCAAACACATTAAAATTTGAAACACATATTTTATGGATCATGTTCTTCAAACCCATCAATTTTGAATCCATCAAGATTACCCTTAACATCATAATTGATCCTTAAAGGTAAATACAAATATACCTTTAAGGATAAAATTTTTGTTTTCTACTATTTGGTCTGGGATGAAATCAAGGCAATCTAAAACTTCCACTAATTTTCACAAATCATAAAAAAAGTCTAGACCTTATTCTAACAGGTGTGTGAGGTATGAATTTCAAAATCTTTAGAACATTAAAATTTGGTTATGTAGCTAACACACTCTAGTTTACGATGTCTAAATTTGAGCTCAATCAATCTAATGGTTAGGGACTAAATAAAAAAAATTTGTTAGCATTCAAACCCAAATTACTCACAATCTACTAGTCAAAATCACTAAAAATTAATTTTAAAATATATGTATGCTCAAAATGGTTTTAATATGCTTAACAATACCGAATTTGTTTGAGAATTATATTTATGGTAAATATTTCAAGTTTATGAGCATTTTAATTATTTAAATAAATTTAATTAGAATTTTGGCTGGCAAATCATTCGAATAGAGGCGTGTGGTGGCCTTCACATACTCCATGTGTCAGGATAGGTTTTGGAATGGGAGAACTCACTTAAACACATTAGATTCATTCCTGGACTATTTGATCCACAACATTTTAAATTGAGGGTTTGGATCATGCAACATCGGCTAACAATTTGGCCAAACAATGCTAGTTTTAAACAGTCGCATAAAGCTTAACGTATGACTTTCCCTGAGCCATCCGATTGTAATATACACGGGATTAGATGGCTCTCATTAACCCAAAAAATTTAGTTCAAAATGAACTAAAATTTCAATGCTCATAATTTCATGTAAAATACCATAAATTTAATAAAATTTGAATATGACTTCATGGTGCCCAATTCTTCCAATGAATGGGGTTTGGAGGTGCTATGCATTGGACTATTAAATTAATTTCAAATTTGAATTTATACCTTCAAATTTAAAAGTACCTCTATCCATTGGATGAATTTTTTTTGTCTTTATAAATGACTAGGGATGTCCTCTATAACTTTCATGAAGACCCCAAGCTCTAATTTTCATTAGATTGAAAGTTATTTGAGAAGTATGACTTTCTCTCTCCACTCTATTCTCTCTCACCTCTCAAATGGAATTTTTTTTAACTATGGAAAGCTTAGAAAGGGTATAGGGAACTTTGGGTAATTTTTTGGAGCTCAAAGGAAGAAGAATGATGGATTGATAGCCTATGGGTAGAGAGTAATCCTTCTTTTAGTGTTTTAGTCTCTTGTCCCTAATTCAAACCATGGAGCATGCACCAGATGTACATATTTATTTGTAGGCTTCCCCTGATGTTTGCCACATGGCTTTGGTTGTTGGGGGATAGTTATTTTGGGTAGGTGAAAGATAATGAAAGTACAAGCTATGTGGAAAGAGGGATTTTAGAGTTTTAAGCACTTCAACCTAAATTGTGCCAATGAGATACATAGGATTGGTGAAAAGGAGCCTCTATAACTTATTTCAATTGTTTACAAAAACTAATTTTGGCCCGGTTAGATTAGGTCCATGAATTTTAGTTTTGGAGGATTTGGCTTAAACCAATTGGTTGACCAAGGCCAACACATGGGTTGGGCTTGCTAGGTTTAATAAATAGGCCAAAGAAAACCTATTATAGCCCTTCATGAGATTTAATTTCACAAAATAGGTATTTGGCTCAAAAAAACTACTTTTGTTCCACTTAATTCACACAATTTGGTTAAACTTGGGGCTCCTATAGGCTAAAATATTTCTAAGAAACTCATGGTGACTAAGTAGACTGTCCCCATTAGTTCGATTCACTGAATTAGTCAAAATATTTGGATTTGAATTTTTTAAGCATTTAGGTGTGTTTTGCTTAACTCATTAATTGACTTGGTCAACAAATTTTAAATAAGGGTCAAGGAGGGGTCCAACTAATTTTAAATATCATTTTGAAGTTATTTGTTGTCATTTCAAGGTTTAATGTGGTTTTAGTGAATAAAATGCAAATTTAAAGCGCTAAAGGGAATTTTTGTCAACCTTGGTTGAATTGGAAAACTAGGGTTTACTATGGTTTTAGGTTTGGTTCATTTCACTCCAAATAATATTTGGAATGTGTGGGAAGATTTTTTAGGGTTTAGTTTAGCTAAGTTATATCCAATTTTAAGGAAATTTTAGTTTTAAGTGGTTTTGGTGTTTTAGGATTTTCAAGGTTTTCTTGTCAATCATGGTCAACGATTGTTAAAATTTATTCAATGCATCATGATGATGATTATGATCATGACCAATAATTTTGGAGAGGTTTACATTGTGGTTTTCTATACGATACAAGGTCTAGTGTCATAGGCTATAAATATTTAAAGCTTTCAAATGAATTTAGTTTTGACAGTTATAAGGCTTGAAATGTTTCCAAATTGGAATGGTTGACCCTTTGGACATGCATAATCACTATATAACAAATGGATCATGAATCTGAGATCATTTGATAGGATTTTGGAGAATTTAAAATTTTCTCAGAAATTTGTTTTTTACAAAGGTTTTTCAGGTTTGGATTTGGATTTCAACAATTGATTTTTTATTCTAAATTAAATTTATGATTTGGATTAATCAAAGAATGAATTGGATTTGATGTTATAGATTTCACATAATAACGGATCCCCATAGATATGATGAGCTTAAAAGAGTGAATCACATGTTGGCATTGATCGAAGTGATTAAACAAGTTAAAAGATAATTTATTTTAATTTTGAAATTTTTTAATGTCAATAACTGTTTCTTCTTTAAGTGACAATAATAGTTCGCCACCATTATACTAGGATTTAAGGGTTCCCCTCCATCTCACTTTATAAGATGAAATGATAATTGACATGGAATATGGAATATCATTAGGAAAGGTGACAGAATGGCATTATCATATGCAAATGATTGAAGTCCTAAAAAGTGGAAGCACAGGCTTCAAACTTAACCATAATGGACTGAAGATGACTACACTATGAAGGGTCACAAACTTAAATTTAATAATAGCCACAAAGATCATAGGAAACATGAAGCTTATGGACACACACCTATTCCTTAATGTTCAGGATTTCTTTTTAATTTTAATGCTAGGATGGTGCTAAGAAAGGGCTTTCTCTAAATCTAATGAATTTAATGCTAAGGAAAGGAGGCATGGTAACTGACAACTTACATTAAAATACTAGAAGGCTATTAATCTATATAGGGCCTAGCAAGCCTATGTCTAACACTAGCTAGTCATGGAGATAAGAAGCTCAGGGACTCACCCCTACTCTAAAAAGATAAAAATTCCCTCAATTTGGTTAACTTCTAGGTCCAATAAATGGAATCACATGGTCTTACACCTAACCAAAAGATACTAAAGATGATTTAAGCTATGAAAGGGTCCAATAGGCTTAATCCAACACTAATCTAGCAAAGAATCAAGGAAATAGGAAGCTTAAGGACTCGCGCATATTCCTAAAGGATCCATATTTCCATGTTTTAGAATACCACTAAATCTATGAAAAGGAATCTTGAGGATCCTAAGAGGTAGGAAGTTCAAGCACACACACCTACTCCAAAAAGATCATGGTTTCTGTTTTTAATTATTAACCTAAATAGAAAGTATGGCGACTCACATCTAGTTAGAGGAACTAGTAAAAGAAATAGTCTACCTAAAGTTATGGGGATTTGGTAAAATCTAACTAAATTGAATTTCATTTTGATATAGATGATAATTGATTAAGATTTCGATTTGCATTTGAATTTGGAATAATATATATGAAGATTTAATACATGAAGATATTTTATTGAGTTTTAAGTTTAGTTTACATCAAACTTAAAGTTTCTTAAGGTAGTCTCCATTAACAGGAAGCATATGGTGGTCACCTCTAGAATCAACAAGTTGATAGGAAAATTCTTTACATACTTTCCCTACAATAAATGGTCCCTTCATGTTAGTTTAAACTTTTCTCCAATTTTACAATCAAATAATATAAGTCACCAAAGAACCAATACTGAGTCTCCTACCTAAAAGGTCCTAAAGAAAACCAGCATATCATGAGTGTGAACCATTAACAAAATATATAATTCTATATTCTACTATACTTGTAAATGAAGTTCTTTAAGTTCCTCCAAGTTGAGTCATGCATTCTATTAAGTCATGTTTTTTGTTTTTTGTTTTGTTTTTTTTTTTTTTTGTTAAATGATTCACAGTGATGGAATCTGCCCCTCCAAAGGGAGAAAACCTTGGACCCATAAACTAAAGAAAGTAGAGAGGATTGGGTCAATGCTTAATTAGTGGTCTAGTAGGACCACAAAGCTTCCACTAACCTCTCAAGCCATTGGAATTTTTTGTCATATAGGATTTTATTTTTAATTTGCAATAAAGTTTTACTCAAGGTTTCAGTCAAACCATTTGGCCGAGGGAAATAATTCTTTGATTATCTCTAGTAAATACCTTGGTGTCTGCACAACTATTTATTTTAGTTGATTTGAATGTAAACCCATTATCATATATTACTCTATATGGTATGCCAAATTTATATATGATATGGTCATGGAAGAACTTTTATTTGGTTTGATTTTACATTATGTAGGGTAATTATTTTCACCCACTTAAAATGTAATCACTTATAACTAAAATGAGGAGATGACCACTAGAAGATGGTGTTGCAAATTTCATCCAAGCACTACAATTTTGATGATAACAAACATTATTGTGTTAGTTATTACTTTCCCCTATTTTTATGATATTTTATTTTGTTTTTATGTGTACTAATATTTCAAAAACTTAGTCCACCATACACTTACAATTCTAATCAACTCAAGACTAGATAGACTAGGGTTACATTCCATTTTCATTTTATTGTATATTTATTTCTTTCTTGAGTCATATCATGCAATTGCTTAAATATCTTTGCTAAGCAACCTTACACACATAGGGGGGAGAGAGAAAATATTTTGAAGAGAGTTTTATTTATTAAGTACATCATACTGTATGATTTTGGCTTATTATTGTACGATCTTGTTTCATATTGTACAAATTTAATTTATGTTGCACGATCTATTGTGCTTTGTCAAAAATCTAACTACTATAGTTTAAAAACAATATTAATTATATATTGATTGTACAGTATGATTTGGTTCGTACTATATGTCATAATTAAAATTTTGGTTAATTAATCCCTCAATATCAGGTAATCACGTCATGGTCATTTATTATGATTAATCATTTTATATGATACAGTTTATACATTATGATTACTCGTGTATGAAATTGGTCATCCCAAATATCGTACCAAAGGAAATTCATGATTTTTTTATTAACCATATTGTACAATATCCACAGTCTTGGACAATGGACAGTGTATAAAGTTGGCCATCTCAAAAGAATAGAATAAATTTCTACAATTTATTTCATATGATGTTTTAATCGTATTGTATGAAATGTTATAAAAGTTGAATAGTTCATCTACATTACCTTGCTAGATCAGTTTAAATTATACTAATCATACTATATGATATGTGTATTGCATTGTACTAACAGAAGACGGATCTCTTGAACATTAGAGTTTTATGTAGCCCACTATTTAAGAATTTCTAATACTCTTATTAGAAAATATTTAGCTATTAGACTTCATGCGAGAAAGCCTTGAGGGAGAGAAGATTGAGAGATTTATGAGAAAAGAGAGGGAGATTTTGTGAGGGAGAATATGTGAGGGTATTCACAAGTTTGCTCCAAGCATGAATCTTTTCTAGTATTTACAAGCATCTACCAAGATTCTTTGTGTCTTAAAAGAACAAGTTCTTTAGTAAAGATCATGGTTCTCTAACCATCATGAGGAGGGTGTAAAAAAATTTTTGATCCTCTGACCATCCCAAAGAGGGTGAAATTTGAGTTGTAATTTTTTGAACATAACTAGGAGGGTGAAAATAGAGTTGCGGTTCTATGATAATCCGCAAGAGGGTGAAAATAGAGTTGTGGTTCTCTAACCATCACCCGGGAGGTCAAAATAGAGTTGAGGTCGTTCTCTTCCTTTAAAAGAGAAATAGTCCTCTATTACATATGGGTGGTGAAATAACATCTGTACAAGCTTCTCTATCTTATTATGGGATCAAAAGGAGAATCACTATCGTTTAGTGCAATACTTAGAGAGGGAGTCTCCAAGGAGTTGATAAAGGATAGGTTGACCGAATAACTATAAATTTTATTATATTCATTTTGATTTTATTTCTGCACTTTATTTTCGACAATTATATGTATGGTTGAAAATTCTAATTTATTTTATTGTTGTGAAATTTACTTATTTTTATATCCATTAAATCAATTATCATGTGTGGGTATGAAATAAAATTAAAGAATTTCTTTTTTACTAAAGAATTTTTTAAAAATATCCAATTCAACCCCCCCCCCCCCCCCCTCTCTTGGTTAGCCTCAAGATAGTTCTTGAATGTCTAACAACCTTCATGAACTTTCAAGTGATATAAGAGCGGGATTCGTAAATTAAGTTTTAGAAAACTTTTGAAAAAAGATCTATGGCTAACATTGGTAATTTTAATATTATGGAAGGATACTCAATCACATGACCACCTTTATTTAAAAGTATTCGTTTTGATTTTGGAAAATTTACATGTCTACTTTCTTGCAATCAATTGATTATCGCATGTGGATGTTAGTTCATGAAGGATATTTTGCACCTTCTCATTTAGTAAACGACATTAAAATTGAAATACCTTTTTTCTAAATGGAATACTTATGATAGAGATTTAGCCCAATTGAATGATAAATGCTTAAAATATTTCTTTTATTGTTTAAAATTTGAAGATTGCATGCATGTTTCTACTTGCACTACTGGTGAAGAGATTTGGGATAGACTCTACATAACTTATAAAGGAACAACTAAAGTAAAACAATATAGGTTTAATATTATGCTCCATAATTATGAACTCTTTTGCATGAAACCTAGTGAAACCATATCTGAAAAATATACTAAGTTTACACAAATCATCATTTCCTTGCATGCATAAGGAATATAACTCACACATTCTAAAAAAGTTAAAAAGATGTTGCATTGTTTACCTTCTTCCTATGATGGAAAAATCACTGAAATTACTAAATCTAAAGATCTTAATGTTTATTCCATTGATAACTTACTTGGGTCACTCATTGCCCACAAACAAGAAGTGAGTCAAAGGCAGCTTGATGTAGGTAAAAAAAGAAAGAAGAAAATGTTAAACATAAAGGCTAATGACTCAGACAGCTCTTCTGATGAATGAAAGGAAGATATCACACTAATGACCCGATAATTTAAAAGCTTTATAAAGAAAAAGAAAAAGTGTCATCAGTAGTGGAGCAAAGATAAAAATTTAAAAAAATTTAAAGCTACTTCTTGTATTATCTATTATGAATGCAAGAAACTAGGGCACTTGAAGAATAATTGGTCAAATCTTAAATCTCACTTGAGTAATGAGACCGGTGAGAAAAAAGTTAAATTCAAAAAGCGCAAGAAATGGACTTACAAGGCATTCTAAGAAGACTATGCTTTAGACTCATCTAAAATTAAAGCAGAAGATGAGGTAACATATTTATTCTTAATGGAAGATAAAAATGGAAGATAAAAATCTTGATCATTCTAATCAAGAGGAGGTATTTGAGCTTTCCTATAATGAATTATCTAAAGTTTCTAAAAATTTCATACTATATATAAGAAGCTCAAGAAAGCATATAGAAGCCTTAAATCTAACTTTTCAATTATGTAGAAAGAATTCAAGATCATTTAATTGTGAATAGTAATCATATGGCTTTGTTAGATAAATTTTACTCCTTAAATAAAATGCATCTTGATTTATCTGTTGAATATGATTCCTTGAAAACATTGCATGTTAAATTAGAAAATGCATGCAAAGAAATAGAAACTCTTGCATGTAAATTAAAAGGTAGTGATCATGCATTGAAAATTCAAAATTCAATTCTTGAAATTACAAACAAATCTTTAAAAATTCAATTAAAATCTTACAAAGAAAATAAAATGTCTCCAACACTTGCACAGTTTCATAATAAACCATCACAACATGCATTCAGACCTAGGAATAGGCACTATAACCCATATAAATTAGTAAACCATTTTCTTAAAGTTAGATGTTTTTCTTGTGGCATTCTAGGACACATCTCCGATACTTACACTATCCACTGTAGAACACACATGTTGTAGAGACCAGAATTGTATAATTCATAGCATAGCACACAAGCATTTCATCCTACATTCCATAAGGTGGAACCTAAACTTTTTTGGGTTCCGAAAAATGACCACTTATTATTCTGTTGGGATACTCTCACAAAAGGCCTCATAAAAGCATATGGTACCTATATAGCAGATTTTTAAGGTGCATGACTGGAGATACAAATCAATTTATTTTATTAGAGTATAGGGCAGGAAGCAAGATGACACTTAAAGATAAAACTACAAGGAGAGTGATGGGATTTGGTATAATTAGAAATTAAAAAAATTTCATTATTGAAAATATTTTATTAGTAGATGGCTTCAAATATAACCTGCTTAGCATAAGCCAGCATTGTGATAAAAGATTTATTTTATCTATTTTGTCTGCTAGCTACATGATTAGCTTAAATGGAAACTATATGCTACAAGAAAATAGAATTAATAATGTTTATATGCTTGATTTAAATTGCGTTCAACCTGTTACTTCTTTTTTCCTATAAATTGTTGCTAATGAATCCTAGTTATGGCATAGAAGATTGTGTCATGCAAGCACGAAAAATTTTAGAAAGTTCACCCAAAAAGATTTAGTGAGAGGCATAACAAAACTAGAGTTAGCAAAGGACCACCTACGTGATGTCTGTCAGTTAACAAAGCAAGTCAAATCCTCCTTACACTCAATTAATGACATTAACATTAGCAAACATACATAAGTCCTTCACTTGAATCTTTTTTGACATGTTAGCACTACAAGCCTAGGAGGGAAAATCTTTGGGTATGTGATTGTTGATGATTACTCAAGATTTACTTGTGTTGGATTTCTATCTCATACAAGTGAATCATTCATGGAACTCAGATCATTCTTTACTTGGATTCAGTGGAAGCTACGTTATGAAATTTGATAATTTATAGTGATCATGGTAGAGAATTTGAGAATGAGAAATTTGAGTTTTACTATAAGGAGTAAGGGATAGATCCTAATTTTAAAACTCCTAGAACTCCTCAATAGAATATGGTAACTAAAAGAAAGAATATGACCCTAGTAGATGATGCAAGAGCCATATTAGTTGAATATTCACTTCCTAAATATTTTTGGGAAAAAAGTGATGAATACAACATGTTAGGTTTTGAATAGTGTAAATGTTATATCCAAACTGAACAAGACACCCTATGATATTCTTAAGGGTAAGATAACAAACCTCTCTCACCTTAAGGCTTTTGGAGGTAAAGTGTTCATTTTGAATAATGGAAAATCACTACTAGGAAAGTTTGATCCTAAATCTAATGGAGTGTTCCTAAGGTACTCAAATATTGAAAAATCCTTTTGAGTTTTTAATAAAAGGACAATGGTGGTAGGGAAGATCACTCATATTATATTTGATGAATCTGATAATTCTTGAGGGTCAAGGGTAGAAGAAAAAGAAGTTGTAGAAATCACCTATGTAGTAGAATTTGTAAATCTAGAAAAAGGGTAAAACCTAAAAACATATTGCTTAGAGAATAGAGATATTTTTCAAGTCATCCTAAAGAATAGATCATAGGAGACTCATCTGAAGGTGTGAGAACTAGGTATGGACTTAAAAAAGAAGTAAATTACTCTACATTCATTAGAATGACTAAACCTACCAACATAAGTCAAGCCCTATCTAATAAATTATGGATACTAGCCATGCAAGAGAGTTAAATCGATTGGTAAGGAATAATGTTTGGGAATTTTTTAAAAGGCCTAAGGACTAGAGTATGCTTAGAACTAAATGAGTTTTCAAAAACAAAAGGAATGATTCTAAAGTTATGGTTAGAAATAAAGTAAGATTTGTGGCTAAGCAGTATAACTAGATAGAAGGGATTATATTTGAAGAGACCATTGCCCCTATAACTAATTGGCAGTCATTTGGGTGCTACTAGCCTTTTCCTTCTTTAAGGGATCTAAACTATACCAAATGGATGTTAAAAGTGTCTTTCTGAAAAGGGTTATAAAAAAGGATGTGTTTGTTGAACAATCCCTAAGCTTTAAAAATTCACAATTTTCTAATGATGCATTCAAATAAAAAAATGCACTATATAGAATAAAACAAGCACCCTAAGCATGGTTGAAAGGCTAAGCTCATTCCTGCTAGAGAGAACCTTTGTTAAGTCAAGCGTAGACATCACCCTATTTTTGAAAAAGGTAGTAGTTAAACTACTAATTATTCAAATTTATATAGATAATATTTTCTTTGGATCTTCTAATAAAAATCTTTGTGATGAGTTTTCAAAAATAATGAATAAGGAGTTTGAGATGAAGATAATGGGAGAACGGGCCTACTTTCTTGGATTTCGTTTAAGGCAAAAAGATTATAGAATTTTTCTTAGTAAAAAAAAATACATTAAGGACAACCTTAAGAAATTTGAGAAGGATAAAGCCAAGCCAATAAGAACTCCCATGAGTTCCACTTTTCTATCATATAAGGATTCAAATGGAAAATCAATTAATCAAATGAAATACAGATGAATAATTTTATCACTTCTTTACTTGACTACTAGCAGATCTGATATAATGTTTAGTGTTTTTCTCTATGCTAAATTTTAGTGTGATTCAAAAGAGTCATGCTTGACTACTATAAAGAGAATCCATAGATATCTCTTAGGAACCCAAAACTTAGGAATTTGATACCCTAGGCATATCACTTCCTATAAAATCATAAGATTTTCTTATTCAGATTTTATAGGATGTAGAGTTTATATGAAAAACACTTCTAAAACATGTTTATTCATAGGACATTCCTTAGTTTTTTATTTTAATAAAAAATAAAACCTAGTTGCATTGTCCAATGCTAAAGCTAAAAATATAGCCACAGGAAGTTGTGTGGCCGAAGACCTTTCGTTAAAGAAACATATACTGTATTTAGGATTATTAGATAACTATGGCACCCCAAGAGGGGGGCGGGGGGTGAATTGGGGATTTTTAAATTTTCATTAGAAAATTAAAATGAAAAATATAATAATAAGAAATCATTTTTATGAAAAAGATAAAGAAAAATAATAAGAAATAAAATAAGAGGTACTAAATGTGTTTCGATAGATTCCATCTTACATCCACAATAGCAACTCTCGAAAATTCACAAATCCCAAGTCCATAAACATATTCTTTAAACCAAAGTTCTTTACAGCCTAAGTACTCTCCTAAACGGGTGAGTTCATCCCAATCTAATTATAATTTAAATTTCAATAAGCTTAATGGCGTATAACAAGAAAATGAAAAATATAATTTCATGTAAATAATATAAGCTAAAATTATCTTGCAACAAAATGTCCATAATATATGGGGTGATCATACAAACTTTGTTTTAATCACCTCACTACTTTCAATTAGAATATTAAATTTACTCACTTTAAGATGGATTTAAAATTTGATTAAAATGTGATTAATATTTTAAATAAACAAATTTTCTTTTTGATTTAAACTTTAACACTTAAAAAAATTAATAGATTTTAAATGTAAATCTATGTCACATTAAAGAAAATAAAAATCACTACAGGAAAATCACTTATTACCGGCCGAATTTTCCGGCGGCTTTCCGGCGGTCAGTTTTCTGGAGGCGTTCCGGCGGATTTCCGGCGGTTCTTGAAGGATTATTTCCCACAAAATTTTCCGGCGGCTTTCCGACGGATTACCGGCGGCTTTCCGACGGCTAATTTCCTGCAAAATTATCCCGCAGAATTTTCCGGCGGCTTTCCGACGACTTTTTCATTTTTCCGGCGGCTTTTAAAATTTAATGAAAATGAATAAAATTTTTACTATTTAAATGATTTAAAAAAATTATTAAAACTTTTATTAACAATTTAATTAATTTTAATTTTAAAATTAATTATTTAGTTAATTTTTATTTTATATTAAACATTATTTTTTATTTTAAATTAAATAGTTTCATTTTTAAAAAAAATTAAAATTAATTGATTTTTGGCAATGAATATAGTTTAAATATAAAGTTTTCACAAATAATTTGTATTTGCCTCTTCAGCAATTCGGTCGGTTGCTGGAAATTCCTGCCAACCGACCGGTGTTCGAAACTCGTCTTGCGTAGACGCGGGGGAGCACAGGGGCTTAGCCGGGATCGCGGGGCTGGGGATAAGCGCGGGAGCCACATGGCAGACGCGGATCGGGGGTGTCTGAGCCGCGCGGGAGCGGGGGTGGCTGCCGGAGAGCGGGGAGCGGGGTGGCTGCCGGAGCGCGGGGGCTGAGCCGGAATCGCGGAGCGCGGGAGTGGGTGGCTGCCGGAGCAGGGTTTTTTTTTTTTTTTTAATTTGACCGGCGGTTTAAGACCGCCGGTAAGCCGCAGGACAAAATTGCCGCCGGAAAAAACAGCCGGAATTCATTTTCCTACGCCGTTTTTACCGACGGTAATTTAACCGCCGGAAACTATAAAACCGCCGGAAAAGGTTCAATTACGGCCGAAAAAGGCCGCCGGAAATGGGTGATTTTCCTGTAGTGAATACCTACATTGCAAACTTTATGGATTTAAAAAATATAATATATAAAACTTAATATAACAATACCCACTAGTATTTTACCAAATAATAAATATTTTTAAGAAATAAATATATGTTCAAGGCTAAAAGAATAGCATGCAAAGATTTAGTGAGGGAAAGCAAACTTAAGAACTCCGAGAGAATTTACTCGATTTTTTGTGTTGAAGTTTTCCAACCAAGAATTCGATCTCGCAAGTGAATCGAGCTCTTGGAATAAAAATCAAAGTTTCTCCTCTCAATATTTAGAATGTAAAGAAGAAAATAAAAATGAAAGAATTGATGGAGATTTTATTTTTTAGCAACCCTTACATGAAGAGGGAGAGAGGTATTTAAAGGGAAAATGGTAAGTAAAGCAAAATTTGAAATAAACTATTAATCTAATATTAATTTATCAACTAATAATATTATATTTAATCAATAATTCAGTTATATTAAATATATAAAATTTTCAAATGGAAATAAAATGGCTAGTCACATGTGAAAGTGAGAAAGTCTTCAAATACATCAACAATAAGACAAAAATGGCTACCCAACAAATTATATTAAAATAAAATAAGGTTTAGAAATTTATTATAAATTCAAATGAGATCCAAATGAGACATATAACCTATCAATTTTTATTTACAAAATCCAAGGAATCTAATGCAATAAAAAGAAACCATGTTTCTATCAGAATAATATCTTATTTAGTAAAATAAAAACTTATGCACATTGTTAAATATTTAAGAATATATTAAATATTATTATAATAATATGATATAAATTATATAAAATTAATCATACATCAATAAATTGACGTCAAACAAGTCAATTTAAAATGAATAAATGATAAAAGTTTTACCATATAAGCTTATTATGTTTAATTTCCCTAAGTATATATCTTTCAATATTTAATAACAATAATGAAATTAATGAAGGTTATAAAATTTATTTAATAAAGAAATCTTATCGATTTCTATATCAAGATTAAAATATAATTAATAGATATTTAGATTGTAAGCAAATCAAATCATATAAGTAAATATTAATAGACCACTAACATACGCCTACGATAATATAAAGTCCTTCAAGTTGTCCATGTTTGTCCATCTTAATCTCAACATTTGATTGAACTTGAGTTGTGCAATATAAATCCCATAAGTAATTATTATGCATATCATTATACCTAAAATACTTAGCTCATAAATTAGAACATTCATGCATATGTTTATTATCATCAAAATATCTAAAATAGGTTTTGAGGTAAATAATATCAACAATCACCCTCTTTTTAATGATGTCAAACTAATGTTGGGTATAATTATAACAAAAGTGCAATTTGACCTTTTATTGTAACTTTTAATCATTATAAAAATATATATGATATTTGAGAAATATTTTTGAATGATAATTTGCTAAAAAAAATAAGTCTCCCCCTAAATATATGCATATAAAATAAATTATGACCAACATATATAATTCTTCTCCCCATTTGATAACATAAAAAAGAATAATTAAAATATAAAATAAATTTAAATGTTAGGATCTAACATCCCAAGCATACGTTTTAACATGCAAAATGACTCTTCAGCTGAAGGTTTTGTAAAAATATCAGCTATTTGAGAATATGCGTTTACAAAATCTATATTCACATCACCTTTATTAACATGATCTATAATAAAATGGTGTCTAATCTCTGTGTTTAGTTCATAAATATTGTATATGATTTTTTTGTTAAACTTATAGCACTTCTATTATCACATTTAATCGGAATTTTTTTAATCTTAATTCAAAAATCTTCTATTTGTTACTTTTTCCATAAAACTTGAGTAACACAACTACCTGCAGCCATGTACTATGCTTTAATAGTGGATAAAGTGATTAAATTTATTTTTCTACAAGACCAAGAAATAAGAGATGATCCTAAAAATTTACGGGTTCTAGATGTACTTTTTCTATCAATCTTACAACCAACATTGTCTACAACAGAATATGCAACTAAATTACATAATAATAATTTTTTAGGATATCATAAGCCTAACTTATGAATTCCAATAAAATATCAAAATATTCACTTAACTATTGTTAAGTGTGATTCCTAAGGATTAGCTTGAAATCTTGCACATAAACATACATCAAATATAATATCAGTTCGACTAGCAGAAAGATACAAAAGTGAACCTATCATACTCCTATAAAGCTTTTGATCTATTGGTTTTCCTGATTCATCTTAATTAAGTCTAGTTGATGGGCTTGTAGGAGCTTTACTCAATTTGAATCTCTTCATATCAAACTTTTCTAATAATTCATATATATACTTGGTTTGACATATGAATGTGCCAGACTCTACTTGTTTTACTTAAAGTCCTAAGAAAAATATGAGTTTTCCCCTCATACTTATTTCAACTTCCTATGATATTAATGAGAAAAACTCATGACATAAACTTTTATCTATACTTCCAAATAATATATCATCAACATAAATCTATATAATAATCAAATCATCTCCATTATTTTTTGATAAAAAGAGTTGTATCTACCTAACCTTTTCTAAAATTATATTCAATTAAAAAAATAATTAACCTATCATACCAAGCACGTGGATCTTGTTTTAAAACATAATAAGCTTTCTTTAATTTATATACATGATTAGAAATGTTAATGCTTTCAAACCTAGTGGTTGTTGTACAAACATCTTGATCAATATACCCATTAAAAATGTACTTTTGACATCCATTTGAAAAAGTTTAAAGTCCTTAAAATAAAAAGGAAAGAAGTAATCTAATGTCTTCTAATCTTGCTACATGTGTAAAAGATTCTTCAAAGTCTATTCCTTCTATTTGTGTGTACTATTGTGCAACTAATCTTGCTTTAATTCTAATAATACTTCTTGAGTAATCTAGCTTATTTTTATAAACCCATTTAGTTCCAATTATATTTTGATCATGAGGTCTTGTGACTAACTCCCAAACATCATTACTTATAAATTGGTTAAGTTCCTCTTCCACAGAAATTATCCAAAAAGTTATCTTCTAAAGCCTTATCTATATTTTTAGGCTTGTTCTGATAGAAATGCAGAATGTTCTACCTTATCGCTAAGGTTTCTCCTATTCTTTACACCATTAGAATCATCACAAATTATTAATTTGTTTGGGTGATTTCTATTATATATCCATTCTTTAGGCAATGAATCATTCTCCTTTTTCTTCTAAATTTACTTTCTTTATATTTATAATGTCATCATCATTCAAATTATTTCATAATAAATCTATATGATTTTTATCAAAAATTACATGAACGAATTCTTCAACAATTAATTTTCCCTTATTAAAATCTCTAAAATATTTTCCAAAAATTGAAGATCCTAAGAGTATACCATCATCACACTTACTATAAAATTTACAAATAGGATCTTTATCATTATTTAAAATAAAACACTTACATCCAAAAATATGTAAATTACTAATCGTAGGTTTCTATCCAAAAAATATTTCATAAGGAGTCTTTTTAAGAATTAGTCTTAAATAAACTCTATTTGTAACATAGCATGCAGTATTTATTGCTTTTGTCCAAAAATAATTTGAAAGTTTATATTAATCTTACATTGATCTTGCTAATTCTACCACAGTATGATTCTTTCTTTCAACAACAACATTTTGTTGACAGGTTCTAAGAGCTAAAAAATTTTATTTAATTCCAATTTCATCAGAATAATTTTCAAATGATTTATTTTCAAATTCTCCATCATGAATTGTTTGAATTCTATGAAATGCGTTATTTTTATTAGCTAAGAATAATACCTAAGTGTATCTTCAATAATCATCTATAATAACAAATCCATAATTTTTGCCACATAAAATAGTTGTGTTAATTGGCCCAAATAAGTTCATGTGTAATAAATCTAAAGGTCTACTCGTAGAAACTATATTTTTACTCTTGAATGAACTTTACATATGTTGACCATGAATGCATGCATCACATATATAATCAAAATTAAAATTAAATTTTCCTAAACCAATGACTAAATCTAGTTTAGAAATTTTATTTAAAATGTGGATATTGGCATGACATAGCCTTCTATGCCATAACCAAGCATCATCATTTGTAGATTTCATGCAAAGTAAATTCAAATTGACATCATTTGTATTCTCTAAATCAATTAAATAAATATTTTTATGTATATTTCTTATAAGAAAAATAGTTTTATTATTTCTAATAATGTAATGTGAAGCATAAAAATAAATATTTATACCTTTATCACATAATTGAATAATTTATATTAAGTTATGTTTTAAACTAAAAACAAATAAGACTTTTTCTAAAGTAATAGAGTTCTTACAGAGGGATCCAATGCCAATAATCTTTCCCTTTATATTATCTCCATATGTGACGTATCCTCCATCACTTTATTCTAATATAGAGAATTTTGCATTATCACCTGTTATATGTCTTGAACATCCACTGTCTAAGTATCATATGACTTCATTGATTTTAATTTGAAGGAATTCCTATAAAAAAAATCAAATGTTAACTTTTCGAACCTAAATATTTTTGGGTCTACGTTCTAAATGAGTAGTATGATATATATTATGTATTCTATATGAAGTGCTTGTATTTTTTGGAACCCCTACAAAAGATGATTGATTAGCATTCTGTGAATCACAAGCATAAAAATCAAATGAGATATGTCTTTTTATACCACAATAATTACACCAAATATTAGTGTTTGCATATAGCTTTGCATGAGATCTATGTGACATATAAGAATTTTTATTTGATGTTGTACTTGTTGTAACTTTGTAATAAACTTGTGATTTCATGCATAAATCTAATCTTTCTTTTAATAGAATATTTTCTATTTCAAATTTACAAACAAGTAAAGAAAGATCTAATAAAGAACTATTTTTATTTTTCAAATCATCGCATTTATTTTTTAAATCATTAAAATCCATATCTAAATTTTTATTCTCTTTTCCTAAAATATTATATTTTCTTCTTAATTTTTTATATTCACTAACTAATTCATTAAAAGAAACATCTAATTCTTCATAAGATATGTCCTTCCATAACTCTTGAGAATCATAATATGATTTTCCTCCTGCCATAAGGAAAATGTTCACCTCTTCATCTAATGAACTTGATTCATCTGAATCTGGTTGGCCCATAGAGACTTCTTCTTCTTCCTGAAATGATTTTTTTCTTTCTTGTCACTCTTTCTTTTTATATCCATCTTTTTCTTCTTTAAATCAATAAGATCTAGACAATCTCCTCTTATATGTCAAGGCTTCTTGCAATTGTAACAAAAAATCCCTTCTCCTATATGAAATTTCTTAGTTTGAAATTTATAATTTTTGGATTTCTTATACCTTTGATTTTTCTTCCTTAGTAAGCTCCCAAGTCTTCTTGATAGCTTGTCCACCTGATCGCTATCTTCATTAGAGCTTGCTAAAGTTTAATCATTATCATCAACCTGTAAGGTAACAATTTTACCTTTCACTTTCTCTTTCTTAGAAGAAACATCCAATTTATCTTTTGATCATAATATGTTCATGACCTATCAAAGAACCCAAATGTTGATCAAGTAGATAAGTAGATAAATCTTTGGCCTCACTAATTATGGTTACTTTTGCATCCCATTCTTTGGGAAGGCGTATAAGAATCTAATAAACTAAGTCTTGATTCTTATATATTCTTCCAAGAGAATGTAATGTATTAATTATTTTTGTAATTATTGTATACATATCAAAAATTGATTCAGAAGGAGACATGCAAAAAAATTCATATTCATGAACAAGTCTATTTATGTGAGTATCTCTAACCTCATTAGTACCTTCATAAGTTAAATTAATTTATCTTAAATTTCTTTTTGTTGAATTTAACATGGAAATTTTCATTTAATCATCTGGAAAAAGTGCACAATGCAAAGTATTAAATGCCCTATCATTTAACTCATCTAATTCTCTCTCTAATGAAATCCATTCATCAAAAGGGTTTTTAATTCTAATTCTACTAATTTCTTTACTGGGTGTATGATATTGGTGTGTAAGCATGTGCCACATACGAGAGTCTTATCCTCTTAGAGAAGTACTAATTCTATTTTCCAAAAATTAAAAGGAACATAATCTAACAATGATGGTCGATAAGTGGATTATCCTTTGAGAAGTGAACCCATAGGAAAACCTTGTGCCATAGTTTAAAAGTGGATCTACTCCAGGATGTTAAGCTAAAAAAAAAAAGTGCCAAGGCTCTAATACCAATTGTTGGATGACTATAGCACCCCAAGAGGGGGTAGGGTGAATTGGCGTATTTAAAATTTTTATTAAAAGAAGAAAATTTTAATGATTTTAAAGCTATTTTGAAAATAATAACATATCACATAATTTTTATGAAAAGGATAAAGAAAAAAAGATACAAGAAATGAAAATAAGAGGCACAATATTTTTTCATGGTTTGACCCGGATTCCAATCCAACCTACATCCACTCTAGCCAACTCTAAGGATAGAATTTACTAATCACAGGTTTTCCTTGGGAACCTTACTTCTTTAAACCAAAGAAGTTCTTTACAGCCTAAGTACTTTCCTACACAGTTGAGTATAATCCAATCTAATTACAATTTAAATTTCACTAAGCTAAATGGCTTAAATTAAGAAAACGAAAAATACAATTTGATGTCAATAATGCAAATTATCATACAATTAGGATTTAACTCTTAAAATATTTAATTATATTTTAAATTTAAATCTATTCCACATTAAAGAAAATAAAAATAATTTCTTTGCTAACTTTATGGATTTAAAAAAATAATATATTAAATTTAATATAACATTACCCACTAGTATTTCACCAAATAATAAATATTTTTAAGAAAAATAAATATGGCGAAAGCTAAAAGAATAGCAAATAAAAATTTAGTGAAGGAAAGCAAACTCAAGAACTCCAAGAGATGTTACTCGATTTTGTGTGTTGAAGCTTTCTAACCAAGAATTTGATCACACAAATGAAAAGAGCTCTTGGAATAAAGATCACAATTTCTTCTCTCAAGATTTATCATGTAAAGAAGAAAAAAAAATGAAAGAATTGCTGGAAATTTTGTTTTTGAGCAGCTCTTATACGAAGAGGATGAGAGGTATTTAAAGGGAAAGGGTAAGTAAAGCCAAATTTAAATAAATCTACTAATCAAATATTAATTTATCAACTAATAATATTATATTTGATCAATAATTCATTTATATTAAATATATATAAGTTTCAAATGGCTATAAAATGGCTAGTCACATGAGAAAGTCAAAAAGTCTTCATACACATCCAAAATATGGAAAAAATGGCTACCCAATAAATTATATTGAAATTAGATAATATTTGATAATTCATTATGAGATCCAAATGAGACATATAACCTATAAATTTATATTTACTAAATCCAAGAAATATATTTCAAAAAAAAATAAACCTTGTTTCCGTCAAAATAATATCATATTTAGTAAAATTAAAACTTATGCATATTTTTAAATAGTTAAGGATATATTAAATATTAATATAATAATATGATATAATTTATATAAAATTAATCATACATTAATAAATTGATGTGAAATAAGTCAACTTAAATGAATAAATAATAAAAGTTTTACCATATAAGCTTATTACATTTAATTTCCTTTTTTATATAACATTCCATATTTGATAAACATTATGTAATCAATAAATGTTATAAAATTTATTTAATAAATAAATCTTATAGATTTTTATATTTAGATTAAAATATAATTAATAGTTATTTAGATTGTGAGCAAATCAAATCAAGCGAGTAAATAATAATGGACCACTAACATACTCCTAAGATAATATTAAGTCCTTCAAGTTGTCCTTCTTGGTTCATCTTGAAAGTTCATTAGGGATGTTAAGCCCTATGAACTTAGTCTCAAGCTAACCAAGAGGGGGGGGGGGGGGGGGGGGGGGTGAATTGGTCTTTTAAAAAAAATTTTTCAAAGAGAACAAAATCACATAAACCAAAATCACACCATGAGAAAAATAAACAATGGGGAAATTAAAGTGCGGAAGCAAGAAACAAGAACACAGAAATTTATTGTGGTTCGGTCAAACCTTGACCTACGTCCACTACTTGGAGGCACCCTCCAAGTATTGCACTAAAACAAGTGTCTCTCCTTTAGCCCCCAAAGCTAGGCGGAGAAGCCCTTACAAAATCACTTCCACCTTCCCCGGTGTGGCGGAGTCGCCGGGTCCTTTGACACCAAAGAGATCTTCTTCTTTGGTGAACTTACCTCGAGACAAGCCTTGAATCTGATGGTACTAAGGTGCGAGTTTGCCGGAGCAACCGTGTGGATCCCCCACCACATTCCCTTGAGTTCCTCCCCCTCACAGGATCTTCTCCCTCTCAACCTTCACCCTTTCCTCACTCTCTTTCAAGCTCTCACTCCAAGTTTCCCCCACAAAAATGAAGCAACAATAAAGACACTTACAAAGTGCCTTGTCATAGCTTAAATAGAAGAGCTAAAAACGAGCTCATTAATGCAATTTGCCGACATTATCCTTCAGGATGATAGCCTGGATGATTAGTTCAAATTCATCTCAACAGCCTGGGACGATTTGGGATGATCAGAACAAAATTGGTTACATCATCCTGGCCGATATCACGATTGTCCTGGCTGATTAGTTTAAAACTAATTTCTATCATCCTGATCATAGCCCTAAATTTGAGCTGTCCGATGTAGATCGTCCAGGACATCGTCCCGGCCGATCAGACGATCATCTCGGCCGATGTGATCGTATCAATCAACCATTAATGCTTTCCAAATATACCATATCAATTTAGGCATAATTGAGTTAGATCGGCCTGAACGATATAAATATCGTCCTGGCCAATTTCCTAAAATAAAGAATTCCTAAATTGATTATGACAGTTGATTCTTTCTGAATTAAGGCTATCGTCCTGGCCGATACATGTATCATCCAGGCCGATATCAATGACGGGTGTCTTAATGAGGATGCCCTAACTAGGGTTTTTACTTTTGTTAGATCGTCCAAGATGATATAAATATCGTCCCAGATGATGTTACCAAAAATAGAAATCTTTTAGGGCACAACAGAAAATCCTCCAAGTTACAAATCATCAGATGCCACACCAAATACAACAGACTCAAGAAAGGAAAAAGATTACAAACTGACACAGACCTAGTCTACCCAATCTTGAGCTGGTTCCAAATTACAGTCTGATCGTGTGGACCTGAAATGTTAGCACAAAAGGCAATCATAATGAAATAAGTAATGTTTGTTATCATTAAAATCATAAACCATTGATCCGCAACAATCTCCCCCTTTTTTATGATGGCAAATAATTCAATTTGAATTTTCAAAAAGAACAATATATCCTAATCTCCCCCTCACTAGAATAACACTTTTTTAAAAAATAGGGGAGATGAAAATATTTTTGTTATTTTAAATTTTTTTGAAAACAAGATATAAATACGATAACAGTACAAAAATTCAACAATACGTTCCCCCCTTTGACATTATCAAAAGAGAGGAGGCACAAACAAAAGCAAAATGAATAAAAGAAAAAAGAAAACATTTCCTGATCTAGTGAAAAACAAATATTCTTAAAATGAGAAAGTTACCTCTTGGTTTTAATCAAAAACTTAGTAGAATTGGATTGACAACACATAGTCTAGAAAAGGTTAGAAATTCATAATTTGATAAACCCAACTCAAGTTCTTTAAAAAGGCAAAAACTTTTTGATTTAAGATCTAAGTCAAGGAAAAAAATTAGAAAAAGAAACAATAGTTTTTCAAAAACTCCTTCCATAAATTATATCTAATAGAAGATCAATGCATAAATTTTTGAATCAAGAATCAAGATTTTCAAACTCAAGTATCGAAAGTATCAAGGGTTTTCTTAAGGTTTTTAAGAAGTACAAGAATGGTAAGCATTAACTTTGTGTGCTCATTTTATGCCTCTTTATCACTTTGTGTATTCTATATTTTCAATTTGGCATCTTTGCACATCTTTTTATTTTTGGCATCATTGGCCAATTTTTGAATATGCTTCCTTTCTTAATTCTTAAAAATAAAGTAAAACCCATCTTAGTTATAAAGCAAATTACTTGATTAAGAAAATTATGAGTTAGATTCAAAAACTTGAAAAAGATTCCTATGCGATAAATAAAATGTAGGGAGATAAAAAATTTTATTTCAAAAACTAATTTAAAAGATGAAAAAGATTTTAAATCAAAAGTAGGATAACCTTTTTTAGAAAACAGACACTGAGAGTTAAAAAAATAAATGAGTTTCCTTTCTTTGACTGTTTTAGAGAAGTCAAACACAACTTACCAAAGATTTCAAGAAAAATCAGGAAGTATATTTTTCATTTTTAGAAAAGTGAATGTGTTTGTTGATGGAAAAAAAAAATTAACGAAAACAAAGCACAAAAAAAAATACAAAAAAAAAGGAAAGACACAAATAAGGCATTTAACCATTATCTCTTTCCTGGTCTGATGCTTCAGAGACCAGATCTGCCTATGAGATTTTTTGCTTTTTATTATTTCCCCATTTTAAATTTAGCTTCGCCTTACCCTTTTCTTTTGCAGGAAGAATTCTTGAATTAGGGCACTCATTTTTCATATGTACAGGCTTTCTGCATCGAAAGAAAATAACGTCAGAAGAAATATGGACATCCTTACCACTTTTACATTTTTTTCCACTTTTTCTTATGCTTTGGTGAGCTTTGTGATTTGCTTGACAAGTCATTTCTTCCGTCACCAACTAAGCAATCTTTTTCTGTATCTTCATCTTTTAGAATAATCATTTCACCTGCATCCAAAAGTCTTTGACCCAAACTTTGCTAGTAGGCAAAGAGTGAGCCAATCAAATTATCAATAGAATAATCATTCAAATCTTTTGATTCACAAATAGCAACAACTTTGGCATCAAATTTTTAAGGTAAACAACGAAAATTTTATTAACTTTTTCAAAATTTTAAAACTCTTTTCCTAAGGCATGCAATGATGTTACAATTTGAATGAACCTAGTGTACATGTCTAAGATCGTCTCATAAGGTTTCATGGAAAATAATTCAAAATCATGCATTAACAAATTCAATTTGGATTGCTTGATTTCACTAGTGCCTTCGTATATGGTGTACAATTTATCCCAAACTTCCTTACCGGTCGTCCACGTGGATACTAACAAAAAATCATAAGAATTTAAAGCACAGAAAAAGCAATTTAAAGACTTTGAATTCAATTGAGCATTGAGTTGTTCTTCCCTGTTCCATTAACTAAAAGGAATATCAATTTTAACTCCATTAACAATTCGTGACGGTGATGAATAATCAGTTAAAATCATATGCTACATACAAAAATCTATCGATTGCAAGAAAATAGACATGTGATTTTTCCAAAAATCAAATGACATATTTTCAAATAAAGGAGGTCTGGTGATTGAATAACCTTCCGCAACATTACGATTAGCCATGGATAAAAAATTCAAAAGTTTTTAAAAACTTATTTTATGAATCCTGCTCTGATACCACTTGAAAGTTCGTTAGGGATGTTAAGCCCAACGAACTTAGTCCCAAGCTAACCAAGAGGGGGGGGAATTGGTCTTTTAAAAAATTCTTTTCACAAAGAACAAAATCATATAAATTAATATCACACCACGAGAAAAATAAACAATGCGGAAATTAAAGTGCGGAAGCAAGAAACAAGAACACATAAATTTATAGTGGTTCGGTCAAACCTTGACCTACGTCCACTCCTTGGAGGCACCCTCCAAGTATTGCACTAAAACAAGTGTCTCTCCGTTAGCCCCAACAGCTAGGCTAAAATCCGATGGTACAAATGTGCAAGTTCGCCGGAGCAACCGTGTGGATCCCCCACCATACTCCCTTGAGTTCCTCCACCTCACAGGATCTTCTCCCTCTCAACCTCCACCCTTTCCTCTCTCCCTTTCAAGCTCTCTCTCCAAGTTTCCGTCACAAGAACAAAGCTACAATGACTGCCAAAGACACTTACAAGTGCCTTGTCATATCTTAAATAGAGGAGCTAAAAACGAGCTCATTAATGCAAGTTGCCGACATTATCGTCATGGATGATAGGCATATCGTCTTGGCCGATTAGTTCAAATTCAACTCAATGGCCTGGGACGATTTGGGACGATCAGAAGAAAATTGGTTACATCGTCCTGGCCGATATCACGATCGTCCAAGCCGATTAGTTTAAAATTGATTTCTATCATCCTGATCATAGCCCTGAATTCAAGCTGTCTGATGTAGATCGTCTAGGACATCGTCCCGGCCGATCAGGCGATCATTCCGGCCGATTTGATTATATCAATCAACCATTAATGCTTTCCAAAGATATCAGATCACTTTAGGCATAATTGAGTTAGATCAGCATGGACGATATAAATATCATCCTGGCCGATTTCCTAAAACAAAGAATTTCTAAACTGATTATGGCGATTGATTCTTTTTGAATTAAGACTATCATCCTGGCCGATACATGTATCATCCAGGCTGATATCAATGACGGCTCCCTTAAAGAGGATACCCTAATTAGGGTTTCTACTTTTGTCAGATCGTCTAGGATGATATAAATATCATCCCAAACGATGTTACCAAAAATAGAAATCTTTTTCGGCACAATAGAAAATCTTCCAAGTTATAAATCATCAGATGACACACCAAATACAAAAGACTCAAGAAAAGAAAAAGATTACAAACTGACACAGACCTAGTCTACCCAATCTTGAGATGGTTCCAAATTGCAGCCTGATCGTGTGGACCTGAAACGTTAGCACAAAAGGCAATTGTAGAGAAATAAGGAATGTTTGCTATCATCAAAATCATAAACCATTGATCTGCAACACATCTTAATCTCAACAATTGATTGAACATGAGTTGTACAAAGCAAATCCCATAAATAATTACTATACACATCATTACACCTAAAATACTTAGCACATAAATTAGAACATCCAAGCATATAATATTATCATTAAAATCTCAAAAATAGGTCATGAGGTAGATAATATCAACAAGTATTAAATGTAGGCACCATTCAAAACTTTTTTGATAACACTAGTGCCATTTACATTCCAAAGAAACAAATCTAATACTCTAAGACAAAACAAATAAACATAACACATCATTTTATTTGGGATCATGTTACCAAATTAGACACAACTACACCATGTAACCACTAAAAATCAACTTGCTGAAATCTTTACAAAACCACTGTCCTTTGAAACCTTCAACATCTTAAGAATCAGAATATGTATGATAAACATTCTTGCTTGAAATTGATGCTTTCTATTTTTGCTCCTTCTATTTCTAATTTTTTTATTCATTATCTTGTTTCTATTTGTGTTCTTATTCTATATTTCTTATTTTATGTTGATTTCCTTCTTTTTTTAAGAATCATATCACTACTCACTTATGATGTTATTTTTGTTCCCTTTTAAAACTTTTGCCTTGTTTTTATTTAGAAACATATAAGGAGCTCCTCCTCTAAAATAATTAAAGGAATAAATACTACTAATTATTTCTCTTCCTTTAACTCCTTCTGTGGTGTATTTTCTTCTTGAATCAAAATTCATTTCAAATTAAAAATTAGAATTTGAATTAGAGATCTATTATATCTTCCTACTATAATTTATCTCATATAAATAATGTTCCAAGTTAGTGAATCTCTTTGAAATTTTCATAATTATGTTATTTGGTTTTATCATATGGTTAGGAATCTATTTTGTAGTTTACTCTTCCTTATGTAAGATAGTGAGTTTATCCTCTCTCATATTTGGAAGATAATCTCATAATTGATAAAAATTTTAAAGATTTAGAAAGGAAGCAATCATGCAAAAATAAAAAAATTCACAAAATGAGCCCAAAAACTAAAATGATACATAGTAGCTGCCAAATATTTGCAAGATGCATGAAGTGTATCAAAAATTAAAAGTTGTACAATATGTACCAAAAGATTACAAAGAGGCACAAAATGAGATAACTAAGAGTTAGCTTGCCTTTCTTTCAAATCCTTAAAATCTTAGAAGACTCGTTATGTCAATTGATATCTCCTACACTTAAATTTAAAAATCATGATTTTTGGTTAATTACTTTGCAATATTATTCTATCAGATATTTTTTTAAAATAAAGTTTGAAAAGATCAATTTTCCTATCTAATTTCTTTTATAATGTAGAATTTTATTTTAAAATAATTTTGACCTAAAAGGAGTTCGAGCTAGGGTTGACAAGAATGATTTTGTAGCCTTTCTAAATTTCAGTGGGTCAATTCATTTCTTGTTGATTTCTTCTCATAATGATATATTTTATCATTTACTGGGGCAGATCGATTATAAAAAAATCTCTTTTTATTATTGTCTTCTTCTTGCTTTTTTATTTCTATTTTTCCTTCCAGCTATTTGCTCCTTTCTTTATGATATCAAAAGGGGAAGGATTGTATTATTGTTCTTTTTTTTTTTTAACATATGATCATCAGCTAAGTGGGAGTTTTGAGGAAAGAAACTTTTTGAAAATCCTAAACAAAAATGTTTGACATTATGAAAAAAATGGGAGATTATTACAAAACTGATCCAAGCACTGTGATTTTGATGATAACAAGTATTATTATCTTTTTATGCTTTATCCTATTTCTATGATATTTTATTTTATTTTTATGTGTACTAATATTTTAGGAAATTAGTCCACTGTTCACTTGCAATTCTGATCAACTCTAGATTGGGTACACTAGTGATACATTTAATTTTCATTTAATTTTGTATTTTTTTTTCCTTTCTTGAGTCATATCATGTAATTAGGTGGATATATTTGCTAAACAATCTTACACACACACAAACATGGGGTGAGAGAAAAATGTTTTGTGAGTTTGTTTTTTTAAGTACATCATACTATAAGATTTTGGCTTCAAACTATATGACCTTATTTCATGATGTATGATTTTAATTCATATTATATGATCTATTATCCTTGTTAAAACCCTAGGCTCTAGAGGTTAAGAAAGATACTAATCTTATGCTGATCATATAGTATGATTTGGTTCGTATTGTGCGCCCTAATTAAAATCCTTCTTAATTAATATTTTGATATCAAGCAATCCAATCATGGAAAATTATTGTGATCGATTGTACTGTATGATACAGTTTATACTATATGATTACTAATGTATGAAATTTGTTATATTAGATATTATACTGAGCTAAATCCATAATTTTTGTAATGATTATATTGTATGATGTCAACAGTGCTAGACGGTCGATAGTGTATGAAGTTGGCTATCCCAAGGGTCATGCCAAATGAATAGAAGAAATTTCAACAGTTCAAACCTTACGTTGTTTTGATCGTACTATATAAAAAGTTAATAAAGTTGAACAGTTCATCTGCAAAATCTTGTTGGATGAGTCTAAATTATACTGATCGTATAATATGATATGTGTATCGTACTGTACAAATTGAAAATGGATCTCTTAAAAATTAGGATTTCTTGAAGCCCATTACTTAAGATTTTCTAGTACTCCTAAAAGATAATCTTTGGCTATTGAGACTTTAGGAGAGAGAGCCTTGAGGGAGACAAGAAGGAGAGCTTTGTAAGAGAAGAGATGGAGATTTTGTGAGGGAGAAGTTGTGAGGTGATTCACATGATTACACCATGAAAGAATCTTGCCTAGTATTTATAAGCATCTTCCTAGATTCTCTATGGCTCTGGAAAACAAGTTTTTAGCAAAGATCGTGGTTCTCTGACTATCACCAGGAGGGTTAAAATAGATTTGTGGTTCTCTGACCATTACCATGATGGTGAAAATAGATTTATGGTTCTTTGACCATCACCAGGAGGGTGAAAATAGAGTTGTGGTTCTTTGAACTTCACTTGGAGGGTTGAAATAGAGTTGAGGTTCTAAACCTGTTAAAGAGTCAAAATTCTCTGCCACACCAAGGTGGTCAAATAGCATTCTTACATGCTTCTATACTTTGTCATGGGAGCAAAATTAGAGTCACTACTTTCTAGTGTAATACTTAGATGACCTAATCATACCTCTTCTTTTGTGCATACATGACTTTTGGTGCTTTAGAAAGCCACCTCTTCTAAAGCTATCATCTTAAACAATTACTAAAAAAGTTTGTTAATTCCTCTGGTTTAATTAAAAATCTTGATGATTTTTTCACATCCATTTCTTTACCACCCCTCTAGGATGGTCTTCTTGTCAAATAGGGGAGAATTTCAATTACTTTAAATCACTGATGTCTTGCTCTTTTCAATCTTGACTCTTAGTATCATGGTCCAGTCACTTCGTGGGATTTCCACGTTGCTTAAAACATTTTTTGTCCTTTCTTGTGCTCCAGAAATTTCTTCTAGGAAGGTTTTAGTTGCCATTTTTTCCTTCTATTTTTCTATCATGTTGATAGTCAAATTTTTGTTTTTTAGGGTGACTTTCTGGTTGAGCATCAACTTTTTTTTTTTTTTTGCTCTTTCTCATCATACTTCTTTTTTTGTATGCTTCATACTTGTAATATTTTTATTGTGTGATTAATACAATGACAATTCCCTCAAATTTTCAAAAAAAATAAAAAATAATCTGGTTATTGCTTGATTAATACAAGAACTATTCCCTCAAATCTGGTAAGTGCAATGGGGAGAGTGATCATCACTTCAAGTCTTGTCAATCAATAATATAATGTGTATGATGATCCTTTTCTAATTAAAGTTTATCCCTACTTTGGTCTAGACTAAGAAACATATAGTAGAATAGGATTTCAATAATGCTCATATTATCAACTAGGATCCTCTTGTCATTAAAAATCATAATTCTAATCACAATATTAATAATGAGCAGAAACAACAATTGTAAACTCAATCAAACATGATTACTTAATTAGGACATCAATTTGAATGAATAATAAAAATTTATAATTTCATTTGAAATAGATATGTCATTTTAATTATATTTGAACTTGACACTAACCTGATTTTATTTAGTTTTGGCTATTTGTGATAATATCAACTTGATTTGAATCTTAAATGAATAGAGCTAAACTCAAATGTTATGATTAGATTTTCCTGTAGGGGTATCAATATTGAACTTGATACAATTTTTTTTTAGTTAACCTATTTAATATTACAAAATGGATTGAGTTAAGTGATTTGACAAAAAAAATTAAGTTAGGTTCAAGTAAATCCAAAAATAATTTCAAGCATTTTATTCTTTTTTTAGATTCATATTAAATTTAAATTTTTCAAGCTTTTGTGTCTAAGATAATTAATTGCCTCTATTTTAAAAAAGTTTAACACTAACCCATCATAAATTAATTTATTATTTTATTTCACATTGGGTTGGGATAAAAAAATAAAGGGTGATTGCTAATTGAAGAGAAAGTTCACTTATAATAACCCTTCAATGAATGTATAGAAATAAGACTTGTCTAAACATTTTAAGAAACAATATGTTGTTTATTTTGTTAAAATCCAAGATACTCTATCAAATGATAGGAATAAGTTCAACTTAATGATTTTTTAAAAATATTTCGATAACTATATGAAGTTGAAATGAGTGGTCTTATAATTATCATATTCATCACATTTTGACTCAATATCAACTATAAGTTCAACAAATATTTCTTAAAAATAATAAAAAAAACACTGACCTTTACTATTATTAATGATGAGAATAATGTTTGGTTTAATAATTGCATGCATGACATTTAGATTCAGAATATCCTTATGGATATGAATAAGGATATTGTGGCTAGCCCTCATAGCTTAACTATTTCTTTTTATCAAAATTGCTGGAATATTATTAAAGATGACGTGTAGAGCTGTTAAAGGTTTTTTTTGTGGATATGGTTATCCCTAAATATTTTTCCAGCACTTCTATAGTAATTATTTCTAAATGTGATAATCCTACTTGTTAGACAAATTATAAGCCTATTAGTCTTGATCTGTTCTACTTTAAATAAGATTATTTCTAAAATTCTTGCTTCTTGCATGGCTAATTTCCCCTGCAAGTTTTTTTATCAGCACCATACTAGTTTTGTTAAAGGGAGGAGTATTGTGGACAATGTTTTATTAGCTCAAGAACACATTCATGATATTGATGAGAAAACCTTAGGTACTAATATGGTGAACAAACTTTACATCTATAAAGCTTAATGGCACTATCAAATGGAATTTTATTTTTAGAGTTTTGCATCTTTTTGGTTTTAATGATGCTTCTATAGATTTAATTTCCAAAATCATTATAAAGGTTCGGTATTCCATTATTATTAATGGTAAAAATAATGGTTTTTTCCAAGCTCATCATGGTGTTAAGCAGGTTGACCTTCTCTCTCATGTTATCTTTATTATTTCTAATTAATATTAATCTAGTGCCTTACATACTTTATTTTCTCAATATAAAAGTCTGCTTTACATTAATAAGGGTGGTATGTTTATTTCTCATTTAGTTTTTGCTGATGATTTCATTATGTTTTTCAATAGATCAATAAACAAATGTCAAGAAGGTTTATAATTTTCTTTTGAAGTTTAGTGAGAAAATTGGTCTAAAATTTAACCTCAAGAAATGCTCTTTCATTTTGGGGAAAGGTATGAATAAAAAGAATATCAATCGTATCTCCAATTTCACTGGTTCTATGCAAACTCTTCCCATTATTTACTTAGGCACTCCAATTTATAAAGGTCATAAGAAAAGTTTTCTTTTTGATAAAATTTTTCTGGTTATTAATGTTAGATTTGCTTCTTGGGAATTCAAAATTCTTTCCATGGGGAGTAGGATGGTTTGCTTTAATAGTGATCTTCTATTATACTATTTATTGCAACTAAGTTTTCATAACTATATTTTCATATCATGTGTGTTTTTGATGATTTCAAATATTATTGTTTTGATTATTATTTCTCTTAACCTATATTGGATATATTACTTTTGTTATTTGTGTGTACTAATATTTTAGGAAAATCATATACCAGACTATTGAAGACTTTAAGTCAGATTAGATTAGGGTTCATTATAAATAGAGTATGTATTTTATAGTTTTATTAAGTCCAAGAGAGTGTGATTGTAATTAGGTAAATGTGTATATAGACACTAGGAGAGTGTTAAAAACTTGTACTTTTTTAAACTAATTATACTATATGATTTTAATTCATACAGGATGATTTTTTTACTTATTTCCTCCAGCATGTAGTAAACCAAAGCATGGATGGAAAAAATTTTTAGGCATTATTTGTACTGTATGAAGTTGGCTTTATACATACATCATATAGAGTACAAAATAAGATGCAAACATTTTTAGCTGTACTAACAAGTAAGTTTTTTTAATTTCTCATCCAATATGATTTGGAGTTCATATAGATGATGTCTAGAGTACAAAAATGATGTGAACATTTTTATCCATATAAATAGGAAAATGTTTTGAACTATTCATCCGGGATAATTTGGAGTTTGTATAGATGATGTCTAGAGTATGAAATTATGGAGCATCTTTTTGTCCAGATGAATAAAAAAAATTTTATAACTATTTATATTGTATGATATACATATTATACTGTACGATATGCTTGTTCAAAAATATTTCATATAGGATTATATGAGCAAATTTTGAACTATTTGTCTAGGATGATTGTCGATTATTTTGTACGATCATGGATGCTCAAAATTAAAATTTTAGTTTTCTGGATGGTTTTTCATGTCTTTCATATAAAAAGTCCTTATAAACTGACTTGGAAAAAATTTGTCTTCATGATTTCTTAAAGAGCAAGTGAAAGGGTGATTTGGGAGAGTGATTGAGAGAGAGTTCTTGTAAGTAGAGTGTGAGGGATTCATAAGGTTACTGAAAGGTGAGAATCTCTTTGGTTTTTGTGTCAATTCTCTTCCTTTCTTCTTTCTATTTGCTTGAAAGAATACCATTTGTGAAGATCTAATTCTCTGCTAACACTTGGAGTGTGCGAAAAGATAATAGTACTCTACCGATATATACTTAGAGAGTGTGAAAGGATGACTGTACTTCACCATCACTTAGAGAGTGTGAAAGAACAATGGTACTCTATAGACACTTGGAGGGTGTGAAATGACAATAGTGCTCTGGCGCATTGGGGATTGGTGGAAGAAAGGAAAATTATAAAGGCTTCTCCGACTTAATATGGGGGCAAAAGAAGAGTCACTTTAGTAATAGTACAATATCTGAAGAGGGGGTTTTCAAGGAGTGGACGTAGGTCTTGTTAGACCAAACCATTATAAATAATTGTGTTATTTTTATATTTCTATATTTTATATTTCAACAATTTATTATTGTGGTTGAAATTTTTTTTTTTTTTTAAAGAAACTCAGATTGTAAAATTAATAAAAATGGTTTTTTTATTTAAGAGTGATTTTTTAAATTACTAATTTAATTCCCTCTTGGTTAGCCTTGGGATAATTGCATAGGTATAATAACCTATAAGGACTATCCAATGGGTATCAAAGCCTACATCAAAATTTAATCTTTAGATTACTTTTGAAAAATGATTATGGATAATTTAGGAAACTTTAACACAGCTGAAGGATATCTGATCAATACACCCCCATTATTTGATAACATCCCTTTTGATTTTTGAAAAATACAAATGTCTACTTTTCTTCAATCGCTTGATTATCGCATGTAGATTTTAGTTCAGGATGGGTACACTAGGCCAATTAGACTTATAGATGACATTAGAATAGAAACATCCTTTGTTGACTGGACTGTAGAAAAATGAGACTTAATAAAGTTAAATATATAATATTTGAATAATTTTTTTCTGTGCTCTTAAATTTGAAGACTACATGCGTGTTTCTACTTATTAAAGTGGAAAAAAAATTAGGATAAACTTTGTATCATATATGAAGGGACTAACAAAGTGAAACTATCTAAATTAAATATTTGTTGCATGATTATGAACTATTTTGCATGATACCAAATGAATCAATTTCTAACATATACACATGTTTCACTCAAATAGTCACTTCCTTATAGATTTAGGTAGGGAATTAACAAATGTAGAAAAATTTAATAAAATACTTCTTTGTTTGCCTACTACTTATGATTCTAAAATAATTACTATTATATAGTATAAAAATTTAAATATGTATTCTATTGACAATCTTTTAGAATACTAATTGCTTACGAACAAGGAGTGATTCAAAGATAGATTGATGCAGGTGAGAAGAAAAAGGAGAAAAGCATAGCATTGAATGTGGATGACTTTAAGAGTGATTAATCACATCCTGAGGATGAGGATGACATTGCCTTAATGACAAGGCTATTCAAAAGTTTTCTAAAAAAGAAGCAATAGAGATGCCAACAGTGAAATAAAGGTAAGTTAAAAAATGTTAAGGTTTCTAATAATATTATTTATTATGAATATAGGAAACCTAGACATATTAAATCAGGCTGACCTAATCTTAAATCCACTCCAAGTAAGAGAAATATGGAGGAGAAAACAAATGTGAGGAAGCATAAGAAGAGATTTTAGAGAACTTTTACGGCGAATTCAGCTCCGGACTCTTTAGAAATAGAGGTAGAGGAAGAAGTCACAAATTTGTGCTCGATGGCTGGCTAGCTTGATCAATAAGATCAAGAAGTGGTATGTGACTTAACCTATGATGAGTTAGTTAAAGTTAATGAAAGAATTCATAAAGCAGATAGAAAACTTAATAAAATTCATGATAGGTTAACTTTAGATTTCATTGAATTACAAAAAGAGTAAGAAATCCTTAAGAAATATCATGCACTAATTGATAGTAACCATATGAAATTGTTAGATGAGTATGATGAATTGAATAAATAGCATGAGTTATTAAAAATGTCCCACGCTGAACTTGAAAATGATTTTAAAACTTTTATGGATTAATCTGATAGTAGAGAGCACTATTTAAAAGTGGACAATGTTGTATTAGAAAGTGTAAACTCATTCTTTGAAGCACAATTGAATATATATGAAAAGAATAGGATTCCACCTACACCTGAAAATTTTTTAAATTCTGACAAAAATTATAAAACCTATGAAAATACAAGTTTACATAAATAAATTGAAAAATACTTTTCCTATATTTAAATGTTTTTCTTGTGGCATGATTAGGAACATATCACACACTTGCATTATTCATAGAAAATTATATCTAGTGTGGAGACCAAAGATGCATAAAATAAGTTATATTATACATGCATCTTGTTTAATTTTGTCAAAAGGAGAACCCAAACATGTTGAAAGTGCTCAGATGACACTAGAAAGTGCTCTGATACCACTTGAAAGTATGTTAGGAATGTTAGGCCCCTTATGAACTGGACCAAGGCTAATAAAGAGAGAGGTGAATTGGTAAAGAATAATCTTTAAACAAACGCAAACCAAAACCAATATCACCATAATAAAAACCAAAGTGCGAAAATTAAATGCAAAAGTAATAAAGAAAGAACACACCAAATTTATAGTAGTTCGGTCAAACCTTGACCTACGTCCACTCCTTAGAGGCACCCTCCAAGTATTGCACTAAACTAAGTGTCTCTCCTTTAGCCCCCATAAATAGGAAGAGAAGTCCTTACAAAATCTCTTCCACCTTCCCCGGTGCAGCAGAGTAGCCGGGTCCTTTGACACCAAAGAGATCTTCTTCTTTGGTGAACTTCCTTCAAAACAAGTCTTGAATCTAATGGAATTCAGGTGCGAGCTTGCCGGAGCAACTGTGCGGAACCCCCTCCACACTCCCTTTAGCCCCCCCTTATAAAATCTTCTCTCTCTTTCATACTCTACCCTTTCCTCACTCCATTTCAAGGTCTCTCTTCAAGTTTCCCCCAAAAGAACGAAGCTACAATGGCTGCTAAAGACACTTACAAAGTGTCATGTCATAGCTTAAATAGAAGATCTCAAAATGAACTCATTAATATAAGTTGTCATCATGATCATCCAAAATGATACTAATATCATCCTGTACGATCAGTGTAATTTAAGCTCATCAGCCTGGGAAGATTTGGGATGATCAGAAGAAAATTGGTTACTCGTCCTGGCCAATCTAACGATCGTCCGGGATGATTAGTTTAAAACCAATTTCAATCATCCTGATCATAACCCAGAATAGATGTTGGCCGACGTAAATCATCCAGAACATCGTCCCGGTCGTTCCTATGATTGTCCCGGATGATGTGATCGTATCAATCAGCCATTATTGCTTTCCAAAGATACCAGATCAATTTAGGCATAATTGAGTTGGATCATCCTGGACGATGTCTATATCATCCTGGATGATTTCCTAAAATAATGAATACCTAATCTGATTATGGCGGCTGATTATTTCTGAATTGAGCTTATCGTCTTGGCCGATACAAGTATTGTCCAAGCTGATCAGCTTATGATGGCTGCATTAATGAGGATGCCCTAATTAGGTTTTCTTCTTTTGGACCGATCATCCAGGAAGATATAAATATCATCCCAAATGATGTTACCAAAAATAGAAATTTTTAGGGAACAACAGAAAAATCTTCCAAGCTACAAAACATTAGGAGCCACACTAAATATAATAGACTCAAGAAAGGAAAAAGTGTATAAACTGACTCAGACCTAGTGTACACAATCTTGAGCTGGTTCCAAATTGCAGACTGATTGTGTGGACCTGAAATGTTAGTAAATAAGGCCGTCGTAGAGAAATAGAAGTGTTTGCTATCATCAAAATCATAAATCATGAAAACAAAATAGCAACAATCTCCCCCTTTTTTATGATGGCAAACACTACAATTTGAATTTTCAAAAAGGAACATTTTCTCCTAACCTCCCCCTAACTAGAATAACACTTTAAAAATAGGAGAGATAAAAATATTTTTATTGTTTTTTAAATTTTTGAACAAAAGATACAAATACGATAATACTACAAAAAATCAACAATACGTTCTCCTCCTTTGACATTATCAAAAAGAGAGGAGGCACAAACAAAAAAACAAAATGACCAAAAGACAAAAATGTTCCCTAATCTAGTGAAAAACAAATATTTTTAAAATGAAAAAAGTTACCTCTTGGTTTTAATCAAAGACTTAATAGAATTGGATTGACAATGCATAGCCCAAAAAAGGTTAGAAATTCAGAATTTGATAATCCAAACTCAAGTTCTTTAAAAAGGTTCAAAAACTTTTTAATTCAATATCTAAATCAAGGAAAAATTAGAGAAAGAAACAATCATTTTTCAAAAACTCCTTCCATAAAATATATCTAATAGAAAATCAAAGCACGAATTGTTGAATCAAGAATCAAGATTTTCAAACTCAAGTATCGAAAGCATCAAGGGTTTTCTTTAATTTTTAAGAAGTACAAGAATGGTAAGCATTAAAATTTATGGGCTCATTTTATGCCTCTTGTCAATTGATTGGTGCTTTGCGCATTTTTTGATACACTTTGTGTATTCTATTTTTCAATATGGCGTCTTTGCGCATCTTTTATTTTTGACATCATTGGCCAATTTTTTTATTTAATTATGCTACCTTTCTTAAATCTTAAAAAAAATGAAGTAAACCCATCCTACTAACAAAGAGAATTTTTTGATTAAGAAAATTATGAGTTAGATTCAACAATTTGTAAAAGATTTCTATGCGACAAATAAAATGTAAGGAGATAAAAAATTTAGTTTCAAAAACCAATTTAAAAGATGAAAAAGATTTTAAATTAAAAGTAGAGTAACCTCTTTTAGTAAATAGAGATTGAGAGTCAAAAACATGAGTTTCCTTCCTTTGACTATTTTAGAGAAGTCAAATACAACTTACCAAAGATTTCAAGAAAAAATCAGGAAGTAGATTTTTCATTTTTAGAAAAGTGAATGTATGTGTTGATAAGAGAAAAACTTTCACAAAAACAAAAATTTCAAAGAATAAACAAAACAAAAACACAAAATAAAATGAAAAACATAAAAACAAAAATACAACACAAAAACACGAAAGGCTTTTAACCATTATCTCTCTCTTGGTTCGATGTTTCAGAAACTAGATCTGCCAATAAGATTTTTTGCCTTTCATTATTTTTCCAAATTAAATTTTGCTTTGCCTTGCCCTTTTCTTTCATAGGAAGAATTTTTAAATTAGGGCACTGATTTTTCATATGTCCAGGCTTCCTATATCAAAAGCAAATAACGTCAAAAAGAATATGAACATCCTTACCATTTTAACTTTTTTTCTACTTTTGCTTATGTTTTGGAGAGCTTTGTGATTTGCTTGAAAAGTCATTGCATTCATCACCAACTAAGCTATCTCTTTCTGTATCTTCATCTTTTAGAACAATCGTTTCACCTGCATCCAAAAGTCTTTGACCCAAACTTTGCTCGTAAGCAATGAGTGAGCCAATTAAATTATCAATAGAACATTCATTCAAATCTTTTGATTTACCAATAGCAACTACTTTAGCATTGAACTTATCCAGTAGACAACAAAGAATTTTATTAACTTTTTCAAAATTTGAAAATTATTTTCCTAAGGCATGCAATGATGTTACAATTTGAATGAACCTGGTATACATGTCTAAGATCGTCTCATAAGGTTTCATGGAAAACAATTCAAAATCATGCATTAACATATTCAACTTGGATTGCTTGATTTCACTAGTGCCTTCGTATATGGTGTGTAGTTTATCCCAAACTTCCTTACCAGTAGTACACGTGGATTAAAACATAAAATCTTCAAAAGCACAGAAAAAGCAAATTAATGATTTTGCATTCAATTGAGCATTGAGTTGTTCTTCCCTGTTCCATTGATTAAAAGGAATATCAATTTTAACTTCATTAACAATACATGGTGGTGATGAATAACTAGTTAAAATCATATGCCACATGTAAAAATCAATCGATTGCAAGAAAGTAGTCATGCCAAATTTCCAAAAATCAAAAGTAATATTTTCAAAAAAAGGTGGTCTGGTGATTGAATAACCTTCCGCAATAGTATGATTTGAAAAATTAGCCATGGATCGATATTCAAAAGCTTTTAAAAACTTATTTTTAAAACCAGCTCTCATACCACTTGAAAGTGCTCAGATGACACTAGAAAGTGCTCTGATACCACTTGAAAGTTTGTTAGGGATGTTAGGCCCCTTATAAATTGGCCTAAGTCTAATAAAGAGAGAGGTGAATTGGTAAAGAAGAATCTTTAAACAAATGCAAACCAAAACTAATATCACCACAATAAAAACCAAAGTGCAAAAATTAAATACGGAAGTAATAAAGAAAGAACACACCGGATTTATAGTGGTTCGGTCAAACCTTAACCTACGTCCACTCCTTGGAGGCACCCTCCAAGTATAGCACTAAACTAAGTGTCTCTCCTTTAGCCCCCACAGCTTGGCTGAGAATCCCTTAAAAAATCACATACACCTTCCCCGATGCGGCGGAGTCTCCTGGTCCTTTGATACCAAAGAGATCTTCTTCTTTGGTGAACTTCCTTCAAGACAAGCCTTGAATTCGATGTAATTCAGGTGCGAGCTTGACAGAGCAACCGTGTGGAACCTCCTCCACACTCCCTTGAGTCCCCCCTCACAGGATCTTCTCCCTCTCTCAAATTCCACCTTTTCCTCACTCCCTTTTAAGCTCTCTTCAAGTTTCCCCCAAAAGAATGAAGCTACAATGGCTACCAAAGACACTTACAAAGTGTCCTGTCATAGCTTAAATTGAATATATCAAAACAACCTCATTAATGTAAGTTGTCGACATTATCATTCAGGATGATACTAATATCGTCCTGCACGATCAGTGGACTTTAAGCTCATCAGCCCGGGATGATTTGGGACGATCAAAAGAAAATTGGTTACATCGTCATGGCCAATCTAACGATCGTCTCAGATGATTAGTTTAAAACTGATTTCAATCATCCTAATCATCGCCCAAAATAGATGTTGGCTGATGTTAATCGTCCAGGACGTCGTCCCGTCCAGTCCTACTATCGTCCCAAATGATGTGATCGTATCAATCAGTCATTAATGCTTTCCAAAGATACCAGATCAATTTAGGCATAATTGACTTTGATTATCCTGGATGATTTACTAAAACAATGAATACCTAATCTGATCATGGCGGCTGATTCTTTCTGAATTGAGCTTATCATCCTGGCTGATACAAGTATCGTCCAGGCCAATCAGCTTATGACGGCTGCCTTAATAAGGATACCCTAATTAGAGTTTTTCAGGATGATATAAAAATCATCCCGGATGATGTTACCAAAAATAGAAATCATTAAGGAACAACAGAAAAATCTTCCAAGCTTCAAAACATTAGGAGCCACACTAAATACAATAGACTCAAGAAAAGAAAAAGTGTACAAAATGACTCAAACCTAGTCTACCCAATCTTGAGCTGTTTCCAAATTGCAATCTAATCGTGTGGACCTAAAATTTTGTAAATAAGGCCGTCATAGAGAAATAGAAGTGTTTGCTATCATTAAAATCATAAATCATGAAAATAGATCCGCAACACTTGTTTGGGTTTGCAAGACTAATATTTGTTTATTTTGTAGAAACGCTCTCATACAAGACATTATGAGAGCAATTGGTACCTAGATAGTGGATGCTAGAAGCATATGACTTGAGACACTATACAATTCATATCACTAGAAGCCAGAAATGGAGGCAAGGTTGCCCTGAGAGATAATACTACTATGAAAATGGTAGGCACAAGTATGATTGGAAACCTAAACAAAATTTTTATTGAGAATGTTTTACTTGTAAAAGGCTTAAAGCATAATCTTTTTAATATTAGTCAGTTATGTGATAAAGGTTATAGTGTTTATTTTTTTCCTACTAGTTGCATATTAAGTCAAAATGGAAATGATGTACTATATGGAACTAGGGTAAGTAATGTGCATATGCTTGATTTAAATTAGATTAAATCTCCTAATATTTTTTATTTGAAAATAATTTTTTATTAATCATGGTTATGGCATAGAAGACTTTATCATCCTAGTATGAAAACACTTAGAAAAATTAACCAAAAAGAACTTGTTATAGGTATGCCAAAACTAAACTTTACTAAGGACCACCTGTGTGATGCATAGCAACTAGAAAAATAGGTGAAGCCCTCCTTTCATTCCATTAAGGATCTTAGAACGAGAAAACCATCAGAGATTATTCATATGGATCTTTTGGACCCGTTAGCACTGTAACTCTAGGAGGGAAGGTATGTGGATTTGTTATTATTGATGATTTTTCTAGATTTACTTGGGTTAATTTCATAAGAGTAATTCATTTGAAAAATTCAGAAACTTTTTTACTTAGATTTAGACAAAGCTAGGGTGTGGAATTTTATCTTTTCAATGTGATGATAAAGAAGAATATGAAAATGAAGATTTTAAAAGGTTTGTAAAGAGAAAGAAATTGATCACAATTTTTTAACACCTAGGACCCCTTAGTAGAATGGGGTAGTCAAAAGAAAGAATAGAACATTAATTGAAATTGTTAAAGCCATGTTGGTAGAATATTTACTTCTTAATTATTTTTTTGGTTGAAGTGGTTAGTACATCTTATTAAGTTCTGAATATTGTGAATATTAGGTAAAAATTGAATAAAACACCTTATGAGCTTCTTAAGGGTAGGACACCAAATTTATCACATTTACATATTTTTGAATGTAAGGTGTTCATTTATAATAGTGGAAAATCTTATTTAGGAAAAATTGATTAAAATTTTGATGAAGGAATTTTTCTTTGATACTCAAATGTTGGAAAATCATATAGAGTGCTTAACAAAAGAACTTTGATAGTTGGGGAGACCACATATATTGTGTTTGATGAATCTAGAATTTTGGAAGAGCTAAATTTGGAAGAGGATCATATTGAAAAAAACTCCAAAAGAATAGAAAAGATTTATTTGGAAGAGAATGTGGAAATAAAAATCCCTTTGCCTAAATAATAAATTTTTTTTAAAAAACATGCTAAGAAATTGATTTTATGTGAACCAAGTAAGGGTGTTAGGACTAGGCATGTACTTAGCAAAGATGTAAACCATTCTGCCTTTATATTAAAAATTGTACCCATTAATTGTAATCAAGTACTTTTGGATGAATTTGGGATTTTGTCCATGCAAGAAGAGTTAAATCAATTTGTATGGAATGATGTTTGGAAATTAATTAAAAGGCCAAAGAATCAAAGTGTGGGTGGAACTAAGTGAATGTTCAAAAAAAAATGAATGATTCAGGAATTGTTATTAGAAATAACGATAAATTGGTGGCTAAGGGATATAACCAAATTGAAGGTATTGATTTTGAAGATACTTTTTCCCCTATAACAAGACTTAGAGTAATTAAGGTTTTATTAGACTTTGCTTATTTAAAGGATATAAATTGTATCAAATGGATGTTAAGAGTGCCTTTTTGAATGGGGTGATACAATAAGATGTTTATATTAAGCAACCTCTAGGTTTTAAAAATTCTAAATTCCCTAATCATATGTTTAAATTAAAAAAGACAAAAATAGACACCTAGGTATTTATGTGAGAGGTTAAGCATTTTCTTATTAGATAGATCATTTTTAAAAAGAAGTGTGGACACCACTCTCTTTTTGAAGAAATTAGGAAAAGATATAATCATTATTCAGATATATGTTAATAATATCATTTTTTTGATCTACAAATAAAAATCTATATAATAATTTTTCAAAAACAATGAGTAATGAATTTGAGATGAGTTTAATGGGAGATCTGAGTTATTTTCTTCATTTTAGCATTAAGCAGAATGAGGAGGGAACTTTTCTTAGTTAGCCAAAGTAAATTAAGGACATCCTTAAGAAATTTGAAATGGATAATACTAAACCAGTAACTACATGAATGAGTTCCTTAGTTCAATTGGATAAGGACCCAAAAGGAAAAATCTGTTGATCAAAAGAAAATTTAGAGATATAATTAGATAATTTCTTCATTCGATTTCTAGTAGATAAGATATAATGTTTAGTATTTATTTGAGTACTAGATTTCAATCCTATCCAAAAGAATTATATTTGACAACAATAAAAAGGATTTTGATATATCTTTTGGGAACTCAAAACTTAGGGATTTTGTATCCTAAGTATAGCTCTTCATTTGAAATCATTGGATATTTTAATTTAGACTTTGCAGGTTGTAGGGTTGATCAAAAGAGTCATCTGGAACTTGCTAATTTATAAGAAATTTCTTAGTTTCTTAGTTTAGTAGGAAATAGAATTATGTAGTCATATCTACTACTGAAACTGAATACATTATCTTAGGAAGTTGTGTGGCACAAGTACTTTGATTGAAAAAATAGTTAATTGATTTAGGATTAGGATTTTCAATAGGCACAATACTAAATTTTTGTGACATAATTAGTATCATTTGTATTTCAAAGAATCCTATCTAGTATTCAAGAACCAAATATATAGATATAAGGCATCACTTCATTTGAGATCATGTATGCAAAGGAGATATTGAATTGAATCATGTTTTATAGAAAATTAACTTACAAATATTTTTATAAAACCATTGCCTTTGATACATTTAGCACCTTAAGAATGAGGTTACATGCGATTGATCTTAATGCTTGATATTTTTTTATGTGTGTCTGTTTAGTTTTCTATTTATGTTTGTTTATTTTTATTTTTTGTGTGTGTTCATTCTATTTTGGTTTTAGTTTGTGTGTTTTTAGTCTGGAATCATGTCATTTATTGATATGATTTATTTTGAGATGTTTTTTTTCATGTATTATTCTCTAAGTGTTCAATTTGTACTGTACGAATATTTTTTCATCCTGAATGAATTTTGTAGTGTATATATGATTATTTTGGGAGTTGAGCACACTAAACCTCAAAATTTTAAAGGTTTCATATTGTATGATGATGTCATCATATGACATAATTTTCATGGGTTCTTCTGTATGAATGGGGATGATTTTATCAATTAGGTTCAGTTATTTATTGTTGATCGTACGTATGAAATCATCTTTGTCTGTACGATCCAAGTGTTAGTTTGTGTAGGTGATGAACCTAATTGTTAATAAAATGATCTTATATTTTCTAATCATATTGGAAAAACACATGCTCATCTGTACAATCGAGGGGTTAAAAAGCCTACACGAAAAGACACCTCAGAAATTATGTTTTACGAAAAGATGTTTCATCTTTGACAGTTTTCATTCGTATGTATGAAAACATTTTTGTCCCTCACAATTTCACAATTGTACATATTAAGAAAATTTTGTAAACTGTAATTTGACATTTTTCTTTAAATATAAGATTTTTGAAATGATTTTCATTCACTTTCATATTCCTTTTAAAACACTTTAGAGCCCATATCTATGTAATTGCTATTTCTAGTAAACGACCTCGAGGTTCTAAGGGATACTCTTCTTCTAGTGCTGTTGTCTCTAACTTCTTATTTAAGAGGTATGAAGATGCATATTTTAAGTTCATTATTGCGAAGATCCCCCTATATCAACTGCTAATCCAATATGATCTTCATTTTTCTGTAATGTCTCTGATTGCCTTCACTCAACTATCCTTCATTCTGACTCTTATTTATGTATATTACAAAAAAACTTTTTATTATTTCTTGGCTAACATGAGAGTCAATGAGTATCACTCTAAGATAAGTTCTTTCATCCAAAAATAACACGTAGAGATTACCAAAGAAGATTTAGGCAACTACCTCTACTTAAGCATCCAAGGGATTAGATCACACACTATGACCTCTAGATCTAACTTTTACTGGTCTAAAATTAACAAAGTTATTAAATGTGTTTCCCAAGTCAATCATTTAGCTTGAGTTTATACCTTGAACCAAAAAGCCCGAATCATCTAGCACATTTTAAGAACTTATGTTTTTCCTAAAGCTGGTGATCGAGTGAATATGAGTCCACTCCTATCCACTGTCACATATCTTATTATGGCTGAAAACCCATTGATGAAGCCCAACTCATTATCGACTACTTATATAACCTTTCTAAGATTGGTCTTCCACACCATAAAATATGGCCTTAGGACATCTTGTTGCATATATCCTTCATAAGAAGTACAACCTAATACATTCTAACCCTCCCACTGAACTCCCGGTCTATTTTACTAATGCTTCTTTTTTATCACTATTTGGGAGAGATCAGAGTTCTAGTAATGATATTGAGGGAGAAGTGGGAGCTCCAGCACCTGCATAAGAACCTAATTAAAACTACTTTCACAAGATGGTCCAATTATTTAATCATTTAGAGACTCACTTTGATCAATGTTTTGATCAAATTGAGACTCATTTAAATTATTAGGATGCGAGATACTAGGAGGATATGGGTTGGATTTGTGGTGAGTTTGACATGGTAAATACAAATTTAGCTATGATGAATAACTATTTTTCAACTTTCAATCAGCCTCCTCCTCCAGACTAGGGCCCATCTAAGTTATAGATGTAGTTCTTTGATTGTGGTTTTTACCAGCTTTTAGTGAGTGATATTATGATGTTTTTCCTACATGTTTGTTTTGTTTTGTTATTTGTTGTTATGTTTCTTTGTGATGATTTAATGCTTTATTTAGTTGATATCCATGAATAGAATGTATTTGATCCCTTTGATATCATTGAAAAAAGACTTGTTTTGGAAACTTGTGCTTGTTTTTAAATTTTTGAAATGTTAATATGCCTATATGAAAAACCATTTGAAATTGATCTAAAAAATGCTATGAATAAATTTTTTTACAAATTAATTTCATTATGAAATCTAATTTTTCAAAAAAATTAAATTAAATTATAACTAGATTTAGATAAAGAGATTAATTTAATATTCTTTTAGGCAAACATAACTAGAATATCATTATTATAATATTGATGTATTATTTTTTTCTTTTTCAATATGTTTTTTTTTATTATTAGTGAAGTTTGAATTTAGATTACTCATTTTGGAAAGACCCAAAAAGTACATCAAAAGGAATGCACAATGTGTGCAAAAATCAAAAAATTTTGCAATGATTTGTAAAGTAAAAAGAGGCACAAAATTAGTCCAAACAAAAAACATGCACAAAGTGTGCCAAATATTTGTTAAGATGTGCAATGTCGCCAATTGAAAAATTTTTATTGTGTTCTATCCACTATCATTTAATCTCTAATTCAACTCAATCTAATTAGCAATTATATTCTATATCGAATTTAAAGTTAACAAATCATTATTTCATCATTTTTGCAAAATCATCTTTATTTATTTTGTCTAGAATGAATCGTGACCCTAATTAACTTTTCTTATCTTAGTTATTCTTTGATTTAAATTTTTTTGATTTTTTCATTTTTAGTATTATTGAATTAACATTTTAATTGCAATTGGTTTACAACCATTTTCTAGGTCAATTCTTTATATTTATCTTTTGATATCTTTCATTTCAAGTTCTACTTTCAATTTTATTGTTGTCAAAAGGGGGAGTGATAAAGATTATTTGTTTGCTTGATGTTTGTTATTGTGATTGTGTTCATCCATGTTTGTGTTTTTTGTGTCTTGTGTTTATAATTTTGTTCAAATTATTTTTGATTTGGTGTTTTTTTTGTTTTTGGGTTTAGCATTTTCTAATCTTCATTGGAATCCCTAGATTTATATATGTTCAATCATTTAGGTGGAGCTAAGGTGAAATTTAAGGTTTAAATGTTAACTCAAATAATAATTATTTTTCCATCATTAAAAAGGGGGAGATTATTCCAACTTAGTTTTCATAACAAAATTTTTATATCATGAATGTTTTTTATGATTCTAAATATTATTGTTTTGATTACTATTTCTCCTAAAATATATTAGATATATTACTTTTGTTATTTTTGTGTATTAACATTTGAGGTAAATCATACACCAGACTATTGAAGACTTCAAGTTAGATTAGATTAAGATTTATTGTAAATGGAGTCTGTATTTTATACATTTATTTAGTCTGAGAGAGTGTGATTGTAATTGGGAAACCGTACACATACATATTGGGCGAGACTTATAAACTTGTGCTTTTTTAAACTAATCGCACTGTACAATTTCAATTTGTATGAGACAATTTATTCAATTGTTTCCTCCAGGAAGCAGTTAACCAAAGCATGGATGGAAAAAATTTCTTAGTACGGCTCATATTGTACAAAGTTGGCTTCATACAAATGATGTCCAGAGTATAAAAATGATGTAAATATTTTTGCCCATACAAACAGGTAAATTTTTTAAATTATTCGATCGGAATGATTTGGAGATTATACAGATGATGTCTAGAGTATGAAAATGTTGTGACCATTTTCATCCATATGAATAGGTAATTTTTTTTTAAATGTTCATCCAGGACAATTTTGAGTTCATACCAATGAAGTCCATAGTATGAAATTATGGAGTATCTTTTTGTCCAGACAAATAAGAAATTTTTTTATAACTATTCATAATATATAATGTAAATCGTACTATATGATATGCTTGTACTCTGCCAACACTTTGAGAGTGTGAAATGATGATGGTACTCTGTCAATACTTAAATGGTGTGAAAGGATTATGGTACTCTACCACTCTATGGATTGGTGGAAGAGAGAAAAATTGTAAAGGCTTCTCCACCTTGTAGTGGGGGCAAAAGGAGAGTCACTTTTGTAATAGTGCAATACCTGAAGAGGGAGTCTTTAGGGAGTGGATGTAGGTTTTATTGGACTAAACCACTATAAATTATTATGTTCTTTTTACATTTTCAAAATTTATTTTCAGTAATTTTGTGTTGTCGTTAAAAAGTTTAATTTAAAAAAAAACTTAAATTGTCAAATTAATAAAAATTGTTTTTTAATTCAAGTGGGATTTTTTAAATTACCAATTCACCCCCTCCCCCCCCCCCCCCCCTTCTTGGTTAGCCTTGGGACAATTGCATAGGTCTAACAACCTATATAAACTTTTCACCTTTTTCAAACTATTAATCCCTCTTTTGAGGTTTGTGCTAGAATGGATAGATTTTTTAATAAATTCTTTTGGATTATATTTCTGATGTTAGGAGAATCCATTAGAGAACTTTGAACTCTTGTACTTATCATATTGGGGACTAGGGACTTGGTTGTAAATCCTTCAAAAATATGGTTACGTGATTCTCTATTAAATTTTGGTGGAAGTTTAGAAAGAATAATTCCCTTTGGGCTAAATTTATGAATATCAAGTATTGCAAGTCTGAATATTATGATATCCTATTCTATTTTTTATTGGAGGCTTTTAAAAGGTTACATTTTGATTAACAAGAGATTGTTAGGTAAGAGATGCAACATTGTGTCCTAGTGTCAATGTTGTTCTCATATTGAAAATCTTAATCGTGTTTCCTTGGATGGGCATATCGTGAAGTGCATTTTCATTTAGTTTTTGATGATATCAATTGCTACCTTTTCTTGGCTCAATGGTGCTCCAAAAGACCAATTAGTCATACTGATATTATTGTCCCTATGATCATCATTTGCTTATTATGGTCGGAGAGGAACAATAGTAAAAATCTTGGTATCAAAATGAATTGTGATGGAATCCCTTTTTGTCATAAACTCAAAATACATCTAATGATTATTGCAAATTTACTTTTTACCTAAGCGTTTCAAAGGTGTGATGTCTTGGACTAATGGTTTTCATATTTTTTTTGCGTAAAGATAGTATTAGGAGTTTTTTTACTGTGGTTTAATGGATTAAATCATCCTTTAACCAATTTAAATTAAATATTGAAGTTTCTTTTACTAAAGATGTGGCCAATTGTGGTGGAATTATTAGGAACTGTAGTGGTGATATGCTTTTTCTTTTGCTATGAAAATCCCTAATGGTAAAGTGATTATTGCTGAAGCTTTGGCTCTCTTACTCGGGTTAATCTAGTTAAAAACAATTGTTCCAAAAATGTTTCTTTGTTTTAAATTTTTAGGAATATTTTAATTATTTGAAGAATGTTCAATTCTCTATTTAGCATATTCCTAGAAGTGGTAATTCCTATGATGATTAGTTGGCTTGATAAGGTGTCTATCTTTAAGATATTGAGTTATACATTGATTTGTCAAATTTTCATTTTTTGAAAGGCTTGGTGAGGATGGATAAACATGGGTTTACTTCTTTGAGGAATGAGGTTTGGTTGGGTTTCTTTCTAATTTTCTACTCATGTGATCATGCTTTCTTTGATTCTAATTCTAGCTTAGATGATCTCCTATTCTTTCTTTTTTTTTATCCCTTAATTTTATGTGTTGATGTAGCTTTTTTATCAATGAGCTTTTTAGTTCTTCTTCTTGTTGTCCGTTGGACTTTGATACTATTGGTTTTTTCCATTATTTCTCCTATGTTTGTTTTGTTTTCTATTTTTCATAAACTCTACAAGTACGCTTCTATGCTTGTTGGGATTGTTCGTATGTTGTTGCATCTTGATTCTAGATGCCCCTTCTTGCTGACTGCTATCATCTACAAGGAATTTTTGATTTTAAGGGGTTCTATTCTACTGTGTTGAATGAATATCTCAGCTTCGGGCTTATTTTGGGTTTGGTTTCTTGCCGACCTTGTTTATTTTTAATTTATATTTTGCTTTTGTTTTGTAAGTAGGTAGGAATCTTTGGCTCGTATTTATTCCTTTTGTCTTATATACTGTAGCTCTTTGAGCATTAGTAAGTTATCGATCCCTTTATGGACTTGTAATCCCTTTCAATATTAACGCATAGTCCCTATATAGGTTTCCTCTAAATAAATAAATAAATAAGCCCTAACCAAATTTGTTGTTGCTTTCTTAATGTCTTTAAAAATAGTTTTTAGTAGGAAAAATTTTTGAATTAGAATTTTATGTACTAAAAAGACATTTTAAAAAAAAATAAGAAAGTTGCCCCAGAAGAAGCGTAAATCAGCTTTGAGCTCTTTTTAATTTTAATCATAAGTTTAACATAGAAGCTTTTACTTCTCTTGTTCAACGATAAGTTTCTTTAAAGGTTCCCATTTTTAATAATTTTATTTACAATCTCAAGAAAGTGATGTTCAGATTGGATGCAATATAATAAATAAATAATAATGAAGAAAATTGATTTATGGAGTCGATCCTAAGTAGTGTGATAAAGGGTTGATGTTGTTGTATTAACCACATTATTTACATCATTAAAGGCTGCTTTTGATGCTGATCTATACAAGTGTTATACTTATTATTAATATATTTAATTCTTTTTTATGTTTAGATAAATATGATTAAGTTAATATAGTAGCATAAAGCTTTAATCAAGATTGTCACCAATTTAAATTTTGAGAAAGAGAGCTCATGTTTGAAAAAGACCTATCTTATGTAGTTTGATTTAAACTCTATACGAGTTTCTTTATTCTCTCCTTAAAAGGAGAATAACTTTATACACAAATTTTGAACAACTATAAGATAATAATTGCATGAGAAAATACTAACAAATTTTGTATCAAATTAGTGTTAAGTTTTATAAAATTATTTTTAATTTTTAATTTAATGATATTTTTTCCTTATTACAAAAAAAAGTTTAGAAAATAAATATAATTAAATTATTAGAAATTTATAACTTTAATACAATTAAATTATTTATGCACAAAATTTAATAATCTAATTATCTTACCTAATGCTTTATTTATTTATTTTTAAATTAGTTATATTGAGGAATAAGTCATAATTCCTAAATTCAAAAATATATATAGTGAAATTGGCTCCATCCTAATATAAAATATTCTAATATATATATATATATATATATATATATATATATATATATATATATATATATATATATATATATATATATATATATATATATATAGAGAGAGAGAGAGAGAGAGAGAGAGAGAGAGAGAGAGAGAGACCCCATTATTGGGCCTACTTGTTTAATATTAAAAATAAATTTACAAGTCCTTAAAGGGATCAATAACTCTCAAATGCTCAAAGGGCTACAATCAAAAAGATAAAAAAACGGGGTAAGAGTCAAAGATCCTTGCCTAATTACAAGAAAATAAGCCATAAAAAAGAAAAGGAACTTGGTAGGCCCGCAGCCAAACCCAAAAATAATTAGCAACATACAAAGATAGACCTGAGGTTCATAATCAGGGTAGAAATGTGCCAGGAGGAAAAACAATAAACTAAGATATGATAAGAAGCTGAACAAAAATATAGATACCTAGTTTGAAGTTGACATAATTATGTACACAATAGTAAGGAGAATGACCTTGTCTAGAAACCAAATGATCCTATTATAATATTACATTGAGGACCAACATAGAGTTGAATATAGCATTAAGATCCACAAAACCTACTTGAGAAGAAATAGAGCATAAGCAATTAAACAAACTAGAGTAAAATGAGAGGAAGAAACAATAAATCATCCAAAAGGGATAGAAGATAACAAGCACTACACAAAAGAACAAAAGACCAATTAAAGCCGAAATGGAGGATAATGCCTACAGGAAAAACTATAATATCTAGTGGCATTTCTAATGGTTATACATCCACAAGAATTATCAGCTGATAAACTGGTGTTATTTTCATAGAAAATATTTTGGAAGATATACCAATGGTAATTTTTCTGCTGCCAATCCGTTAGGCAAGCCACCTATAATTTTAAGCTAACAAAAATTATTAACATCTTTTATCTGCTAGAAATACTAGGCTTTCCTATAGTGATTGCAAACTAACAACAAGGATAGTAAGGAACGTTAAAAGATGTTTCATGATTAGACCAAAGAAAGAGAGATCAAGATCCAAAACCAAACTAAAGGGAGAAAAAGATATAAGGCAACCATAAGCTCAAGCTATATCAGGAAAGGACCATAAAATAAAGAGAAGGTTAGAAGAGGAAATAAAAATCAAATTGAAAACCAAGCCACAAATAAAAACTCAATGAAAAAAAAAAAGGCAAATGTCAATTCAAAACAAATGAATAGTTATTGGCTATAAGAAAACAAAAACCTCCAGGACAAAAAAGCTCCTATCAAAAAGATACATGAGCCAAAAAATTAACCTGCTCCATAAAGAATTATAGGATAGGATATAACAACAACAAAACAATCAATCAAAATGGTCTAAGAGAACATAGATAAATGGTAAAATTATACATTACTAATATAGGGGAAGCCCAATTTATAAAGGTTTATCAAACATTTAAAGTCATGAAGTTAAGATAAATTTTAAAAAATATATATTTCATTTCAAGCTTAACCAATTTCTTTCTTAGCAAGCCAGTCAGTACAACTATTACGTTCTCTCCATATATGGATTATAAAGTAATCCAACTTATCTAAAAGTGTCAAAAAAATTTTAAAGAGGTAAGAAAGACTTGCATTATTATAGTTATTGGATTGAATAAGATTAACCAACATCAAAGAGTCAGATTTAATCAAAAGTTTTTGAAAATTTATGGTCCGAATAAAATTTAAGGCCAATATATAATGCCATATCCTTGGTAATAATAACTTTAGTAGTATGAATAGGAGAGGTAAAAGAAAACTTCATAGTACAAGGATGATCTCTAACATTACCACCACAATTGGCCCTTAGGTTCAAAATGAAACCATCGATATTAAGTTTAGCTAGATTAAAGAAGGTTTCTTCCAACAAAGGATCATTAGTTGTGGCCCTCTAATGTCAAAGTTTGAGGAATTCAAGAAGAAAGACGACCAACTCTCATTACTCACAAAGTGCATAGGAAGAAGTTATTTAGTCGAAATAAGCTGATGAATTTTATTCCTGAGATTGATAATAATCCTTTCAAAGCTCATCTTCATATTAAGATGTTTATAGCTGCTTCTTTCAATCAAAATCCACTAAATAATTATAGCAACTGGGGTCGTCACTAATGCCTCAATGAAGAGGAAAAAAGTACCTAATGAGATCTTGTGCGGGAATTTGGGCCCCTTAAATGACCAATGTTAACATCTTCCTGGTTGTATTGTACTGGTTGTCGCATACCTTATTGGTGCCATCTACAATACCATAGTGGATCTATCATTTTTAGATGAGGGGCTTTTCTTTTTTCTTTGCTCTTATCTTTTTTAGATGTTCTTCCATTAGTTTTCTTTTCCTATCCACTCTTTTGTGTTGTAGAGGCATAGTATATGTTTTAGCTAGTATGTACTCTTTTGTACCCCTTTTTCTCTTATGGAATATCTTAACTTTGGGGAAAAAATAATTATAGGAATCACAATAGATATATGACCAACAGATTTATAATGGAACCATTTATTAAGGAGGGAAGAATAAGAAGCATTAATGTAGTTCTCATTAAACCCAAAGGTATCATACAATAGAATCCAAACATTATTAGCTATAGGCCCATCTTGAAAAACATGTTTGAAAGTTTCAAAATTAAAATAGCATTAACATTTATATGTAATATATAAGCCTTTCCACATCAGGATGACATCAATATGGATTAAATTATGTAAAAGTCTCTAACAAAAGATAGTGATGTTGGTGGGAGTAATCGAATTCCCAATTTTGTCAAAATAGATTGAGTGGGAGACCTAGTTGTTAAAATATTCCAAAACTCTTTCATGCTAAACTCCCCATGTTAAGAAAATTAAAAATAGGTCAATCAAAAATAGACATATTGATAGGAATTTCACATATAACATCTACCACATCATTAGGAACATAGTCTAATAGAAGAATATAAGTCTAAGTGCCATCTAAAATAGAATTTAAAAGTTTTAAGATAGACAAAGAGTGAGTGTTAAAAAGACTATCAATGGAACTGCTTCCTAACCAAATATCTTCCAAAAAAGGAGGAACTATCTTAATTGTGTTATAGTTGTACTATGCAGCATTCAAAGTTTTGTTGTAGATTCAGTTTCATGAATTAGGTTTTTATGATTAGCAAACACTCTTTCTTCTTTTCGACTTCCTTTACTACAGACATTTTCAGGATTCAAAGATCGGACGAAAATCGGAATCAGCTCAAGACTGGGTAGATTAGGGTTGAGTCAGTCTGTAATTTTCTTTTTTCTTTCTTGAGTCAATTATAATTGTTTGAAGTGACTGATGTTAAGTAACCCTACACACACACACTTGAGAGATTTAGATATTGTGTTTTTACTCACATCGCCTCGAACGATATTTATATCATCCTGGATGATCGAGTTCAAAACAGAAGATCTAATCAGGATTTCTTAGTTAAGGCAGCTATAATTAACTGATTGGCCAGGACGATATGCTCAATATAGAAAGAAATTGCCGCCACGATCAATTTAGGTATTCTGTATTTTTAGAAATCGGTCAGGATGATCATGCGATCGGCCTGGATGATATCACTTAATTATGCCTAAATTGATCCAGAAATCAAGGAAGTAATTAAAGATGATTTATATGATCACTTCATCCTGGATTATCGCAAGATCGACCAGGATGATCTATTCAAAAACCCTTAGTTGCTCCTGGACAATAAATATCAGCCAGCACAAATTTAGAGCGATGTTCTGGCGGATCTGGATCAGACAGCTCGAATTCAGAGTGATGCTTTGGACAATTTTCTTATGATTTGAACTGATCGGTCGGGACTATAGTGAGATCATCCTGGATGATCAAGCTAATTTTCAATCATCCAGATCATCTTCAGGGCGATCTGTTGTCCAATCATCTGTGTTTTGAATTGATCATACAGGACGATATGATTATCGTCCTGGACGATAAAGTCAGCAACTTGCAATTAATGAGATCCTTTGAAGATCTTCTATTTAAGAGCTCATGTTCAATGTTTTTGAACATCTTTTGGCTGTTATCTTGACCTGAGAAAACCTAAAGGAGAGAGAGAGAGAGGGAGAAAGAGAGAGAGGATCTTGTGAGGGGGAGCTTGTGAGGGAGTTCACAAGGGTTGCTCCAAGCATTATTCCACTTCTACTTCCCTAGATTCTCTTGTCCTTGGAAGGATTGGGAGAGGTAAGCTTCAGCGATCGATCGAGGTTCTCTGCCAGCTTCAGGAGGAAGCAAAAGAACTTGGGTTCTCTTCCTTATCGGGGGTGGAAAAAAGGAGGTGTTTTGTAAGGGCTTCTCCGCCTAGCTGTGGGGGCTAAAGGAGAGTCATGTTGGTAGTGCAATACTCAGAGGGCGCCTCCGGGGAGTGGACGTAGGTCAAGTTGACCGAACCACTATAAATCCTTGTATTCTTTTTACTGCTTCCGCACTTTAATATTTTGCACTTATTTTTCTATGGTGACTTTGGTTTGTGATATTTCTTTTTGTTTAAAGATTTTTAAAAATACCAATTCAACCCCTCCCCCCCCCCCCCCCCCCCCTCTTGGTTAGCCTCGGGACTAGTTCATTGGGCCTAACACCCGTAATGAACTTTCAAGTTTTACTAGCATAAAAATTAAAAACTTTCTTATCCAACTTTTGAGCAAGAACTACACCTATAATAAAATCACTTGCATCACACATAAAGATAAAAGGTAAAGGCCAATCAAGAGCAATAATAATATGTGCATATATCAAATATCATTTAAAGTTTTAAATGCTTCAAGACAAGTAGTATAAAAAATAAAAGAAGCATCTTTTTTCATACAAATGATATAATGTTCAAAACAAAAATCCTTTACAAATCTTCTATAGAATTATGAAAGTCCAAGGAAGCTCCTAATTCCTTTATTTAAAGTAGGTCAAGACCTCTATGACTTGAACATTAACCTTAAACACTTGTAGTTATTTCTTAGGTATCTTATGCCCTAAAATAATTTCTTTAGTTATCTTAAAAGGACATTTTTCTTAAAAATAAAATTTGATTGCATCTCTCTCAGAGTTTGATATGGTTTAGCCCTGCACGCGATGCCTTCATCCACCATGGCATTTTGCGACTATCGACTTAAGGGAAGTGTTTTCCTTCTTTCCTCTTGGCATTTTTTTTTCTGTTATTTTTCCTTGGCTATCTAACTAATATTTCCACCTCCAATTATTCTTGCTAGAATGACAAAACTAATGTGATTGATCCAAGCTTTTTAGATGGGCATACCTCTTCTCATTCTTTTCTTGAGACCCTTTCTAGGCTTTCCCCTATGTTAGATTTTCCCAATCTTAAAACCTCTACTCACTTTATCTTACCTTTCTATGAATTTTAGAGGAGTGTTTTTCTTTGGCAGCTCTTTTTGAGTTCTTGTTGATTCGAATACTTCCTGATCACAGACCTTCAAACAATGTTATTCATAAAAATTTTTCAACCTTAAACTCATTAGTATTTCTTTAGTATTCTTTCAAATCGTAAGTATATTATGATTTAGTTGGTGAAGGATTTAGACTATAGTTGTGTCTTCCCTCATTGTTCAAATTTCATGAACAACTATTTTATGAAGTTATAAAAGTGGTCTCTCTTTTTTGACGTTAGTGTTAAATCTCTTGTTATCACAATTTGGGATTTCTTCCCTAGCTTATACCCCCATTTCTTCTCTCCACGTATCCTTCATGGTTTGGGGTCATTGTTTTTTAGGCCATTAAAAATTGATAATTCCACTATGATTGGTTCTTTTCCTTTTATTGCTCGCATTCTTATTGAGTTAGTTATCACCAAATGCTACAATGATAGAGTTTAACTTGGTCTTGATATTTTCTGGTATGTACAGTTTATGGAAATAGAGTTTCCTCCTTTTTTATCACTACAAGCCTTTTAGCCATTCAAATTTGGATTTTCCTTCTTTGCATCCTCCTCTTGTGGTGAATTCCTAGAATATTAAATTTGGCCCTAATAATGCTTGTTTAAATGGTGTTATCGATCAGGTTGATGATCAAAATCATAATATTATGGTTGCTTTGAAGCCTATTGTAATTCCTATAAATATTTCTTAAGAAAATAAAGAGGACGTTAATGATGGGTGTTATTACTTGTATATTGAACCTTATAGCTTGTCCCACCTTATGCCCTAGTTCTTATGATGGTGATGGTGTCCATGATGAAATTGTTATAGCTTATTCTAGTTTAAATTTATGTTCATACTGTAATGTTGGAACCTAAGGAGTATGAGGCTAACAACACTATTGGTGATTTGGTTATTGTGGATGCTAATACTTCAATTGTTATGGATGCTAATACTTCGACTGTTAAGCCCCAAGAGGGCTCTCTTGACCCTAACATTGGTGATACTCTATTTAATTCTAGTTCAGATGTTTATATAATGGTTCCTAATATTTATTTTCCTTCTTTTCCTGTTGTTGGGGGTGATAGGAAGGCAAATTTAAATGATCCAATTAATCAATCTGATTGGATAGTTAGTAATTCTAAGGAAATTATGAGCTTGGGGCATCTTGTGGTGACATACCTTACAGTTTATTTGAAGATAGTGATTTAAATGTCATTCAAGTTATGAATGAGGAATTCTTTGTGGGTTTTGGTAAGAATGGTAAGAAAAATAAATGAAAGAATTACAAATTCAAGAAATCTAGTCGCAAATCCACTAGATCCAATGTCAAATAGTGTTGGATTAAGGCTATTTCTTTTTGTGTGAGGCATCTCTAGATTTTTGTTTTTTCTATGTTATTTTAATTCAAGTGATGCTTATCCTATTTCTTGTATTTCTTTAGCTACTTTGGTGTTTTGTTGGTTGGATGGCTTTTGGTGTTGTTGTCTTATTTTCTATGGGTGGTGGCTATTGTTAGCTTTTCGTTTTTTGGTGCTATGTTACTTTCCTACTATGGGTGGTGTCACTTTAATTATTTCAGTTTAGTTTTTTCTTTGCTTTGGAGCTTCTTAACTTGATGATGATATCTTAAAGCTAGTGCTGCTAAGCGTGGCTAGAGGCTGGTGTTGGTGTTGCTCACATCCTGGCTACTTGGATTTGGTTCTTTGATTTGCCTTTTTTATTGGTTTTTTTTTTTTTTTTTTTTTTTTTTTTGTAAAATTTAATATCTAATCCTCATTAGGTTTTACTTTAATTATTGTGTATTTAGAGATCTTCTAATCCTCTAAGGACATGTAACTTTTTTATTATGTAATGCATAGGACCCTATGTGGGTTTTAACAAAAACATTATTTATTTTTCCTAATTTTGTACTAAGTATATTTCCTTACATCTTTTAAGTATAAATTTTAATTGATCTATATATAAATTAAATGTTGTAACAAATAAAATTAAACATTCATAAAAATTTCAATTCCCTACTGAATTAAATCTAAAAAGATAGATATCATACATCCTTAAAAAGTAGCAGGGGCATTATAAAGATCAAAAGGCTATATTCTAAAGGCAAAACTCCCATAAGGACTAGTAAAAGTAGTTTTTTCCTAGTCCTTAGGTTCTATAGGAATCTATTACTACCCTGAATATCCTTCTAAAAAAATAAAAAAATGCCCTTCCAACCTATCCAATATCTAATCAAGGGAAGGCAAAAGAAAATGAACTTTTCTAGTGGCTTTTTTAGCTTGTTATAGTCTATATTGATGCTCCAACCAGTTACAATTCTAGTGGGAATAAGCTTATTAAATTCATTGGAAATTATAGTCATACCACCATTCCTAGGTACATCAAGAATAGGACTCACACAAGTACAATCTAAAATTGGATAGTCAATTCTAGGATCTAGATATTTAAGTATCTCATTTTTGATAACTTATTTCATAGATGGGTTTAGTCTTTTTAAGGATCAACTTTTGATATAGAATTAGCCTCTATTAAAATTCTATGTATATAAAGAGTGGGGCTAGCTCATTTAATATAAGTAATTGACTTACCAAAAGCCTTCTTATAATTTTTTAAAACCCTAATCAACTTTCCCTCCTGTTCTCTTTTTATGCTTGCAGAAATTATTATAGGTAAGTTGAATATTTTCCTAAGAAGGCCTACTTAAGATGGTTGGGTAAATCTTAAGTTCTAAAACTTTGGCTTCATCTATATATGGTCATAAGGTTCCTCCCACAATGGAATATCTAAGGTTTTAAACCTTTCAATAGTATCACCAATAGATTGAACAAACTCTCCTAAGTTGTCTCCATTCTCTTCAAAATTCGTATCCAAAGAGTTTTTTTTTTCAAACAATTCTTTCTTAAATCTCTATGCTAGAGTTTCCTCTATATCTACTCTAAAATAGTCTATATTATTTTCATGACAAAAATTCTTTTATTTTAAGAACATCATTGGACACCTTTTAATCTTGAACCCTCAAAGTCAATTCAACTTTGTGAACATCAATCATTACTTTACCTATTCCTAAGTAAGGTCTCCCCAAAATAATTTGTATCTCCCTAATCTCTTCCTTGTTTAAAATAATAAAATCAATCGGGAAAATAAACTTGTCTACCTTAACAAGAACATCTTCTACCACCCCCATAGGATAAGTGAAAGATCTATTAGCTAGCCAAAGTGGAGTAGTGGTGGGTTGAGCCTCTCCTACATAAAATATTTTCAAAATTGATAGTAGCATAAGATTTATGCTTATTCTTAAATAACATAAAGATTTATCATAGAATTCATCTCCTATTATCCTAGGAATAGTGAAGTTACTTGGCTCTTTCAATTTCTTAGGAAGTTTTTTTTTTTTTTTTTTGTAAAAAGAGCAGTGTAGTTCTCTCTTACATCCATAGTTTTAGAATAACATAACTTCATTTTCTTATGAAGCAATTGTCTCTTGTACAGATTGTGGATTAATAGGCTCTAAATATAGAATAGCATATCCTCAAAAGTTACCGCATTTATTCGAGTGATCCACAAACGACAAAAATCTCTCTTTTTCCTGCTCCTATCTCGATGAGAGGAAACCAAAGATCTCATTCTTTATTGAGTAGTCATTCGAGTCAGTCGAGCCCCTATAAGGGTTGATACCATAAAACAGTAAATTTCGATTGGAGTGCGAAATGAAGTATTCTTCTCATCTTCTAATGCCATCTTGATCTGATTGTATCCGGACGAACCATCCATAAAGGAGAAGATCTCATGGGAGGAAGCTATGTCTACCATGAGTTCTGGTACAGGAAACGGAAATTCATCCTTAGGGCATGCTTTATTCAAGTCTTAAGGCTTTCTATCTATATTCATCATGTTAATTTTTTTAATATTTAAAATTAAGTTTACTAAATATTTAAAGTATAATTCAAAGTTGATTAAGATTTGATTAAATAATTTTATTTTTAATTTAAAGTATTTAAGGTTAAATAATTAAATTCCCACTTTGAATTATATTTTAATCAAATAGGGTTTAGGGTTTAGGGTTTTTTAGGGTTTAGGGTTTAGGATTTAGGGATTAGGGTTTAGGGTTTTTTAGGGTTTAGGGTTTAGGGTTTAGGGTTTAGGGTTTAGGTTTTGGCCTAATATCATAAGATCTAACCCCTCAAAATTTTATTTAGTGATAGTAACCTTATTTGGCCTAATATCATTATAGGTAAAATAGAAGCAACATTCTACACGTTCAATTTAGTTCTTTGTTTAAATAAATTTGGTTTCCTCAAGTGTGGATGCGAATGATAGAATTCAAATTTTTTATAACCAATAGATTTACAATGATAACAAAAAAATAAAAATAAATAATTCATAAAAATCTTCTGAATATACCAATATTTTTTTTGGACCAATCTAAACTAAATCATTATAGTTTTTTGTCATATCTAGTTAGACAAGAATCAATTGAGGTTCAAGATCTAAAAGTTGTAGCACTATTTATTTAAAGCAAACATTTAAACAAAAAGCCCAAACCATGTAAATGTAATAAGAAAATAAGTTTTGGTGAAGATCCAAACAGATATGATCTGAGATTATATATATATATCAAAAAATGGTGATCACATAATTACTTTTATGATGTAATTATTCAAGTGATGTTCAAAACTGAAGTACAATTAGGCTAATTGATATAAATGATATATGTACATATTTTCTTTCAAGTATAGTGTTAAGTGTAAAGTATCCTCCAAAAGGAAAAAAAGAATATACATGCAATCATATTCATATGTCAATCACATCTCAAGGCAATTCAAAAATTAAAATTTTCATTCTTTTTTATTCTTTCCCCATAGCAACAATAAGTAGCTTTGTCATCTTACTACATGATCTCTCAAAATTAACAATTAAGACCTCTAGAACTTATATCCCATTAAATAGCATTTCAGTTAAGATTGAGTAAAGATAATCTAGGTTTGATTGACTTATGCTCACCCATTAAAGACTCACCAACCACAAACAAAAGAGTTCAAGGTGAGGCTTCAAAATTTGAAAAAATAAGAAGCCAAAAATGTGATAAATCAATGCTACATTTGGTAAATTACAAAAAGTACGAGGATTAAATACTAAGTAAATAAATGATGGATTATTGATCCTATAGTTACTTCAAGAATGTAGGATGACAAGTTCAATAGTTACTTCAGTAAACTTTAGATGAACTAAAACTTCTCATGGGAGAATATTAGAGATCACCTTGAAGTATGGGGCACCACTTATTTACTATTGCAAATTGACCATGATATGATTCGTTGTAATCTAGGATCCCTAGTCTATGATTTTCCTGATGACAAATAGAATTGATTGAATTATAACTTTTTTTATTAAATATTTTATATATTTATTTTTTCTATGGGCACTAACATTACAGATAAGATATACACTATTCAAAATTACTAAAAGCTCAAGAATGGGTAGAATAGGAATGTCAAGTAAACAAAGTTTGTAATTTTATTTTTCTTTATTTTCTATTACTTGAGTTAGGCCACATAAGAGTGTATGCAATTGGATGATCGTGCACACACAAATAGGGGGGTTAGATAAATTTTAAAAGTTATAACTTTTTTATATTAATCATATTATATGACTTATAATTATACTCTATGATCAATATATAAAGAATGGGCTTAAAGGCTAAATGAATAGTTAATTTATGTAAACTAATCATACTATATGAATCATTATAAAATTAAAACTCTAGCTGTCAGATAAATTAAGAAATTCAAATTTCAATTTTTGAACTAATTCATACTATACAAAAATTTGAAATCTTACTTAGAGTAACCCCCATAATTAGTTAATCAAATTATGGTTTAATTAATAATAGTAGATCATACTATATGATATTGATTTTACCATATGAAACCATAATTTTTTGTCATCACAAATGTCAAAATTGAAAGAGACAAAATTTGGTCATCCCAAAGTTCATAAAAAAATGAAACCAAAATTTTTTAATTAATCATATTATACTATTTTTATATCATTTTGGATGACCTACCTAAAATCAACTAATTGAAATATATAATGATAGCAGTACGAGATGATTTACAGAGATGATTTGTAATTATCCCAGCAATAATCCTGTATGAATAGAGAGAAAGCTAATAGATCTTATTAGATGATCTTTGTCTCGTAATGCACAATGTTTTTGAAAAATTGAATAGTTCATATGAATAACTATTTATATCATACATGATGGGTCTATTTTTTAAACTGGTCATACTATATGAATTCAAATTTTAATGTATGAATTGTGATGGTTAACTTGAATTTTTAGGGTATCTTGAAGCCTAATACTTAAGAAAAGATTTCAAAATCTCTTAGTAATGAGGAGACGATTGTGTGACTGAAAGTGGATGTCTCCGGTGATAGAACATAGGTTAAGCTTGATCGAATCACTAGAAAATTCTTGTGTGCTCTTTCTATTTTTTACTTTCTACATTTTTCTTTTACTATAATTTATTTTCCTGCAAATTGCTTGGTTAAAAATCTATGGTTGAAGCTAGATTGAGTTGAATCAATTATTTTCACTGTTATTGTAATTACTGTTAAGTTTATTAGCTTCCATATAGGGTGATCAAGCTCTTTAATTTAAGTTTTGAAAAAACTCCAAAAAATAGTATTCATGCTTAAGATTTTTTAAATAAATAATTTACCCCCCCTAGTGAAATCATGGATGTGTGTATCCACTTTTGAAATCATGGATGAAATTGATATTAAAATCTAAACATTATATGTGTGTATCCACTTATACCACTGGTAAAGATATTTGGGATAAATAATGCAAAACCGATAAAGGAACTACTAAAGTAAAATAGTTTAGGCTAAGTATTTTGCTTCATGACTATGAACCATTTCACATGAAACCTAGTGAATCAATTTTTGAAATTTATACCAAGTTTACACAAATAGTCACATCCCTACATGCATTAGGTAGAGAACTTACAAATTTTGAAAAAGTTAATAAAATTATATGTTATCTACCAAATTCTTATGATGCAAAGATAATTATAATTACTAAATCTAAAGACTTAAATATTTACTCAATTAGTAATTTGCTTGGTCACTCATTTCCTACGAGTAAGGAGTGAGTTAAAGGCAAAGTGATGCATGAGAAAAGGACATAATAATAGCACTGAAAGTAAATGAACCTAACAGTACAGTTCTACAGCAAAGGAGGATGATGCATCGCCTTAATAATACGGCAGTAAAAGAGATTTTTGAAAAGGAAACAAATACATCTTCAACAAAATTGGAGAAAAAGTAAAAGCAACAAAAATGTTAAAGTTTCTTCTAACACTATTTGATTCTAATATAGAAAACTAGGCCACCTCCAAATTGATTGTCCCAACCATAAGACTCGTGTGAACAAGAAGAAGGGTAAAGAGAACCCAAAGTTCAAGAGGGAAAGTGAAAAATACAAAAATTCTTTTTGGGCTGACTCAGCCTCATAATCTTTATAATCAAAGCAGAGGAGGAGGTAACAAACTTGTGTCTTATGGTTAGAGATAATCTTGATCAATCATATCAAGATGAGTTATGTCAACTTCCTATGATGAATTACTCATTATTTTTAAAACTAAGCATGATTAGTATTGGAAGCTGAAAAAGATGCATTTTAGTCTTAATATTGAATTGTCTACTTTATAAAAAAACATGCTAGTTTTATTACCAAGAATTCTAATTTAGATAATGATTGCATAACCTTGCTTGATGAGTATGATGTATTAAGTAAGAAGCATATCAAACAAACTAATGCACATGAATCTTTGAGAATAATGAATCTTGAACTACTGAAAGAATATAAAATATTAGAAGCATCTGAGCAAGAAATATATAGTATGGTGTTTGCATTAAAAATTGAAATATCTATTCTTGAAAGTGTAAACAATTTTTTGGAAGCAAAACTAACTATACTTAAGAATAACAAACCCCCATCTGCCTTAGAATTATCTCATAAGCCCTCATTACAACATGCATCGCATAAATCTTATAGATGGCACCATGACCCACATAGTTAGTAAATCGATTTCCTAGTGTTAGGTGTTACTCTTGTGGCATGTTAGGTCACATAGCCTGCACTTTCATAATCTGCAATAGGAAACATCTAATGTGGAGTCTTAAATTACATTCATCATAGCATAACATATATTTATCTCATTCATTTAATCATAAGGTGGAAACCAAACTCACTTACGATCCCAAATCTAACATTTGAAAGATTATGTAGAGCTCCTCTCACAAAAGGCCTAGTGAAAGCATGTGGTACTTGGACAATAGATGCTTGAGGCACATGATTGGTGATATGAAGAAATTTATCACACTGGAAGTCAGGTCAGAAGGCAAGGTAATATTAGGAGCAACACCACTAGAAAAGTTATGGGATTAGGTATAATTGGAAATGATAAAATCTTTATTATTAAAACTTTTCTTCTAATTCATAGATTAAAGCATAATTTATTAAGCATTAGTCAATAGTACAAAAAAGGTTTTGACTTTAAATTTTTTTCTAAAGAATGCATAATTAATTTAAATGAAATACATGGGTTAAAAGGAAACAAATGAATAATGTTTACAAGCTAAACTTGAATTGCAAAGAAAATTTAAATTGTGTATGTTTGAAAATAATAGTTGTTGATTCCTGGATATGAAATAGAAGACTATGTCATGCGAGCATGAAAACCCTTAGTAAAATTACTCAAAAATACCTAGAACTGTACAAAATGTCATTTTTTAATGGCTATTTTCCTCAAAAAATGGCCAAAACCCACCAAAACTTTCTATTTCTTGTGGGTTTTTAATGAAAATATTTATGCTAATAAAATGCACATCAAAAAATTGCTACCAATGTAAAATAGTCCGTTGAAAAAATTTTAAGTGAAATAACAATTAAATATATTTCTAGCAAAAATAATTTTAGCAAGAAAATTTTTAAAAATATATAAAAATAATTAAAAAACCATCGAGCCTGCCATAGTCCCCGCCTGACACTGTTTGTCCTTTCTTTCGACCCACATGACTGGCCCTAGCTCACCCCGTGTAACCCACTGCCCTCCATTTCCCACCTTGGCTCACCACCCCAATTTACCCAAGATCCACGAACAACACCCTAGCTCACCATCCTGTATGACCTGGGACCCACTCTGGCTAACCATGCATAACCTGCTGTAAACCCACTAAAACCCACCTTGCCTCAGGCCAGCGTGACTCGCCCGCCACGCCAATGTCTAAAGGAGTTTGAACCCTTGCTTTTTAGTGCTCCTATTTATCACCATACCATAATGCCACCACTACAAAAATATATTAAAGGGTTTGTTTTTTTAAAATTATATTATAAAATATAGAACATTTTATTTAAAATAATTAATATATTTATTATAAATTATTTTAAATATTTAAAAGCTAAGTTTATGTTTTATTTAAAATAGAAAAATAATTAACATTAAAATAATTAAATAAATTTATAAAGGCTGAGCTCATTTAATTTAATTTATATTTAATTCAAAATAATTACAAAAACCTCAATTCTTTTTAAGATCAAAATAATTATTATATTTAATTTAATTTAATAAAAAACTATTAAAATTTTTAATTTATTTTTGTTTAGATATATTTAATTTAAATAGTTCTAATTTCCATTTTCCAAAAAAATTAAAATTCTCTCAAAATTTTGCTAAAAATTCTACCAAAAAATCTGGCAAAAAATCTACTAGAAAAACCTCTAAAAAAATTGATTAAAAAACCATTAGAATATTCACTGGAAATATTCCACCAAATCTTCATCATAAAATATGCCAGAATTTTTTACAAATTTATTTATGTCAAAAAAGCTTCTCAAAATTAGTATTTTTCCTATTGTTTAGCTAGACTTTATTAAGGACCACCTATGTGATGCCTAACAACAAAGAAAATAAGTCAAATCTTCATTTCATTCAATTATGGATATCAACACCTCTAGGCCACTAAAAATCCTTCACATTGATTTATTTAGACCTATTAGTACAGCTAACCTAGGTGGGAAGATATATAGATTTTTAATAGTAGATGACTACTCTAGATTTTAAGCACATAAGAGTGCATTAATTTAGGAATTTAGAATTTTCTTCACTTGGATTCAAAGGGAATTAGGATGTATATTTTTAACAATTCATAATGATCATGTTGGAGAATTTGAAAATGATAGGTTTGAGTCCTTATATCACGAGATATGTATAGAATATAACTTTTCTACCCCTAGGACCCCTCAACATAATGGAATAACTAAGACAAAAAATAGAATCTAAGTAAAAGCTTCTTGGGAAATGCTAGATAAAAAAACTCTTCTTAGATACTTTTGCTCAAAAGTATTGAGTACTTCTTGTTATATTTTGAATAAAGTGAATGTTAGATCAAAGCTAAATAAGACATTGTATAAACTACTTAAGGGTAAGACTACCAATCTTTTCCACTTACATGTATTTGGATGTAAATGCTTTATCTTAATCAATAAAAAATAACCCTTAAGATAATTTTATCCAAAATTTTATAAAGGAGTCCTCTTAGGTTATTCATCTATAAAGAAATCTTATATAATCATCAATAAGAGGACCTTAGTAGTAGAATAGCCTACCCATGTTGTGTTTGATGAATTAGATAAGACCTCTGAATCTCTACTAAAAGAACAAGTAGTAAAGGTCATTCAAGAGGTACATAGAAGCTATTTCTGTAAGAGATAGAGTAGAACCAAAGGAGCTTTTCCCTAGAGATTGTAGATATTCTTCTAGTCGTCCTAAATAACTAATCTTAAGAGTCTGAAGTTGTTAGAACTAAGCATGTATATAAGGAGTTTAATCATTCTGTATTTATCTCCATGATAGAACCCATCAATATAGATCAAGCCTTATCTGATGAATTTTAAATCATGGTAATATAAGAAAACTTAAACCAGTTTATTAGGAATGATGTTTGGGAATTTGTGAGTATACCTAAAGACTAAAGTGTTGTTGGAACCAAATGGGTTTTAATGAATAAAATGAATGAATCTGGCATGGTAGAAAGGAATAAGGCTAGGTTAGTATCTAAGGGGTATAATCAGATTCAAGGGATTGATTTTAAATAAACTTTAGCCCCTATAACTAGACAAGAAGCGATTAGGGTACTAATAGTGTTTACTTGCTTTAAAGGATTTAAGCTATATCAAATGGATGTTAATAGTACTTTCTTAAATGGGATAATCAAAGAGGATGTATATGATGATTATCCCCCAATGTTTGAGAGCTCAAAATTCCCAAATCATGTCTTCAAACTAAAAAAGGCCCTATATTGATTGAGGCAAGTACCTAGAGCCTAGTATGAAAGGCTGAGCACATTCCTGCTAGATAGAGCTTTTGTTAAGGGTGGTGTAGACACCACCCTCCTCCTAAAGAAAGAATGAGAAGACCTACTCATAGTGCAAATATATTTTGATGATATACTATTTAGATATATAAATAAAAATCTTTGTGGCAAATTCTCAAAAACTATGGTTTATGAGTTTGAAATGAGTATGATGGGAGAGCTGAACTATTTCCTTTGATTTAGTATAAAATAGATAGATTATGGAACCTTCCTTAGCCAATCTAAATATGAAATTCTAAATAAATACAAATGGATAATGCTAAGATAACAAACACACCCAAGATCTCTACAATACAGTTAGATAAGGACCGAAATGGAAAGTCAGTAGATAAAAAAATATAGAGGAATAATTTGATCACTTCTTTATTTAACTTAACAAACTTGATATTATGTTTAGTGATTATTTTTGTGTTATATTTCAAGCTAATCCAAAAGAATCTCATCTGACTACTATTAAGAGAATCCTTAGATATCTCTTAGGAACATAAAACTTTGAAATCTGGTATCGTAGGCATAGAACTTCCTTTGAAATCATAGGATATTCTAATTACACTTTACATGATATAGGGTTGATAGGAAAAGAACTTTTCGAACCTACCAATTCATAGGACAATCCTTAATTTCATAGTCCATTAGAAAATAAAACTCTGTAGCTCTATCTACCACTGAAGTACGGAGTTGTGTTGCACAAGTCTTATGGCTTAAAAAAAATCTTAGATTTTGGACTACATGTAGGCAACATTTAAATCTAAAAGTTCTTAAGGATTGTAAGAATTTATAGAACTAGCCCTTGGCTAACAAAGAAGGGGGTTAATTGGTAAGTTAAAAAAATTAAACACAAAGAAAAATCCCCATTTTAAAGCTTTTTCAACATCTAAAAATATATAATTTGATCCCTTGATGTGGAAGCAAAGTAATTTCACAATAATAGAATATTTTAGATTTTCAACCATATAGTTATTACAAAAGTAAATGCAAAAAATAAAGTATGGAATAAAACCAAGAACAAACACACTAGAGATCTATAGTGGTTCGGTTAACCTGAATTGTATCCACTCCCCAGAGTCACCCACTCTAGGTATTTTACTAAAGCTTTAGTGACTCTCCTTTAGCACCCATAACTAGGCGAAGAAGCCCTTACAAAATCTCTTCCACCAACTTAGTATGGTAGAGGATCGTAATTCTTTTTCCCTCCAGAAGATGCTAGATAACCTCAAATATTTTTCATCCTCTTAGTGATGATAGAGAATCATGAATCCTTTCATATGAAATGAATCTTGAATCACTTTCATCTTCCTCAAACTGGAGAAGTAGTTGGGTCTTTTGAGACCAAAGAGATCTTATTCTACCTAAAACATCTATCAAGATAAACCTTGATTATGATGGTACTAAAGCACAAGCTTTTCATAGAAATAGTGTGAAACCCCCTCCACACTCCCTTGAAACCCACAAAGATCTTCTCCCTATCAAACTCCACCCTTTTCTCTCTCCCTTTCAAGGCTCTTTCATCAAGTTTTCTCCAAAAGAACAAAGACTCAAAGCATGCCAAAATCACTTACCAAGTGTCTTGAGAAAGCTTAAATAGAGGGCTTTGAAAAATCCAAAAAGTTCAATTTTAATGATATTGATCGTCTAGAATGATCATTAGATCATCCTGTATGATTAGTACAAAATATCCCTTATAAATAATACAAACAAAATTATCTTTTAGGATCAGTTCAAGTGTTCGTATAGATCACCATGAATGATATTGAGATCATCCAGTATAATTAGTAGAAAAAGTATGATATTTCATCATGGATGATGCGGGATGATCAAGTATCAACCATTTGTATGGTCTCTATCATCCAGGATAATCATCATTAATCATCCTATGCAATCAAATAGAATATTTTTATCATAATTATTCTCCTAATCATAGGATTAGTTTAGTCATGATTGTCATATTTCATCAGGGATGATGCGAATCATTAGGTATGTTAAGAACAAATTTTGTAATATAAAATCTTCCCTAAATTATTATTGGTGATTAATTCTTTATCATAATTGATTGTTATGTATGATATATATCATATAGTATGATTAGTTAGATGAGCTGATCGTATAGTTTAATATAAATTATATAGTATTATTATTTCAAAAATTGAACTTTAGGTTTTAACTCAATCTCACTCCTCTTGAGTGTATGTGTGTGCATGGTAACCAAGCTAGCATACACCTTTATAGGACTTGACTTAAGAAATAAAAAAATACATAATTGAATATTATAAAAATCATTTTAGAAAAATATGTTCTACCAATCTTGAGCCTTAAATCTTCATTGGAAGGTGCATGATGATCCTAAAAACGTTAGTACACACACAAACAAATATACATTGCAAATTCTAAGAGACATAATGATGTGATCCACAATATTTGTTATCATCAAAAATATAAATTTGTGAGCTTGAGTTACAACAATCTCTCCTTTTTGATAATGACAAACATTAATGGTTGACTTTGCAAACTAAAATATTTACTCCTAATCTTTCCCACACTAAGATAATTATATTAAAAATAGGGGAAACTAAAGAGAATATTTTCTTTTTCTAATTTTTTTATTATTTTATTAAGATAAACAAATTTTAGAAACCAAAATAATAAATAAATAAATATAAATACAAGATGAACAAATATAAATATAAGATGAAAATAGATGCAACATAACCACAAATACAACCTATCAAATAAATTCTCCCATTTTCACATTATCAAAAAGAAGAGAAGCATAGGAGAATAAAAATAAAAATAACAAATTAAAGATAACATGGACCCGGATTATGTGGAAATGATGGTAATGGTGATGGTGATGTTTTGAAAAAAATTAATTAATTTTTACAAATTTGAAATAAAAAAGTTACCTCTTTATTTTATTCAAAAGCTTAGTAAGAAATGTAATGACCTTATCTAAAGTCAAAAAGGTTTGAGATTTGATTTTGTTAACCCTATCTCAAGCTCCTTATAGGCTAAGCTCTTCTTTAAATAAAAAATCTAATTCAAAGAAAAAATTAAAGAACAAAAAAATAATCTTTTCAATCTTCTTGCATGAAATATATCTAATAGATTATTAATGCAAAATGGTGAATCATGATTCATGATTTTTAAACTCAAGTATCAAAAGTATTAATAGACACATGGGTTTTCTAATATTAAAAGATATACAAGATGGTAAGTGAATTTGATTTTGATATATTTTGTTCCTCTTTCTTAATTTTGGTGCACTTTGTGCATCTTTTTTATTATTGATACATTGTGTATCTTCTAATTTTGGCATATATTATGCATCTTTTCATTTTGGGCTCATTTTGTACCTCTTTTCACTTTATAATTTACTTTCTTTCTGAAGATGTTAAAATAGAATTTTTATAGTTGTAAGATCATCTTATAAATATAAGAGAAGAAACTCACTCACTTATATAAGAAAGAATAAACTACAAATTAAACCCAATTCAGGGAAAAAAATAAAAAGCCTGATTTGAGAAAATTATGAAGTCGACTCATCAGCTTGCAAAAGATCCCTATGAGATAGAAAAATAGAGGAAGATGAAAAAAACTTAATTTTTAAGTCTAATTTTTAATTTCATATAGATTTTGATTCTAAAGTGAATAGTGCCATAAATAAAATTAGTGGAAGAGAAAAAATTATGAATTTCTTTCCTTTAATAATTTAGAGAAGTCAACCACCACGTATTTAACTTTTTTAGTAAAAAATGAGATAAATTTTAATTTTAAGAAAAAAAAATGTGATTTGAGATAAGTGATTTGATTCTCTTATGCATCTATGATGTGAAAGGGAAGTGTGGTTTGTGTGTGTTGATCAAAAGGACTACACAAAAATTGTACAAAAAAAATAAATAAATGATCACAAATATAAATATCATACTACACATAAAGTATACTAAAAATAACGTAGAAAATAAAAACATCCATAGGAAACTAAAACATTCATGATACCTTGATCCATGTCTGATGATTCAGAAGCTAGATCTGCCTAAGAGATTTTTTATTTTTAATTATTTTCCCTTATTACAATTTGATTATTTTTATCCTTTTCTTTGTCGGAAGAGTTTTTAAATTAGGGCACTTATATTTTATATGTCTAAGTTTCCTACACCCAAAGAAAATAATATCAGTGAAAATCTTAACATTCTTATCATTTTTACTTTTGTTTCACTTTTATTGATATTGATGCTTACACTTTAATAGATTTTCAAATTTACTTATTATTGATGTTATCTCCCTACTCTCATCATCTATTAGGTCACATTTATTTGTGTCTTCAGCTTCTAGCACTATTAAGTTTTTGACTCACACTTTGCTAGTGGAAAATGAGTAAGCTAATAAAATTATTGATAGAATTAATTTAAGTCTTTTGATTCATATATAGTAATTACTTAAGCATTAAATTTATCACGTAAATAATATAGAATTTTATTGACCTTTTCAAAGTTTAAAATTTATTTACCTAAAGCGTATAATGATGTCACTATTTGAGTAAACTTAATATACATGTCTATGATAGTCTCATAAGATTTCATTAAAAATTAGTTCATAATCATATATTAAAATATTTAACTTAGATTAATTGACTTCACTAGCACCTTTGTATGTAGTGCATAATTTATCCAAAATTTCTTTGCCAATAGTACATGTAGAGATTCTCATGCAATTCTCAGAATTCAAAGTACAGAAAAAATAATTCAAGTATTTAGCTTTCAATTGAGCATTTATTTATTATATTTTACTCTATTTAGTAAAAAAATATCAGTTTTGACTCCATCTATAATACATGATGGTACATAATAACTAGTTTAAAATATATACACAATTTGATAATCAATTTATTGCAAGAGAGTAGACATGCAAATTTTCCAATATTTAAAAAAAAATCAACTATGTTGCAGATTTGTTTTCTGGTTTATGATTTTGATGATAGCAAACACTTTTATTTCTCTACGACTACCTTGTCTTCTGACATTTCAGGTTCACACGATCAGACTGTAATTTAGAACCATCTCGAGATTGGGTAGACTAGGTCTGAGTCAGTTTATACCCTTTTTTTCTTGAGTCTATTGTTTGTAGTGTGGCTCTTGATGCTTTGTAACTTGGAAGATTCTCTAACTGTTCCCTAATGTTTATTGTTTTTGGTAACATCGTCCGGGATGATATTTATATCATCCATGACTATCGGTTCAAAAATAGAAACCCTGATTAGGGCATCCTCATTAAAGCAACCGTCATTATGCAAAAATATCATCCTAGATGATTTTGTATTGGCCAGGATGATAGGCTCAAAACAGAAAGAATCTGCCGCCAGATCTATTTAGGAATTACTTATTTTTAGACATCGTCTAGTGGATCACTTAGGACTATAAAATATCATCTAGGAGAACTAGGACAATTTTTTCAAAATTAATCTGGCATTTAAGGAAAGAAATTATGACTTGATTGGATAACAAATCATCCTGGACGATCGCAGGATTGTCCGTAACGATACGCTAGACGATTGGACATCAGACGGCTCTTTTTCAAGGCAATGTTCAGGATGATATTCGACAATTTGTACTGATCTTCCAGGATGATATATTATCATCCGTGACGATATGAACAAATTTCTTATGATCATCTCAAATCATCCAGGCTGATTGGGCTTAAATTATACTGATCATACAGAACAATATTTATATTATCCTGGACGATAAAGTCAGCAACTTGTATTAATGAGCTCATTTTGAGATCTTCTATTTAAGCTTTAGTAATGCACTTTGTAAGTGTCTTTGACATCCATTGTAGCTTCATTATTTTGGGAGGAACATGAAGAGAGAGCTTGAAAGGGAGTGAGGAACGGGTGAAGTCTGAGAGGGAGAAGATCCTGTGAGGGGGGACTCAAGGGAGTGTGGAGGGGGATTCCACACGGTTGCTCTGGCAGACTTGCACCTTAATACCTTTGGATTCAAGGCTTATCTTGAGGGAAGTTCACCAAAGAAGAATATCTCTTTGGTGTCAAAGCACCCGACGACTCCGCCGCACTGGGGAAGGTGGAAGTGATTTTGTAAGGGCTTCTCCGTTTAGCTGTGGGGGCTAAAGGATAGACACTTTTGTAGTGCAATACTTGGAGGGTACCTCCAAGGAGTGGACGTAGGTCAAAGTTTGACCAAACCACTATAAATCTGGTGTGTGTTTCTTTTCATTACTTTTGCATTTAATATCCACATCGTTGATTTCTTTATGGTGATTTTGGTTTAAAAATTCTTAAAATATCAATTCACCTCTCTTTTAATTAGCCTTGGGCTAGTTCATAGGGCCTAACATCCCTAACGAACTTTCAAGTGGTATCAGAGTAGGATTCATAAAAACTAAGTTTAAAAACTTTTGAATTTTGATCCATGGCTAATTTTTCAAATCATAATATTGCGGAAGGTTATTTAATCACCATACCACCTTTGTTTTAAAATATTACATTTGATTTTTGGAAAATTTGCATGTCTATTATTTTGCAATCAATTGATTTTCGCACGTGGCATTTGATTTTAACTTGTTATACATTATCATCACGTGTTATAAAAGGAATTAAAACTGATATTCCTTTTAATCAATGGAACAGGGAAGAACAACTCAATGTTTAATTGAATTCAAAATCTTTAAATTACTTTTTCTATGCTTTAAATTCTGAAGATTTTATGTTAGTATCCACGTGCACTACTTGTAAGGAAATTTAGAATAAACTACACACCATATATGATGGCACTAGTGAAATCAAGCAATCTAAGTTGAATGATTATGAAATGTTTTCCATGAAATATTATGAAATGATCATAGACATGTATACTAGGTTTATTCAAATTGTGACATCATTGCATGCTTTAGGTAAAGAATTTTCAAATTTTGAAAGAATTAATAAAATTCTTCGTTGTCTATTAGATAAATTTGATGCTAAAGTAGTTTCTATTTATGAATAAAAAAAAATTGAATGAATATTCTATTGATATTTTGATTGGCTCACTTATTTCCTACGAGCAAAGTTTGGGTCAAAGACTTTTGGATACAAGTAAAATGATAGTGCTAAAAGCTAAAGATACGGAAAGATGTAGCTTAGTTAGTGACGATAGCAATAACAAGTAAATCAAATTAAAAAGCTAACCAAAGCATAAGCATCAATAAAAGTTGAATAAAAGTAAAAATGGTAAGAATGTCAAGATTTCTTCTGACGTTATTTGCTTTGAATGTAGGAATCTTAGACATATGAAAAATCAGTGTCCTAATTTGACAACTCTTCTTACAAAAGAAAAAGTTAAAGCAAAGCAAATTATAAACTGGCCAAATAATGAAAAAAAAAAATTTCTTGGGCAGACCTGATCTCTAAATCATCAGACCAGGAGCAAGATGGTGCTTAAATCTTTGTTTGTATTTTTTTTTCTTTGCATGTTTTGTTTGATCTTTTGTTTTTGTGATTTTCTTTTTTTTTCTTTTTTTTTCTTTTCTTTTTTCGTTAAATTTTTTTGGGTTTCTCTCTGATCAACACACACGATAACTTTTCTAAAAATAAAAAATCTACCTTATGTATTTTTCTTGAATTCTTATGAAAGTTGTGGTTGATTTCTCTAAAAATAATCAGAGGAAGGGAACTCATGATTTTGTTTCTCTTTCTCTCTTCTTAAAGAGGTTATTTTACTTTTGATTCAAAATCTTCATCATAGTTTAAATTGGATTTTGAAACTGATTTTTTTCATCTCCCTATATTTTTTCTATCGCATAGGAATCTTTTGCAAGATTGTTGAATCCACCTTAAAATTTTCTTAATCAAGTTGTTCGTGTTATGAATAATTTGGGTTTACTTTAGTTTTGAAAATATAAGAAAGAAAGCATATTTATTGAAAATAATAAAAAAAGTGCCAATGATGTCAAACCAAAAGATGCGCAATGATGACAAATTGAAAAAAAAATACACAAAGTGTATTAAAAATTAAAAGATGTTCAAAGAGACATTCAAGTGATAAAGGGCATAAAATGAGCCCACAAAAAAAGGTATGCTTATTTTTTCTTATACTACTAAAAGCCTAAGAAAATCCTTGATATGTTCGAAACTTGTGTTTGAAAATCTTGGTTCCTTATTCAGCAATTCGTGCATTTATCTTCTATTAGATATGTTTTATGAAAGGAGTTTTGAAAAATTAATGTTTCTTTCTATCATTTATTCCATGATTTGGATATTAGATTATAAAGTTTTTAGAGCCTTTAAAAGAACTTGAGCTTGGATTAACAATTTATGAATTTCTTACTTTTTCTAGATTATGCATAGTCAATCCATTCCTTACTAAGTTTTTGAATAAAATCAAGAGGTAACTTTCTCATTTTAAGAATATTTGTTATGTTCACTAGATTAGGGATTGTTTTTTGTATTTTAATCATTTTGTTCTTATTGTTTGTGTCCCTTCTCTTTTTTATAATGTTAAAGGGGAAGAATGTATTGTTGTTGTTATATTTGTATTTTTTTTCTCTTTCAAAAAATTAAAAAAAAAATTTTCTATCCCCTATTTTTAATAGTTTTATTCTAGTTAGGGGGAGATTAGAAGAAAATAGTTTCTTCTTTGTAAATTCAAATAGCAATGTTTGCCATCATCAAAAAGGGGGAGATTATTGCGGATCTGTTTTCTATTTTATGATTTTCATGATAGCAAACACTTTTATTTCTCTATGACTACCTTATCATCTGACATTTCAGATCCACACGATCAGATTGCAATTTGGAACCAGCTCAAGATTGGGTAGACTATGTCTGAGTCAATTTGTACCCTTTTTTCTTTCTTGAGTCTATTTTTTGTGGTGTGGCTCCTAATTCTTTATTACTTGGAAGATTCTCTGACTGTTCCCTAATGCTTACTATTTTTGGTAACATCATCCGGGATGATATTTATATCATCTCGGACGATCGGTTCAAAAGCAAAAATCTTGATTAGTGCATCCTAATTAAAGCATCCGTCATTATGCAAAAACATTATCCTGGACGATTTTGTATTGGTCAGAATGATAGGCTCAAAATAGAAAGAATCTGTCGCTAGATCTATTTAGAAATTACTTATTTTTTGACATCATCCAGTGGATCGTCCAGGACTATAAAATATCATCAAGGATGATCCAGGATAATTTTTCCAAAATTAATCTGGCATTTAAGGAAAGAAATTACGACTTGATTGGATGATCAATCGTCCTAGATGATCGCAAGATTGCCCGGGATGATACGCTGGACGTTGTACATCGGATAACTCTTTTTCAGAGCAATGTTCAGGATGATATTCCACGATTTGTATTGATCGTCCAGGATGACATGAACAAATTTTTTATGATCGTATCAAATCGTCCCGGCTGATTAGGCTTAAATTGTATTGGTCGTAAAGGATGATATTTATATCGTCCTGGATGATAAAGTCGACAACTTGCATTAATGAGCTCATTTTGAGATCTTCTAATTAAGCTTTAGCAAGGCACTTTGTAAGTGTCTTTGGCAGCCATTGTAGCTATGTTCTTTTGGGAGGAACATGAAGAGAGAGCTTGAAAGGGAGTGAGGAATGGGTGAAGTCTGAGAGGGAGAAGATCCTGTGAGCGGAGACTCAAGGGAGTGTGAAGGGGGATTCCACATGGTTGCTCCAGCAAACTTGCACCGTAATACCGTCAGATTCAAGGCTTGTCTTGAGGGAAGTTCACCAAAGAAGAAGATCTCTTTGGTGTCAAAGGACCCAGCGACTCCGCCGCACCGGGGAAGGTGGAAGTGATTTTGTAAGGGCTTCTCTGCCTAGCTATGGGGGCTAAAGGAGAGACACTTTTGTAGTGAAATACTTGAAGGGTGACTCCAAGGAGTGGACGTAGGTCAAGGTTTGACTGAACCACTATAAATCTAGTGTGTTCTTTCCCTTATTACTTCTGTATTTAATTTCTGCATTGTTGATTTCTTTATGGTGATTTTGGTTTGTTGTCTTTGGTTTAAAGATTCTTAAAATACCAATTCACCTCTCTCTTTTAATTAGCCTTGGGCTAGTTCATAGGGCCTAACATCCCTAACAAACTTTTAAAATAAAAGTGGTCATGTGATTGAATATCCTTCGCAGTATTATGATTATCAAAGTTAGCCATTAATCTTTTTTCAAAAGTTTTGTAAAACTTAATTTATGAATCCTGTTATGATATCATTTGAAAGTTCGTAATGGTTATTTGGAACTAGCCTGAGGCTAATTGTGAGGGAGTGAATTAGTAATTTAAAAACTTTTTTAAACATAAAGAAAAATATAATTTTTAAAGCTTTTTCAACATCTAAAAATAGATAATTTTATCCCTTGATACATAAGCAATAATTTCATAATAATAGAAAATCAAATATTTTCAACCTTATATTTATAACTAAAAAAATGTGAAAAATAAATTGCAGAAAAATAAAACAAAGAACAAACACACTATGGATCTATAGTAGTTCGGTCAACCTAACCTGCATCCACTTCATGGAGTCACCCACTCTAGAAATTGCAATAAACCTTTAGTAACTCTCCTTTAGCCCCCATAGCTTGGTAGAGAAGCTCTTAAAAATTATCTTCCACCAACCTAGTACAGTAGTGGACCGTAATACTTTTTCTCCCTCCAAGAGATAATAGATAACCTTGAATCCTTTCAAAGGCAAAGAACCTTGAATCACATTCACCTTTAACGGTGCGACAGAGTAGTCGGGTCCTTTGACGTCGAAGAGATCTTCTTCTTCCCAAAATTTCCCTCAAGATAAGCCTTGACTATGATGGTACTAAGGTGTAAGATTATAAGAGCAACCATAGAAAACCTTCTCCATACTCTCTTGAACCCCATAAGGATCTTCTCCTTCTAAAACTCCAACCTTTCCTTTCTCCATTTCAAGGCTCTTTCTTCAAGTTTTCTTCAAAAGAACGGAGATTCAATACATGCAAAAGACACTTACATTGTGTCTTAAGAAAGCTTAAATAGAAGGGTTTAAAAACCCTAAAAATTTAATTCTGGTGTAACTGATCTTCTAGTGTAATCTATAGATCATCCTATATGATTAGTCCAAAATAGCCCTTACAGACAATACAAACAAAATTATCATGTAAGATCAGTTTAAAGTGTTCATACTGATCATCCTGTATGATATTGCTATCATTAACTATGATTAGTATAAAAGGTATGGTATTTCTTCTTATATGATGTAGGACAATTAAGTATCATCCATTTATATCTTCTTTGTCATCTAGGATGTTCGTCATTGATCATCCTGTATGATCATATCTAATAATTTTACCATAGTTATTCTCCTAATCACATGATTAATTTAGGCATGATTATTATTTATCATCTATGATGATGCAGATTATCCTTTATGATATGAAAAAATTTTGAAGTATAAAATCTTGCTTAAATTATGATTGACAGCTAATTTATTGATCATAACTGATCATCCCATACAACATATATCGTATAATATAATTAGTTAGATAAGTGAATCATACAGTATAATATAAATTATACAATATGATTATTTCAAAAATTAAACTTTTGGTTTGAACTCAATCTCACTCCCCTTGAGTGTGTGTATGCATAGTCACCAAGCTAGCATACACCCATATAGGACTTGACTCCAAAAATCAAAAATACATCATTGAATATTACAAAAATTGATACAGCATAACTTATTCTATCCAATCTTGAGCCTTGAATCTTTTTTGGATGGTGTATAGTGTTCTTGAAAGTTTGTGCACACATAAATAAATATACACTACAAATATTAGGAGATATAATTATGTGATCCATAATATTTGTTATCATCCAAAACATAAACTTGTGAGCTCGAGTTACAACAAAATCATGTGTTATTACACCAATATCATTTGTATATCAAAGAATCATATAAAACATTGAAGAACCAAACACATAGGCATCAGGCACCATTTTATTAGAGATCATGTGACAAAAGGTGATATAGATCTACATCATGTAGCTACTAAAAATTAAGTGTTAGATATATTTATTAAAGCAATAGCCTATGACACCTTTAGCACCTTGATGACTATATAGACATTCATGCTTAACTCAAGATAAATCAAACTTTGTCATCATTTAAAATAAGAAATTTATATGTGTTACATTGTACTTATTCATTTTTGTTTAGGTAATTCATGTGTTATCTTTTTATTTTAATTTTCTTTATGTTTTTTTATATAAATAAATAAAAGTTTTTTCAGATCATCGTACACACTATTCACTTGATCAAAAATTTGAAAAACCATAATTTTCTTATCATAGTGTACAATCCCTTTTCTTATTGTATGATATGTTCAATTATTCATAAAACACAACTATTAGTCAAATCAAAAGTCTATACAAGTTCAATTATTGGTCATCGTACTGTATAAATCACACTTTGTATTGTATAATACTCATGTTAAAATCTTTGGGGATAAATTCAATATGGTTGGTATGATCATTATTTCATTTCATACAGTACGAACCTCCCATTGTATTATATGGTACACATGTTAGAATCTATTATGATTAATTCAATACGTTCAATACTATCATAATTATAATTCATATTATACAAACACTTGATCATACTTCAATTAGAGTGTTTTCAAAGGATTCAATCACTCAACCCCTCCTTCTTTCAAACTCCTAACCTCTCCAATCTAAACCCTTCAATGCTTAGCGGAAGCAAATGTAGAAAAATGACTAAGGGGGCCTCCTTCTCTCATCGCATTAACGATCATTTCTATCCATAAGAGATGAAGATGCCTACTACAAGTTCAAGAAGTCTCGAATCACCCCATCTAAAATTTTAAATCAACCAGCACTTAACTTTGAAGTTATAAACCTCTTTGCCTCCACCATTCTCCAATTTGTACTCACACTAGCTTTTCCTTTTAATTCTGAACTACTTAATAAATTCTTAGCCAAACTAAGGCTAAATATGGAAACTTTTTCCATGACTTCATATGTTTGTTGACATCCCATAGAGATCACCAAGGAAGATTTATGGGAACATAATGATCTTTCTATCATAAAACCTCATCCATAATCCAAGATCTCTATAATTGACTTTTATTTGAGATATGTAAACTTGACTATTAAGAATGTGGCAATAAACCAATATCAACCATTATTCTAAACCCTAAATTAAAATGCTCGGGTTATCCAGCATATCCTTAGAACCTCAATTATCTCAAAAGCTGAAGATTGGGTCAACAAAACCCCACTTCTTTCTATAGTCACCTACCTAATAGTTTAGAGTACCAAATTTGATGAAGCCCAAATGATCACTAATTACATCCAAAATATGACTCCTATTCAACATGCTAATACCAGAAGAAAGCAAAATGTAGCATTTAGATGCAAAATGTAGTATTTAGACATATCATAGGTTATGTCCTAGACAAAAAAAATATCTAATCAACTAACATTGTCCTCCCAATAATCTTCTTTTTTTTTTATATGGATGCCTCATTTCATATTATTTTCCATCAGGGGCATTAGCCTGATGAGCCAAAGTTTGCTAAAGAATGGGAAGATGCTCCTGTCGATGGACCTCTATGAAAACCACCACTACACCTGCCTACCCTTCAAATGATATAATTCAGCAACTCGAGCGACTAAAAACTAAACTTGAGTACCATATTAAATAATAAGAATAGTAGCATTAGGAAGACATTGGATGGTTTGGAGAAAAGTTTTCGCAAATTGAGGATCATTTCACCTCCATCCATAAGTACTTTCAACAATAACAACCACCATCTCCTTATTAGGATATGTCTTATTTATAGTGTTTATTTGTTATATTTAACATTTTTTATTTCTTATATTATTCATTTTGTTAGGTGTTCCTCTTCTTTTTGGTGATATCAAAAGAAGAAGAAAATATATGTTTGACTATATATTTTAGTTTAATAGAATCTTATGTTTATTTTATTTAATTTTCTATTATCTTCTGTCTTTTTGTCTTTCATTTAAAAAAATTATAACACCTAAATTTAAAATCTGTCACCTAGTTAAGGGGATCTTAGGAGAAATGAATTTTTATCTTGCCTATCAACCAATATTATTTGTCATCGTCAAAAAGGGGGTGATTATTGCAATCTAGGATCCCTAATCAATAATTTTAATTATGACAAACATTATTAATTTCATTGTAACTTTTCTTATTAAATATTTTAGACATTTATTTCATCTGTGAGCACTAAAATTATTGGTAAGACATGCACTACTTAAGGCTATTGACTGCTCAAGAATGGATAGAATATGAATGACAGGTAAACAAAGCCCGTAATATTTTTTTTTTCTATTACTTGAGTCAGGTCACATAAGAGTCTATCCAATTTAGTGACCATACACACACACATAGGGGGAGTGAGATAAATTTTAAAAGTTAAAATACTTTATACTAATCATACAATATGACTTATAATCATACTATATAATCAGTATAGAAAGAAGGGTCTTAACATATAATTAAACAAATTATTTATTATGAACTTATCATACTATATGACCTAGATTGTACTGTTTGATTCATTATAATTTGAAAACCCTAGCCGTTAGATAAATTAAGTAAGATATTCAAATTTTAATTTTTGAACTAATCGTACTTTATGATCTGATTTGTTCTGTACAAAAATTTGAAATATTACTTAAATTAACCCCCATACTTAGTCAATCAAATTATGGTTTAATGAATAATAGTATATCGTACTATATGATATTGATCATACCATACAATTGATAGAGATTAAACTTGGTCATCCCAAAGATCGTACCAATTGAAACCATAATTTTTCAACTAATCAAAATATACAATTTTCATATCATACTTGAAATTAACTAACCGTATTATATGATGATAGCAGTACAGAATGATTTACAAAGATAATTTTTTGTCATCTCGGGAATTATCCTATATGAATAGAGAAAAAGCTTCCAAATCATACTAGATGATCTTTGGATCATATTGTATGATGTATTCAAAAAGTTGAATAGTTTTCCTGAATAATTATTTACATCATACTAAATGAGTCAAGTTTTTTAACTGATCATACTGTATAAACTCAAATCGTATTGTATTAATAGTGACAACTAGCTTAAATTTTTAAGGTTTCTTGAAGCCTAATACTTAAGAAAAGCTTTGACAATCTCTTAGTAATGAGGAGAGGATTATGTGATTATTGAAGGTACTTCAAGAGAGAAGATTGTGAAAGAAATCCAGAGTTAGAGAGGAAGGAGAAGGTGAGATTGAGCATTAGGGAGGAGTGTAAGGGGTTCACAGGGTTGCCCTAGGCTAGCAACACCCTTACTCGTATTATGGCCTTGGTGAGTTCTTGAAGGCTCTCTTGGGAGAGAGGCTTCTAGGTAAAGTCCTCGAGGTACACTACCTTCTCAAGGAGAGAGAAAATGGATTTGATGTTCTCTACTTACGATTGGATATTGGTTCTCTTCCATATCTATAAGAGAGAAAAAAGATTCGGTGTTCTTCACCTTCTCTAAGAGGGACAAAAAGGATTCAACGTTCATTATCATCACTGGGGGGAGGTGACATAGCTTCAAGCACTCCGTCATATCAAGTTTGGTGAAAGTGAGTCCATAAAGGTTTCTGTCTTGCTGTGCGGGCATAAAGAGATACATTTTTTTATTAGTTAATTCTTGAAGTGGAGGACTCCGGGGAGTGGACGTAAGTCAAGGTTAATCAAACCACTTTAAAATTTTGATGTGATCTTTCTATTTTTTTTTTTTACTTTTTTGCATTTTACTTTTCTACAATTTATTTTTCTAAAAACTACTTGGTAGAAAATATGTGGTTGATGCTAGTTTGAGTTTGTTGGAACGGAAGAAATAATATTGAGATTATGATTTTTAATGATAACAAACTATTATTATTATGAATTTATTATTTCTCTAACATATGTTGGATATTTTTGGTTATTTATGTGTGTTCTAACCATTCAAAAAAATTATATACTACTCCAGATTGCTAAAGACATCATGATAGGGTAGACTATAAAATTTCTTGTGATAGAGTTTATATATCTCTTTTTTTTTTCTTGAGTCTAAGAAAGTGTGATTGTAATTGGGTAACCATGCACACACATAAGAGGAGAGTGATAATTTTTTTTCTTAAGTCTGATTGTACTGTATGATTTGACATAGTTTTTCAATTTTTCTCCAAAATATAGTTAATCAAATCATGGCTTTAATTTTTATAAATTGTTCATACTGTACGTTATCAAGTCATATACATGACTAATAAAGTACGAAATTTGGTTTGTACCATATTATATCAAATGAATACATTATTTTATGAACTATTCATATAGTACAATCTGTATTCATACAAATGACTGATAGAGTATAAAATTAGGTTCATACCAGATCATACCAAATGAACATATGTATTATTTTTCATACAATATGATCTTCATTCATACAAATGACTAAAAGCATATGAAACTAAGTTTGTAAAATTTGTACCAAATAAAGCACTATTTTTTTTAACTATTTGTACCAGATGATCAATGATCATACAGATGAATGTATGATAGTTATCTTTAAAAAATTAGTTTTTGAATAGTTTTTCATGCCTTGTCTATATAAAGAGCCCTAAAAACTATCTTAACATCATTTGGCTACAAATTTCTCTAGAGAGTGACCATTGCGAGTGTGTTTGGGAAAAAAGTTGAGAGTGAAGAGTGAGAGATCTAGTGAAGGGAAGTTGTGAGGGAATCATAAGATTGTCCAAAGTGATAATATATTTTTCTTCTTCATATTTTTTAAAGTTTGTTAGGGATATTAAACCCTTATGAACTAGTACCGAGGCTAACCAAAAGGGGGGTGAATTGGTAATTAAAATTTTCTCCAGATAAAAACACAAACACAACCAAAGCAAGATTCACCATAAGAGAAACGAAGTTTGAAAATTAAAATCCAAAAGTAATAATAAGAAAGAACACACCAGATTTTATACTGGTTTGATCAACTTAACCTACGTCCACTCCCCGGAGCCTCTCCTCTGAGTGTTACACTAAACTCAGTGTCCCTCCTTTTGCCCCCATAGTAAGGTGGAGAAGCTCGTACAAAAACTCCTTTCTACTAACCCAGGAGAGGTAGAGAACTCAACTCCTTTTGATTCCTCCCAATGGAGGCAGAGAACCCAACTCCTTTTATTTCCTTCAAAAGCAGGCAGAGAACCCAACTCCTTTTGCTTCCTCCAAAAGCATACAAAGAACCTTGATTAGTTCTAAAGTACACCTCTCTCAAACCTCCAAGGAACCAGGGATGATGATCGGAGAAGACGACTCAGATTCTTGCTTGGAGCAACCTTTGTGAAACCCCTCAAAAACTCCCTCTCACAAGATATTCTCTCTCTCTCCCTTGCTCTCCCTCTTCTCTTGGCTCTATCAGGTCAAGACAGCAGCAAAAGATCTTTTCTTTAGAAAATAAGAGATCTTCTAAAACAAGGGCTCCAAATTAATTCAGATCATCCAGGATTATAGGATATCATCCTATATGATTAGTTTAAGTAGTCAAATATTATCTAAACCATTTCCCTGGATGGATGTCTGGATGACGGAAAAAAAACTAGAACGTCCAGGATGATCTCATGATCATCCGAGCTGATTAGTACAAAATGATAAATATCATCCAAAACATCACCCTGAATGGATATCTTGACGATAAAGAAACAACTTGATCGTCCAGGCCGATCACACGATCATCCCATACGATTAGTTCAATTCAGTACATATTATCTAGAGCATTGCCCTGAATGGACCCAAATCAATTTTTGATCATCTAGAAAGAATTAAGGTTTGTGAACTGATCATCCTGGATGATCCTGCAATCGTCTAGGACGATATGATCGAGCAATTAATCCTTAATCTATTTTCTTAATTACCATATTAATTTAGAAATAATTATACTGCATCGTCCAAGATGATGTACTGGATGATGTCCAAAATTAAAACATGCCTAAATAGATCTGGCGGTTGATTCTTTTTTATTTGAGCCTATCATCGTAGACGATACTAATATTGTCCAAGATGATTCGCTTAATTATTGCTGCCTTAACCAGTATGCCCTAATTAGGATTTCTATTTTTGACTGATTGTCTAGGATAATTTTTAAATCATCTTGAACGATGTGATCAAAATATAAAACACTAATCAAACAGAAAAAAAAATTTTCCCAAGTGTGTGTGTGTGTAAGGTTACTTAGCATCAGGACCCACAAAATTAAAATAGACTCAAGAAAAGATAAAAGATACTTGACATACATTACAAGTTAACTCAGTCCTAATCTACCCAATCTTAAGCTGGTTTGACTTATAATTTGATCTTGTTGACCTAAAATATTAGTAGGCAATTTAGTTGTAGAAAAACAAAAATGTTTGCTATCATTAAAATTATATTCCCTAAAATCAGATTCACAACAATCTCCCCCTTTTTGATGATGGAAAATAATCAAACAACCAAAACTAAATAAAATACAAACAAAAGTAAAATAGTATGATGAAATAACTCAACCACTGCCCACTACTCTCCCTTTTGACATCACAAAAAGGAGGAGGAAAACCATAAAAGATAAAAAAGTAAAATGGAAGACGAATAAGAAGAACGAAAGCAATGTTTTTTTTTTTTATCAAGGCATGAATAAAATAAATTCTCCAAGTGATTGAAATTAAAATTTATAAGAATAATGAGTTAACATCATTGAAATTCTAAAAATGGTAGAATAGTCGATCCTGTTAGCCCTTACTCGAACTTCTCTCAGGGTAGAATCAACTTTTGAAAACAATAGACCTAACTCAGAAAAACTAATTGGATAAGAAAAAGATATCCATTCAAAACTTAGTTTCAAAAAATATCTTATAAAATAATATACCAAAGTAATTTGTCACAATCATTAAATTTCAAATCAAGCCTTTGAAAATATTAAGTGACATATGAATTCTTCTAAGATTTAAGGGTTTGAAAGAGAAGGAAGCTTGCCTTTTGTGGGCTTATTTTATGCCTCTTATCAATTGATTGGCACAATTTGCACATCTTTGAATTTTTTATACATTTTGTGTATCTTTCAATATTTTTGGCGGTCATTACACATCTTTTCATTTTTTCTTAGGCTCATTTTATGCGCTTGGCATTTTTGCAAGCAAGATCCTTTTCAAAACTCTTAAATACTCTTAGTTGTGAGTATATCTTTTAGATATTAGAGAAAAAACTCACTCTCTAATATTGGAAAGAATAAATCACACAATATAATCAAATTTATATGATAAATGCAACGATAAGATTTTAAAGAATTTGAAAGTAATATAAAGACTTTGAATATTATATATATAACATAAATTGCTGTAGCAATATAGAAAAGATCTCAATTATAAAGTCCAGTTGTTAATTTGAGACAGATTTTTATTTAAAAAAGAAAATTACTCCTCTAAAAGAGGTTAGAGGGAGGAAAACAACCAATGGTGTTTCTCCCTTTAATTAATTTAGAGATGTAAAATATTGACTGCAAATTTTCAAAAATAATAATATGGCATACAATATCATTTCAGCTGTGATCATAAAGAAAAGAAGAAAAACTAAAATAATAGAAATAAAGCACAAAAAACAAAAGTAAGTAAAAAGTAAAATAAATAAGTCTGAAACAAGTAAAAGAGTAGAAAAAATAACAACAAGCAACGAAACAAAAAATTTAGAATTTAGTTAACATCAAGTTTATGCATTTATGTCAATCACGCCTGAATCTAGTCCTTAAGATGTTGAAAGTGTTAAAAGCCAATGGTTTAGTAAAGATGTCAACCAATTGATTCTCAGTTATCACATGGTATAACTCACTATTTCCTTTGGTCACATGGTCTCTAATAAAGTGATGTCTTATGTCAATGTTTTTGTTCCTTGAATATTGGATAAGATTCTTAGAGATATAGATGGCACTAGTATTGTCACAAAGGATTGAAATTGTGCCTATAGGTAATCCTAAATCCAGAATTTGTTGTTTCAACTAAAATGCTTGAGCCACACAACTCCCTAGGTAATGTACTCAACTTCAATAGTAGAAAGTACAACTGAGTTTTGTTTCTACTAGACCAAGAGACTAAAAACTGTCCTATAAAATTGACAAGTCTCATAAGTGCTCTTTCTATCCACCCTATATCCTACAAAATCAAAATCAAAATATCTAATAATCTCAAAAGAAGTGTTGTGCCTAGGATACCAGAATCCTAAGTTTTGGATCCCCAAAAGATATCTAAGATTTCTCTTAACTGTAGTCAAGTGGGATTCATTAGGATCAGCTTAAAATCTAGCACAAAGACAAACACTGAACATTATATCAGGTTAGCTAGCAGTCAGGTAAAGTAAAGATCCAACATCCCTCTGTACTTCTTTTGATCAACAAATTTTCTATTTGAGTCATTATCCAACTAAACACTAGAGATCATGAGAGTATTTAATAGCTTGGCTTTATCCATTTCATATTTCTTCAAGATATCCTTTATGTACTTTGATTGATTTAGAAAGGTTCATCATCCAATTATCTTATGCTAGACTCCAAAAAGTAGGACAACTCTCCCATCATACTCATTTTAAACTCCTTACTCATTATTTTAGAAATGTTATCACATAGCTTTTTATTATAAGATCCAAAAAATATATCATCAATATAGATCTAAATAATGAGTAACTCGTCTCTTACTTTTCTCATAAAAAGGGTGGTGTCTAAGCTCCCCTTAACACTCCCTCTTTAGTAAGAATGTTCTAAACCTCTCATACCAAACTCTTGGTGCCTATTTTAATTCATATAAAGCCTTTTTTAATTTAAAAATATGATTTGAAAATTGGGAACTCTCAAAACCTTGGGGTTGCACTACAAATACATCCCCTTTTATTACTCTATTTAAAAAGGCACTCTTAATATCTATTTGATAAAGCTTAAATCTTTTATCACTCTAATGGCTTTTAATCTAGCTACAAGGGAAAAGGTCTCCTCAAAATAAATCCCTTATATTTGATTGTACCCTTTAGCCACCAATCTCACCTTATTCCTAATCACCATACCAGAATTATTCATCTTATTCTTAAAGACCCATTTGTTTCTTACTATACTTTGTCCCTTTGGTCTTTCTACAAGCTCCCAAACAACATTCCTAAAAAATTAGTTTAATTCCTCTTGTATGGCTAAGATTCAAAACTCATCAAATTAGGCTTGATTAATAATGGTGGGTTTAGTCATTGAGATAAAGACAGAGTGGTTCACTTCCTTCCTAAGTCCATGCCTAATTCTAATACCTTCAGATGGGTCTCCTAAGATCTGTTCTTTAGGATGACTCAAATAATATCTTCAATCTCTATGTAAAGTATGTGTAGGTTCAACCCTTTCCTCTAGATTTGTATTAAATACTCCTTGGTTAATCTCACCTACTCCTTCAGTGTTTTGGGACTCTACCCTCTTCTTCAAATTTTCAACTCCTTTGGAAATCTCTCAAACACCATCTTCATCCTCAACTCTAGTCTCCTTAGGATCAGATTCATCAAACACTACATGAGTAGTCTCCTTCACCACCAATGTCCTCTTCTTAAATACTCTAAAGGATTTCCTAACACTTGAATACCCTAAGAACACTCCTTCATCAGATTTTGGGTCAAACTTTCCAAAGTGATACTTCCCATTGTTATGAATAAAAACCTTATAACCAAAGACACGGAGGATGGAAAGGTTTGGTGTGCTACCCTTCAGGATCTCATCGGGTGTCTTATCAAGTTTTTCTCTAACATTCATATTATTCAACACATAACAAACTGTGTTTATTGCTTCAGCCCAAAAGTATTTTGGAAGTGAATAGTCAATAAGCATGGCTCTAGAAGCTTCAACTAAGGTCTAGTTCTTCCTTTTAGCTACCCCATTCTACTGAGAGGTCCTAGTGGCTGAGAAGTTGTGTCTAATCCCCTTATCCTCATAAAAATCTCCAAATCTCTCATTTTTAAACTCTCCCCCATGGTTGCTATAGATGGTCAAGATCTCACATCCTAACTTTTATTAAATCCAAGTGGAGAATGATCTAAACTAGTCAAAAGACTCACTCTTATGAGATAAAAATTTAATCCAAGTAAACCTCAAGTAGTCATCGATAATCACAAGTCCATAGACTTTTCCTCCTAAGCTGGCAGTGCTAATGGGTACAAATAAATCCATGTGAAGGAATTCAAAAGGTCTAGAGGTGCTAATGACCTTAATGGAATGGAAAGAGGATTGAACTTGCTTTCCTAGTTAGCAGGCATCACATATGTGGCTTTTGGTGAACTTAAGCTTGCGGACATCTCTAACTAGGTCCTTTTGGGTCACTCTTCTAAGGGTTCTTATATTGACATGATATAATCTCCTGTGCCATAACCAAGAATCATCAGTAATAGTATTTAAACAAAATGAAGCAACACATTCAATATTATTTAAATCAAGTATGTAAACATTATTGATCCACTTTCCTTGCAAAATAGTATTGTTATTCAAGTTAATAAAGCATGTATTTACCAAAATTTTAATAATGAAGCTCTTATCGCACAGTTGATTGATACTTAACAAGTTGTATCTCAGTCTATCTACAAGAAAAATATTTTCAATCAAAAGGTTCTTGGAGTTTTTGATTATACCTACTCCCACCACTTTCCTTATGGTGTTTTCCAAGAGTGACCTGCCTCGAGCTCTAGCCTCCAGCGAAACAAATTGGTTGACATCTCCAATCATGCGTCATGAGAATCCAGTGTCTAGGTGCCACATACTCTCACGAGATATTTTATGAGAAAAAGCCCACAAAAACATTAAACATAATATTTAAGAACCCAAATAAGTTTGGGTCCCTTATTATAGAAAGAAGAAAGTACTGCATGTGTGTTATGCTATAAATAATACAATTTGGGTCTCCACACTCAATGTGTACTATGGTGAACAGTGTAAGTGTGAGAAATTTGTTTTGGCATGCCACGTGAAAAACATCTAACACAAGGAAATGGATTTACTAATTTATTTGGGTTATAGTGCCTCTTCCTAGGTTTTGTCTTTGGATCAAGTGTGGGTGTAGTCCTATTTTCCTCAAGTGTATTCAATTCATCTTTAAACCTCGAGTTAGCACTTTCTAAAACAATATTATCAACTCTCAAATAGTGCTCCCTATGCTTGGATATTTTAAAATCAGTTTCAAGTGAGGTGTAGGATGCTTTCAATGAATCATACTCAATAACTAACTTATAATGCTTTTTATTCAATTCATCAAACTTATCAAGTAATGATATATAATTGCTATCAGTTTTGGAGTGATCCTTCAATAAAATTTCATGCTCTTTTTGCAAATTCAAAAACTCCAATTTCAAACTAGCATGTGATTTCTTAAGTTTCCTATATAATGCATGAATTTATTCTCAAACTTTAAGTAATTGATCCTAGGTTGGTTTGCATACCACTTCTTGGTCTGACTGACTAAGTTGATCACCTGCCATCAAGCACAAATTTATAGTCTCCTCCTCTGCTTCAGTCTGAGAGGAGTCAAATGCAGAATTCACCCAGAAAGCCTTTTAAAACTGCTTATTATCCTTCCTAAACTTCGATTTCTCCTTGCTTATGTGATCCTTAAGTGTAGGAAAATCAGCTATGACATGTCCAGGCTTCCTGCATTTAAAACAAACAACATCAGAAGAACTTTTAAAATCTTTACTATCCTTACATATTCTCCACTTCTAATGATGCTTGTGATTTTTCCTTAGAAAGTTTTTGAATTTACTAGTAATTAAGGAAAAATCATCGCTTTTAGACCCATAAGAATTTGTATCTGTATCATTATCCTTTAGTGTCATAGTTTTCTCCTTCATCTTCTCACCTACATCAAGTTGTCTTTGGTTCTCCCCTTACTCGTAAGCAATAAGTGACCAAAGTAAGTTATCAATAGAATAAGTTGAAATCTTTAGATTCAGTAATCGTAGTAATCATAGCATCAAAAGAAGAAGCCAAACATCTCAAAATCTTATTGACTCTTTCATTATTCATAAGTTCTCTTCCTAAGGCATGCAATGAGGTGACAATTTCAGTGAACCTAGTATACATATTAGAAATAAATTTAGTAAGTTTCATACAAAAACTTTTGTAGTCACATAATAGAATATTCAACCTATATTGCTTAACTTCATTTGTTCCTTCATAAGTAATACACAATCTATCTCAAATTTCTTTACTAGTAGCACAAGATGAAACACACATATAATCTTCTAATTTTAAAGCACAGAAAAAATAGATTGAACATTTTGCATTCAGTGGCACTGCATCTCTATCATCAAAAATCCATTCAGTAAAAGGAAGTTTAGTTTTAATACCATTAATTTCATGAGATCGGAGTGAATAACCATCCTTAACAACCATCCACATGCGATAGTAAATTGATTATAAAAATATAGATATACGAGTTTTTCAAAAATCAAAAGGAATATTGTCAAACAAAAGAGGTCGAGTAATAGAATACTCTTTCATAGTAGTATGATTACCAAAGTTAGTCATTGATCAAAATTCAAAAGTTTTCAAAGTCTCATTTTTATGAATCCCGCTCTGATACTACTTGATAGTTCGTCTGGTATGTTAAGCCTTTATAAACTAGTCCCGAGGCAAACCAATAGGGGGGTAAATGGGTATTTAAAAATTTTTCTAAACAAAAACACAAACACAACCAATCCAAGATTCACCATAAGAGAAGTGAAGTGCATAAATTAAATGTAGAAGTAATAGTAAGAAAGAACACACCAAGTTTTATAGTGGTTCTGTCAACTTAACCTTCATTCACTCCTCAAAGCCTCTCCTACGAGTATTGCACTAAACTCAGTATCTCTCTATTTTTCCCCCATAGCAAGGCAGAGAAGCCCGTAAAAAAACTCCTTTCCACCAACCAAGGTGAGGCAGAGAACCCAACTACTTTTGCTTCCTCCTGAAGTAGGCAAAGACCTAACTCCTTTTACTTCCTCCAAAAGTAGGAAGAGAACCCAACTCTTTTTGCTTCCTCCAGAAGCAGGCAGAGAACCCACTACTTTTGCTTCCTCTAGAAGCAGACGAAGAACCTTGATTAGTTACTGAAGTAGACAACTCTCAAACCTCCAAGGAATTAGGGATGATGACTGGAGAAGATGAATCGGATCCTTGCTTGGAGAAACCTTTATGAAACCCCTCACAAACTCCGCCTTATAAGATCTTCTCTCTCTCCCTATCCCTTGCTCTCCCTCTCCTCTTGGCTCTCTCAGGTCAAGATAGCATCAAAAGATCATCTCTTGAGAAAATAAGAGATCCTTTAAACAAGGGCTCTAAATTAGCCCTAATTAGCAACTAATTTAGGATAGCATCAAAAGATCTTCTCTTAAGAAAATATCATCCAAGATGATCTTCTGATCGTCCTGTATGATCGGTATAAATTTAGCTCAATCAACTAGGTTTATTTGGAAGAGTCTGAATGATTAGAAGGTTACTTTGTTCAGATTATCCAGGATGATAGGATATCATCATGTATAATTAGTTCAATTCATTAAATATCATCCAAACCATCGCCTTGGATGGATGTCTAGATGATGGAAAAATAATTAGATCGTCTAGGCCGATTAGCACAAAATGACAAATATCATCCAGAACATCGCCCTGAATGGATGTTTGGACAATGAAGAAATAACTTAATCATCCAAGTCGACTTCATGATCATCTCGAATGATTAGTTCAATTAAGTATATATCATCCAGAGCATCGACCGGACGATCCTACGATCATCCAGGATGATATAATTGAGCAATAAAACCTTAATTGCTTTCCTTAATTACAAGACTAATTTAGGCATAATTGCACTACATCATCTAGGATGATGTCCTGGACGATGACAAAAAATAAAACATTCCTAAATAGATCTAGCGACTGATTCTTTTTAATTTGAGCCTATCATCCCGGATGATGCTAATATCATCCAAGATGATTTGCTTAATTATGGCTTCCTTAACCAAGATGCCCTAATTAAGGTTTCTATTTTTAACTGATCATCTAAGAAAATTTTTGGATAATACCAGATGATGTGATGAAAACAAAAAACACTAATCAAATAGATATAATTTTTTCCCAAGTATGTATGTGTACGATTACTTAGCATCAGGACCCACAAAGTTATAATGGACTCGACGAAAGATAAAAGACACTTAACATACATTACAAGCTGACTCATTCCTAATCTATCCAATCATCAGCTGGTTTGATTTGCAATTTGATCTTGTGCACCTAAAATGTTAGTAGGCAAGGTATTCATAGAAAAATAGAAATATTTATTATCATCAAAATTATATTCCCTGAAATTAGATTAGTAATAATTTGTATCCATCTTCTTTGGAGGCTCTTGGGAGAAGATCTTCAACATTAGATCTAGGTACTCTGCCTTTACTATGAGGGGAAAAAAGGACATGAAGGCATGCTATCGTCAGTTGGAGAACGTAAAAGGTCAAAATTCTCTGCCACATTTGGGTTGGTGGAAGAGAGTTTGTAAGGGCTTCTCTACCTTATTTTTGGGGCAAAAGGAGACTCACTATTATTTAATGTAATACCTGTAGAAGGAGTCTCTACGGAGTGGATGTAGCTCAAGTTAGACCAAACCACTATAAAATTTGATGTTCTTATATTGTTTTAATTTTCCAACATTTTATTTTTGCATTGAAAAATTTGTGATTGTAAAATCCTCTATGATAATTATTTCTATAAATAACAACATGTTTAAGGATTATTGATTTAATTTTCTAAAAAGATCTAAAAGGTTTTCAAAAATCTAATTTTTTTTAACAACCAATACACCCCCCACCCCTTCTTGGTTACCCTTAGGACAGTTTTATAAGTTCTAACAACCTACATGAATTTTCAAGTGATATTAGATCCAATTTCAAAAATTAAGATTTAGACTACTTTTTTAAACATAATCATAAATAATCATGGAAACTATAATACTATTGAATGATATTTGATTACTAGACCACTTTTATTTGATAATATTTCTTTTAATTTTTAGAAAACTCGTACATCTACTTTTTTGTAATCAATTGACTTTTGCATGTGCATATTAGTATAAAAGGTTATACTAGATCTACTAGAATTTTTGATGGCATTAAAATAGAAACACCATTTACTGAATGAACATTAAAAAAAAAGAAGAATTATCTTAGTTGAATGCAAAATATTTACATATTTTTTGTTGTACTTTGAAATTTGAGGATTATATGTGTTTCTACTTACAAAACTGGTAAAGAAATATGTGATAGACTTTACATAACTTATGAAGGAACAAATGAGGTAAAATAATATAGGTTAAGTATTTTATTACATGATTATAAGCTCTTTTTCTTGAAGACAAATGAGTTAATTTCTGATATATATATATATATATATATATATATATATATATATATATATATATATATATTCACTCTTTATATGTCTAGGTTTCTATATTCATAATAAATAACTTCCTTATAGACTTTTGTATTCTTATTGAACTTACTTTTGTTCCAATGCTAACATCATCATTACTTTCTCTTAAGAAAATTTTTGAATTTCTTAGTTATAATTGCAATATCTTCTTCATCCTCTAGCAATTATTAATCACTCTCTAGATCATAAACTTTCAAAGCTATATTTCTCTCTGTCCTTTTGTCACATGCATTGATCTGTCTTTGATTTACTCCTTGCTCATAAATAATAAGTGATCCAAGTAGGTTGTCAATAGAATATACATTCAGATCTTTAGACTAAGTTATGGTAGTTATCTTTGCATCATAAGCAGTAAGTAAACAACATAATATTCTATTAACGTTTTCTAAATTTATAAGTTTTCAACCTAAAGCATATATTGAGGTAACAATTTGAGTAAAATTACTTGAGGTAGTTATCTTTGAATTTCATATATGCTTTGGTCTATGAAGGTTCTTTGGATATTATTTGCTTCCTTCCCACATTTAAACCTTTAGCGTCTTCATTAGCAACCTCCACCTCCTTGTGAACTTCTTTCAAAGGCACAAAATCTTTATTGACATGTCCTATCTTACCACAAACAAAGCAAAAGTTTGAAATCTTTTCATACTCCACTTTTTGAAAGAATCTACCACACAAACTGTCAACCCAAACTCTTAAAGGAAGAGGTTGATCAAGTTGGATTCTCACACATACTCTAGCAAATTCTCTTCTTCCCCAATTGAACATATTTCCATCTAACATGATTGGTTTTCCAACTCTTGAAGCAATGCAAGTAACATTCTTCTCATCCCAACATTGTAGAGGTAAATGTGGCATTCTAATCCATATAGGAGAAGAAAGCTCCTTTGTTGAAGAAGAATTGAATTCAGGAGACCACTTCTCCATACCTACTATGTGTTCATTTACAAACCATGGTCCTCTCGAGTGAACAGCTTCAACCATTTCTCCTGAATAAAATGAATATAAAAACCATCCACTTCCTAATGTAGTAAAGTGGAATTGTCCAAACCGTTTCCATTATTTTCTTAAATCCCATGCCACCATACGGGAAGGTAAATCCTTCCCAAAAACTTTGATAACCAAAGATTTTGATAGCTTTCTAGAATTTAACTCCTCCAACTCCACATTGAGCTTCATTGTTTTACCATCATCTGATAATAACACATCATCGTCTTTGAAATCCAATTTGATGTATGGCTTTTTACTTCAAGGATTCATTGAACTAGAATCATCCAGTTTAGACAAATCGATAGTCATCTTAACTCCATTCGATTTATTTTCTTTTTCCAAAATAAAATGAACATTTGTGTTAACCAAAATTCGTGAATCTTCATTTATCTCACTGCGACAAAGTCCAGGGATTGCATTCAAACTCACAAACCGGTTAACAAAAATCTTCATTCCAGAAGTTTACGCAGTATTATCGGATGGAATTACAGATGATTTTATGCTTTTTGGAGTAACTGAATCTCCCAATTCAACGACAGCCTTACATTTTCCTTCCACATGCTTTACCACCATGGGCGATGAAACTGCACCTTCTTTAATTACCAACACTCCTTGATGTTTCATCAAAGGAATTTTACCTATCTGTATTGAATTCAAGATCGCCATTCCATCTTCATTCTCCTTGGCCAACTGGGAATTTGACAACTGAGATTGATGTGAGATATCCACTCCTGCATTCTGACCTTGCCAGAGTTTCTTCGCCACTATCGAGGACTTCATATCCTTAGTAGAAGAACCACGATCATCCTTCGGAATATCATCAACGATGTGCTGGCGATCGTCCTCCTCCATCAGCTAGCCGACCGTTACAGCCAAACAGAAATTTGAATTTCTGTTTCTCTCCTAAAAACCCGAACGTTCTCTCTCTTAGAGGACATGCTCAGTGTATTCCTATTTTTTATCACAAGCTTAACTATAAAATCCTAATTCCCAAATTCTTATTCAAGAAGACATCAATTTTTTAATTATGCCTTTATTTAACTATCATATTGATCTACGCATTTCAGTCTAATACTTTTTATTATTTTCTTTCCAATATGAAAATGAGAGATAACAACACCATAATATCCTCATATGTCTTCCACTAACAAGTTGAAATCATTAAAGAGTGGCATATTTTAACATCATAGAACTGAAAGAGTAATGACACATTCTATGATTTCAAGAAGTGATTTTTATTGGTCTAATGTAAATCAAACTCTTAATGGTATATCTTCAATCCAACACTTACCCCTTGTTCATACTTTGAATCAAAATGCCAGAATCATCCAACATGTTTTAAGAACCTCCATTATTCCTAAAGATGATGATCAAATCAATATCACATATTGTCTTTCTTTGTAACATACTACATAATGTCAAATACTCTAAACTATGAAGCCCTTTTTATTTTAGACTACATCAATAATCTTAGTAACATCAAACTCCCTACCACTAGAAGGAAGAAGAATGTAGCTTTAGGATACTTGATTGTCAACACCCTTGAGAAGAAATAAAATCTTCTTCATCCCAATCCCCCAAATAATCTGCATATCTATTTTACTGATGTTTCATTTTACCTTATTTTACATCAGGATCAAGGGGATGAGAGAGATAAATTTGGTAATGAAGGATCTACTCTAGCATCTGCTTCTACTCCTAGACATGAGCATCAATTCTATCAAGATTTGATTCAGAGATTTGATCGCCTTGAGTATCATATAGATCAATGTTTGATTAGGTTCAGACTCATTTGGACCAGCATGATTATAGATATAATGAGAAAATTAAATGGGTTAAAGGATAGTATGATTCAATTTATATCAAGTAGCTACCATCAACAGCTACTATACCCAGTTCAATCCTCCACAGCCTCCTTCAGATGAAGATCCTTCTAATATTTAGTTTGTTTGTTGACTATTGTATGTTTTAATATTTAGTTTTTATGATGTTGAATGTAGATGCTTTTGTTTTGGGATATTGAATTTTCTTTATATTTGTGTATGTGTTACTTTAAAAAAAAAAATTGGTTATTTTTTTATACTTTGAAATTGTGTATGAGTTATTATTGACTATTCTATAATGTTGATCTAAAGGATGACTATTTTAAAATTTTGCATTACAATGTTAATTCCTTAGTATTTTTTTTTCTCTCAAACTTTAAATCAAATTATAATTAGAATTAGATGAGGAGATCATCTTCATGTTCAAATAGACATTTATCTTATAGTTATAATTATTGCAAAAATTATGACTTATTTTTCATTTATTTTCTTATTCAATGTTTTAATTTTATTATTATTTATTGGATTTTATTTTGTGGATTATTCTTCCTTATACGAATTTTTTTTTATTTTGAAGATAATATTCACACAAGCTAATATTTGCTCATTTAAGTTATAGAAATGTTCAAATATCAAAAGATGCACAATATGTGTCAAATTTAAAAAGAGGCACAAAATGAGCCCAACCTAAAAAGATGCGTAATATTTGCCAAATAAAATTTAAATTTAAAAGATATGCAATTGAATCAACAAAAATTTCTCAATCCTAGTTGATAAGGAGGTATAAAATGATCCCACACTATATTTAGTTCTTTTCTCTATATCTTTAATTCTTAAAAAAATCCATAAATTAAACAATAATTTTAACTATTGAATTTGAAAATATTTTATTCTTATTCAATAATTTTTGTTATAATTATTCTATTTGAGATATCTACTTTCTTAAACGAATATTGAACTTGGTCAACTATCATTTTCTTGTTTATTCTTTGATTTTAAATATGAGTTTAAAAGAGTTTCTGCATCAGGAATTTAATGTTGGTATTGTAAATTTTAAATTTCTTTTCCTTATCGACTTTTAGATTCATCCATAACAACTTTGGCATATTAAGGGGATTATAATATTACTAATTCTTTTTTATCTTCTCTTTTTACTGATATCAAAAGGAGGAGGTAGTTTACATTTGTTTGAAGTCTTCTTAGTCATGTGTTAGTATTTTTGTGTTGTATTTATTTGAAGTCTTCTTGGTCCAATATTTGTGTTTTGGTGCTTGTGATTTAGTAGGTTTTATATCTTTTAATGTTTGTCTTCCATATTTCTTGACAATTTTATGTTTATTTCATAAAAAAAAAAAAAAATTTAAAGGAGGAAATTCTTTTTCCCCATGATTTTTATTTTTTATTCATTAAGGGGGAGTTTAGGAGAAAAAAACTTCAATGTGTAATTAAACAATAATTATTTTTTTCATAATAAAAAAGGAGAGATTATTGCAACTCAGGAATCAAGATTAAGCTTATGATTTTTGATGATAACAAAATATTATTATTATAATTTTATTATTTCTCCTAGCATATATTAGAAATTTTTAGTTATTTATGTGTGTACTAATATTTTAGGAAAATCATATAAAACTCCAGATTATTGAAGACTTCAAGATAAGTTAGACTAGAGTTTTTCATGTAATAGAGTCTGTACATCTCTATTTTTATGTCTTGAATCTAAGAAAGTGTGATTGTAATTGGGTAACCATGCACACACAGAGGAGGAGAGTGATAATTTTTTTAAGTCTGATCATATTGTACGATATCTAGTCTTACTGTAAGATTTTACATAGTTTTCTTATTTTTCTTCAGAATGCAGATAATCAAATCATGACTTGAATTTTAATAAACTATTTGTATTGTATGATGTCAAGTCATACAGACGACTAATAGAGTATAAAATTAGGTTTATACTAGATAGTACCAAACGAACACTTTTTTTTAACTATTCGTATAGTATGATATAAATTTGTATAGACAACTAACAAAGTATAAAATTAGATTTGTACTAGATCGTACAAAACAAACACATTTATTTTTTTAAACTATTTGTATAATGTGATCTTCATTTATACATACGACTAACAGTGTACAAAACTAAATTTGTCAAGTTTGTACCAAATAAAGACCTAAATTTTTTAAACTATTCATATCAGATGGTCCACAATCATACAGTACTAATGTATGATAGTTCTTATGAAAATTTTAGTTTTTTTATGGTTTTTCTTGTCTTGTTTATATAAAGAGTCCAAAAAACTATTTTAACATCCTTTGGCTACAAATTTCTCTTGAGAGTAACCATTGGGAGTGTGTTTAAGAGAAATTTTGAGAGTGAAGATCAAAAGATCTAGTGAAGGGGATTTGTGGGAGAATAATAAGGTTGCCCAAAGTGAGGACCTCTTTGTCTTCTTCAAGTTTCTGCCCATCTTCTTTGGAAGCTCTTGGGAGAATATCTTCGACATTGGATCTGGGTACTCTGCCTTCACCAAGAGAGTAAAAAAGGATGTGAAGGTACGCTGCCATCACTTGTAGAGTGCAAAGGGTGATGGTTCTCTGCCACGCTAGGGTTGGTTAAAGAGAGTTTGTAAGGGCTTATGTTCCTTGATGTTGGGATAACAGTAGAGTCACTATTGTTTAGTGCAATACCTAGAGAAGGAGTCTCTAGGGAGTGGATGTAGGTCAAGTTAGACCGAACCACTATAAAATTTGGTGTTCTTCAGATGTTTTTAATTTTCCCACATTTTTATTTTATATATTTAAAATTTTGTTGTTACAAAATCCTTTATGATAATCATTTCTATAAATAATTGTATATTTCAAGATTAGAGATTTAATTTTTTAAAAAGATCTAAAAAGATTTTCAAAATTCAAGAATATTTTCTAATAGCCAATTCACCCTCCCCCCCCCCCCCCCCCCCTCTCTCTCTTAGTTTGCCTTGGGATAGTTCTATAAGGTTCAACAACCAACACAAACTTTCAAAGTTGATTCAATTATTTTTCCCATTATTATAATTATTGTTAATTTATTATCTTTCGCAAAGGATGATCAAGTTCTTCATTTTAAGTTTTGAAAAATCATAAAAAAATAGTATTCGTGCCTAGGATTTTTAAATAATCAATTCACCCCCAACCCCCACCCCGCCCGCCCAACCCCCCCCCCCCCCCCCCCCCCTCATGGCGTATCTCGGGTTTGTTCATTGAGGTCTCAAAATCTCCTTGAACTTTCATGATCAACTTTACAAAGAATATTCTTAGCATCTAGTCCCTCATTTCTCTAAACTCATGAATCCTAAGAGGAATAGAAAATAATGTAGTTGTCCTTAAGATTTCTTACCATAAATATATTATAAAAGAGGTTAATGCTTCACTAAATCTTTCTCTTCTATAAGAGGATGGAAAATGTAGCCAAGTGGATAATGTACTCAAAATAATCTAGGTGGTTAATATCTTATTACAATTGAGTATGACTAACACCTCAATAGAAAAATGTAGTCATATCTTGTAAAAAAATTAGTCCAAATAAAAGCATATTTCACCTTCCTTTGTCGAGTTTGGGGAATCGCCATCTAAATAAGCCCAAACCACCAAATCATCACTAACACTAAACTCAATTTGTATTCATTTTACTAATTATCTTATCCTTTTTATGTGTCTCTCTTCAAGGAAGCAAGATAATCAAGAAACTAAATATACACACAAATACTTTATTGTTATAACTTATAAATTTAAGTTAAGAACACTGTAGAGGAGCTCAGCCAAGAGAAAAACTCATCCAAAAATGAGCTTTTCTTAGAGGAAGAGCCATCCTAATAGGATTCAATATGGGTAAGCATTCTCCCCAATAAAGCTCACATAGGAGAACATGACTAAGGAAGCACATCCTAATAAGTTAAATTTAGAAAGTTGACTTAGCTTTCCTCAACCCAAGAATGCAGCCTCATGATAATTCAACTAAGGAAAACTCATCCAAGCCAAGGTTATTTAGACCTCTATGAGAGACCCTAATTCATACTAAAGGAAATGCATATATTATAATCCCATAATAAAGTCTACTCATCATGCAAATCCCTAGCTAAAAAGAACTTGCTCGGGGAAATCTCCTAGGGCACTTGCCAATGGTACTCACCTAAGAAGCACTCATCAAGAGCACCCACATATGTATTTACTAAAGGTAGTTAGAACCACGTTGAGATGGTCATATTCATGTAGACACTAAGATTTTTCCATATATCTATAGTAGCCAAATCATGTATTACCTTTTATTATTTATGTATAGCCAACAAACCCTCTAAATAAGAGACAGATGGATAATTTCTTTCTAATTTTCTATTTTTATTTTATAGAAGTTTTTTTTAAGAAAATATTATTAATTGTCATTTATTTTTAGTAATAAATTTTTAATCTTATAAGAAAATTTATATTTTTTGAAAAGAAGCATATAAAAGAATTACTCAACATTCTCAAAAAATAGTGCTAATAAAATAGTTTTAATCTCATTATTTAAAAAGGTTGACTATTGGCTAAAATATCTTTTTTTTTAACCCGTTGATGGGCCTATGCGTCAATAGAAAAAAATGGTTACAAGACCTTAATATGGATATTCAACTCATTATGCTTCAAGAAGCCATAAAAAAAATTAGATAAGAAAACCTAAAGAACCGATGATTCCAAAAAATTACAAAAAAATAACAAGAAAAACCTAGAGCAAGGGAGGCCAAGAGCCATCACTTAAAAATAGAGATCATCAAAAGTCATAGCATGAAAGAGTAGCGATCCCTGCAAAATAAAAAAAAAAAACACCAACAAAAGAAACATTGATGAAGAAAATGATGCCAAAAATCTCAGCAACTGCACATAAAGGAACTAAAGGAGAATGTCAAGTGAAAAAACATAGCGAAACCCCTCCAAAAGAAATACCAACCATAAATAGACTAAAAAATACACAATAATATGTAATTAAAATAATCAGTAGAAAAGGAGAAGAGTCACAGTAGACCATGAGCTGTAATATAACACAGAGAAAAACCACTAACCATAACTTCATTAAAAGGTATAGCTAGATCAATTTAATGAGGACACTTGATTAAAAAATATTAAATAAGATGTAATGAAAGATGAAACATCTATGAAAAGAGCACAAAAATTTGCAAACAGAACATCCTAAAAAATCAAGACCAGTTGGTCCATACCATAACCAATTAGATGATGAGTAAAAATATAGCAAATGGACACAATTCAACATAGAAAAGATTAGAAAATATAAAACAAAAAATACATGAGATAGGAACAAGATAATCAAATCAAACGTAAGGGATCCCTCCCTGCTGCATTTAGGAGCACACTGCCTTTAAGAAATTGAGGGGCAGTAGCCAAATCAAATAACTTTGGATCAACATTAAGAGTCCCATTTTTTGGCAAACAAAATGGTAGGAGTATTATCAATCCTATTAATGAAAGAGATTCTATAGATAAACTTATAAAGCAAAGTCTTAGTGTTATAGAGGACATAGAAATTATTTAAATTCACACTCTTCTTCAACTTGATAATGTCAACAAACACCTCAAATATCCACTTCAATCCACACACATTTAAAATTTAAAGCATAACATTCCTCCAAGCATAAGCCATCCCATAAAAAAATTGCACTAACCACATCAAAGATCGAATAAGAAAGACCAAAGGCTAGGAGAAGCCTGCCAAAAAAATCCCTTAACAAATCACCAATCCCACACATATTCTCATAGATAGCAGTATGAGTATTTAACTTCACCACCCCCACATTAGGTTTATTCCATAGAATGATCTCAGGAAGGATAGATGAAAAGGACTTATCAATGGAAATGTTAAAAAAAGCAATCCAGTGTTTTCTATTAATAAAGTGTTTATGCAACAAGACTTTAGCAAGAAACAAGTGATGGATCTTAATAGCGAAAGAATAAATAATTCTTTTGTAACACATCTTGTACCCACCATGCTTGCTTTTATTGGTCTCATCCCACATCAACCATAAAATAGCTAAAGGAATGACTAACATCCAATGGTTAAAGTTATTATAATAAATCATGGCATTTAAAAAAAGAAAGTGCACTAGTAGCATGTAAATTGATGTGAATGTTTAAACCATTCTGAATATTATTCCCAACAAGGTAAATAGTTTCAAGGCTATAACAACATTGTCATTTGGCCAAAATATCTTCATCATTAGTCTTATCTAGAAACTTCTTTATGCTTATTCAAAAAAAGATAAGCCTATTTCAAAACCTAGAAGAAAAAAAGGAAACAAGATGATCAATGCACAAAAATACAAAAGAATTTCATTTTGGTTCATTTGATTGAAGATTAAAACTAATTATCGTCACTATATATGTGATTTTATTATGGAAAAAATATAATTTTAATTTCTTTGAAATTATATGGCCTCGCTCCCCTCCCCCACCCCTTAGCCCCACCCCACCCCACCCCATCCCACCCAAATAAAATAAAATAAAATTTTAAGGCATTCAAAATCAAATAAAATACTTTAAATGTCTTATGAAATTTTAAACAAGGGTTTACATTTTATAATGCATTTTCTTTATAGGGTTAAAATTAGTTTTGTTAAATTGATGTACAACCCTCTACATTCTATTGTTCCTTGTTTGCTTGTCTCATCTTTATGGGTTGTTTAATGGTTGCGTTTCTTTGTGAAAGATTAGCTTGGCTTAGCTTCTAGTATTTTTTGTTTTTTTTTTCTATGGGTTAAATTGGCTTGTCTCTTGGGTGGTTTTCCATTTTATATGTTCTTCTCTGCTTTGTTCATAGTTTATTTTGGTTTATGGTTCTTGGTTCCTATGAGGGTGGTCACGTTCTAATGGTTATGTTTCTTCCTTATTTACTATGCAATTACTCTATGAGGTTGGTTCTATTGTTGTGCTATTTATTCTTGTTTATCTTCTGCCTTAACTATGGTAGTGTTTTCCTGATTGTTTTGATTGTCTTTATTGGTGAAATGTTCAATTTGCTCAATTATCTAAGTTTTGGTTCATGGTTTTCTTAGTCTTTTCTCCTTCTGTTCTTTGTTCAATATTTTTGGTTTTATAAGGGTTTCTAGCTATTAGTAGTTGTCGTTCCTGCCTTATCTTGTTATTTCTTTTTATTATTATTATTTAGTCCTTCAGTTGGGGTTAGTTTACAGGTGTGTTGCTATAATTAGAACTCTCTATGGAAGGTATGATGTTGCACCAAGTCTTCATTTATTATACTCCTCCTATCATTTGGGATTCATGATTATCTCAACTTTCAGCTTCTTATGTTCATTTTGTGTTTGTCTTCTTTTTAGCCCTTGTTTTATTTTTAAGCTTTCTTAATTTGTAATTGGGTAGGGATCTTTGACTCTTATGTGCTTTTTTTATTTTAAATGTAGCTCATTGAACGGTAGTGAGTTATCTATCCCTTTAATTACTTGTAACCCTTTCTTTGAATTAACACGTAGGCCCATCATTAGGTTCTCTAAAAACAAAAAAACCTATCAAAGCACACCTTCTCTTATTTCATAAACCTCTTACATATAGCATAAAACATTAAAATATGAGTTGGAAATATGCTAATATTTTTCATGTTTAACATAGGAAGATATTGATTAGGCCAATTTTATGTGTTTTATATCATATGAAAGTTAGAGATAATGAAAAAATTAAGGCTTCATTTTGGATAGCTTTTTTACAACTTTTTGAAGCAATTTGTAAGTTCAAAATTTTCTTGAACATAATTTTCTAGTATTAGAAAGCTGCTTTAGAAAATATTAAGAATGTTGTCCCAAACAGGGCCTAAATTGACTTGGTGAGGAGTTGCTAGGGAGAGTGGAATGGTGTTATAGCCCTAATATAATAAAATAAAATAATTGAATAGTAAATAAGAATGTGTTTTTTAAGAGAAAATCCACAATGGGGACTACGCATTAATTTAAAATCAGAAGTACAAGATCTTTAAGGGGACCTTCAGCTCACTAATGCTCTGAAGAGCTACAAAAAACATTAAAAAGAAAAACTTATGAGCCAAAAATCCCTTACTACACCAAAATACTCATAAGCCTAGGAACATTCTAATGTGGCTAATAGGCGGCGCCAAAAAAAAAAAAGCTAAAAGAAATCACATTCAACACTAGCTTTCTGCAAAAAATGTTGAGAGAATAATAAAAAACTCCAATCATCCAACCTACATAAAAGAAAACCTTCATGTGGCATAGGTTAGAGAAAATGATAATTTGAATAATTTTAAGGAACTACAAAAAAAAAATTAACTTTTAACAACATACATATTAAGACACTTTTATTTAAGTGCTTAAAAATTATTTATTAGGGTGTATTATTATTTGGTGCTAACAGAGAGATCTAGCACTAAACAAAATTTCATTCTCGGTTCTTATTTGTTCATCTTTCTCATATTCAAATCTGTTTTCCTCCTTCATCGAATGTCTGTGCCTCACGTGCGTTCTCTCCATAAGCCAATTCTATCCCCGCGGCCGACCTCTCCACCGTCGATGACCCATTCACCTTATCCATCATCAACACCTTTTTGCAACAAAGTGCATTACCCCACCCGTCGGCTGCTTCTTAACCTAATCATGACATTTCCTTTGATTCCTACTGGCCCTTCTTGATAACCAATAAATCCTCATCAAGCACCTTCGATCCAAGAAAATCCATAAATCCACTTCCAACAACAATAATGGTAATAACAAATTCATTTTCTTCTTGGAAGCAAGATGGTCACGGGAGATCGATCACGCTGATAGGGGATTCCATTGGGATGAGTTTAGCATAGACTACACCATATTTGTGAAGGAATTCATTTCACTCTGTGGCCGTGTTGATACTACGTGACACGATAAGGCTTTCAATGCCACATGGCCATTAATCGATCCCTCTATGAGCAGCATCTCTTCCATGAGGGGTTCAACAGCTTCTGCCGAGACTTCAGGCTTACTACCACTGACGTCCGCCCGATTTTTTTATAGAGGCATTATGCTCTATTCCCTTGGCTGCCATGGTGAAACCAAGGATGAGTTTAACATAAACCTAGATACTTGTGAACCTCAGGATCTCACTCGAGTGAGAGGGCATGGTTCTGAATGCTTGTGAGCATTATCATGAAGCTTCTATTCTTTGGTGGGATGATTTGAGTTATGCATTAAGCATTTACAAGTTCTTGTATTACTTCATTGAATTATTTAGTAAATTCTTGCTATTTGAAAGGAGAGATATGTAAGTTTGATTGATTCCCCTTTAAAATGATAAAGGGCATGGTATTACTTTATCAGCTATTTTGCTGAAATATTGTAGCCTATTATTAAAAGATGAAAAAGCAAGTTTATCATTCAAGTTTAAAAACTTTAATGGTTGAAAATCAATTACCACAATCATGGATCCATAACTATATCTCATTTTCATGGAACCCTCGTCATTATTTGTTCTTATTTAGAGCTATTTTTGGGGTTAAAATCAAGTTTATTGACATCCTTTTGTGCTTTCTTAACTTTTTAGATTAGACCTTACCTTTTCATTACTTGCACTTGCATGAAAATTTTATCTCTTCATCCCCACATCAACCTCAAATGAGCATATACGTGAAAAAGTAGGTGTAGCTCCAGTGGAAGATAAGACTAGGGAGAGTCGCCTTAGATGATTTGGTCACATAAACGGCGGCCTTTCGATGACCCGATAGGAAGGTAAAGGTATTATATTTGACTTATATTAAGAAAGCTAGAGGTAGATCTAAAAAGACTTGGTTAGAAAATATTAGAAATAAACTTTCTTTATTAGATTTAAAAGAGAATTTGACTTTTAACAAGCCGACCGTATGTTTGGGACAAAGGCTTGATGTTATTGTTATATCCCCACTTCAACCTCATCAAGCTGGAAAAGAAAAAAATGTCAAACTGGTCTTTAGATTCCTTGTATGTGATCATTTTTTATCTCAGTTATCTAATGTGTTTAGTTCAATTCATTCTCTTCTCAAGTGTGATCCAAAGCATCAACTCTGTTGGATTATTTTAGAAAAAAATTAAGGAGTCAATATACTAGATTAGATTTGAGGAGTTGATGTACTAAATTGGATATATTAAATAATCTACGTCTAAAATGACCCCTCTTTGATAGTCTAGGGATAATTTTAATCTTTATCTTCTCTAAACAAAATTGTTCTATCAACAATACAAATTAAGTAGTAAGAATGAGCCTCCTCTAATTATTGTTGATTCAAATTTTTGTATTAGATCTTATTTAAAGGTAAACTCTACTTATATAGGATTGTATACTATTACTTTATACTTATGCCAAACTGCAGGATTTAATTATCCAAAACTCTTTTATGGTGATGCCTATTTGGTGGTATATTTTAAGATTTTTTTCCCCATGGGAATAGAGGAGTTTGGTTGAAATTGCCCATAGAACATGCAAATCTTGTCCAACTTGCTGTTGAGGTAGCTAATCTTAAAAAATGACTCATTAATCTCATCTGAAATAGGAAAACATGTATTTATACTTATGATGGTTTACTTTAGTGAATGTCTTTGAACGATCTTTCACTTTTTAAAATATAAACTATCACTGGATAGACTTGGCTTTAAATTTGTATTTAGACTTGGCTTCAATGTGTTGGACCGGTCCACACGGGACATGTAGGCACAATATGTAGACCCTATATCCAAGTAGGTCACACAACAAATCATGTGATTCAACAAATAATAAAATGTATATATATATATATATATATGTCATGACTTATGTTAAGAAAGATAGAAATAGGCTTAAAAAGATTTTATTAGAATATATTAAAAATGATTTTTTTTGTTATATTTAAATATGAATTTGACTCTTATTAAAACACAATGGAGAGAAAAAAAATTCATGTAGCTGACCCCATGAAATAGGATAAAGGTTTGATGTTGTTGTTGATATTGTATTCATTTATATTGATGATCTTGTTAAGTACTATTGTAGATGGTCCTTCTGTTTTTTAGTTTTAATTGATGATATCAGCTCAACTCTATCTAACCAACCAGATAAATTTAGGGAGAATAGTTCGGCTTTGAAGGGAGAGAAACTCAGTTTTTCCCGTTGAAGTAAAATTTTAAATTTTCATCATCGCGGTTTTTTCGCTCGACACCAATGGCGTCGGAGGATCGCTGGACTCAGGCTCCCAGAGTCTCTGTCAAACTCTGTCATCCTCCTCCATCATCACAAAAGATCTCACAAAAATTTGATTCGTCTCCACCTTCTTTCAGAGACAATGGTCACGAAAAGGAAAATACATTCTGGTTTAACAAAGACTGGCCATTGATTATCAAGGAAGGAGCTTTCGAAGAAAAGAAGAAGTTTGTTGATTGCATTGATAAAGGAAAACAAATTCTAATTGAAGATTATAATTTGAAGATTCTCAGTAAACAAGGAACAAATATCCACAAAGACATTATGATCCGAAATGAGGATTATACTCAAGCCTCTTGTAAGAATGCTACTGAAGCTTCTAAGGAAGATTTGTATGGTGATGGAAAAGACAACCAGATTACTGATGATCTGATTATAGAAGAAGTCAATTTGGTTTTTAAGAAACATGAAGACAGAGACAAGGCTGATCGGAGCTCTAATCTGATCAAGTTCAGGAATGTGAATCTAGAGATCTTGGGATTTGTATTCAAATAAATAATGTTGAAAGTTCCAATCCTGTTACTAAAAAACAGGAGCTGAATGCTTGGAAGAAGAAGGATAATATCAAAGTCTCTGATCTTAATTTCGGGAAAAACTTTGTGAATGAAGATGGAGCTGTTAAACTTCATGTAGGAAATGAATTTGAAAATTCAAACATAATTAAGAAGTCTCTAGTGATAAAGATATTTGGTAATAATATCCCATTCAATGTCATTAGCATTGAGTTAAGGAAACAATGGTCCAGATTCAGCAAATTTCATCTAACCCAACTTGGTCTTGGATGGGTGCTTTGTGCCTTAGAGAATCAAGATTCTTTGGAAGAAATAATTGCTTCAGGTCCCTGGTATGTCAAAGGAAACATAGTGGGCATGGACAGGTGGTTAGCAGCTTTCTCACCTACTTCATACAAAGGTTTTACTGCCCCGATTTGGATTTGTATGCCAAACCTTCCACTTCAATGTTGTGATGAAGTGAATGTTTGTAGAATTGCTTCCATGGTGAGGGTTCCTTATTTGATCGATGGCAACATGTTCCAGTGGTCTAGAAGAGAGTTCGCAAGAGTTTGTGTAAGAATCAAACTCGATGAGAAGTTACCCATGGGTGTTTTGGTTGAAGGAGAACTTGGTAAATTTTACCAGAACATTGAATATGAAAGGCTGCCAACATTTTTCTTCAACTGTGGAAAATTGGTCACTTAAGGGAGGAATGTTTTAAGAAAACTACTACAAACGGATCTAAACAAGTTACTGAAGCTCAAACCAGTGAAGGCATAGTGGGAGCTGGAGATACAAGCAGAATTATTCAGAATCAGGTTCCTATTGATAATGGCAAAGAAGATGGCTATGGTCCTTGGATTCACGTGGACTACAAAGCTAAGAAGATTCATAAGAAAGTTCCTGGGAGCAAGGAATTAATAAAGGCCAAATCCAATTCGAAGGGGAGATCAAAAGAAGTTGTTAAACCAAGCAGTACAATCAGTGGAAATGTTGGAATATTTTGTTTAAACAAAATGCATCTGATTCAATTAGGTTGAATCAGAAAGAAGGAGATGTTGTTTCAAAATCCAATCCTAATTTAGAAATCTGCTATGATTTAGTGGGTATCAGACTTGGAGAGGTTTCTGAGGACAATATTCTGGATACAAAAAATAAATTTGAAATTCTGGGAATTACAGTAAAGGAAAGTGAAATAATTGAGGAAAGTTTACAACCAAAGGAACATTAAGACATTCAGACATAGACAGTAGACGTTGTTTCTAAATTTTGTGAAGATATCCCTTCAACTGTTAAGAAGAGAGGAACAAAGCAGTTAAAAAATCTGGGACCAATCAGCCTTAAGAAAAGGAGTAGGAAAAATGAAGAAGAGGCTAAGGAGAAAGGGGGAATTTATTCCCCTCTGATCCAAAAATGAATTCCATTCTATTTTGGAATTGTAGAGGAGACAAGAAAAAGAGGGCTTCTCTCTACCTCAAGGAGGTGGTTAAAGATCAAAATGATGATTTTGTTGGGCTATTAGAGACTAAACTAGTCTTTATTGAGAATAAAGATGTGGAATCTTTGATTGGCACTAGTTGGAATTTCAACTATGTTCCGTCAGCAGATCTATCTAGAGGCATCCTAGCTATGTGGAGAAGCAGCCAAGCTAATTTCAACATGATTGAGTCTTCATCTCAATTCATTATAGGCGATTTGGATATCCTTAATAATGGGATATGGAGAGTAGCTACTATATATGGCAGCAAAGATGTGTATAATAGAAGATTTCTTTGGAATGGCTTGGAAAAATACATCACCAATGATTGGCCTTTAGTGATCGGTGGAGATTTCAATTGTCTTTTGACTAAAGAAGACAAGATTGTTGGTAGGAAATTCACCTTCTCTTTGAGAGATGAAATACTTTATAACTTCCAATGATCTTCATGATCTTAAGTTCAATTGTCCTAGACTGACCTGGAGCAATAATAAGAAAGGCTATGATCGGATAATGGAAAGACTGGACCGAATTTTGTTCAATGCTATAGCTGTAAACTGTAATCAACAGATGTTTGTTAAACATCTTCCCAGATCACTATCCTATTCTCCTAAATACTTCAGTAGTTCCTTCAAATAGTAAAGAGCTATCAAATTTGAGGATGTGTGGGCTTCGTATCCTGCATCTTTTGTTGTTGTGAAAAAAGCTTGGATAAGAAGAGACTCAGGATCTCCAACTAAAATTCTGAATTATAAGTTCAAGAGGACTCTCAAATCATTATTCTTTTGGAATAAGGCTAAGCACAAAGAGTTGAATCATATGAAGGATTTGCTCAAAGAAGAAATTTTGATTCTTCAAACTAAAGAATCTGAAGTTGGTATGCTTTCCATGGATGATTATTATATTCTAAAATTTAAAATAAATGAGCTCAACTCTACTTTGGCTCGGTTAAACACTTGGTGGAAACAACGATCCAAAGTTAAATGGATTGGTGAAGGAGATCAAAATTAAAAATAATTTCACTCAATGGTAAGTGCTAGAAATAACTGCAATCTCATTCATAGCATAAAGGATGGCAATGGGATCATGGTGGAAAATCAGAACCAAATTGAAGACATTTTGTTACAATTCTTTAAAGACAAGTGGAGAGATAGAAGATGTATAATTGAAGGCTGGTCGAATGTCCACTCTGTTCTGGATGAGGAAGATAAGAATTAGTTAAACAGAGAATTCAGTTTTGAAGAAATGGAAAATGTTATTAAAGATACCACGGGAGGATCTTCTCCAGGTGTTGACGGTATTTCTTATTCTTTTCTCAAAAAATTATTGGCCTATTATTAAAACCAAATTATGGTAAGCAATGAGAAATTTTTTTGAAACTACTAATATGAATGAGGATTGAAAGAGAACTTTGATTGTTCTTATTCCCAAAATTAACAATCCTATGTTTGTTAATAACTATAGGCATATTAGTCTTTGTAACACGGTGTACAAAATTGCTTCCAAAGTTCTTCTTAGCAGATTAAAATGCATTATTCCGAAATTAATCTATCTTGAACAAGCTGCATTCATTAGAGGGAGATCTCTTCAAGACCATATTTTGATTGCTCAAGAACTTATTCATAAGTTCAGATTCTCTAAAGCTTCTAAAGGGCTAGTGTCTATTAAATTAGACATGGAGCAAGCATATGACTCAATGGGGTGGCCAACACTTCAAAAAATTCTTTCTTATTTTGGTTTTCCTGATTTCTTCTCAAAGCTTATTTTAGAATGTGTTCAAAATCCTGCATTCTCTATTTTAATTAATGGTACTCCTTCCAACTGGATCAAAGCTAGATGTTGCTTTAGACAAGGGTGTCCCTTGTCTCCTTACCTTTTCATTTTATGTTCTCAGCTTCTTTCTAATGCCATAATAGAAAAGGATGATTTTGGTGTTCGGGTTAGCAGTAATAGCCCAAGAATTTCGCACTTATTATACGCTGATGATATCATCTTCTTAGCTGAAGCAAAACTCAAAAATGTGAGAACTATAAAAGGTATTATTAATAATTATTGTGGTTGGACGGGCCAAAAGGTGAACATAAGCAAATCCGGTATGCTTTTTGGGAAAGCAGCCTCTAGCTTGAAGAAGAGAAAAATTAAAGACATCTTGGGGTTCAAATAAGTGAAGGAACTCAGTTACTTGGGAATAAAATTGGATTTAAATAGGATGTCTAAAGTGGAATTCCAATTCATATTGGACAAAATTCTGAAGAAGCTTAACAATTGGGGTATCAAATTCATCTCATTAGCAGGAAAAATTACATTGCTTAAGTATGTAATTCTATCTATTCCCTCATTCCATTCAACTGTATCCTTAGTACTGAGAACTGTTCTTCAAGAGGTGGAGAAGCTTTGCAGAAATTTCATTTGGGATAAATCTAATGAAGATCATGGATTGCACTATGTTAGATGGAAGAAGATGTGCGATCCAGTGGATCTTGGTGGTAGAGGAATTCATTCATGCTTGAGCAAAAGTGGCCCTCTAAGAGCTAAACTAGCTTGGAAGTATATGAAAGAAGATGATTCCTTATTGCATAAATATTTGTTTCCAAAACATGGTTCCTGTTGGGTTGCTAAAAATAGAAACAAATCAAATTCTGATGCATGGAAAATTATAAAAGATGGAGGTAAATCCTTGAGAAGTATTGTGAGATGGAATGTATCAAATGGTCACTCTATTGATGTTTTTGAAGACACATGGATTTGGGACAAATGTTTAAACAAATGGCCTACAATTTTTAACTCTCAAGAAGAATGGGCTAATTCTTTTAGAGTGGAAAATTTAATTTCTAAAAATCAATGGAGTATTCCTGATCTTCAAAAATATTTCGGTAAGGAACTGATGGATTTACATGGAATCAATCCGGATCTGATTGAAGACCAATTTGAACTCATTCACATGGAATCTGGAAGAACTATTACTTCCATGATAGTTGATCAAAATGCTGATAAATTTGATGACATGTTTGAATGGAAATGGTTGAAAAAAGCAAAACTATGCGCCAGAATAGATAATTTCTGGTGGAGAGTCTTAAACAATGCCTTTCCTACCAATGCTTTTTTATCTTAAAGAAGAATACATAGGATATCTAACTGTCCTAGAGACTGTAATGAGTAGGAGAATATTAGCCATCTAATTTGTAAATGCAAGAAGATTGTAGATGTTATTCATTAATTGAATGAATGGAGCTTCTTCATTCCTCTATTTGAAAACAAAGAAGTGATGTATAATTAGCTATCTGCTCAGAACATATTTCTCTCTAGCTTACTTTGCTATGCAGTTTATTTTACGTGGAAGGACAAGAATGAAATTGTGCATGGGAAGAAGGAAAGAAGTTCTTTTTATATAGCTGCCGAAGCTGTTAGCTATGCAGGAGTTCACAATACTCAGAATTATATCAAAATGGGATGGTTGGGTACCAATCAGCATTTGTTGTTTGAAAATCGTTGGTATTCTCCTTCTCCCAAGTGGATCAAGGTAAACGTAGATGCTACTTTATTTCATTCTTATAAAGGAGGTATTGGAGGAGTCGCTAGAGATCATAAAGGTAGATTTATAACAGCCTATGGTATATCTCATATGCATTGGGATATTACTTATTTGGAGTATCAAGCTATAGCTTCAGTCAAAGAGATGATTAAGGATTGGGTGCATGAATTTCAAGGCATTATCATTGAGAGTGACAATTTGAATGTTATCAAGCTGATCCACAAATCTTTCAAGAAGGGAGGACGAGGTATGGAAAAGTTTTCTTTTGTGGATACTTTTAATTATGTTATTTTCAATCATGTCAATAGAGATTGTAATAAGTTAGCGGACTTATGTGCTAACTTTGCTTCTTTTTCTTCTTTCTTTTGGGATGATTTAATCCTTGACAAGGTTCCTTCTTCATTTATCAATATTTTGAAGAAGGAATCTACTTCTTGTATTTGTTAGGGACTTCTTTTGGTCCCTTATTTTCTTTTCTATAGAATTTGCTTTATGCTTCTTCAAAAAAAAAAACCAGATAAATTTGAATTCATCTTGGTATGTCTGTTAAAAAGGTCAATCACATAAGTTTGTCAAGATAACATCCAAGGTACTTACCATGCTCCAAATGTATTTGGCAGGAATCCAGGTTTGCCACTCGCTTGGAGGTGGAACTTGCTCAGGCATGGGGACACTACTCATATCCAAGACCAAAGTAGAGTATCCGGATTGAATGATGCTTACCTTTTATATCTTTCCTTCCCCAAAGGTTTCTGACACTGTTGTTGAACCATATAATGTCACCCTCTCTGTCCAACAGCTGGTAGAAATTGCAGATGAGTGTATGTTTCTTGACAATGAAGCCCTCTTTGACATTTGCTTTCACACTCTGAAGCTCAGCACACCTAGCTATAAGTCCTAATCATTCACTTGTCCAAATGTTTGATTGCTAGTTTTTTTTTCTTTTTCTTTTGACTGAATGCTAACTTTGTTCATATAATTCAGTTGGTGATCTTAATCACTTGATATCTACAACCATGAGTGGAGTTAACTGTTGCCTTCGATTCCCAAGGTAACTAAACTCTGACCTTCAAAAACTTGCAATCAATTAGATCCCATTCCCCTACCTTCATTTCTTCATGGTTGGTTTTGCACCCCTGACATCTCGTGGGTCTCAGCAATACAGGGCCCTTACAGTTCCTGAGCTCATCCAATAGATGTGGGATGCAATGAACATGATGTGTGCCGCCGATCCCTAGCACGGCGGCTATCTAACTGCCTCAGTAATGTTTAGAGACAAAATGAGTACAAAATAGGTGGATGAATAGATGATCAATGTGCAGAACAAGAACTCATCATATTTCGTTGAGTGGATCCTAAACAACGTCAAGTCAACCGTGTGTGATATCCCTCCAACCGTGTTAAAGATGGCATCAACATTCATAGTTAATTCAACATCGATTCAAGAGTTGTATCATCATGTGAGCAAGCAATTCATAGCGATGTTTCACAGAAAGGCGTTTCAGCACTAGTTCACTAGCGAAGACTTGGAAAAAATGGAGTTCCCTGAGGTAGAAAGTAATATGAGTAATCCGGTGTCTGAATACCAGCAGTATCAGGATGCTACAGTTGATGACGAGGAGGGTGAGTATGATGAAAATAATGAATTATCTATAGTTTTGTAAATTTACTATTCCATTTTTATTGAACCCAAGGCAAGGAAAGTTGTGATGAGGAAGAACTTGTGCTCCAAACGATGAGCTCCTCGATAATCAATTTCTTCCTTATCTAATGCTCGCAATGAGGATTTATCTGAAGCTTCTTCATCTACTAGAATTGGATAAGAGTGATGTTAAAGGAAATCTTGGTTGTAAAAGCAAAATGATGAGCTTGAAAAGGAATATAAGATTTGTATGAAATTAATGTAATAGATTGATTATATACATATAATGTTTGAAGTAGCTTTTTTTTTAAGGTGGAAAAATCTTGTAATTCTATATTAATGAAATAATTTTTTTTAAAGGAAAAAAAAAATTTATAAGTTCTCAAATGTGTTATTTTTATAAATTCGATTGGAGTTTAATTTTATGCAATCAAAATATTAAGTAATTGAGAATTCAATATAATCTATTCATTAAATTGAAGTATCGTGAAATCATATATCTTATATCACATTATATGTGCTTTATTATTAAACATGAGACCTATTATGACACATAACAATTGTTGTACAAAATGACAAGTTCCATCACAATAAGATGTTAGCAATGCATGTCTATTTGGACACCTTAAAGGTGTCATTTAAATACTATTCCATAAAAATCATATGTCATTAAAATTTAGTTTTTAAGGCACATAAAGATGTCCTTAACCCTATGCCAATGACCACTTAAGCGGCACCATTGGTTGATATCCTAAGAGAACATGTGTCCTAATAGATACATATTAAGGCTCTTTAAGGTGTCTTAATAGCCATTATTTTTTATAGTGAGGTATTATGATAGATGTCACCATTGATGAAGGAGAGAAAATATGCACCTCCTAAAAAAAGAATTGTTCAACATACAAATCAAAATCCAGCCTAAAGGGAATAAACGGTCTAGTAAGCAAAGAAAATGATCTCCAATAAACCACATATACCCAACCAATTACTAAAATGCAGCTCAATACACCCAAGATGAGTAGCCCAAACCAGGATAAGATGTCCCTAAAATAACTGGAATAAAAAGATAGCCTAAACAAACCCCAACCTCACAGTATCCCAAACAGAGCAACCAGAGCACTAGTTAGCCTGGACCATCACCCGCCAAAAAGACGAGGAAACAGCCCTACCCACAGATAAAAACTACATAAAGCTAGGAACAAACACCCCAACAACACCAGCAAAACGAGCATAATCATTCAAAAATTAAACTGGTAGTTCATAATAAGAAAAATCTAGCAAGAATTACAACCCATAAAATAATACCAAATGACTGAATGGAAAAAAAAAATCCACCAACTTGTCATACCCACAAAATCGAGTAAAAATAGCCAGCTTAAATGGCTTAGAGGAAAAAAGCCAAATCAGATAAATGGAAAATTAATCACAACCAGCATAAATCCAACCTCACAGCAACCCAACCATAAAACCCAAAGCACCAGCTAGCCTAGACCATCACCCGCTGAAAAGAGCTCAAAAACAAAAAGCAACCCGCAACATAAACACAAACCCCTTAAAATCAGGAACCAGCACACCCAACACAGAGAAGCAACCCAAGACAATGAAATGGAGAACCATAGATAATTTAACAAGAATAACAAAAACCTTAACCATTATGGATATAAGGCAAATCAGCTTTGTCCAAGTTAGTAATACCTTTCACCATAGTAGGTAAATTCCTAATATTCAACTCCTAAAAACCATCAAGTTGATAACCAAAATTAGCAAACTAATCAGCACACAAATTTGCTTCATGATAAAGGTGATAAATAAAATAATTAATAGTAGAAAGGGATTGCTTAATTTTCTTATTTAGATACAAATTTTGGGGATTACCAGGCACAATATTATCAATGATCTGAATTAAAAGCATAGCATCCAACTCAATCCACAAAACCTCAAAACCAAAGTAATACAAATATCCCGCCCATAGGACAAACTCAAAAGCTCGATAGTAATAACATTACATAAATTTAAAGGACCAGCAAAAGCAGATAACACACAATCCAAATGATCCAGAGTAATGCCACCAGCACCCGCACCATTGGGCCCAACAAACTCATCAGAGTTAAGTTTAACGTACAGAGGGTTAGGTTTAATCCATCTAACAACCCTGTAAATACATTCCGACGACCCATAATCATTAGGAATACCCAAATCTATAGTCATGTCAATGCATTTGTAGAAGTCCTTAGCAGTAATATGATTGACATAATAAAATTACAAAAAAAAAAAATTCTAACATTGGAAATAATTTGATTAGCATCCATCTTTAGGTCATTATGTTTGGAATCATTTCTAGCTCTCCAAAGATACCATAAAACAAGAATGAGCATTATATTATAGATTATTTTTTTAGGGGAAACCCACAATAGGGGCCTACGCGTTAATTCAGAAAATAAATTACAAGGTCCTTAAAGGGAACTCAATTTCACATATGGTCCAGGAGCTATAAAAATAAAAAGGTCCTTAAGAAATCCTACGAGCTTGAGTTCCCCACTAGAAAAAAATATATAGCAACCTAAGAACAAGCTACGGTGCTTAAGAAAAAGCACCCAAAAAAAGGGAGTAAACAAAAATCGACCAAAAATCTCCCATCAACATGTCCCCATAGATATCTCTCCATCAACAGCCCAAAGAGAAACCTGCAAAAACAAAACATAGACAAACAAAATCAAGCAGCAAATATAACATGTTAGAATCCTAGGGAAATTAACCAGAGCAACGCAAAAAGGATACATCTGGATAGAAGTATACCAACACGACTTCAAATATCAGAAACAAAGAGCTGCCAAGCACTGATACCAAGCTGATTATCAAAGCCAACAATCCCGAAAGAGCCCAAAAGACTAGCCAACCTACAGAGCGGCCAAAAACCCCCGCAAACTAGAGGCCACCAGCAAACCAACATAACACCCATCACGGTAGACACCACACAGGCAAAAAGGGAAGCATCAAAAAATCCGCACCCAGAAAACCTGGGACACCAACCCACCTCAATCCACCAATTAACCACGGGCCAAACCAATACCAAAGAAACTAACATAACATGTAGAAACAACAGATAAAAGAAAATAAGAGTAGAAAATAAAATGAAGCAACCGAATGGGAGGAGACCAACACGAATTTATACGATCCCATCCAGCATCGAATACCAGCTGCCAAATAGGCCACCGAATACAGCAGCCAACCTGAATGGAAAACTCAACAAAAACAACATAACCCAAAAAATCATAAAACCTGTAAAAGGGCTGTGTCCACAGCAAAACATAATGCACCAGTAAACCCACAAAGGCATCAACAATCCAGAAGCCCCTGAAAAACCAAAACAAGAATATGGCACAAGCAGCTCCAATAAACTGAAATAAAACCACCAACCAACAACCGGCCGGACAGAAAAAAGAGAAGGGCCACATACAACAGAAACCAAGAAAACCAGAGAAATTAATGCTTGACATAGGGAAAACCAATTTGATCCAATTTAACCAAACCTTGTATAGGAATAGGCAACTATCTAAGAGAGAACTCAGTCAAATTTGGACAGTTACAGCCCAACTTAGCTAAAGCCTGAGCACAAGCATTGCCTTCATCCTCAATAGTCGACAAAGAGCAGTTAAGGGAAACCAGGCTCTCCCTAATACTCCTTCTCAAGTAAAAAAGGGAAGAAGAACATATGCCATCCTCCACATTAAGAAGAGAATTTAACTCAAAGTAAGAGGAAAATTCTAGAACAATATTCTTAAGAAAAAGAGTATCACAAAGGTTTAAACCATGAAGCATAGCAGTTACGATGCCACTAATTCTATCACCACCATTAATGTTACCAGCAAACCCCAAAATAAAAATCCCATTATGGTCACGAATGAGACCACCAACACAGACTTTATTCTCCATAAATATACTATCAACATTCAACTTAATAAAATTAGGAAGAGGCTTACACCAATTAATACTTTTAAATTCCCCAAGAGAGTTAGTCACCTCCAACTTAATACCAAAAGGCTAAAGGGTAAAAGTAAAATTCTGGAAATTCTTCAACAAAAGTAAATTGGCATAGAAAAGATCCTTAACTTTATCCTTAACTTTCTGAATGATTCTCTGATGAATCATAGCATTCCCATTAAAACGGGAATCATTTCTCTCTAACCAAAGGAACCATAAAATCAGAGCAGGGATCACATTCCGAACATGACCCCTATTCGTAACAAACTAACCATCAAGCAAGTTTTGAAGAGGCATATTAGGACTAAAGAAATTAAAAAGAAATAAGTCCTCAAAGAAACACCAAACCTTCAAAGTAATGGGCCCAGAGATGAAAATATAATGCATATTATCAACATGGAAGCAACATTGAATTTTAGAAGGAAGAATAAACCCTCTTTTCTTCAACATATCATCAATAGGAATAAACTTATGGAGAATTCTCCAAATAAACAAAAAGATCGTAGAGGGAAAACTTATGGAGAATTCTCATAACCCGAGTTCTATAATAAAGACTAGGGAATTTGAAAAAAAGGTCTGAAAAACCCCTAGACAGATAATCTATAGCAATAATAAAAATGGCATGAGAAATGGGATCACCTTGCCTCAGACCATGGGATGCTTTAAAGAATTCATGACTCTTGCCATTCACTATAATAGAGAAAAAAGGACTCTCAATACACGATTTAATAAGAGAAATGAAAATATCATCAAAACCAAAATAACTCAACATATTGTAAATAAAATACTAATTAATATTATCATAGGCCTTAGCAATATCCAATTTCAAAATCATATTACCACCTCTAACCTTCACATTAAAATCATGACTAAGTTCCTTAGCAAGAAAAATATTATCGGCAATGGCACGCCCTTTAACAAAGCCCATTTGGAAGGGAGAAATAAGTTTAGGCAAGAGTAAAGTAAGCCGATTCATCAGAATTTTGGAGAGTAATTTCTAAAAAAAAGTACACAAATTAATGGGTCTGAAATCGTTCCAAGAATTAACATCATGATTCTTCAGAATGAGAAGAATCGAAGTAGAGGAGATGAGCTTCAGAATAAGAGAACCATTAAAGAAATCAAACACAGCCGAATAAACATCATTAGCAATAATATGCCAAGACTTCTGAAAAAACATAGTAGTGAAGCCATCAGGCCCAGCCACAGAATCCGCATTCATGTCAAACAAAGGTAGCTTTAATTTCATCAATAAGGGGGCAAGAGGATAAACCACAATTATCCTCTTGAGAAATAATGTTAGGGATAAACGAATGATCATTAATAAAAGCAGGAGTAAAAGACTTGTTGAGATGATTTAGAAAAAAATTAACAACAAGATTAGCAATCTCATCATTATTCTCAGTAACAGTGCCATCATCCCTAGAAATTTTATGAATACCATTAATAACACGTTTTTTATTAACCAAAGCATGGAAATATCTAGTGTTGTTATCACCTTCCACCAAGTGTTTGACCGCAGCCTTTTGCTTCCAAAAAGTTTCTTCGTGATCGAACTTGAAGCTTACATATATAGAACCCCTTTAGCCTCATTTAAAAGAGCAAGATTGGACTCTGAAGAATCCAACTAACAAAGATCCTCAAAGGCGTTAATCCTATCTTCAACCATTAAGATATTGTAAAAAATATTCTTAAAAATATTATGATTCCACCAGTTCAAAATAAGCTTTAACCTTTTCAGCTTGAGCCAGAGTCTAGTCATGCCAGAAATAGAATCATCAGGAAAAAGAGGAGCATGCCAATTATTTTGAACAATCTCAAGAAAAGACTCATGAAGTAACCATATGTTCAGAAATCTAAACTGAGAAGGCAAACTCGTAGTGTTAAACTTAACTTTGATAAGAAGAGGGGAATGATCAGAAAAGGTGCGGCTAAGGTGATCGACCTTAGTCAAATTAAATGAGTTAATCCAATCATTATTAAAAAGAACTCTATCTAACCGTTGCCATAAATGGCCACGATGCCAAGTGAATTTATTACCAGAAAAGCCAATGTAAATAAGATTACAAGCCATAATCATATCATTAAAATCTTCCATCGACTGATAAATAGGGAGGGAACCTCCAATACGCTTAGATGGATTAGTAATAGTATTGAAATCACCACCAACCAAGACTATGCAAATTCATAAGTTGCTCCCACAAAGTCCTTCTAGCATAACGAGAAGAGGCATCATAAACAAAAGAAGCACAATATTAGAAATTGGAACTTTCAATATTGTAGTGTAAGACTTGAGAGAAATTCCCAATAATATTAATTCTAATAAAATCTTTCCAAAAGACTCAAATTTTGTTAGCAACATTAGCGAAAGCATGTTTAAAGCCCAAATATTTAGCAGTACCCAAAATTTTATCCATATAAATAAGAGGTTCAAGCAAAACAAGAATAGAAATATTATGAATACGGCAAAGATTTTTAACTCTAAATTTTGACGTGGGGCAACCAATACCCCTCACATTCCAAATTATAGCATTAAAAAAAAAAAGAACAACTAATGAGAAGTATGTGAACGGGTATTCTGAGGTGATTGTAAAATAATATTTTTAGGTTTCCTACCTCTCTTGCCACGAGTTTTAGAGAAGCTCAAATCAAAGTCTTCTCTAGCATAACATTTAGCCATTATGTCCACTTCAGTATCAGTAAAAGCATCACAATGATAATGATCAGTTAAAAGAAACTCACTATTATTCAAAGAACCAGAAGCCTCCACAGGGAGCTTATAACCTTCAAAAAAGAAAACACCATCTTCCTCTGTAGAAATGTTCCTTTCAAAACAGACATCATCATCCTTTTCATGAATAGAATGGGAAATATTAAGAGATGACACTTCCTTCTGTAAGGAAGGATCACTATTAATAATAACAATCTCATTAACAATATTAGTAACATTAGCTTTAGAGGATTCAATGTCCCCAAGGTCAAGAACAACAACCAGATTATCCGAACTATCCACAGGCAAGGCATTTTGCCACTTTTCTTGTTCTAAAGGATTAGGATCCTTTAAAGAGCAACCATCATCCTGAGTATCCGTAGGAGGCAAATTATGAACTAAATTAGAAGAAAGAACAGGAGCATTATTGCTGATCTCATTAATAATCAGGGCATTAGAAATCAAGATAGGGTTAGGAACATTGTTAAGGACATTAATAATATAAACCTTAGAAATAAAGTTCTCTTCCAGTTCCTTATCCAAAGGAACAATCCCCACCATATCACAGTTATGAACCACTATTACCTTATTACCAAAGTCATTACCAACCTCATGCTATGAATATTTTGTGATCATTTCTTGCTTCATAATTAAGCGGCACTCTGGCGAACTAGGGTTCCCCTGACTCTTTCGTTTTTTTTCGGCTTTCTCCTCCTGGTTTTTGTGTGGGTTTCGTGCGATTCTCTCTCTACTGTTGCTGGGCTGGTGGTTTCCTTGGCTCTAAGCCCTTTTTGGGCTACGAGTTTATGTCGAGGACCGCTTCCTCGACCCCTTAGGGGACTGTCGCCTCAAAGAATCAAGATCCAAACAAAAGTTTCTTCAATCTGGACCAGGATGTTCCTTCGCCAACCAAATCTCGCTCCTTTAAGGATGTCCTTGCTGGGACACCTTCAGGTGATACCCTTCCTTCGCTGACTCAATCTACTTTTAACGGTGTTGTTGAGTCCAGTAATTAGGTTGTTAAGCCTAAGTAAATGTCCTACGGCTACCAAGAGGGGGGTGAATTGGTAGTTTTAAAAATTTTAAACCCTCTTAATGATAAAGTTGAACCGAAATAAAATTTTCTTTTAAAGTTTGTAGAAAAATGTTTTTCAACCACAGAGTTGTTAAAACTGAAATTTAAAGTGCGGAAACGTAAAAGCAATAAAGTAAATGACACCAGATTTATAGTGGTTCGGTCTATAACCAGACCTACATCCACTCCTTAGAGGCACCCTCTGAGTATTGCACTAATACCACAAAGTGACTCTCCTTTAGCACCCACAGCAAGGCGGAGAAGCCTGTACAAAACACTCTTTCCACCACTACCAGGTGCGGCAGAGAACCGTCGTCCTTTTACACAATCCACAGTGCTGGCAGAGAACAGTCGTCCTTTTACACTCTCCTAGTGTGGGCAGAGAACCCTACGGCTGTTCACACTCTTCAAATGTAGGCAGAGAACCTTCGTCCTTTTACACTCTCCTAGTGTGGGAAGAGAACCCTTCGGCTGTTCACACTCTCCAAGTGTCGGCAGAGAACCCTTCGGCTGTTCACACTCTCCAAGTGTCGGTAGAGAACCGGATCTCCTTGACTGATCTTCTCACAAGAATCTAGAAGGAAGAAGGAAAAGAGTGAATAAATCCAATTTCATAAGTAGAGACTCTTACCTTAGTAATCCAAGTGAAGCCTTCTCGCTCCAATGGTAGGAATCCTCCTTTGAATGCTCTCTTCCACTCTCTCCTTGGCTATTCTCTCAAGAGGCATGAAGATCAAATGACAAAAAGATTGGGTGGCAGTCTAATTTGGACTATTTATGTAAAAGACAAGAAAAACCGCCCAAAAACTGTAAGTTTCCAATTCTGTACGCATGGATCGTCCTGTACGATCCTGGATCGTCCTGGACGATTTTACTTAAACGATCTGAAACGACCCAATTTGTATATGTGTACGAAATGACTTCGTACAGCTGATCGTCCTGTACGAACTAGGTTCGTCCAGTACGAACGGTTATTACAAGGTCGGTTCTAGAAACTGCTGAAAACTGTTCTAAGTCGGTTAATCATTTGGACGAAAATATGTTCGTCTGGACAAAAATTTTCTAGAGAGTCGATCGTCCTGGACGATTATTTATTTCGTCTGGACGAAAATTTTCCAGAGGACCAATCGCCACGGACGATAATTTGTTTTCGTCTGGACGAAAAATTTCCAGAGACCCGATCGTCCTGGACGATATTTAATTTCGTCTGTACGAAAATTTTCCAGAGGACCGGTCGCCTCGTACGATAGCAAAATTCGTTTGGACGAAAATTTTACAAAGAACCCATCGTCCGGGACGATAATTAAATTCGTCATGGACGAATAGGACTTAGAAAAAATTTTTCCGAGCAAGTTCCTTATCGTTCCAAGTGCTCTATAGGAGATAACTAACAGATCGTCTAGTACGATAAATATCATCCTGTACGATCAGTATAGAATTTTAAGATCTCCTTAATTGTGTGTGTGAGATTTTATTCACTCAATTACAATCACTCCCTTTCAAAATTAATTCAAAGAAAATGCAAACTTCAAATAAACAAAATATCTCATGTTGAATTTGATTTGAAGTTATCGTAGTCTGGAGTCTGATTTTCCTGAAATGTTAGTACACACAAGAGCAAGTGCAAATCTTTTGAAATTGTTAGGAGATAACTATACATTTGAACAATAATGTTTGGAATCATCAAAACTACATAAGTTGCACAAATATAAATCATTCAAATAGCAACTATTCAAATAATCTCCCCATTTTTGATGATGGCAAAACAATTATTATTTGTATGGTTTCAAGTTAAAACAAATCTCTTATCTCCTAAAACTCCCCCTGAATTTATGAGTACATTAAAATAAGGAGGCATTAAAGAACAATATTTTTATTTTTCAAAAATTTTAACACAAACAAAAAACTTGCAAACAGAACAATCAAAAAATAGAAAACAAAAATAAAAAAACAAACAAAAAACTTGCAAACAGAACAATCAAAAATAGAAAACAAAAATAAAAAACACAATAATTTCTCCCCCTTTTTGACAGCAACAAAAAGTGAAGAAGAAATAGACAAGAAATGTAAGTAATTATATGAAATTCATTTTTAAAATTTAATCTAAATTGTGATTTGACATAGGGTATGCAATTTTTAAACTAAAGATATTAGGTCAATCATAGAAATTCATAAAATTTAAGAAATGATATAACATTGTAAGTAAGAAGAATTTATCAAAGACATTATTCAATTTAGACATTTGACTATAGAAAATCATTACAAGAGAGATGTATAAAAATTCTATATTTCAAAGTTCAATAGAATATAAATGAACATAAGATCAATTTGAATTAAGAGATTGAACGAATTTGGAAAGAAGAGAATTACCTCATGTGGCGCTTTGCGCATCTTTTTCAAAATTTTGTGGCACATTTTTGTGCATTTTTTTCTTGGTTGGGCTTATTTTGTGCCTCTTTTTCACTTTGCAAATCTTTGCAAATTACTTTTGATTTTTGTACATTTGTACAATGTTCAAGAGTAATTTGACCAATTCTTTCCAAAATCTATAATCTAAAATTTCAAATATTTCTAGGTGCATAAATATCACTTGAGCATAGAAATACAAAATAAGAAAAACATCTAAATTGCAATAGTAATATTAACTTTTATGTAGTCTAAATGAATAGACATGAATTTAAAAGTTCTAATTACAACAAGTTATAAACAACTTATAAATTAAGAAAGTCTAGATTTTCTAATATAGATAATCTCAAATTACAATCGAATTTAAGCACTATGTAGATTAAATAATACTAATGAAATTCATAAACATTAACCACATTTCAAAATAAATCTAATAAAAAAAAACTTTCATTGATATTAAAGAAACGGATTACACATAAAAAAAAACATTGAACTTAAAAACATAAAAACAATCACTTAACAATAAAACAGACAAAATAAAAACATACAAAAAAAATACAACAGACACACATAAAAACATTTCTACTGTTCTGGAGGAGGAGGAGGAGGTATGCCGCCAAAGAGGTTGAAGTAGGAGGCCATCAACATTACATTGGTATTAATTTCATGAACTTCATCTTTAATGCTACCAATGTCATGTTGCTGCTGCGTAAGTTGAGCATCAAATTGATCAAACCTTTGATCAATGTGAGTCTCTAGTCTATCAAATCTCTCAATCAGATTCTGGTAATCTGATTGAGAAGCAGAAGCTTGCACTCCTTCTTCTTCTTCTTCTTCTGAAGCACTGGCATGTGCTTTTTCTTTTTCTTTTTCCTCTTTGAAGAGCAATCTGAATGATGCATCGTTATAATAAACTGGCTCTTCATATTCTTCATCAGGATGCACTATATTGTACTTCTTTTCCAAAATATAAGTAATTAAGTGTCCTAATGAAATATTCTTCTTCCTCTTCTGATCTGCATGTCCTATTTCTGAAAGCCCATAGATATGGTCTATGATGAGCTGGGCTTCGTCAATAGGATGTCTTTGCATGATTAAAAAGGTTAGAACAGAAAGGAGAGGAGTAATGTTAATCCTATCACCAGCTTTAGGAATAATTGAGGATCTAAGGATATGCTGGATGATTCGGGCATCTTGGGTCATACCGGAGACTCTAGCAACATGATAGGTTATGCCTATTTCTCTAATCACCCTATTGATTTCAAACCATTTGAAGGAGGTTTCTGACATTAAGGTGTGGGCTCTATATCCCTCAGTTCTTAAGTTTAAAAAAGCACCAAGGTCATGCTTGGTGATCTCAACTTTTTGCTTAAAAACATAAGAACTAATGGTGGAGTGGTCAGAATTGAAACTCATGTTAGCTAGAAAGTAATGGTAGGTTTGCTTATTGTAGAAGTGGACGAGAGAAAGAATGAACTGAAATTGGGTTGAGGCGAAGAGGTGCAATACCCGAAATTTCAACTCAGTTTGAATGAGAATGCGAGACGGAGTGATTTTTGCGGAGGCAAAACGAGGAAAAGATTCCTCATTTGCCTTAGAAAGAAAGTTGTCGGGAGCATTCCTATTTGGTTTCTTCACCAACACCTTTTGTCTTTTGCTAGAGGAGGCCATTGTTGATTTGATGTAGAAAGGGATTAAAAATGAAGTTTTTGGAAGTGTGATTTTCAACTTTTAAAGCCTTCATATTTAAATAAAAATGATACGTTCGTCCTGGACGAAAATATTCGTCCTGGACGAAAAATTATCGTTCGTCTGGACGATATCATTTCGTACAGACGATCCGATTCGTCCAAAATATAACGGCTTTTCGTAATCAACACAACTTACGATGCGTCCCTTCGTACAGGCTTTTTGACTTGACCGATCGTACAGACAAAAAAATTTCGTACAGACGATCAAAAAGTGAATCGTTTTAATGAATCTTGAAAACCGTCCCCTACAATGAACCGACACATGTTCGTCTGGACGAACGAAAATTTCGTACAGACGAAGTTCATATTAAAAACTGTCTTATCCACTCAACCACTGCATTCAATCGTCCCGACGTTTGAGAGAAAAAAAAATTCGTCCTGGACGATCACAGATCGTACAGACGATTTAATTAAAAACTGTTCTCAAAACGGTTAAAATTCGAGCAAACTGTTCCTTCACACATCGTCCTGTACGAAACCAATTTCGTCCTGGTCGATTTCCTCCAAAAAAAAATTTTAATTTTGAATTTTTTAAATTAAGAAAATCAATCAAAACATTCAAAAACACATAAAACATAAAACAAAACCATAAATACAAAAACAATTCATTCAAAATACACAAAATTTCATAAAATAAAAAACAAAACAAAACACAACAAATATCAATATTGCAAAGACATTTTGGTTAAGCATTCAAATCAATAACACCAAGCCTTGTTCTTAAAGTTCTGAAGGTATCAAAGGCTAAAGGTTTTGTAAAAATGTCTGCAAGTTGATTTTCAGTTGAAACATGTATGAGTTCAATTTCTCCTTTGGATACATGATCCCTTATGAAATGATGCCTTATATCAATGTGTTTGGTTCTAGAATGTTGAATAGGATTTTTGAAAATGCAAATAGCACTAGTATTGTCATAATAAATTAGAATAGTGCCTATAGTTAATCCTAAATCAATCAACTGTTGTTTTAACTAAAGTACTTGTTCCATACAACTTCCTAATGCAATGTATTCTGCTTCTGCAGTAGATAGTGCCACTGAATTTTGTTTTCTACTAGACCATGAAACTATGAATTTCCAATGAATTGACATGTTCCAGAAGTGCTTTTCCTATCCACTCTACAGCCTGCAAAGTCAGAATCTGAATAACCAATAATTTCAAATGAAGAGCTAAACTTAGGATACCAAATTCCTAAGTTTTGAGTTCCTAGTAGATATCTTAAAATCCTTTTCACTACTGTCAAATGTGATTCTTTTGGATCTGATTGAAATCTAGCACATAAGCACACACTGAACATAATATCTGGTCGGCTAGCAGTCAAGTAAAGTAAAGATCCAATTATCCCTCTAAATTTCTTTTGATCAACAGATTTTCCCTTAAGGTCCTTATCCAACTGAACTGAAGAACTCATTGGTGTACTAACAGGTTTAGCATTATCCATTTCATATTTTTTGAGGATGTCCTTAATATATTTGGTTTGACTTAAAAAAGTACCTTCCTCAAGTTGCTTAATGCTAAATCTTAGAAAGTAATTTAAATCTCCCATTAGACTCATTTCAAATTCACTACTCATTGTTTTAGAAAAATCATCACAAAGATGTTTATTTGAAGATCCAAAGATGATGTCATCCACATAAATTTCAACAATAAGTATATCATTTCCAATTTTCCTTAAAAAGAGAGTTGTATCCACACTTCTTTTTTCAAAAGATCTTTCAAGTAAGAAGGTGCTTAACCTCTCATACCAAGCCCTAGGTGCCTGTTTCAATCTATATAATGCCTTTTTTAATTTGAAAACATGATTTAGAAATTTAGAATTTTCAAAACCTGGAGGTTGTTCTACAAAAACATCTTTCTCAATTACCCCATTTAAAAAGGCACTTTTGACATCCATTTGAAACAATTTAAAACCTTTAAAACAGGCAAAGGCTAGTAAAACCCTAATTGCTTCAAGTCTAGCTACAGGGGCAAAAGTTTCCTCAAAATCAATTCCTTCAATTTGATTATACCCCTTAGCTACTAATCTAGCCTTATTTCTAATAACTACTCCTGAGTCATTCATTTTATTTTTGAACACCCACTTGGTTCCAATAACACTTTGATCTTTTGGCCTTGTAGTTAGTTCCCAAACTTTATTTCTTACAAATTGATTTATCTCTTCTTGCATGGCCAATATCCAAAATTCATCTGAAAGTGCTTGATCAATGTTAGTGGGTTCAATAGTTGAAATAAAGGCTGAATGATTGACTTCCTTGTTTAATCCACGCCTAGTTCTAACACCCTCACTTGGTTCACCTATGATCAATTCCTTTGGGTGGTTTTTAGAAAATCTCAAATCTTTAGGCAAAGGGTCTTCTCTTTCTAAATTTTCTTCCACATTTTCTTCCAAATTTAATCTATCAATCTTTTGGGAGTTTTCTTCAATTTCTTCTTCAACAACTTTTGGCTCTTCCATGTTTCCATTTTCATCAAAAACAACATGTGTGGTTTCCTTAATGACTAAAGTTCTTTTGTTGAATACTCTATAAGATTTTCCAACACTTGAATATCCAACAAAAATTTCTTCATCTGATTTTGGATCAAATTTTCCTAAGGCAGATTTTCCATTATTATGTATGAACACCTTGCAACCAAATACATGCAAATGAGACAAATTTGGTGTTCTACCTTTTAACAACTCATAGGGTATTTTATTCAAATTTGATCTCACATTCACCCTATTCAGAACATAGCATGCAGTGCTAACCGCCTCAGCCCAAAAATATCTAGGAAGCGAGTATTCTGCTAACATTGCTCGGGCGGCTTCTATTAATGTTCTGTTCTTTCTTTCAACTACTCCATTTTGTTGAGGAGTTCTAGGTGCAGAAAAATTGTGATCAATCCCCTTTTCTTTACAGAAATCTTCAAATCTTTCATTTTTAAATTCTCCTCCATGATCAATTTGTATATAAATTATTTCACATCCTAGTTTTCTTTGGATCCAAGTTAAAAATTTCTAAATTCCTCAAATGATTCACTCTTATGAAAAAGAAATTTAACCCAGGTGAATCTTGAAAAATCATCTACTATAACAAATCCATATACCTTTCCTCCTAGACTAACAGTGCTTACAGGTCCAAAAAGATCCATGTGAAGAATTTCTAAAGGTTTACTGGTCCTAAGATCTTTATTGGACTTAAAAGAGGACTTCACTTGTTTTCCTAATTGACATGCATCACATAGATGGTCCTTAGTAAAGTCTAGTTTAGGTATTCCTCTCACCAAATTCTTTTGGGTAATTCTTCTAAGATTTTTCATACTAGAATGACAAAGTCTCCTATGCCAAAGCCATGATTCATCAGAAACAGTTTTCAAACAAAAAGCAGTAGGAGATTGAATACAATTTAAATCTAGCATGTAGTTATTGTTCACCCTTTTTCTATTTAAAACAATTTTCCCATTTAGGCTAATTATGCAGCTAGTAGGTAAAAATTTCATATTATAGCCCTTATCACATAGCTGACTTATGCTAAGCAAATTATGTTTTAAGCCTTCAACTAATAAAACATTGTCTATGAAAAAGTTTTTCAAATTTCCAATCATACCTGATCCAACCACTTTATTTGTGGTATTATCTCCAAGTGTAACCTTGCCTCCACTCCTGGCTTCTAGCGTTATGAATTGAGCAGTATCTCCAGTCATGTGCTTTGAACATCCGCTGTCCAGGTACCATATACTCTCACGAGGTCTTGTGTGAGAGAATTCCTGCAAAATTCTCAAATGTTAGACCTGGGAACCCAAACTAGTTTGGGTTCACCTTTATGAAATTTATAATCAGATGCATGTATGATATGTCTAGGTTTATGCATCTTAGTTCTCCACACCAAATTAAGTTTCATCTTTAAAGTGTAGGTGTGAGATATATGTCCCAAAAATCCACAATTGTTACATTTAACATTAGGAAAAATATTCCTATGTTTTCTTTCATATGATTGTCTTCTAAGGGATTTCATGAATTTAGGATAATATTTAGGATTTGTAAAATCTTCAAGTATAGGGGGGTTCCTATTATCCTCGAGAGCTCTTATAGTGAGTTTTTAAAATGAATTCATATCCTCCAAGATTCAATTGGTATAATTGATTCTATATGTCTTACTCTCAGATTCATTCTTAAATTTCTTAAATTCTTTTTCAAGTTCAGCATAGGATGATTTTAAATTCTCAAAATTTTTATTCAAGTCATCATATTCATCAAGTAGTTTCATGTGGTTGCTATCAATTAAAGCATGATCTTTCCTAAGGATTTCGTGTTCCTTATTAAGCTCTTCCAATTCTAAAACTACACTAGCATGCATCTTTTTCATTTTCCTATATGCGTCATGCATGTGTTCAGAAACTTCAAACAATTCATTATAGGTTAAATCACATACCTCTTCTTGATCTGATTGTTCAGCTTTATCTGCCATCAAGCAAAGGTTGGTGACTTCTTCTTCTTTTTCAGTCTCAGATGAGTCTGAAGCTAAGTCCGCCCAAAAAGCCTTTTGAAACTTCTTCTTGCCCTTCTTTACCATTGGTTTCTCCTCTACCTTCTCCTTGCTAGGAGTGGCTTTGAGTTTTGGACAATCAGTCTTTATATGACCTGGTTTCCTGCATTCATAATAAATCACTTCATTAGAAACCTTGCCATTTCTGTTATACTTACCTCTATTCCATTGCTGGCGTCTCTTCTGCTTCCTCTTTAAAAAGCTTCTGAATTGTTTAGTCATCAGTGCAATATCATCTTCATCCTCAGGTTGTGAGTGTTCACTTTCTGACTCTTCCACATTTAGTGCAATATTCTTGTCCTTTCTTGGTTCACCTGCATCAATCTTTCTTTGACTTACTCCTTGCTCGTAAGCAATGAGTGAACCAAGAAGATTATCAATGGAATAAATGTTCAGATCTTTAGACTCTGTAATTGCAGTAATTTTAGCATCGTATGCAGTAGGTAAACAACGAAGAATCTTATTGACCATTTCAGCATTAGTTAATTCCCTACCAAGTGCATGCAAAGAGGTGACAATTTGGGTGAATCTTGTGTACATGTCAGATATAGATTCATTAGGTTTCATGCGAAATAATTTGTAGTCATGTAACAAGATATTGAGTCTTGATTGCTTAACCTCATTTGTCCCTTCATAAGTAATACTAAGTCTATCCCATAAGTCTTTTCTGCTTTTACAAGTGGAAACTCGCATGTAGTCTTCAGATTTTAAAGCACAAAAGAAACTATTTAAATATTTAGCATTTAATTGTGCTAAGTCACGTTCTTCTATAGTCCAGTCTGCATAGGGTGTTTCTAACCTAATTCCATCAACTAATCTAGTTGGTTTTGAGTATCCTTCCTGGACTAGCATCCACATGCGATAATCAAGTGACTGTAAGAAAGTAGACATGCGTGTTTTCCAAAAATCAAAAGGAATATTGTCAAAAAGTGGAGGTCTAGTGATAGATTAACCCTCAGGTGTGTTTCGATTTCCAAATGTAGCCATCTACGTTAATCAAAAAGTAGTTCAAACTTATGATTTTGAAACTATGCTCTGATACCACTTGTTGAGTCCAGTAATTAGGTTGTTAAGCCTAAGTAAATGTCCCACGGCTACCAAGAGGGGGGTGAATTGGTAGTTTTAAAAATTTTAAACCCTCTTAATGATAAAGTTGAACCGAAATAAAATTTTCTTTTAAAGTTTGTAGAAAAATGTTTTTCAACCACAGAGTTGTTAAAACTGAAATTTAAAGTGCGGAAACGTAAAAGCAATAAAGTAAATGACACCAGATTTATAGTGGTTCGGTCTATAACCAGACCTACATCCACTCCTCAGAGGCACCCTCTGAGTATTGCACTAATACCACAAAGTGACTCTCCTTTAGCACCCACAGCAAGGCGGAGAAGCCTGTACAAAACACTCTTTCCACCACTACCCGGTGCGGCAGGGAACCGTCGTCCTTTTATACAATCCATAGTGCTGGCAGAGAACCGTCGTCCTTTTAAACTCTCCTAGTGTGGGCAGAGAACCCTATGGCTGTTCACACTCTTCAAGTGTAGGAAGAGAACCTTCGTCCTTTTACACTCTCCTAGTGTGGGCAGAGAACCCTTCGGCTGTTCACACTCTCCAAGTGTCGGCAGAGAACCCTTTGGCTGTTCACACTCTCCAAGTGTCGGCAGAGAACCGGATCTCCTTGATTGATCTTCTCACAAGAATCTAGAAGGAAGAAGGAAAAGAGTGAATAAATCCAATTTCACAAGTAGAGACTCTTACCTTAGTAATCCAAGTGAAGCCTTCTCGCTCCAATGGTAGGAATCCTCCTTTGAATGCTCTCTTCCACTCTCTCCTTGGCTATTCTCTCAAGAGGCACGAAGATCAAATGACAAAAAGATTGGGTGGCAGTCTAATTTGGACTATTTATGTAAAAGACAAGAAAAACCGCCCAAAAACTGCAAGTTTCCAATTCTGTACGCAGTGGATCGTCCTGTACGATCCTGGATCGTCCTGGACGATTTTACTTAAACGATCTGAAACGACCCAATTTGTATATGTGTACAAAATGACTTCGTACAGCTGATCGTCCTGTACGAACTAGGTTCGTCCGGTACGAACGGTTATTACAAGGTCGGTTCTAGAAACTGCTGAAAACTGTTCTAAGTCGGTTAATCATTTGGACGAAAATATGTTCGTCTGGACGAAAATTTTCCAGAGAGCCGATCGTCCTGGACGATTATTTATTTTGTCTGGACGAAAATTTTCCAGAGGACCAATCGCCACGGACGATAATTTGTTTTCGTCTAGACGAAAAATTTCCAGAGACCCGATCGTCCTAGACGATATTTAATTTTGTCTGTACGAAAATTTTCCAGAGGACCGGTCGCCTCGTACGATAGCAAAATTCGTTTGGACGAAAATTTTACAGAGAACCCATCGTCCGGGATGATAATTAAATTCGTCCTGGATGAATAGGACTTAGAAAAAAAATTTCCGAGTAAGTTCCTATTCGTTCCAAGTGCTCTATAGGAGATAACTGACAGATCGTCCAGTACGATAAATATCGTCCTGTACGATCAGTATACAATTTTAAGATCTCCTTAATTGTGTGTGTGAGATTTTATTCACTCAATTACAATCACTCCCTTTCAAAATTAATTCAAAGAAAATGCAAACTTCAAATAAACAAATTATCTCATGTTGAATTTGATTTGAAGTTATCGTAGTCTAGAGTCTGATTTTCCTGAAATGTTAGTACACACAAGAGCAAGTGCAAATCTTTTGAAATTGTTAGGAGATAACTATACATTTGAACAATAATGTTTGGAATCATCAAAACTATATAAGTTGCACAAATATAAATCATTCAAATAGCAACTATTCGAACAGGTGTGACTGCGGTTCTTATTTCTGATGAAGAAGTGTTAAAGCATGCTTCTCCTTTTCGATTTACGTTAGTTGGTAAATTTGGTCTCCGTAGACTTAATCTGGACGCGATTCGCAATTTTTTTGGAAATCTTAAGTTAACGGGATTTTACTCTGTGGGTTTGTTAGATCCTAAGCATGTTGCCATTCAACTGTCCAATGATTTGGACTATAGTCGCATGTTTGCTCGTCGTTCTTACTTTATTCTTAATTGTCAAATGCGCATATTAAAATGGACTCCCTTTTTTGATGTTAAGGAAGAGTCCCCTATCGTTCTTATATGGATTTCTTTTCTGAATTTAAGGCTTCATTTCTTTAACACTAAAGTTTTATTTGCTCTCGGTTCGATTTTAGGTCGTCCGTTTCAAACGGATCAAGCGACCACTTCAAGAACTCGGCCATCGGTGGCTAGGGTTCTTGTGGAGGTTGATATTACGAAAAAATATGCTAAAGAGGTTTGGGTTGGATCTAAAACCTTTGGTTATTTACAAAAGGTCGAATTTGAAAAGGTGCCTGATTTCTGTACTCATTGCAAATCCCACAGACATGCTTTGTTTGACTGCTTTAAATTGCATCCGGATCTCAAAAAAACTACCAACAACTCCATTGACAAGAAAAACTTCACGGATACTGATAACATACAGAAGGATTCTATCGACCCTATATCACTGGACGGTTTACCTTCCAATGTTGAGAAGGTTGGTATGTTTCCCAATATTCGTGAGCCCAGTGATGATTTAAACAATTTGGAGAATGGAGAGGGAATTGATAATGCTAATGTTGATAACCCATATTTAGATTTAGTTAATGAAGATCTTAATGAAGAATCTGGAAAAAGTCCTAAAATTTTTATTTTCGTTGACTCTATGCTTGGAAAGGAGGTGAATGGGGGGGAAGCCCTTACTAAAACTATTCAGGACAAAGACAAGGTTGGCATTGAAGATCATGAAGAAAGGGAGTATATACCAAATTCTAACTCTATTTTACTTGTTGATAAGAGGAAAGATTTGGGTGATGGGGGTGGCAGTAATAGTAGTTCATCTTCTAATGGTTCTGAGCATATTTCTAAAAAAATAGAAGAGGAAGAATCTCCTCAAATGCAAAAGAAAAAAAAGAAACATGTGCAGAATACGATGCCAGAAACACCTAGATCTATTAGGGCTCAAACAAATCAAAAAAAATTCTAATGTATAAAGCCCTAATATGGAATGTGAGGGGGATTGGGGGGAAGGATTCCAAAACTCGTGTTAGAAATTTTTGCTATATTCACAACATTAATCTTTTGGTGCTTCTCGAACCTTTTGTGTCTTCTGATAAGTTGGTTTCTGTTACTAATCGTTTGGGTTTTAATTCTAGTTTTGCTAATTGTTCTAATAAAATTTGGATCCTGTGGAAAAATATTTTTAATGTTACGATTATTTCGAATTTTGATCAAGTGGTTCATACTAACATTTCTTATGATAAGTTTATTTTCAATGCCTCTTTTGTTTATGCTTTATGTACTAGAGTTGGTAGAATTCCTCTTTGGGATTGTTTAACTGATTTTGCTATTATTGCTAATGGCCCGTGGTGTGTGGGAGGTGATTTCAATATCATCTCTAATGCTAGTGAGAGGATTGGGGGTAATCCTCCCAATGTGAACTATGGACGATTTTAATCAAATGATTTCAAATTGTAATTTAATGGATACTGGTTTTTCTGGTAGTGCTTTTACTTGGTATAGATCCTCTATGTGGCAAAGACTGAATAGAGTTCTTTTTAACAATGATTGGGTTAAAAATTATAATATGACTCATGTTCAACATTTGAGTAGAACGCTTTCTGATCATGCTCCAATTCTTATGCAAATTTCTGAGAATATTATTAAACCCTCTTTGGATTTTAGATTTCAAAATATGTGGATTACTCATGCGGATTTTCTTAACGTGGTTGCTAATAATTGGAATGCTACTGTTTTTCCTTACAATAATATTGGTGGTATGAATAGGCTCTGGGCCAAGTTAAGTAGACTTAAACAAACTCTTAGATTCTGGAACAAGCATGTTTTTAAATATATTTTTGATAATATCAAAGAAGCTGAAGATAAGGTCTTAGAGATTGAAAATGTTTTGCTTTATAATCAGTCTGATGATAATATTACTAACCTTGACAATGCCAAGCTTCATCTTATTCATTTACAAAATCAGGAGGAAACTTTATGGAAACAAAAAACTTTTATTGTTTGGGTTACTGAAGGGGGTAGAAATACCTCTTTTTTCACGCTTTGGTTAACAAGAATAGAATGAGAAATCATATTCATAAAATTGTTGATCCTCAAGGCATTGTGTATGATTCGAATCAGTTGGTTGTTAACTCTGGTGTTGATTATTTTAAAGGTATTTTCAATTCTGCTAAGATAAACTTTCCTATCGACAATGCTAGCATTATTCCTAAGTTGGTTGTTGAGGCTGATAATGATATGCTTATTCATCCTCCTACGGAGGCTAAAATTTGGAATGTTATTAAAGACATGAATGGGGACTCTGTCGCGGGTCCTGATGGTTTTACGATGAAATTTTTTGTTAAAACTTGGGATATTATCAAAATTGATATTATTGATGCTGTTCATGATTTTTTTAAAGGTAATCCCTATCCTATGTTCTTCTTGTCTACTAATATTGTGCTTATCCCGAAAAAAGATAACGCTAAGTTCTGGAATGATTTTAGACCTATTAGTTTGTGCACTTTCTTTAACAAATTAGTGGCTAAAATTATTGCCTCTAGACTTTCCTCTCTGTTGCCAAAAATTATATCTTTAAATCAAATCGGTTTTGTGAAAGAGCGTAATATTTTTGATAATATTCTTTTGGCTCAAGAGATGGTGCATGATCTGAATACTAAAATTACTGGTGGTAACATAATTTTCAAACTTGACATCACTAAAGCTTTTGACAATTTGAAGTGGGATTTTCTTTACAAAGTTTTACACTTGATGGGGTTTAATGACTATTTTTTGATGCTTATCAAGAATAGTATTGAATACTATTTTTTCTCTATTATTATCAATGGGAATGCCCACGGTTTTTTCCCTTCTAAGCATGGGCTGAGGCAAGGTGATCCTCTATCCCCCTCTCTTTTTATTTTAGCTATGGAATACCTGTCTAAAGGGATTGAGAATCTTTATAATAGGCACCTGATGCTTAATTTTTGTACTATGGGTGGGCCTCTTATTAATCACCTTTGTTTTGCTAATGACTTTATTATCTTTTCTAACGCCTCGATTAAAAATGTTAAATGTCTTGCCAATTTTTTAATTTCTTTTCAGCATATTAGTGGTCTTTCTATTAATAGGGATATGAGCAATTTTATTACTGGGTCTTCTGTGAGTAACACTAGAATTAATGGTATTAAAAGGGTTTGTGGTTTTAATCAGTCTTCTCTTCCTATTAGATACCTTGGCACGCCTCTTTTTAGAGGGAGGAAAAAGAACTTTCTTTTTTATAACATTTATACTTCTTTACAAAAAAAGTTTCTTAATTGGTCTTCTAGCTTTATTTCTTATGGTGGTATATTAACCTTGATTAAAAGTGTTCTGAACTATATTCCTATTCATTTGTTTCACACTTTGCAACCTACTGCCAATGTTTGCTTGAGAATGGAGAAAATGATTAATAAATTCATCTCGGGGGCCACTAATAATAAATCGTGTATTTATTGGGCTTCATGGAAAAAGTTGTGTGGTGTCTATAATGAAGGGTCGTTGGGGTGTAAATCTATTTCTGAGACTGCACATGTTTTCTCTCACAAACTTTGGTTTGCTTTTAGATTTAATAACAGTTTATGGGCTAATTTTATGAATGCAAAATACTGTAAGAATTCTAATCCTCTAGTTTGCCATTTTAAAAGCTCTGATTCTCAAGTTTGGAAAAGATGTTGCAAATCTAATTTCATGACTTATGTTTTGATAATTGACAAACACTACTTCTCTTGGACTACTTGTTGCTTCTAACTTTTCAGGAATCGAAGATCAGACGAACAAGACGAAGCAAATTCAAGATTGCGTAGGTTTAGGGTTGAGTCAGTCTGTACTTTTGTTTTTCACTTCTTTAGTCTACTTGTAATGGTCAAAAAGACTGATGCTAAGTAACCCTGCACACACACACTTGAGAGACTTAGAATTTCTATTTTTACTCATATCGGCCAGGATGATTTTTTGATCGGCCTGGACGATCAGGCTTAAAACAAAAAGTCTAAATAAGGATTTTTAATTAAGGCAGCCGACAATAACATATCGGCCTGGACGATACGTGTATCGGCCAGGACGATATTCTCAAAACAGAAAGAAGTTGCCGCCATAGACAATTAAGGTATACTATATTTTTAAATTATCGGCCAGGACGATCCTGTATCGACTTGAACGATATCCACAAATTATGCCTTAATTGTTCAGGAAATCAAGGGAGTAATTAAGGATGATTGATACGATCATATCATCCTGGACGATCGCGGGATTGGCCGGGACGATCCAGTCAAAAACCTTAAGTTACTTCAGGACGATAAATATCAGCCAGCTCGTATCCAGGGCTATTCTCAGGACGATTTGCCTCTGATTTGAACTGATCGGCCAGGACAATCGTGAGATCGGCCTGAACGATCAAGCCAATTTTCAATCGTCCTATTTTCCATCCATGGGGATGCTTTGGCCGATCTTCTTTGATTTGTACTGATCGGCCAGGCCGATGTCCATATCGGCCTGGACGATAAAGTCGGCAACTTGCAATTAATGAGCTCCTTTGAAGCTCTTCTATTTAAGAGCTCATGTTCAACATTTTTTAAGACCTTTGGCTGCTGCCTTGACCTGAGAAGACCTTGAGGAGAGAAATAGAGAGAGGGAGAGAGAGAGGATCTTGTGAGGGGGAGCTTGTGAGGGGATTCACAAGGGTTGCTTCAAGGATCCCTCTGCTTGTTCTTCGTCTAGAGTTTCTCATCCGTGGAAGGGTTGGTAGAGGTAAGGAGATAGCTTTTGGTTGTGGTTCTCTGCTAGCTTTAGGTGGAAGCAAAAGGAGGTAGGTTCTCTACCTTACCGGGGTGGCAAAAAGGAGGTTCTTATGAGGGCTTCTCCGCCTAGCCGGGGGGGCTAAAGGAGAGTCACGTTTTATAGTGCAATACTTGGAGGGTGCCTCCAAGGAGTGGACGTAGGTCGAGTTGACTGAACCACTATAAAATTCCTGTGTTCTTAATTTCTTTCTTCTGAACTTTTATTTTTGCATTTATTTTTGTTGCGTAATTTTGATTTGTGATTTTCATTCTTTGAGAAAAGAAATTTTAAATTACCAATTCGCCAACCCCCCTTTTGGTTAGCTTGGGCCAGTTCTATAGAGCTTAACATCCCTAGCGAACTTTCAAGTGGTATCAGAGCACTTTCTAGTGTCATCTGAGCTCTTTCAAGTGGTATAAGAGCGGGATTCGAAAATTTAAGTTTGAAAACTTTTTGAATTAGATCCATGGCTAACCTAGGAAATCGTAACACTACGGAAGGGTATTCTATTACCCGACCTCCCCAGTTCGATAACCTACCTTTTGATTTTTGGAAAACCCGCATATCAACATTTTTACAATCTACTGATTATCGCATGTGGATGCTTATTCAAGAAGGTTATTCTCCACCTTCTCGTGAAATTAATGGTGTTAAAACTGAAATTTCTTTTACTGAATGGGCTTTTGATGAACGTGATTTAGCCCAATTAAATGAAAAATGTTTGAACTATTTTTTCTGTGCTTTAAAATCTGAGGATTACATGCGTGTCTCAACTTGCAAAACTAGTAAAGAGATTTGGGATAAATTGTGCATCACCTATGAAGGTACTAATGAGGTTAAACAATCTCGTTTAAACATTCTCTTGCATGACTATGAACTTTTTTGTATGAAACCTCATGAATCAATTTCTGACATGTACACTAGGTTTACTCAGATAGTTACTTCACTACATGCACTAGGAAAAGAAATTTCAAACTATGAAAAAGTAAACAAGATTTTGAGATGCTTGTCTTCGTCTTATGATGCTAAAATCACTGCAATCACTGAATCTAAGGATTTGAACACCTATTCTATTGATAACTTACTTAGCTCACTCATTGCTTACGAGCAAGGGGTGAATCAAAGAAATCTTGATGCAGATGAGAAGAAAAAGGAGAAAATAATTACACTGAAGGCACACAAATCAGATTCTGAATCTTCCGGGTCTTAAAGCGATGAAGTTGCCTTCATCATAAGGCAATTCAAAAGCTTTCTAAGGAAGAAACAAAAGCATCATCAAAGTTGGAGAAAAGATAAGGATCATAAACATGTTAAAGGATCTTCTGATGTTGTCTGTTTTGAATGCAGGATGCCTGGACATGTGAGAGCTGATTGCCCAACACTTCAAGATAACACAAGCAAGGAAAAGATTGAGGAAAAATCTAAGCTTAAAAAGGAGAAGAAGAGAATCCAAAAGGCGTTATGGGCAGAATATGGTACTGATTCCTCTGAGACTGAACCAGAGGAAGAGACAACGAACATGTGCTTAATAGGGAAAGATCATCTTGAGCAAAGTGATGAGGAAGAGGTATGTAAACCAACCTATGATGAATTGTTTGAAATTTGTGAAAAAATTCATGCATCATACAAAAAACTTAAGAAGACATATGCTAGCTTAAAAGTTGAACTTGTAAATTTGCATAAATAGTATGAAGTCATTCTTAAAGATCATTCAACAATTGATTCTAATCACATGATTCTTCTTGATGAATTTGATGAGTTAAACAAAAAGCATTCATAATTAATTGATGAACATAAGGCATTTAAAGTTTCACACACCTCACTTAATTCTGATCTTAATAAATCTAAAGAGATTGAGAAAATTTTGAGAATTGATAATAAGGCATTAAAAAGAACTAACTTGAAGATTCAAAATGATTTGGATACAATTAAGAAAAATCGGATGACATCTACTTTTAATCCTAAGCCGGAATCTAAGAAGAGGCATTATAACTCAAACCATTTAAGAAACCCTTTTCCTGGAGTTAGATATTTCTCATGTGACATGCTAGGACACATCTCACACACTTGCACCCTTCACCGTAGTACACATTGGGTGTGGAGACCTAAGATACATGATTCACAGCATACCATATCTGCATTGCACTTTACTTTTCTTAAGAAGGGGCCCAAACCTGTTTGGGTTCCTAAATCTGATTGTTGTTGAGTTTTGCAGGTGTGCTCTCTCCAAAGACCTCGTGGGAGCATATGATAACTGGACATAAGGAGGCTCGCAGCTCATAAATGCTTAAACCTACTGCTAAAATAATTTCTTGAAATATTTTTTTTTGTTTTAAGTTTCTCTTGTTTGTTCTGTTATGTGATAGTTTTTTGTTATTTTAGATTAAGTTTGTTTTCATGTTTCTTTTATGTTTGGTTTTCATATGCTGGATCTTTTCAAGTTATTAGATTTTGGAAGTTCTTTGGGATAGTGTTTAGCTTTTCTAAATCAGTTAAAGGAGAAATCTCGTTGATGGTTTCCCTCCTTCTGACCTTATTTAGTGGTATGATTTTCTTCTCTAAACAAAAGTCTAAACTCATTCTAACCAATGGTTTTTTTAATTAAGATCCTTTTTCTTATCTTGCTACATTAATTCATCTTATGCATAATAGCCAAAGTTCTTATATATCTTTCAAGTTTTTTGAAATCTTGCCATTGCATTTATCACATGATTTTAATTTTGTGTTGTGGATTGTTCTTCCCTATGTTAGATAGAGAGCTCCTATTCTCTAATATTTGGAGGATATACTCACAACTAAGTTTTTTTTAAGGGTATATTAAAGAGTTTCTAGCTTGCAAGAATCAAAAAGGAAAAGAGGCCAATGAAGCCAAATTGAAAAGAAACCTATATACACAAAAGTGTATCAAAAAATCAAAAGATGCTCAAAGAGCCAATTAAAGTGACAAGAGGCATAAAATGAGCCCACTAAATGCAAGTTATCCTATATTTGCTACAACTCTTAAAACTTAGAGAACTCATTGATTTTGTGATGCTTTCAAAAACTTGATTTTAATTTCCATGATTGAGAAAAATTACTTTGTTTTATTAATTATGAGATATTTTCTTTATAAACAAGTCTTGAATGGATCTTCTTATCCTATTTAGTTATTCTGAGTTAGGCCTCTGTTTTCGAAAAGAATTTTGTACCCTGAAGGATGTTCGATCTAGGGTTAACAGAATCAGATGTTCTACCTTCTTCTGATTGGATTTGTTACACTCCTTGATCTCTTGGAACTTTAAAAGTTTAACTTTTTGAAAAATTCTCATATGTTGCCTCCATAAAACAAAAAAAAATTAGAAAAATTAAAATCCAAAAATATATTTCTTTTATTTATTTTTTTTGTATTTTTTGCTTTCTATTACTATGTTTTTTGTCTGTTTTTTTTTTTTTTTTTTTTTTTTTTTTTTTTTTTTTTTTTTTTTTTTTTTTTTTTTTTTTTTTTTTTTTGAGCGCCTTGATCATCACCATGTTTTCCTTGGTTTCAAATTCTAGTCACATCGTCCTGGCCGATACTTTTATCGTCCTGGACGATAGGACAAATTCTCTTCAAAATCCATCTGCTGACCTTTTTTTGTGCTTGTTGTAACTCATCGTCCTGGACGATCCTATATCGTCCTGGACGATATGATCAAACTCTGTTGCAATCATGATGATAGTCCTGACCGATAAAATATTTTTGTCTGGCCGATGCATTTTATGTGCATCATCCTAGCTGATACATTAGATCGTCCTGGACGATCCACGTGTCAGCACATTTAAATCTTTAAATTCGACCCCGGACGATCCATTATTGGAAAATCGGCCGGGTCGATCCACTATTCGTCCTGGATGATACACGTGGCAGTGATTTAAAATATTTTAACTTCGGCCGGTACGATAAATTATTGTGCCTCGTCCTGTATGATACACTTAATTTGCCCGGACGATCTGCTTTTTCGCAGCAGCATGGCCAGGACATCTCCTGGTTTAATGCTCAGTTTACCACGCTTGCCAGCTACTTTCAGCAGCCACCTCCACCACCTTCATCAAATGATCAGGATCCCTCATTATTTTAGTCTGTACTTTTTGTGGTTTGTTTCCTGTTTCTTTTTGTATTTTGCTTGTTAGTCTATATTTCTTTTTTCTTTTGTATCTGGACCCTCTTTTTCTGCTGTCAAAAAGGGGAGTAGGGTGTGGTAGGAAAAGTTGTTGAAACCTTGAAATTCTAATGGATTTTTTTTTATTTTCCTACTTGTGTTTGCCATCATCAAAAGGGGGAGATTTTTGCAAATCTATTTTCATGGCTTATGTTTTGATGATTGACAAACACTACTTCTCTTAGACTGCTTGTTGCTTCTAACTTTTTAGGAATCGAAGATCAGACGAACAAGAAGAAGCCAATTCAGGATTGCGTAGGTTTAGGGTTGAGTCAGTCTGTACTTTTATTTTTCACTTCTTGAGTCTACTTGTAATGGTCAAAAAGACTGATGCTAAGTAACCCTTCACACACACACTTGAGAGACTTAGAATTTCTGTTTTTACTCATATCGGCCAGGACGATTTTTTGAACGGCCTGGACGATCAGGCTTAAAACAAAAAGTCTAAATTAGGATTCTTAATTAAGGCAGCCGACATTAACATATTGGCCAGGACGATATTCTCAAAACAGAAAGAAGTTGCCGCCATAGACAATTAAGGTATACTATATTTTTAAATTATCGGCCAGGCTATCCTGTATCTGCCTGGACGATATTCATAAATTATGCCTTAATTGTTCAGGAAATCAAGGGATTAATTAAGGATGATTGATATGATCATATCGTCCTGGACGATCTCATGATCGGCCGGGACGATCCAGTCAAAAACCTTAAGTTACTTCAGGACGATAAATATCGGCCAGCTCGTATCCAGGTCTATTCTCAAACGATTTGCCTATAATTTGAACTGATCGGTAAGGACGATCGTGAGATCGGCCTGGACGATCAAGCCAATTTTTAATTGTCCTGTTTTCCATCCAGGGCGATGCTCTGGCCGATCTTCTCTGATTTGTACTGATCGGCCAGGCCGATGTCCATATCGGCCTGGACGATAAAGTCGGCAACTTGCAATTAATGACCTCCTTTGAAGCTCTTCTATTTAAGAGCTCATGTTCAACATTTTTTAAGACCTTTGGCTGCTGCCTTGACCTGAGAAGACCTTGAGGAGAGAAAGAGAGAAAGGGAGAGAGAGAGGATCTTGTGAGGGGGAGCTTGTGAGGGGATTCACAAGGGTTGCTTCAAGGATCCCTCTGCTTGTTCTTCGTCTAGAGTTTCTCATCCGTGGAAGGGTCGGTAGAGGTAAGGAGTTAGCTTTTGGTTTTGGTTCTCTGCCAGCTTCAGGTGGAAGAAAAAGGAGTTAGGTTCTCTGCCTTGCCGGGGTGGCAAAAAGGAGGTTCTTGTGAGGGCTTTTCCGCCTAGCCGTGGGGGCTAAAAGAGAGTCATGTTTTGTAGTGCAATACTTGGAGGGTGCCTCCAAGGAGTGGACGTAGGTCGAGTTAACCGAACTACTATAAATTCTTGTGTTCTTGATTTCTTTCTTCCGCACTTTTATTTCCGCATTTATTTTTGTGGTGTGATTTTGGTTTGTGATTTTCATTCTTTGAGAAAAGAAATTTTTAATTACCAATTCACCCCCCCCCCCCCCTTTTGGTTAGCTTGGGCCAGTTCTATAGGGCTTAACATCCCTAGCAAACTTTCAAGTGGTATCAGAGCACTTTCTAGTGTCATCTGAGCACTTTCAAGTGGTATCAGAGCGGGATTCAAAAATTTAAGTTTGAAAACTTTTTGAATTAGATCCATGGCTAACCTAGGGAATCGTAACACTACGGAAGGGTATTCTATTACCCGACCTCCCCTGTTCGATAACCTATCTTTTGATTTTTAGAAAACCCGCATGTCAACGTTTTTACAATCTACTGATTATCGCATGTAGATGCTTATTCAAGAAGGTTATTCTCCACCTTCTCGTGAAATTAATGGTGTTAAAATTGAAATTTCTTTTACTGAATGGACTTTTGATGAACGTGATTTAGCCCAATTAAATACAAAATATTTGAACTGTTTTTTCTGTGCTTTAAAATCTGAGAATTACATGTGTGTCTCAACTTGCAAAACTAGTAAAGAGATTTGGGATAAATTGTGTCACCTATGAAGGTACTAATGAGGTTAAACAATCCCGTTTAAACATTTTCTTGCTTGACTATGAACTTTTTCGTATGAAATCTCATGAATCAATTTCTAACATGTACACTAGGTTTACTCAGATAGTTACTTCACTGCATGCACTAGGAAAAGCACTTTCAAATTATGAAAAAGTAAACAAGATTTTGAGATGCTTACCTTCGTCTTATGATGCTAAAATCACTGCAATCACTAAATCTAAGGTTTTGAACACCTATTCTATTGATAACTTACTTGGCTCACTCATTACTTACGAGCAAGGGGTGAGACAAAAAAATCTTGATGCATGTGAGAAGAAAAAGGATAAAACAATTGCACTGAAGGCACACAAATCAGATTCTGAATCTTCCGGGTCTGAAAGAGATGAAGTTTCCTTCATCACAAGGCAATTCAAAAGCTTTCTAAGGAAGAAACAAAAGCATCATCAAAGTTGGAGAAAAGGTAAGGAACATAAACATATTAAAGGATCTTCTGATGTTGTCTGTTTTGAATGCATGAAGCCTGGACATGTGAGAGCCGATTGCCCAACAATTCAAGATAACATAAGCAAGGAAAAGATTGAGGAAAAATCTAAGCTTAAAAAGGAGAATAAGAGAATCCAAAAGGCGTTCTGGGCAGAATCTGGTACTGATTTCTCTGAGACTGAACCAGAGGAAGAGACAATGAACCTGTGCTTAATAGGGGAAGATCATCTTGAGCAAAGTGATGAGGAAGAGGTATGTAAACCAACCTATGATGAATTGTTTGAAATTTGTGAAAAAAATCACGCATCATACAAAAAACTTAAGAAGGCACATGCTAGCTTAAAAGTGGAACTTGTAAATTTGCATAAATAGTATGAAGTCATTCTTAAAGATCATTCAATAATTGATTCTAATCATATGATTCTTCTTGATGAATTTGATGAGTTGAATAAAAAGCATTCAGAATTAATTGACGAACATAAGGCATTAAAAATTTCACACACCTGACTTAATTCTGATATTAAGAAATCTAAAGAGATTGAGAAAAAATTGAGAATTGATAATGAGGCATTAAAAAGAACTAACTTGAGGATTCAAAATGATTTGGATACAATTAGGAAAAATCAGATGACATCTACTTTTAATCCTAAGCCGGAATCTAGGAAGAGGCATTATAACTCAAACCATTTAAGAAACCCTTTTCCTGGAGTTAGATGTTTCTCATGTAGCATACTAGGACACATCTCACACACTTGCACCGTTCCCCGTAGTACACATTAGGTGTCGAGACCTAAGATGCATGATTCACAACATACCATATCTGCATTGCACTTTACTTTTACTAAGAAGGGGCCCAAACCTGTTTGGGTTCCTAAATCTGATTGTTATTGAGTTTTGCAGGTGTGCTCTCTCCAAAGACCTCGTGGGAGCATATGATAACTGGACATAAGGAGGCTCGCAACTCATAAATGCTTAAACTTACTGCTTAAATAATTTCTTGAAATATTTTTTTTTTGTTTTAAGTTTCTTTTGTTTGTTTTGTTGTGATAGCTTTTCGTTATTTTAGATTAAGTTTGTTTTCATGTTTCTTTTTAGTTTGGTTTTCATATGTTGTATCTTTTCAAGTTTTTAGATTTTGGAAGTTTTAGGAGATAGTGTTTAGCTTTTCTAAATCAGTTAAAGGAGAAATCTCGTTGATGGTTTCCCTCCTTCTGACCTTATTTAGTGGTATGATTTTCTTCTCTAAACAAAAGTCTAAACTCATTCTAACCAATGGTTTTTTAATTAAGATCCTTTTTCTTATCTTGCTACATTAATTTATCTTATGCATAATAACCAAAGTTATTATATATCTTTCAAGTTTTTTGAAATCTTGTCATTGTATTTATCACATGGTTTTAATTTTGTGTTGTGGATTGTTCTTCCCTATGTTAGAGAGAGAGCTCCTATTCTCTAATATTTGGAGGATATACTCTGTTGACCTCATTTTTGTATGAGGTCACTAAGACCCATCCAGAGTCCAGATTTAATCCTAGACCCTAGGATCCACTCTAGACTTTAGGATCTTTCATAGAACTAGACTTTAGAGCCTATTCTAGAGCCTAGGATCCCTTTAAATCCTAGATCTTAGGATCACTCCAACTTCAAATCAACCTCCACCTTTGATCAACCTCAATTTTAAATCAATTCCTATACTTAATTCACTCCAATTTCAATTTGATTCCTACCTATGACCAATTTGAATCTCAAACTCCATCCAATTCAAATCCAAATTAATTCAAACTTCAAATCAAATCCAAACCCAGAGTTTAAACTCAAATTCAAACCCTTAAGGCCCTGTCCTAAACACCCTTTTCAGAGATTTTTCAAACATTTCAAAACCCAGTCAACTGGCCTCTGATTCAGGGTCTATCACTTGCAAAGTGATGAGACATGTCTCTAAAGGCTACCCTCCAATTTTGAGCTCATTCTGAGGGCTCTAACCCCAGAATCTCAATTAAAATTCAAAGGTTGTAAAACCTTCAAATATTTACAGCCTATGCCACTGAGCATAACCCTTTTGAGATTTTGACCTTGGAACCCTTATCCAAGCCTTCAATCACTTCCAGACCTTTGAATTTAACCCATTGAGCAGTAAACTGCATTTTTTTAGACCCTTTTGACCTTAATTGACCCATAGGTCAAAATTGACCAAAATGCCCCTATGGGGCTCAAATGGGGATTTCAAACCAAATGAGCTCCAAATGGGATGCAACCACCTTTAACAAATTTCAAATGCCATTTCAAAACTTTTGAACCTATTTCCAACCCTTGAGTCAACCTGGTTGACCAAGTCAACTGGTTTGACCCAAGAGGCCCTTTAAGGGTCCAAACATGTGTTTTGACCCAAATGACCTCTCTGAGTCACCCAACCACTTCCATTGACCTCAAAATATCATTTTAAACCTGTTGAGCCCAAACCCAGACCCTGGGTCAACCTGGTTGACCAAGTCAACCCAGGTTGACCAAACAGGCCCTTAGGGGCCCAAATAGGGATTTTGATCAATTTGACCTCCCCAGACCCAGGAACCACCCTCAATGGTCTTAAAATATCTTTTCAAATTTGTCCAGCCCAGATTCACCCATTGGGTCAGCCTGGTTGACCCAGTTAACTTAGGTTGACCCATTAGCTCTTAGAGGGTCTAAATGGGTTAAATCAACTCATCTGAGCTCTTCAACCCCTATTACCTACTCAAATCAATTCTTGGTTAAGGATCAAGTGTCACTTGACATTTGGTCAACTTGACTCAACTTGAGTTGACCAAGTCAACCCTCAATTCTTAGTGACATTGGCTCCCATTTTCCCTACCCTTGACTTTTGACTTTTGACTTTTAATTAAACTATCCTAAATGACCTTTTACCTCTTCAAATGCCACATCACTAGCTTTGACCCTGTTGACTGGTCAAACCAAGTCAACAAAGCCCTAAATCCCTCTTTGAAGTGGTCAAACTTCCCATTTTGACCTCAAGGAGTGTGAGATTAGGCTTGGAAGCTCTCCCATTGGCTGCTCCTACTTCCCTTCATGCCACATCAGCTCCATTGACCAGTTGACTGGTCAACTTGGTCAAACCCAAGCTTAAACCTCTTCTAGAAGGTCTTATCACATGCCAAACCCTTTTCCTTGATTTAAGCTGCTTTAGGCCGACCCCTTTATGCCCTAAAGCTCACTTGGAGCTCCCCTAACCAAGCTCAGGGCCTGGTTTAGCCATAAGTGGCAATCCCTCCTCTCACTCATCCCAAGTCCACCCAATAGGAGCAAGGCTTGTCCAGCCCTTTCCGCAGCCTTCCAGCTTTCCCAGGGAGAGGTGGCATCATCTGGAGAGCCCCTGCATCAATCCTAGCCGTCCAATCTAGCCCAGCCCGTTTGAATAGGGAGAAAGGCACCTTTTGAGGTTAATTGATCAAGGCAGCCTCTCTCACCAACCCTAGCCTCCCAGACCGAGCTCTGAGTTCGTTTCGAACCTCCAGAGTTTCCTCTACCTCCCCACTACAAAACCCAGGTGGTTGCACGTCACCGGCGGCGAGTTCTCCGGCGAAACCACCACCTAGACCGTCCCAAGCCCATAGCAGCCGATCCAGACGCGTTCGAGCTTGGATTTTCGCTGGGGATCTTCACTTGGACAATCTACAAGCTCAACCATCCAGAAATTCCGAAGATCTAACGGTATAACTCCCTAAAACCCTAGATCTAGGTCACACTAGTTGGATTTAAATAGCTTCACGCTTTTAGGGATTTAGCTAAAACTAATTATTCCCCATGGTTTCTGTTCATCCCCTTAATCTACGTTTAAAATTTCAAGTGAAATGATCGATCCGATCGAGAGAACGAGGCGAAATACGTTTTCTAGGGCGTCACTCACGGTCTCCGGCGAGTGTACGTTTTCTGGACCGTTGATCGTTCGATCAACGGTCCAGATCGAGCCCTTCCGCGGTCTGATCCGACCGCGCGTTCGATCTCTCGCTCGATCAGCCGTCCGGCGAGATCTAGGCCGTCCATTCGGAATAGCGGGATCGAATCTTCGCCGTCTGATCTTCTCCTGGTGAAATCAGACCGCGCGATCTGATCTCAGCCGTTGGATCGAACCCGTGGTTAATCCAACGGCTGTAGCGCGCCGCTGACGTGGTTAAGTGGAAACCGCGTGAAGCGGCCAGCGACCGACGCGTGTCCCCGCCGCCGCGCGGTTTCGATCCCGCCAATCCTAGCGCGCCGCGTGTCTGACCGCCGCCATTTAATTAAAAATAATGTATTTTAATTAGTTTTAATTGCTGAAACTTAAATAAATCATAGTAAATCAAATATATAACCAAAAATTAAGTATAATATATCAAACTTTTCAGTTTTTTATCTAGTTTATTTTAAAAATAAAATCAGTTTATTTTGACCATTATTTTACTGGTAATTTAAGAAATACAGAAATGTGTATTTCATTTTTAATTAATTATATACAAAGTATTTTTATCTGAAATTTGGCATGCATGTTGTTGAGTGCATGGCTGGTCTCATGAAAAATTTTCAATACTTTTTGAATAGGTTTTGAAGGTAATTTGAATTATTGGAGTATTTTCATCCTTTCTTTATATTTAATTAAATATTAAGTATTTGAAAATTACAAGAAATATATTTTATTACTTCCAAACTTCTATAGAGATCAGTGGATCCTTCAACCCATTAACATGTATTTTGATAATATATTTAATTATTTTATAATATATATTTCTATTTATATATATATATAATTCATTTATATTTATGTATTTTAAATATCTATTTTGAAATTCTATATATATATATGTAAATTCTTAAGTGTTCAAGAGTCATTTGAGATCTTAAATGTTGATTAAGCATGTTTGAATAGAAATGAAGGGGATGATTAGTGAATAATCATTCTGTCTTAATTATGTTAATTAGTTAATTGCATGCTTAAGGTGCACACACCACTTAGTCTAAGGCTCTCCTAGATTTAGGTGTTGATTATGTTTATGTGATTCATGCATGTCATGTTTATTCAAAGGGTTAGAGGAACTATGATTTGAACCTATTCAAAACTAGTGACATAATTAAGGACAATAATTAAGGACTCATGTATAGAAAACTTAGAAAAATTTCAATAATTAGGATTCACTTCCCCTTGAGTTGAAACTTTGAACATTTGAACTTAGTGACACCCTCAGCCCCTAGGCAAATTTTCACTGATTTTTGAGGTCTTTAGGTCCCCTAATTAATTTTCTAAGTCTTAAACCCTTAATTAAGCCTTTAAAACTTCTAAAAATTGTAATAAATCCAATTTAAATCCAAAAATTACATATAAACCCTCAAACTGACCAGAATTCAGTCCTTAATCTATGATAATTAAAAGCCCCTTGATTTGACAGCAATTTAAACCCTAATTTAATTTTAAGTGAAAACCAATATTTAATTAAGATAATTAATTAATAATAATATAAAAATCCAAAAATCTCCCAAACACTTGGGGATCCCTCCTTAGGTTGTTTCTGACCTTTGGAGGTGTTTTCAAGAGATTGGGAACTTGTTTGGAGCAAAACCACAAAAGAGACCCTCTAATTAAGAAATTCCTAAAATCCATTAAAATGTCCAAACTTCGATAATTCATAACTAATTCAAATAAAATCCAAATCACCCAAACTCACTTGCATTCAACTCCTAATAAGCTCTAGTATTTATTAAAAATATCAAATTCCAGAAATTTGCAATATTTTAAAAAGTCAACAAATCGGTCAACTTTAAGTCAAAACTAGTTCAAAACTTCAAACCTTCGTAATAAAATGTAGAAAAATCCGATTTCAACGTACTTACCTTCTAACTGATCGTAGTAAGGTCTAGTATTTGAATAAAATGCAAACATTCCAGAATTTGAGGTTAATCAAAATTTCAACTTTTGACCCTTTAATCAATTCATTAAAATATCCTAAAAATTCATAAAAGCTCATAATCATTCTAAAACTCAGAGAATATTGGTTTAATGCTTAAAACACTTAACAAATCCTTTAAAACACAACAACCACCCTAAAGTTGAAGTTTATTGGCTGGACTACTCCGGGCTGCGGGGCTAAGTGTCCTAAGGAGGCTGGTTCCTCGAGCCTGGTGGCACAACGCCACGAATGAATTCTAAAGGGTGTCAAACCTTAAAATGGATTAATTCTCAATTATTTAACATTTTTTTTTAATCTCTAATTCAATCACATTAATTTGGTTTATCGGCTGGACTACTCCGGGCTGCGGGGCTAAGTGTCCTAAGGAGGCTGGTTCCTCGAGCCTGGTGGCACAACGCCACGAATCAATTAATGGCAAACTTAAATTAATCAAGCTTTAAAAATCAGTAACTAACTCATTTTAATATTAATCCACTCTTTTAATTCTAACCAATTTAAATAACTTAATCAACCCCGATTGCTACTGGGTAACCCAGGCCTACGAGGCTATTAGCTTAGCCCCAAGGAAGGTGAAACAAACTTCACGGCCTCGGTGTGAAACAAAGGTAGTAATCAATTAATTTTTAAAATATGTCTAATTAAAATTCTTAATTCATTAATACTTAAATTGTAATCTAAATCCTCTTTTAAGCCTTAACAAACCCAGACTTTTAGACAACTTCAATTAATAACCTACTTTAGGATCTATCCCAGCCACACGACCTTTCTCACACACTTTAGATGATGTGCTAGGACAACCAACTCTAGATCTAGGTTAGGCCGGTGTTTACTTTACTGCTGTGTGCCGGATTTTTCGTAGTTTTCACTGCATGTTGTGGATGAAATTGCTTTGCTGTGTCTGCTTACTTTTTCTGTACTCTGTGGATGGATTGATGTGTTTGGCGACTAGATTACCCTTAGGTTAGGTACGATCTGGATGTTGACACAGTTTTCTGCAGGTGGCCACGCTCATGCAGGGCAATATAAAAAAGGGGGTAAATTAAAAATGCATAAATATTATAAACTCTTTGCACAGGTGCTTCAGCTGCTAAAGCCCCCAAATAAAAAGAGCGTGGCCAGTGTGTTTACTTTCTTTTTTGCTCATATACAACTGCTTGGGAATAACTGCTTTTTATATATTAATTGCTTAGGATAACCCTGCAGGTGAGTCTAGATTTTTATTTTGATATCAATGTAATTTATGTAAGTGTCAAGTGTTGTGAAAGTTTATTTTGAGTTGGGATACATAGATCCAAAGCTTGGATTCCAAAGAGGAAAGGACACCCCTTTAGGGAACACTCCTTTTCCATTTGGAAATTCAAATTTGGATCATACCTTTTCCTTACCCGAAGAGGAAAGAGTGGCCTTCCCCTTAGAGGGAAGTGCCCTCTTGTCCATTTGGGTAATCCACTACGAAGATTCCAAGAAGATTGAAGAAAAGGAGTCCAAAGAAGAATGAGATTGAAGATTTGAAGATTTGAAGATTGAGAGTATCCCACTCAAAATAACTTGCGTCATTACTAGGTTTAGAATCCGGGTTGTTGTCAGTGGTGCCCGACCACTTTACTTTCTGTAATATTCTGTTTTGTAATAAGCAAGGCAATTCTGCCTATGGACATTTATTAATTAATTTATATTTGATTTGATGATTTGTTTGCCTTTAGGATTACTTGTTTTTACTAGTTTTTTGGCGATTGCATGCCGCTCTTTGTTTTCGCCTGGATACGCGAGGCTCGTGAGGGTGTGAAATTTTTATACTCAAAATCTTAAAAGTCTAAAATTTTAGTGAGTCTAAATAATGTAGAAAGATAACGAATCTAGGGAATTAGCCGAGGATCGCCCCCGGGGTCGCATGCATACTTTTGCATTCTTCTTTCCTTGTTTTAGACCCTTCCCCGCCTGCGGGTAGAGTCCGGATAGTCTGACCTATGAGGACGAGGTGCCGGACCTGGGGAAGTCCAGTCTTCTAAAAAAATTATTTTATAAGCCTGTTTTTAAAAATTTCAAGCATATTTGATTTGAGGTTGTTAACCAGCATGCATTGCATTAGATACAAATTAAAGAGTCAAAATTTTAATTTCATAGTCCTTAGCATTTTAGCACCCAACATAAGTCAAAGGGGCCAATTAGGAAAATCCCTAGATGTCGGCCCCGCCTCCCCAAAACTTTAATTATAACGTCCCTACCACTCTTTCATAAAAGACCGGATTCATGTATTTTAAATCGATTAGGTGGTTAGCTGGCTCCCCAATCCAGGCCGGGGTAAGTCCAGATCTTGCACTGCATTAGTTAGGATCGGACGACTGTGGTCCAGTGTCCAAAATAGATTTAGGTTCAGGGGCAGATCTTTGATTATAAGACCCCAAACTTCGGGAATCTAATCCCAAATTTCTAATAAAATGCTCAACTCTAATTAAATATCATTTCAATCCAAAACATAAAGCCCAACACTTAGATTAAGTTGGGACATTTCCGGATGGTTCTGGAATCTCAAAGTGTCCCCTACCTCTCCTCCTTTAACTCTGTTAATAACTGCTCAATTTTGATCCATTCCCTTTTGAGTTTCCAAAATTCACTTCTCTTTTTGATATCACTCCTAGAAATTCTAAACAAAATTCTGCCATTATTTTAATCGAGAGTTTTCGTAGGATATTTTATCTCCCTACGATGTAATTAACTACGAGGGCTTGCGCTCGTAGGAGATTTGGAACCCCACACACACCTGATTTTAAAGAAAACTCAATTTCTAAAACTTCATTAGATTTCTTTGGGAAAAGTTAAATAATGATCGTCATAGTTGCATTAGAAGGATTATCGTTGAATGGTCTCATTTCCCTTTGGGGAGATACACCCTTCTTCGATAAGACTTTGGATGTGAATGCGACGATCATGTTTCTTGAATATTGTAATTGGGTACTTAGTTGAACGATATTGTGTCCCCTCGGGGCCATATAGAGTTCTCCTTAGAACCCGATCATAGCATTCAAGATGAGTTTACATAATTTTAAGTCTGAACACCGTTATGAAAGTTTATTTTCGTCCTCCGGGGTGATATACTCTTTCTAACGAGTTGATTCGACCTTAGAATTAGAACTTAACCTTAATATTAAAATCCCCAAAGAAACCCAATATTTTCAAAACATGTTTTCAAAATTCCACCAACAAAAAAAATGGCACGCCCGGTGGGACTAAATTTCTCTCTCCATCTTTAATAACGGCATAAATTTTATTTTATCGGTAGTTTTGACTACCCTTCTTCCGTTGGTACCTCTACCCATTTCTTCCTTGGGTGAGTGTGGCCAACATCAAAAAGACATGTCAAACAGAGAGGTGAGCGAGGAAACCTTTGTTCAAGTCAGACTTTGACATTTTGCCTCCAAGTTAATTGGTAGAGCAATAGGGTCAAGTCAAATTCTTTAAGATCTTACTTAATGTTGCAAACTTGCATATCCGATTAAATGTCGAATATGCTAAGTTTCACATCCTACGGAAGACCCTTCAGTCTCAAAATCAAAATTCAATTCTCCCTCTAACAACTCCAGGCTTTGACATTTTTGCCCCTAAGTTAATTGGTGGAGCGAAAGGGTCAAGCCATACCTTAAGGTCTTCATGTCAATTTTGTAAACCTGCATATTCGAATGAAATTCAATATGTTGAGTTTCATAATTTGAAGAAGATATGTTATTTTCAATTCTAAAATTCAAATATTCTCAATCAAATGTAGGCTTTGACATTTCACCCCAAGTTGATTGATGGAATGAAAGAGTCAAGCCCAATCTTAGGGATTCTTCATATCAATTTCGTAGACCTGCATGTTCAAAAAACAAAATGTTACATGTTGAGTTTCGAAATTTGAAGAAGATCCATTTTAACTTCAACATTAAGTTCAAATTTTCTCAACCAAATCTAAGCTTTGACATTTCATCCCTAGTTAGTTGGTGGAATGAGAGAGTCAAGCACAACTCTTGAGATTTTCTTAACAATTTTGTGAACCTTCATGTTGAATGAAAACTCAATATTTTGAGTTCCAAAATTTGAATCAATTGATTTCAAGATTCCAATTCCATTTCAAAATCAATTGATTTAAATCACCTTTTCTTAATTCAAGGAAATCAAATGTACTCAAAAGGCTAGAAAGATTGTTGAATCAGAAGTCTTAAGAGTAAGTCAAATTTGAGGCTAATGGAGGGTTCATTGCTCCTCTCACATGCCCCCCTCTTTGGTGGAAGCCACTCCTACCCTCTTCCTCATACTCAAGGAAGGGAGGTTGTGAGAATGATAGCATGATATCCACTTTGCCCTTTTGACTATTGCGCATAAAAGATCTACCAAATCTAAATTGAGCAATCAACAATAATAGATTATAGGCCCCCAGTTGAGGGTTATGACCCATCCACGCTACTAGATGAAGTTTGGTTGTGTTACTACACATGCCCCACTATATCATCTATAGAGGAGGAGGTGCAGAAACCACCTAGGGTGCCACTCTCATAATTGCTAGGTCACTAGTAATTAGGGAGGGGAATAATGATGGATCTGAGATCTTGTCAGATAGTGACACCATTTGAATTTAACTTTCTACAAGGGGTCCTATCGTGACAGATCCTTAGATTGAAATGATGCAGCACTAGTTAGGGGTAGTGCAGACCCCACAACAATCTCTTTATTTTAAGAGATTGTGGAAATATAATTTACATTGATTGGGTCATGCCACCTAGACTTGCTATTTTGAAGGAAATCATATTATTTCTCAAGTGTAATGGGTTCAAATTTTTTTTAAAGATAGTTGATCATTCCTTTTAATGAAAATTGACCTCTACTTTAAATCAAAAATAGGAGAGAGTTGTGGTTGACTCCACTAGATCTTTAAAGGCCCCTCCCTCTCACCGCTTCTGCGGGTTGATTTGATTTTTGAATTAAAATTTGTATCAAACTTAAGTTGGTTTTTGAAATGAAAATCTTCTTAGTCTTCTCGCAATTTTTCATCTTATAGGCTTCTCTTACATGTTCTAAATCTATTCAATGATTTTCAAAGTCAAAGTTGATATTTTCTTATCAAAAGATTGGGTCCAATTTGGGGATTATTCTTCCTTGGATAAGAGAATGAATTTCCTTCTCTTATACTTGCGATATAATCCTGGATTAAAAAAAAAAAAAAGAGCAATTATTTTAAGGGTTTAAAGAAAGTGAAGCCTCTTGTTAAAAAAAAAAAATTCAAAGGATGCACGAAGTGCATTAAAAAAAAAAATTCAAAATCAAAAGAAGCGTAAAGTGCGCTAAAGAAATAAAAAGGTGTGCAAAGCACGTCACAAAAAAAGTGAAAGAGGCTTCTTTCTTTTTAAATCCTTAAATCTCAAAGAGCCCGATCATATTTAATAGCTTGACTTTGAAAAATCTTGAACCTAGATTTATTGTCATGCATGGACAGTTTATTAGATAGAAAATTCTATGCAAGAGAATTGAAAAGATTAAATTTCTCTATCCAACTTACGGCTTTTTGAAATTGATTTTAATTCAAAATCTCTACAAGGGAGAACCTAGTTCAGTTTTTTATGAAACTTGATCTGAGTCAACAAATCCAAACCCTTGACACTTTTTGGGTCAATTGGAGTCACTCTACTTCTCACTATACTTTTGAATTTGTTCCCACTTGTCGTTCTGACAGGGTCCAAATGATTAAGAGGAAATTTTCAATAAAAAGAATGAATCTTCTATTTTCGATAAGAATTTAAATCCCATTCTTGAGAGATATATGTGAGTCCTTAAATATATGCATCATTTCTATTAAGATCCACTTTGTGAAATAACACTCTATGTTGGGTCCAAGCTTGTTCTCATATAGAGGTGTGTTTTACATGGCTACAAATTGACTTTCAAAATTGAGTCACAACTAAGTAGAGTGCCTGACTCCAATTGGAGGATCTCAAAGGCCTTGAAAAAAAGTTATTTTGAACTCAATAAAAATTTGAAATTACATAAGTCACGTATGATTCAAGCTCATTATAAATTGTGTCACATCAAGACTTTCCAAGTAGGAGACTTGGCTATAGTCCTTTGGAGACCAATTTTAGTCCACCATAAGATCAATGGAAGCTTTGAATCAATGTTGACTGGATCGTCCACCTTAGAGATGATCTATAAGAAAGGTTCATGGCAATTGATTAATTTTGAAGATACCACCAGATGCTTCCTTTCATTTGGGTGGTTCTTTAAGAATTATCATGCCGAATGGATATCAAATTAAACATCAAATTCACCCCTTCAAATTCAAAGAAATCAAATCAAATTCAAAATCATTAATCATTCTTTCCAACTCGCCTTCTCCTTAAGGTTAGGTCCTTCCTTCCCTTAGGATTAGACCCGCTAGTGGTGGAGTACGCCCTCTGTGGCACCACCCTGGCATTTCACCCGGAGATTAGTGGTGGAGTACGCCCTTCGTGGCACCATCCTGATTTCCATTCGCTAGTGATGGAGTACGCCCTTCGTGGCACCATCCTAGTTTGCCAGTTAATTTGCCTATTTGGAGTAAGTCTTCTATCAGCATCCTATAGGCCTAAGGTTGGGTGATGCCCTTCCTTAGACCCAAGGCTAGGTATTCCCTACCTTGGTTTCCAGTTGATCCGTCTACTAGGAGTAAGTCTTCTATCAGCATCCTGTAGACCTAAGGTTGGGTGATGCCCTTCCTTAGACCCAAAGCTAGGTATTCCCTACTTTGGTTTCCAGTTAATTTGCCTATTTGGAGTAAGTCTTCTATCAGCATCCTATAGGCCTAAGGTTGGGTGATGCCCTTCCTTAGACCCAAGGCTAGGTATTCCCTACCTTGGTTTCCAGTTGATCCGTCTACTAGGAGTAAGTCTTCTATCAGCATCCTGTAGACCTAAGGTTGGGTGATGCCCTTCCTTAGACCCAAAGCTAGGTATTCCCTACTTTGGTTTCCAGTTAATCTGCCTATTTGGAGTAAGTCTTCTATCAGCATCCTATAGGCCTAAGGTTGGGTGATGCCCTTCCTTAGACCCAAGGCTAGGTATTCCCTACCTTGGTTTCCAGTTGATCCGTCTACTAGGAGTAAGTCTTCTATCAGCATCCTGTAGACCTAAGGTTGGGTGATGCCCTTCCTTAGACCCAAAGCTAGGTATTCCCTACTTTGGTTTCCAGTTAATCTGCCTATTTGGAGTAAGTCTTCTATCAGCATCCTATAGGCCTAAGGTTGGGTGATGCCCTTCCTTAGACCCAAGGCTAGGTATTCCCTACCTTGGTTTCCAGTTGATCCGTCTACTAGGAGTAAGTCTTCTATCAGCATCCTGTAGACCTAAGGTTGGGTGATGCCCTTCCTTAGACCCAAAGCTAGGTATTCCCTACTTTGGTTTCCAGTTAATCTGCCTATTTGGAGTAAGTCTTCTATCAGCATCCTATAGGCCTAAGGTTGGGTGATGCCCTTCCTTAGACCCAAGGCTAGGTATTCCCTACCTTGGTTTCCAGTTGATCCGTCTACTAGGAGTAAGTCTTCTATCAGCATCCTGTAGACCTAAGGTTGGGTGATGCCCTTCCTTAGACCCAAGGCTAGGTATTCCCTACCTTGGTTTCCAGTTAATCCGTCTACTAGGAGTAAGTCTTCTATCAGCATCCTGTAGACCTAAGGTTGGGTGATGCCCTTCCTTAGACCCAAAGTTAGGTATTCCCTACTTTGGTTTCCAGTTAATCTGCCTATTTGGAGTAAGTCTTCTATCAGCATCCTATAGGCCTAAGGTTGGGTGATGCCCTTCCTTAGACCCAAGGCTAGGTATTCCCTACCTTGGTTTTACCAGTTTTCCTTATCCAATAGGTGTAAGCCTTCCATTAGCATCCTATAGGCTTGAGGTTGGGAGATGATCTTCCTTCTATTCTCAAAATTCTACTTCCATTCGGTCAACGCCAATGTGTGCAGTAGAAGTTCCTTCTACCACACACATTGGGGGTCCATTTGTTGACCTCATTTTTGTATGAGGTCACTAAGACCCATCCAGAGTCCAGATTTAATCCTAGACCCTAGGATCCACTCTAGACTTTAGGATCTTTCATAGAACTAGACTTTAGAGCCTATTCTAGAGCCTAGGATCCCTTTAAATCCTAGATCTTAGGATCACTCCAACTTCAAATCAACCTCCACCTTTGATCAACCTCAATTTTAAATCAATTCCTATACTTAATTCACTCCAATTTCAATTTGATTCCTACCTATGACCAATTTGAATCTCAAACTCCATCCAATTCAAATCCAAATTAATTCAAACTTCAAATCAAATCCAAACCCAGAGTTTAAACTCAAATTCAAACCCTTAAGGCCCTGTCCTAAACACCCTTTTCAGAGATTTTTCAAACATTTCAAAACCCAGTCAACTGGCCTCTGATTCAGGGTCTATCACTTGCAAAGTGATGAGACATGTCTCTAAAGGCTACCCTCCAATTTTGAGCTCATTCTGAGGGCTCTAACCCCAGAATCTCAATTAAAATTCAAAGGTTGTAAAACCTTCAAATATTTACAGCCTATGCCACTGAGCATAACCCTTTTGAGATTTTGACCTTGGAACCCTTATCCAAGCCTTCAATCACTTCCAGACCTTTGAATTTAACCCATTGAGCAGTAAACTGCATTTTTTTAGACCCTTTTGACCTTAATTGACCCATAGGTCAAAATTGACCAAAATGCCCCTATGGGGCTCAAATGGGGATTTCAAACCAAATGAGCTCCAAATGGGATGCAACCACCTTTAACAAATTTCAAATGCCATTTCAAAACTTTTGAACCTATTTCCAACCCTTGAGTCAACCTGGTTGACCAAGTCAACTGGTTTGACCCAAGAGGCCCTTTAAGGGTCCAAACATGTGTTTTGACCCAAATGACCTCTCTGAGTCACCCAACCACTTCCATTGACCTCAAAATATCATTTTAAACCTGTTGAGCCCAAACCCAGACCCTGGGTCAACCTGGTTGACCAAGTCAACCCAGGTTGACCAAACAGGCCCTTAGGGGCCCAAATAGGGATTTTGATCAATTTGACCTCCCCAGACCCAGGAACCACCCTCAATGGTCTTAAAATATCTTTTCAAATTTGTCCAGCCCAGATTCACCCATTGGGTCAGCCTGGTTGACCCAGTTAACTTAGGTTGACCCATTAGCTCTTAGAGGGTCTAAATGGGTTAAATCAACTCATCTGAGCTCTTCAACCCCTATTACCTACTCAAATCAATTCTTGGTTAAGGATCAAGTGTCACTTGACATTTGGTCAACTTGACTCAACTTGAGTTGACCAAGTCAACCCTCAATTCTTAGTGACATTGGCTCCCATTTTCCCTACCCTTGACTTTTGACTTTTGACTTTTAATTAAACTATCCTAAATGACCTTTTACCTCTTCAAATGCCACATCACTAGCTTTGACCCTGTTGACTGGTCAAACCAAGTCAACAAAGCCCTAAATCCCTCTTTGAAGTGGTCAAACTTCCCATTTTGACCTCAAGGAGTGTGAGATTAGGCTTGGAAGCTCTCCCATTGGCTGCTCCTACTTCCCTTCATGCCACATCAGCTCCATTGACCAGTTGACTGGTCAACTTGGTCAAACCCAAGCTTAAACCTCTTCTAGAAGGTCTTATCACATGCCAAACCCTTTTCCTTGATTTAAGCTGCTTTAGGCCGACCCCTTTATGCCCTAAAGCTCACTTGGAGCTCCCCTAACCAAGCTCAGGGCCTGGTTTAGCCATAAGTGGCAATCCCTCCTCTCACTCATCCCAAGTCCACCCAATAGGAGCAAGGCTTGTCCAGCCCTTTCCGCAGCCTTCCAGCTTTCCCAGGGAGAGGTGGCATCATCTGGAGAGCCCCTGCATCAATCCTAGCCGTCCAATCTAGCCCAGCCCGTTTGAATAGGGAGAAAGGCACCTTTTGAGGTTAATTGATCAAGGCAGCCTCTCTCACCAACCCTAGCCTCCCAGACCGAGCTCTGAGTTCGTTTCGAACCTCCAGAGTTTCCTCTACCTCCCCACTACAAAACCCAGGTGGTTGCACGTCACCGGCGGCGAGTTCTCCGGCGAAACCACCACCTAGACCGTCCCAAGCCCATAGCAGCCGATCCAGACGCGTTCGAGCTTGGATTTTCGCTGGGGATCTTCACTTGGACAATCTACAAGCTCAACCATCCAGAAATTCCGAAGATCTAACGGTATAACTCCCTAAAACCCTAGATCTAGGTCACACTAGTTGGATTTAAATAGCTTCACGCTTTTAGGGATTTAGCTAAAACTAATTATTCCCCATGGTTTCTGTTCATCCCCTTAATCTACGTTTAAAATTTCAAGTGAAATGATCGATCCGATCGAGAGAACGAGGCGAAATACGTTTTCTAGGGCGTCACTCACGGTCTCCGGCGAGTGTACGTTTTCTGGACCGTTGATCGTTCGATCAACGGTCCAGATCGAGCCCTTCCGCGGTCTGATCCGACCGCGCGTTCGATCTCTCGCTCGATCAGCCGTCCGGCGAGATCTAGGCCGTCCATTCGGAATAGCGGGATCGAATCTTCGCCGTCTGATCTTCTCCTGGTGAAATCAGACCGCGCGATCTGATCTCAGCCGTTGGATCGAACCCGTGGTTAATCCAACGGCTGTAGCGCGCCGCTGACGTGGTTAAGTGGAAACCGCGTGAAGCGGCCAGCGACCGACGCGTGTCCCCGCCGCCGCGCGGTTTCGATCCCGCCAATCCTAGCGCGCCGCGTGTCTGACCGCCGCCATTTAATTAAAAATAATGTATTTTAATTAGTTTTAATTGCTGAAACTTAAATAAATCATAGTAAATCAAATATATAACCAAAAATTAAGTATAATATATCAAACTTTTCAGTTTTTTATCTAGTTTATTTTAAAAATAAAATCAGTTTATTTTGACCATTATTTTACTGGTAATTTAAGAAATACAGAAATGTGTATTTCATTTTTAATTAATTATATACAAAGTATTTTTATCTGAAATTTGGCATGCATGTTGTTGAGTGCATGGCTGGTCTCATGAAAAATTTTCAATACTTTTTGAATAGGTTTTGAAGGTAATTTGAATTATTGGAGTATTTTCATCCTTTCTTTATATTTAATTAAATATTAAGTATTTGAAAATTACAAGAAATATATTTTATTACTTCCAAACTTCTATAGAGATCAGTGGATCCTTCAACCCATTAACATGTATTTTGATAATATATTTAATTATTTTATAATATATATTTCTATTTATATATATATATAATTCATTTATATTTATGTATTTTAAATATCTATTTTGAAATTCTATATATATATATGTAAATTCTTAAGTGTTCAAGAGTCATTTGAGATCTTAAATGTTGATTAAGCATGTTTGAATAGAAATGAAGGGGATGATTAGTGAATAATCATTCTGTCTTAATTATGTTAATTAGTTAATTGCATGCTTAAGGTGCACACACCACTTAGTCTAAGGCTCTCCTAGATTTAGGTGTTGATTATGTTTATGTGATTCATGCATGTCATGTTTATTCAAAGGGTTAGAGGAACTATGATTTGAACCTATTCAAAACTAGTGACATAATTAAGGACAATAATTAAGGACTCATGTATAGAAAACTTAGAAAAATTTCAATAATTAGGATTCACTTCCCCTTGAGTTGAAACTTTGAACATTTGAACTTAGTGACACCCTCAGCCCCTAGGCAAATTTTCACTGATTTTTGAGGTCTTTAGGTCCCCTAATTAATTTTCTAAGTCTTAAACCCTTAATTAAGCCTTTAAAACTTCTAAAAATTGTAATAAATCCAATTTAAATCCAAAAATTACATATAAACCCTCAAACTGACCAGAATTCAGTCCTTAATCTATGATAATTAAAAGCCCCTTGATTTGACAGCAATTTAAACCCTAATTTAATTTTAAGTGAAAACCAATATTTAATTAAGATAATTAATTAATAATAATATAAAAATCCAAAAATCTCCCAAACACTTGGGGATCCCTCCTTAGGTTGTTTCTGACCTTTGGAGGTGTTTTCAAGAGATTGGGAACTTGTTTGGAGCAAAACCACAAAAGAGACCCTCTAATTAAGAAATTCCTAAAATCCATTAAAATGTCCAAACTTCGATAATTCATAACTAATTCAAATAAAATCCAAATCACCCAAACTCACTTGCATTCAACTCCTAATAAGCTCTAGTATTTATTAAAAATATCAAATTCCAGAAATTTGCAATATTTTAAAAAGTCAACAAATCGGTCAACTTTAAGTCAAAACTAGTTCAAAACTTCAAACCTTCGTAATAAAATGTAGAAAAATCCGATTTCAACGTACTTACCTTCTAACTGATCGTAGTAAGGTCTAGTATTTGAATAAAATGCAAACATTCCAGAATTTGAGGTTAATCAAAATTTCAACTTTTGACCCTTTAATCAATTCATTAAAATATCCTAAAAATTCATAAAAGCTCATAATCATTCTAAAACTCAGAGAATATTGGTTTAATGCTTAAAACACTTAACAAATCCTTTAAAACACAACAACCACCCTAAAGTTGAAGTTTATTGGCTGGACTACTCCGGGCTGCGGGGCTAAGTGTCCTAAGGAGGCTGGTTCCTCGAGCCTGGTGGCACAACGCCACGAATGAATTCTAAAGGGTGTCAAACCTTAAAATGGATTAATTCTCAATTATTTAACATTTTTTTTTAATCTCTAATTCAATCACATTAATTTGGTTTATCGGCTGGACTACTCCGGGCTGCGGGGCTAAGTGTCCTAAGGAGGCTGGTTCCTCGAGCCTGGTGGCACAACGCCACGAATCAATTAATGGCAAACTTAAATTAATCAAGCTTTAAAAATCAGTAACTAACTCATTTTAATATTAATCCACTCTTTTAATTCTAACCAATTTAAATAACTTAATCAACCCCGATTGCTACTGGGTAACCCAGGCCTACGAGGCTATTAGCTTAGCCCCAAGGAAGGTGAAACAAACTTCACGGCCTCGGTGTGAAACAAAGGTAGTAATCAATTAATTTTTAAAATATGTCTAATTAAAATTCTTAATTCATTAATACTTAAATTGTAATCTAAATCCTCTTTTAAGCCTTAACAAACCCAGACTTTTAGACAACTTCAATTAATAACCTACTTTAGGATCTATCCCAGCCACACGACCTTTCTCACACACTTTAAATGATGTGCTAGGACAACCAACTCTAGATCTAGGTTAGGCCGGTGTTTACTTTACTGCTGTGTGCCGGATTTTTCGTAGTTTTCACTGCATGTTGTGGATGAAATTGCTTTGCTGTGTCTGCTTACTTTTTCTGTACTCTGTGGATGGATTGATGTGTTTGGCGACTAGATTACCCTTAGGTTAGGTACGATCTGGATGTTGACACAGTTTTCTGCAGGTGGCCACGCTCATGCAGGGCAATATAAAAAAGGGGGTAAATTAAAAATGCATAAATATTATAAACTCTTTGCACAGGTGCTTCAGCTGCTAAAGCCCCCAAATAAAAAGAGCGTGGCCAGTGTGTTTACTTTCTTTTTTGCTCATATACAACTGCTTGGGAATAACTGCTTTTTATATATTAATTGCTTAGGATAACCCTGCAGGTGAGTCTAGATTTTTATTTTGATATCAATGTAATTTATGTAAGTGTCAAGTGTTGTGAAAGTTTATTTTGAGTTGGGATACATAGATCCAAAGCTTGGATTCCAAAGAGGAAAGGACACCCCTTTAGGGAACACTCCTTTTCCATTTGGAAATTCAAATTTGGATCATACCTTTTCCTTACCCGAAGAGGAAAGAGTGGCCTTCCCCTTAGAGGGAAGTGCCCTCTTGTCCATTTGGGTAATCCACTACGAAGATTCCAAGAAGATTGAAGAAAAGGAGTCCAAAGAAGAATGAGATTGAAGATTTGAAGATTTGAAGATTGAGAGTATCCCACTCAAAATAACTTGCGTCATTACTAGGTTTAGAATCCGGGTTGTTGTCAGTGGTGCCCGACCACTTTACTTTCTGTAATATTCTGGTTTGTAATAAGCAAGGCAATTCTGCCTATGGACATTTATTAATTAATTTATATTTGATTTGATGATTTGTTTGCCTTTAGGATTACTTGTTTTTACTAGTTTTTTGGCGATTGCATGCCGCTCTTTGTTTTCGCCTGGATACGCGAGGCTCGTGAGGGTGTGAAATTTTTATACTCAAAATCTTAAAAGTCTAAAATTTTAGTGAGTCTAAATAATGTAGAAAGATAACGAATCTAGGGAATTAGCCGAGGATCGCCCCCGGGGTCGCATGCATACTTTTGCATTCTTCTTTCCTTGTTTTAGACCCTTCCCCGCCTGCGGGTAGAGTCCGGATAGTCTGACCTATGAGGACGAGGTGCCGGACCTGGGGAAGTCCAGTCTTCTAAAAAAAATTATTTTATAAGCCTGTTTTTAAAAATTTCAAGCATATTTGATTTGAGGTTGTTAACCAGCATGCATTGCATTAGATACAAATTAAAGAGTCAAAATTTTAATTTCATAGTCCTTAGCATTTTAGCACCCAACATAAGTCAAAGGGGCCAATTAGGAAAATCCCTAGATGTCGGCCCCGCCTCCCCAAAACTTTAATTATAACGTCCCTACCACTCTTTCATAAAAGACCGGATTCATGTATTTTAAATCGATTAGGTGGTTAGCTGGCTCCCCAATCCAGGCCGGGGTAAGTCCAGATCTTGCACTGCATTAGTTAGGATCGGACGACTGTGGTCCAGTGTCCAAAATAGATTTAGGTTCAGGGGCAGATCTTTGATTATAAGACCCCAAACTTCGGGAATCTAATCCCAAATTTCTAATAAAATGCTCAACTCTAATTAAATATCATTTCAATCCAAAACATAAAGCCCAACACTTAGATTAAGTTGGGACATTTCCGGATGGTTCTGGAATCTCAAAGTGTCCCCTACCTCTCCTCCTTTAACTCTGTTAATAACTGCTAAATTTTGATCCATTCCCTTTTGAGTTTCCAAAATTCACTTCTCTTTTTGATATCACTCCTAGAAATTCTAAACAAAATTCTGCCATTATTTTAATCGAGAGTTTTCGTAGGATATTTTATCTCCCTACGATGTAATTAACTACGAGGGCTTGCGCTCGTAGGAGATTTGGAACCCCACACACACCTGATTTTAAAGAAAACTCAATTTCTAAAACTTCATTAGATTTCTTTGGGAAAAGTTAAATAATGATCGTCATAGTTGCATTAGAAGGATTATCGTTGAATGGTCTCATTTCCCTTTGGGGAGATACACCCTTCTTCGATAAGACTTTGGATGTGAATGCGACGATCATGTTTCTTGAATATTGTAATTGGGTACTTAGTTGAACGATATTGTGTCCCCTCGGGGCCATATAGAGTTCTCCTTAGAACCCGATCATAGCATTCAAGATGAGTTTACATAATTTTAAGTCTGAACACCGTTATGAAAGTTTATTTTCGTCCTCCGGGGTGATATACTCTTTCTAACGAGTTGATTCGACCTTAGAATTAGAACTTAACCTTAATATTAAAATCCCCAAAGAAACCCAATATTTTCAAAACATGTTTTCAAAATTCCACCAACATACTCACAACTAAGTTTTTTTTTTTAAGGGTATATTAAAGAGTTTCTAGCTTGCAAGAATTGAAAAGGAAAAGAGGCAATGATGCCAAATTGAAAAGAAAGCTATATACATAAAAGTGTATCAAAAAATCAAAAGATGCTCAAAGAGCCAATCAAAGTGACAAGAGGCATAAAATGAGCACACTAAATGCAAGCTATCCTCTCTTTGATACAACTCTTAAAACTTAGAGAACTCATTGATTATGTGATGCTTTTAAAAACTTGATTTCAATTTCCATGATTGAGAAAAATTACTTTGTTTTATTAATTATGAGATATTTTCTTTATAAACAAGTCTTGAATGGATCTTCTTATCCTATTTAGTTATTCTGAGTTAGGCCTCTGTTTTCCAAAAGAATTTTGTACCCTGAAGGATGTATGATCTAGGGTTAACAGAATCAAATGTTCTACCTTCTTCTGATTGGGATTTGTTAAACTCCTTGATCTCTTGGAACTTTAAAAGTTTAACTTTTTGAAAAATTCTCATATGTTGCCTCCATAAAACAAAAAAAAAAATTAGAAAAATTAAAATCCAAAAATATTTTTTTTATTTATTTTTCTTGTATTTTTTGCTTTCTATTACTGTGTTTTTTGTCTGTTTTTCTTTTGTTGTTTTTTTTTTTTTGAGGGCCTTAATCATCACCATCTTTTTCTTGGTTTCAAATTCTAGTCACATCGTCCTGACCGATACTTTTATCGTACTAGATGATAGGACAAATTCTCTTCAAAATCTATCTACTGACCTTTTTCTGTGCTTGTTGTAACTCATCGTTCTGGACGATCCTATATCACCCTAGACGATATGATTGAACTCTATTGCAATCATGATGATAGTCCTGACCGATAGAATATTTTCGTCTAGCCGATGCATTTTATGTGCATCATCCTGGCCGATACACTGGATCGTCTTGGATGATCCACGTGTCAGCACGTTTAAATCTGTAAATTCATCCCCGGACAATCCATTATTGGATAATCGGCCGGGTTGATCCACTGTCACGCGGCAGTGATTTAAAATGTTTTAACTTCGGCTGGTACGATCAATTATTGTGACTCGTCCTGGACGATACACTTAATCGGCCCGGACGATCTGCTTTTTCACAGTAGCATGACAAGGACATCTCCTGGTTCAATGCTCAGTTTACCATGCTTGCCAGCTACTTTTAGCAGCCACCTTCACCACCTCCATCAGATGATCAGGATCCCTCGTTCTTTTAGTCTGTGCTTTCTGTGGTTTGTTTCCTGTTTCTTTTTGTATTTTGCTTGTCAGTCTTTATTCGTTTTTTCTTTTGTATCTGGACCCTCTTTTTGTGCTGTCAAAAGAGGGAGTAGGGTGTGGTAGGAAAAGTTGTCGAAACCTTGAAATTCTATTAGATTTTTTTTTACTTTCCTACTGGTGTTTGCCATCATCAAAAAGGAGGAGATTGTTGCAAATTTTTTTTCATGGCTTATGTTTTGATGATTGACAAACACTTCTTCTCTTGGACTGCTTGTTGATTCTAACTTTTCAGGAATCAAAGATCATACAAATAAGACAAAGCCAATTCAGGATTGCGTAGGTTTAGGATTGAGTCAGTCTGTACTTTTGTTTTTCACTTCTTGGGTCTACTTGTAATGGTCAAAAAGACTGATGCTAAGTAACCCTTCACACACACACTTGAGAGACTTAGAATTTTTATTTTTACTCATATCAGCCAGGATGATTTTTTGATCGGCCTGAACGATCAGGCTTAAAACAAAAGTCTAAATAAGGATTCTTAATTAAGGCAGCCGACATTAACATATCAGCCTGGACAATACATGTATCGGCCAGGACGATATTTTCAAAACAGAAAGAAGTTGCCGCCATAGACAATTAAGGTATACTGTATTTTTAAATTATCGGCCAGGACGATCCTGTATCGGCTTGGACGATATTCACAAATTATGCCTTAATTGTTCAGGAAATCAATGGAGTAATTAAGGATGATTGATACGATCATATCGTCCTGGACGATCACAGGATCGGCCGGGACGATCCAGTCAAAAACCTTAAGTTACTTCAGGACGATAAATATCGGCCAGCTCGTATCCAGGGCTATTCTCAGGACGATTTGCCTCTGATTTGAACTGATCGGCCAGGACGATCGTGAGATCGGCCTGGACGATCAAGCCAATTTTCAATCGTCCTGTTTTCCATCCAGGGCGATGCTCTGGCCGATCTTCTTTGATTTGTACTGATCGGCCAGGCCGATGTCCATATCGGCCTGGACGATAAAGTCGGTAACTTGCAATTAATGAGCTCCTTTGAAGCTCTTCTATTTAAGAGCTCATGTTCAATGTTTTTGAAGACCTTTGGCTGCTGCCTTAACCTGAGAAGACCTTGAGGAGAGAAAGAGAGAAAGGGAGAGAGAGAGGATCTTGTGAGGGGAAGCTTGTGAGGGAATTCACAAGGGTTGCTTCAAGGATCGCTCTGCTTGTTCTTCATCTAGAGTTTCTCGTCTGTGGAAGGGTCGGTAGAGGTAAGGAGTTAGCTTTTGGTTGTGGTTCTCTGCCAGCTTCAGGTGGAAGCAAAAGGAGGTAGGTTCTCTGCTTTGCCGGGGTGGCAAAAAGGAGGTTCTTGTGAGGGCTTCTCCGCCTAGCCGTGAGGGCTAAAGGAGAGTCATGTTTTGTAGTGCAATACTTGGAGGGTGCCTCCAAGGAGTGGACGTAGGTCGAGTTGACCGAACCACTATAAATTCCTGTGTTCTTGATTTCTTTCTTCCGTACTTTTATTTCCGCACTTATTTTTGTGGCGTGATTTTGGTTTGTGATTTTCATTCTTTGAGAAAAGAAATTTTTAATTACCAATTCACCCCCCCCCCCCCCCCTCTTCGTTAGCTTGAGCCAGTTCTATAGGGCTTAACATCCCTAGCGAACTTTCAAGTGGTATCAGAGCACTTTCTTGTGTCATCTGAGCACTTTCAAGTGGTATCAGAGCGGGATTCAAAAATTTAAGTTTGAAAACTTTTTGAATTAGATCCATGGCTAACCTAGGGAATCGTAACACTACGGAAGGGTATTCTATTACCCGACCTCCCCTGTTCGATAACCTACCTTTTGATTTTTAGAAAAGCTGCATGTCAACGTTTTTACAATCTACTGATTATTGCATGTGGATGCTTATTCAAGAAGGTTATTCTCCACCTTCTCGTGAAATTAATGGTGTTAAAACTAAAATTTCTTTTACTGAATGGACTTTTGATGAACGTGATTTAGCCCAATTAAATGCAAAATTTTTGAACTGATTTTTCTGTGCTTTAAAATCTGAGAATTACATATGTGTCTCAACTTGCAAAACTAGTAAAGAGATTTGGGATAAATTGTGCATCACCTATGAAGGTACTAATGAGGTTAAACAATCCCGTTTAAACATTCTCTTGCATGACTACGAACTTTTTCGTATGAAACCTCATGAATCGATTTCTAACATGTACACTAGGTTTACTCAGATAGTTACTTCACTGCATGCACTAGGAAAAGAACTTTCAAACTATGAAAAAGTAAATAAGATTTTGAGATGCTTGTCTTCGTCTTATGATGCTAAAATCACTGCAATCACTGAATCTAAGGATTTGAACACCTATTCTATTGATAACTTACTTGGCTCACTCATTGCTTACGAGCAAGGGGTGAATCAAAAAAATCTTGATGCAGGTGAGAAGAAAAAGGAGAAAACAATTGCACTGAAGGCACACAAATCAGATTATGAATCTTCCGGGTCTGAAAGCGATGAAGTTGTCTTCATCACAAGGCAATTCAAAAGCTTTCTAAGAAAGAAATAAAAGCATCATCAAAGTTGGAGAAAAGATAAGGAACATAAACATATTAAAGGATCTTCTTATGTTGTCTATTTTGAATGCAGGAAGTCTGGACATATAAGAGTCGATTGCCCAACACTTCAAGATAACACAAGCAAGGAAAAGATTGAGGAAAAATCTAAGCTTAAAAAGGAGAAGAAGGGAATCCAAAAGGCGTTCTGGGCAGAATCTTGTACTGATTCCTCTGAGACTGAACCAGAGGAAGAGACAACGAACCTGTGCTTAATAGGGGAAGATCATCTTGAGCAAAGTGATGAGGAAGAGGTATGTAAACCAACCTATGATGAATTGTTTGAAATTTGTGAAAAAATTCACGCATCATACAAAAAACTTAAGAAGACACATGCTAGCTTAAAAGTGGAACTTGTAAATTTGCATAAATAGTATGAAGTCATTCTTAAAGATCATTCAATAATTGATTCTAATCACATGATTCTTCTTGATGAATTTGATGAGTTGAACAAAAAAGCATTCAAAATTAATTGATGAACATAAGGCATTGAAAGTTTCACACACCTCATTTAATTATGATCTTAAGAAATCTAAAGAGATTGAGAAAAATTTGAGAATTGATAATGAGGCATTAAAAAGAACTAACTTGAGGATTCAAAATGATTTAGATACAATTAGGAAAAATCGGATGACATCTACTTTTAATCCTAAGCCGGAATCTAGGAAGAGGCATTATAACTCAAACCATTTAAGAAACCCTTTTCCTGGAGTTAGATGTTTCTCATGTGGCATGCTAGGACACATCTCACACACTTGCACCGTTCACCGTAGTACACATTGGGTGTGGAGACCTAAGATGCATGATTTACAGCATATCATATCTGCATTGCACTTTACTTTTCCAAAGATGGGGCCCAAACCTGTTTGGGTTCCTAAATCTGATTGTTGTTGAGTTTTGCAGGTGTGCTCTCTCCAAAGACCTCATGGGAGCATATGATAACTGGACATAAGGAGGCTCGCAGCTCATAAATGCTTAAACCTACTGCTTAAATAATTTCTTGAAATATTTTTTTTTTTGTTTTAAGTTTCTTTTGTTTGTTTTGTTATGTGATAGCTTTTCGTTATTTTAGATAAAGTTTGGTTTCATGTTTCTTTTATGTTTGGTTTTCATATGTTGGATCTTTTCAAGTTTTTAAATTTTGGAAATTTTTGGAGATAGTGTTTACCTTTTCTAAATCAGTTAAAGAAGAAATCTCGTTGATGGTTTCTCTCCTTCTGACCTTATTTAGTGGTATGATTTTCTTCTCTAAACAAATGTCTAAACTCATTTTAACCAATGGTTTTTTAATTAAGATCCTTTTTCTTATCTTGCTACATTAATTTATCTTATGCATAATAGCCAAAGTTCTTATATATCTTTCAAGTTTTTTGAAATCTTGTCATTGTATTTATCACATGATTTTAATTTTTTGTTGTGGATTGTTATACCCTATGATAGAGAGAGAGCTCCTATTCTCTAATATTTGAAGGATATACTCACAACTAAGTTTTTTTTAAGGGTATATTAAAGAGTTTCTAGCTTGCAAGAATCAAAAAGGAAAAGAGGCCAATGAAGCCAAATTGTAAAGAAAGCTATATACACAAAAGTGTATCAAAAAATTAAAAGATGCTCAAAGAGCCAATCAAAGTGACAAGAGGCATAAAATGAGCCCACTAAATGCAAGCTATCCTCTCTTTGCTACAACTCTTAAAACTTAAAGAACTCATTGATTATGTGATACTTTCAAAAACTTGATTTCAATTTCTATGATTGAGAAAAATTACTTTGTTTTATTAATTATGAGATATTTTCTTTATAAACAAGTCTTGAATGGATCTTCTTATCCTATTTAGTTATTCTGAGTTAGGCCTCTATTTTCCAAAAGAATTTTGTGTCTTGAAGGATGTCTAATCTAGGGTTAACAGAATCAGATGTTCTACCTTCTTCTGATTGGGATTTGTTAAACTCCCTGATCTCTTGGAACTTTAAAAGTTTAACTTTTTGAAAAATTCTCATATATTGTCTCCATAAAACAAAACTGTTTAATATCGCTCAAAATTTGGGCTTTAAGTTTGCTTTTGCTAATGTTTCCAATAAAATCTGGGTTTTCTGGAAAGAATTTGTGAGGATTGATTTTATTGGGGACTTCTCCCAGGTGATTCATTGTAATATTGAATTTTCCAATTTTCAATGTGTTGCTTCTTTTGTTTATGCTGCCACTTCTTGCTCTTTGAGGAAATTTTTATGGGATCAGCTTGTTAATATTAACTATATCTGTACTTTACCTTGGCTTGTTGGAGGGGACTTTAATACTATTGTTAACCCTTCTGAACATGTTGGGGGTTTGCATCCTAATTCTAGGTCTATGGAAGATTTTAATGATATGATCATGAATTGTAATCTTATTGATATTGGCTTTTCTGGCAACAACTTTACTTGGAACAGGGGTAATCTTTGGAAACGTTTGGATAGAGTTCTGTTCAGTAATGATTGGGTTAATGTTTTCAATGCTACTAAGGTTGTTCATTTAAGTCGTACTTTATCCGATCATTCGCCTTTACTTATTAATGTCAATCTTAATGCTGTTAGTCCTAATTCTCGTTTTAGATTTCAGAATATGTGGTTAACTCATGATTCGTTTATCAATGTTGTTAAAATTAATTGGTCTGCTCCTCTTTTTCCGGATAATTCTATTTCTGGTATGTATCGTCTTTGGGCTAAGCTCAAAAGACTCAAAATGATTTTGAACTGGTGGAACAAGAATGTCTTTAAGAATATTTTTTCTAATATTAAGGAGGCTGAGGAGAAAATTAATGCTCTTGAGGTTTGTTGTCAGAATGACCCGACTGAGAACAATTTTGTGGTCCTTAATGAGGCCAAACTGGGGCTCATTAACCTTCAATGTCAGGAAGAGATTTTCTGGAAGCAGAAAGCTGCTATTCATTTCCTGGCTGAAGGTGATAATAATACTAGGTATTTTCATGCTTTAGTTAACAAGAAGCGTGCTATTAATGGTATTAATAAAATTGATCATGGTGATGGTACTTATGCTGTGAATGGTGATGAGATTGCTAATCTTGCTGTTAATTACTTTCAAAATCATCTTAATAAAAGTTTTTGCCCTGACCCTATTGTGGATCATTCTTTTATCCCTGCTTTGGTGAGCCAAGAGGAGAATGGTAGTCTTTATTGTGCTCCTCCTTTAGAGGAGGTGAAGCAGACTTTATTTGAGATGAATGGTGATTCTGTGGCCGGGCCGGATGGCTTTACGGTTAAGTTTTTTCAGCAACTTTGGCATGTTATTTCTGTTGATGTTTATGCTGCTGTTTTGGATTTATTTAATGGGAATCCTTTGCCCAAGTTTTTTTCTTCTACCTCTATTGTTTTGATTCCTAAAAGTAATAATGTTAATTCTTGGAATGATTTTAGACCCATTAGTTTATGTACTGTTTTTTACAAATTAATTTCGAAAATTTTGGTTAACCGTCTTTCTGTTCTTCTCCCTAAACTTATTTCCCCCAATCAAATGGGCTTTGTTAAAGGTCGTGCGATTGTGGACAATATTTTGATTGCGCAAGAATTTTGCCAAGACATGGATATTAAGACTAGAGGGGGGAACATGATTTTGAAACTTGATATTGCTAAAGCATACGATAACATTAATTGGTCCTTTATCTATAAAATTTTGGATTTTTTTGGCTTTGATGCTAAGTTTATCTCCCTTATTAATCTTTGTATTGAAAGCCCTTTCTTCTCCATTATTTTGAATGGTAAATGTCATGGTTTTTTTAAATCCTCTCATGGTTTGCGTCAAGGGGATCCTCTTTCTCCTGCTATTTTTATTCTTGCTGTTGATTTTCTTTCTAGAGGTTTATCTGATTTGTTCAGTAAGTCCCCTAGTATGTTCTTTAGAACTTTGGGTGGTATTAATATCTCTCATCTTTGTTTTGCTGACGATTTCATCATTTTCATGAATGCTTCTAAAAATAAGGTTTCTAAAGTGTTGAGATTTTTTGAGCAATTTGAAGCGGTGAGTGGTCTTTTATTTAATAAAGGTAAAAGTGGTTTTGTCATTTCTAAGAATGTGAACTATAATAGAGTGTTGGATATTAAGAACCTTTTGGGTTTTTCTCAAATTGATTTGCCTTTTAAGTACCTTGGCATTCCGTTATTCAGAGGTAGAAAGAAAATTTTTCTGTTTGATGATTTAATTTCCAAAGTGCTTAATCGTTTGTCTGCTTGGGACTATAAATTCTTGAGCTTTGGGGGTAGGTTGGTGCTTATTAAAAGTGTTCTGGCTTCTCTTCCGGTTTATTCTTTTCAAGTTCTTTTTCCTCCTAAGAGTGTTTGTTTGCGTATTGAAAGGATTTTCAACAAATTTTTTTGGAGGGGCTCTTCTAGCAATTCGAAAATTCATTGGTCTTCGTGGGATAAGTGTTGTGGGACTAAACCGGAAGGTGATCTTGGTTGTAAGTCTATGTCTGATTTGGCTCTTGCTTTTTCTTTTAAACTGTGGTATAATTTCAGGGCTAATAACTCTTTGTGGGCGAAGTTTATGCTGGAGAAATATTGTGGGGTTCTTCATCCATCTCTTTGTATGTTCTCTAAAGGGCATTCTAAAGTGTGGCAACGTATGATTCAGATTAAATGGAAAATTGAACCCTGTTTAGCTTGGGGCCTTGGGGTTGGTAACATTTATTTTTGGCAAGATCATTGGATTAATGGTTCTTCCATTGAGTCTCTTTTAAATACTGTTTATTTAAGTTCTGTTAAAGTTAATTTCTTCTATGCGGATAATAGCTGGGACATGGAGAAACTTTCTTCTGTTCTCCCGGTTTCTATTTGTAATTTGATTTTTAACATTCCTCTTAATTGTGCGGCCAAAGATGTTTTACTTTGTACTTTTTCTACTGACGGTAACTTCCGGACTAAAGAGGCTTGGCATGTGATTAGAAATAAAAAAGAGCCTATTAAACCGTTTAAAATGATGTGGCATAAGAGCATTCCTATTTCTATTTCCGTTTTTAACTGGAGAATGCTGAAGAAGTATATTCCTACTGATGAGATTCTTAGGAATAGAGGCATGTTTATTACTTCGAAATGTCAATGTTGTTCTAACGTGGAAAATTTACATCATGTCTTTGTGTCTTCTCCTATTGCTACCAAGGTGTGGAATTACTTCGAGGATCTTTTCAGGGTTAATGGTTGGTTTCTGAATTGTTCGATTCATCAGTTAATGGAGGTTTGGATGGTGGGTATTAAAGGTCATATTAGAAATGCTATCCCTCTTTTGATTTGTTGGTTTCTGTGGCTGGCCAGAAATGATTCCCGTTTTAATGGTAAGGCTTTGAACATCATTACATTATTGATAGAATTAAGGAGAAAGTTAATTCTCTGTTTAAGGCGAAGCTTATTTCTTTTAAATGTTTTTATAAGGTTTTGTTTGTTATGGAATCTTTTGGGATTCATCTTGATTCTAATGCCAATTCCCTTAGTTTGAAGTCTGTGTGCTGGATTAAACCTTCTGTTAACTGCTTCAAGCTGAACATTGATGCTTCTCTGGTTGAGAACTATTGGTGTATTGGGGGGTTGATTAGAAACTGTGCTGGGGATTTTGTTTTGGCTTTTGCTGGCAAATCTGCGGCTGTTGATAAACGGTCGGCTTTGTTGTTGGCTGTTAGTCAAGGGCTTAATATTTCTGCTGCTTTATTTATTCAAAATATTGAGATTGAGGGGAACTTTAATGAGGATATTAAAACTTTAGTGGTTAGTGAAGATGGTATGTATGGTTATTCTCATTTCTATATCTGCAGGAGTATTCAGTATTTTATGGGATTTATTAACTGCCAGTTTATTAACATTTGCCCTGTTGTTAATTCGGCGGCTTCGGAGCTGGCTTTGTTTGGTAGCAGTTTTTATGCTATCACTGAGTTATCCTTTAATAATCTTTCTCTCCAGATTAAAGGTTTGATTAATCTGGATCGGCGTGGTATGGCGTATATTAATGAGCATTAGTCTCTTGTTTTGTGTTGGTGTTATTTTTCTGGCTTGGTTTTCTTTATGGTTTTCCGGGCGGCTTTCGCTTAATACCTCTTGTCTTTCTCTTTTTTATATGGGAGTCATTGTGTGGCATTTATTTTTGTTTGTTTGGGTGTTCTGGTTGTCTGCCCTGAGTCGCTTAAGGCTTGTTTTGTCTCTTCTGGGCGCTTGTGGGTTTCTTGGTGTTTATGGTATCTCCTGCTGTTTGTTTATGGGCATATTGGTCGGTGTGCAGTTTGTTTGCTCGGAGAAGTTCTTCGTGGTTTTCTGGGCATACTTGTTGGTGTTTGTTTCTTGGCTTGTTCTGGTGGTTTCTGGCAGGTTGGATTTGGCTGTTTTGTTCCTGATGGCGCTTACAGTGGTGTTCCTTCTTATTGAGCTGTGGGTTTATCCGGTGGGGTGTTGGGTTCTGCTTCAGAGTCCTGTTCACTTCTTTTGTTTGTGTCTCAAGAATTATTCGGGGTGTAGCGGTTTTGTTTCATATTATTTGTCTAATACCCTTTTTTGGAGGTTTCCTTGCAGGAATCTTTGGAAGGCTTATGGTTCTAGCAATATTGATCGCAAGGTAATCTATTTTTGGTTTTCAAATAGGATATTATGTTATTTTAAGTGTTTTTGCAGGAAGTTCGAGTTGATCGATCATATTAAGCTCTTCCTTTTTTGGGTGCTGTTGTCTCACAGCCCGAGGTCCTTAGGTCGTTCTTTTTGTAACTGTAGTAAATGGATCCATTGGCCCTTAGGTTTTTCTTTTCCTTTTAAATTTGTAGCTCTTCTGAGCATTAGCGGGCTGAAGGATCCATCTAAGGACTTTTGTAACCTTTTTTAAATATTAACACGTAGGCCCCATGAGTGGGTTTTAACCAAAAAAAAAAACAAAAAAAAAAATAGAAAAATTAAAATCCAAAAATAGTTTTTTTTATTTATTTTTCTTGTATTTTTTGCTTTCTATTACTGTGTTTTTTGTCTGTTTTTCTTTTTTTTTTTTTTTTTGAGGGCCTTGATCATCACCATCTTTTCCTTGGTTTCAAATTCTAGTCACATCGTCCTGGCCGATACTTTTATCATCCTGGACGATAGGACAAATTCTCTTCAAAATCTATCTACTGGATTTTTTCTGTGCTTGTTGTAACTCATCATCCTGGACGATCCTATATCGTCCTGGACGATATGATCGAACTCTATTGCAATCATGATGATAGTCCTGACCGATAGAATATTTTCGTCTGGCCGATGCATTTTATGTGCATCATCCTGGCCGATATACTGGATCGTCCTGGACGATCCACGTGTCAGCACGTTTAAATCTGTAAATTCAGCCCCGGACGATCCATTATTGGACAATCGGCCGGGTCGATCCACTTTTCATCCTGGACGATACACGTGGCAGTGATTTAAAACATTTTAACTTCGGCCGGTACGATCAGTTATTGTGCCTCGTCCTGGACGATACACTTAATCGGCCCAGATGATCTGCTTTTTCGCAGCAGCATGACCAGGACATCTCCTGGTTCAATGCTCAGTTTATCATGCTTGACAGCTACTTTCAGCAGCCACCTTCACCACCTCCATCAGATGATCAGAATCCCTCGTTCTTTTAGTCTATGCTTTCTGTGGTTTGTTTCCTGTTTCTTTTTGTATTTTGCTTGTTAGTCTTTGTTTGTTTTTTCTTTTGTATATGTACCCTCTTTTTGTGCTGTCAAAAGAGGGAGTAGGGTGTGGTAGAAAAAGTTGTTGAAACCTTGAAATTCTAATGGATTTTTTTTTATTTTCCTACTTGTGTTTGCCATCATCAAAAAGGGGAGATTGTTGCAAATCTATTTTCATGACTTATGTTTTGATGATTGACAAACAATACTTCTCTTGGACTGCTTGTTGCTTCTAACTTTTCAGGAATCGAAGATCAGACAAATAAAATGAAGCCAATTCAGGATTGCGTAGGTTTAGGGTTGAGTCAATCTGTACTTTTGTTTTTCACTTCTTGAGTCTACTTATAATGGTCAAAAAGACTAATGCTAAGTAACCCTTCACACACACACTTGAGAGACTTAGAATTTTTGTTTTTACTCATATCAGCCAGGACGATTTTTTGATCGGCCTAGACGATCAGGCTTAAAACAAAAAGTCTAAATAAGGATTCTTAATTAAGGCAGCCGACATTAACATATCGGCCTGGACGATACATGTATCGGCCAGGACGATATTCTCAAAACAGAAAGAAGTTGCCGCCATATACAATTAAGGTATATTGTATTTTTAAATTATCGGCCAGGATGATCCTATATCGGCCTGGACGATATTCACAAATTATGTCTTAATTGTTCAGGAAATTAAGGGAGTAATTAAGGATGATTGATACGATCATATCGTCCTGGACAATCGCAGGATCGGCCGGGACGATCCAGTCAAAAACCTTAAGTTACTTCAGGACGATAAATATCGGCCAGCTCGTATCCAGGGCTATTCTCAGGACGATTTGCCTATAATGTGAACTGATCGGCCAGGACGATCGTGAGATCGGCCTGGACGATCAAGCCAATTTTCAATCATCCTGTTTTCCATCCAGGGCGATGCTCTGGCCGATCTTCTTTGATTTGTACTGATCGGCCAGGCCGAAGTCCATATCGGCCTGGACGATAAAGTCGGCAACTTGCAATTAATTAGCTCCTTTGAAGCTCTTCTATTTAAGAGCTCATGTTCAACGTTTTTTAAGACCTTTGGCTGCTGCCTTGACCTGAGAAGACCTTGAGGAGAGAAAGAGAGAGAGAGAGAGAGGGGATCTTGTGAGGGGGAGCTTGTGAGGGGATTCACAAGGGTTGCTTCAAGGATCGCTCTGCTTGTTCTTCCTCTAGAGTTTCTTATCCGTGGAAGGGTCTGTAGAGGTAAGGAGTTAGCTTTTGGTTGTGGTTCTCTGCCAGCTTCAAGTGGAAGCAAAAGGAGGTAGGTTCTCTGCCTTGCTGGGGTTGCAAAAAGGAGGTTCTTGTGAGGGTTTCTCCGCCTAGCCGTGGGGACTAAAGGAGAGTCACGTTTTTTTAGTGCAATACTTGGAGGGTGCCTCCAAGGAGTGGACGTAGGTCGAGTTGTCCGAACCACTATAAATTCTTGTGTTCTTGATTTCTTTCTTCCGCACTTTTATTTCCGCATTTATTTTTGTGGCGTGATTTTGGTTTGTGATTTTCATTCTTTGAGAAAAGAAATTTTTAAATACCAATTCACCCCCCCCCCCCCCCTCTTGGTTAGCTTGGGCCAGTTCTATAGGGCTTAACATCCCTAGCAAACTTTCAAAAGACTCTGTAAAATTAAATGGGAGGCTGAGAATTATATTCAATGGGGTATTTGCATTAAAAAAGTTGCTTTCTGGCAAGATAATTGGTTGGGTATTGTTTCTATTGATAAATACCTTAACACTCATACCATTGTTAATACGAGAGTTAACGAATTTTTTTATAATGGGGGATGGAATATTCCTAAGTTGCAGGAGGTTGTCCCTTTTGATATTGTTGAAAAAATTATTCAAATCCCTTTACAGTTGCAGGTTAAGGATAAAATTCTGTTTATGGTATCTTACTCTGGCAATTTTTTTCTTAAAAAAATTTTGGATGAGACTATAATTAAAGGTGATGCTGATAAAACCTTTAAATGTCTTTGGCATAAATCTATACCTTTGTCTTATTCCCTTCTTGCTTGGAGGTGCCTCAAAGGTTTTGTTCCTATTGATAATATTTTGTTGAAAAAGGGTTTTATTATTGTTTCCAAATGCCAATGTTGTCTCAATATTGAAAGCTTACATCATGTTTTCATGAATGGGTCTATTGCTAGTAAAGTTTGGTCCTACTTCTTTAATGTGGCTGATATGGGCTTTTTTAATGCTAACTTAGATTTGGTTGGGATCCTTAAACTTTGGTTCACTGATAGCAATGGGTCATATTAATAATATTCTTCCTATTGTGATTATTTGGTATCTTTGGAATAGTAGAAATGAGGCTAAACACTTGGGTATTAAGATGAATGCTTATGATATTATATCCAAAGTGCGGTTCAAAATTTTACAGCTGAAAGCTGTCAATCTCATTTCTATTAAGAATTTTACTAATACTTGTTCTTTGGCTGATCACTTTAGTATTTATAAAGAGGATATTCGTTGTAACAGGGAGTCTATTGTGAAGTGGTCTAAACCTAATGATCCATATGTCAAGCTGAATACCGATGGGTCTGTCCATGCCAACAAAGCTGGTATAGGGGGTATTATCAGGAATTCTCAAGGTAATCCTATTGCTATTTTTTCGGGTCCTATGTATGCTTGTTCTGTTTTAACCTCTGAGCTGATTGCTTTGTACCATGGTTTACAAATTTGTTTGAGGTTGGGTTTACAAAATGTTAATATCGAAGTTGATTCTACTCTTGTTGTTCATATTTTTTCTAAGAATGAGGTCTGTTTCCCTCGGGATTTTTACACTATAAGAAAAATTAGAATGGCTCTCTTCTTACTTAACTTTACTATCTCCCATATTTATCGCGAAGGTAATGCGTGTACGGATTGGCTTGCTAACTTCGGTGTTGAGAGTGAAAATTTTCTGGAATATTCGGTTTATGATATTCCAGCTCCTCTTAAAGGCATGATTATACTTGATAAAACTGGTTTACCTTATATTCGGCATAAGTAGCTTGATGTTTTTTTTGGGTCTTTGCTGTTTTTGTCGGGGTTGGCTGGTGGCTGTGCTGCTGGGTTTTTGGATTTTCCGTTAGCTGGTAGGTTTTTTTGCAAACCTGGTTTCTGCTGGGGTCTGGTAGTCCCTTTGTAATTTTTTCTTGATTTTTTTTTGTTGTGCTATGAGGCGGTGGGGTTTTTTATTTGCTGCTATTTGGACAATCTAGAGTGGGCTTTGTATCTTAAATGTGTGAACCTTCTGAACTTTCTGTGCTGGTTGTTTAGCAATTCCTATTTCCATAGTATTCTTGATGAGTGCCAGAAATTTACCTGTTTTCTTTCTGATTTGGAGGCTAGTAGAAATAGCTTATGGGATTACAATTGCTCTTATGCTGATTTTTTTAAATGGGAGTGGTTGGACGGTTTACTTGTATTATTGGAATATTGGGTATGAGCTTGTTCATCTGAATGGTAGCCAGAATTAGGCTTTTTACGTTAACAGGAAGTATTGGGCTTTTAATTCTCCTAATTTTAATATTACTCATAACCTTTTTTGGAGTGCTTATTGCAGGAACAATTTTAATGCTATCTTAAGGTGCTTCAAGGATTGCAAGGTACTCTTAATGTATACTTTATCTTTTATTTCTTTGGATATCTGGTGCTTTGTTTGCAGGAAGATTGAGCTGATCAGAATATTGAAGTTCTTCCTTTTTTGGGTGCTGTATACTCACAGCCCTAGGTTTTCTTTACGCATTTCTTGTACTCGTAGTTTTAGGAACCTCCGGCTCTTAGGTATTTTTGTTTCTTTTTTGCCTGTAGCTCTTATGAGCAGTAGCGAGCTAGAGGGTCCTTTTAAGAATCTTGTAACCGATTTTTGATATTAACACGTAGGCCCATTCGATGGGTTTTAATTTAAAAAAAAAAACAATAAAGGCAATACCTCTCTACCAAGATTAGCATTAGATTTTGAAGAAACTTTCTCCTTACGGAGGTTAGGATGTAATCGAAAACATTCATTAATCTCATGATCATGCATCTAACAATTGGAGCAAAAAATAGGTAAGTTTTCAATCTCCACTTTTTGAAAATAACCATTCAATTACGATCCAAGCCATATTTCATGCGGATGCTTTTTCGAAACATCAAGTTCTACTAAAACACGTGCCATAGAAGGTCTAGACAAAGAAGCAGTAGCTTGATCAGTTTGTAAGGGTCTACCAAACACAGATGCCATACCAAATAAAATATGCATACTAAAAAATGTAAGCGAAGATTAGGGAATGTAATCCAAACAGGAGCAATGGGGGACTCCTCTTACATCAAAGTCCGGTGTCCATTTAAGCAACCTCATTTGACAATCATTAATATAGTAAGAGCGACGAGAGAAAATGCAACTATAATCTAAATCATTATACAGTTGTATAGCAATGTGACGAGGATCCAACAAGCCCACATTAAAAGATCCATATAATTTTAGAGCGTAAAAAAAATTTCGAATCACATCTAGGTTAGACCGACACAAAACAAGTTTACCAATAAGAATAAAAGCAAACGGTGTAGCAAGCTATGAAACCACAAAATCATCGAACATTAGGGCCGGACAACCTTTGTACGAGGAGTGCACGAATTGAACCCTAGAGGCAATAGCGGAAGAACCCCCGACAGCACATCCTTGAAGGATCGGGTCTTACTAATCGAGACAGAGGAAGCAACCGAGATGGACAACGTTGGAGACGTCATCCCCCCCCCCCCCCCCCCCCCCAAAGAAACACAAACCACCGAACAAGAAAGCAACAACCAAGGAAAAAAATAAAAAAGAAGAAAAAACCCTAGGAACAGGGCAGAGAAAGGAACGAGATTACCACAAAACCAGCCGACGAGAAGAAATAGACGAGAAGGACCGATGGAGACAGATCGAAAAACTCTCGAAGAAGGGAGACAAGATCGCCACAGAAACGCAGAGCAAAGCGGAGAGCATTATATTATAGATGTGGCCTTTAGAGGTAGTCATCCAATACTTTAATATAGACAAAGCATCATTATTAATATTAAAATTACTCTTATTAGCCGAGCTAAAAAATAACTCCAAACTTTTTGAGCAATAACCGCATTCACAAAAATATCATTGACATTTTGCACATTAGAACAACATTGACATTTGAAAGGAAAACTAAAACCTTTTTTCCGAAGCAATTCATCAACAGGAAGAAACCCTTTAAGACATCTCAACATAAGAATGGAATAAGATAAAGATATATTTTTATACCATATAGCAAAATAAATGTGGGATGTCTCATATTTAAATCTAATAGTTTTCCAAACATTCTTCAAATGAAATTTTCCAGAAGAAAACAGATTGAACAAAATACTATCAATTAAAATAGTATGAATGACCTCCAAAAATTTATTGAAATTCCAAGTACCATTAACAATAAAGCCCTTAACCTTAATATTATCAAGAAAATAGGAATGTTAATCTATAACTATATATTAGATGAAAATTGAGTATTCACTTTCGGAATTATAAAACTCGCAAACCCACAACGACCAATGATTCACTCATCCAAAGGACAGACACTGGAAAGTAGAGTGGAGGCTCACTCAGAAAAAGAAATAAGAAAAATATCTCATTTTTATGTTCTCCGTATAATCCTTTTATACCAAAGTTTTTATTTCCTAAAAAAATGAACTCTTAGCCAATCACATAAGATTGCTGGTGGGTGGTTGGTGATAGTCTGAAAGAAAAATTAATTTTTCTGAAGGAGAGATTAAATGAGTTCTTGACGTACTAGTCATGAAATAAATTTTGAACGACAATTTATGTATAGAAATGAAAACTAATCCCTTTATATAAACGAAATATATACAATATATGGAACTTTTAATGGTAGCGATCAATTCAATATGAGTATGACGGGTCATGGCTGTTCGGGCGGGTTGAGGATGCCCTCAATCAAAAATCACAAAGAGAACAGCCAACTTCTCATTATCTTGTGCCTGCTGCAATACGCACTTCTCCTCCTCCTAACGAGAAACCTCTTAAATAAACTGTGGTCCATCCGGTCCAAACTCTACTTTAATTACCTGATAGAGAGAGGGGGGGGTCTATAGAGAGAGAAAGGTGGCATTTTAAGCTCGCCTTGCCATTTATAGAAGGATTTCTAAGGTGCAAAGTGTTTTAGGGAATCGACCGAAGGTTGCTAATTTAAATTCCATCAGTTGTCGCTAACTGAGAGTGGAACTCTAAGGAGGCGGAAAAAATAAGGGAAAATAGGAAAATTTTAGCAAGAATAAGGAAAAACTCTCTTGAAGTCTCAACCACTCCAACAAATATAAAAAGCTATTTATTTTGGAACCAACAAGAAGAAGAAGAGACGGTGTTGTGTGGAGGAAAAGAGAAACTACTTTGAGAAAGAGAGAGATAGAGAGAGATGGGAAGAGGTAGAGTTGAGCTTAAGCGCATCGAGAACAAGATCAACAGACAGGTAACCTTCTCCAAGCGTAGGAATGGCATCATGAAAAAAGCTTACGAGCTCTCTGTTCTCTGCGATGCTGAAATTGCTCTCATCATCTTCTCCAGCCGCGGTAAACTCTTTGAGTTCGGCAGCCCCGAGTAATCTCTCTCTCTCTCTCTCTCTCTCTCTCTCTCTCTCTCTCTCTCTCTCTCTCTCTCTCTCTTTCTCTATCTGTGCAAAAATTTCTCTGTGTAGATTTCTTTGTTCATTTACATAAAGGGTTAATGCTATTTTTGAACCTTTGCAAATTTCATAGCAGAAAGATATGAAAAAGCCGTAAAAAGGATATTTAACTAGAACTTTTTTTTCCATTTTTTATTTTCTATTTTATTTCTTTACTTGCTAGATGTCCTATTATTTTTTTGTTTCAGTTCATTATTTCTTTATGCGAACGTTTTTCATACCTCTTTATCTTGGATCTTCAATCCTTCCTGCTGCTTCCCCAAGATCCCGGAGCCCGAGAGATGGCAGCTGGGTTAATTTCCCGCTGCCTTTCTCACTGACCCACAATTTTTTCTCTCTCTATCTCTAGTTCTCTTTCTAACTCAATCTTGGCTTGATTATTTAGAGTTCTAGGTTCATGGCTTTACTGTCGTTGGCTCTTATTATATTTTTTAAGCAAAAGATGCTTTCTTTGCATAAATCATTTTGGTGTTTGAGAGTTTGAAGGTAAAATATGATAATACGAAAGAAATAGCATCAATTCTCTCTTGGTGTTTAATATTTTGTCTCCTTAAGAGTTAATGATCATCAACTAAAATTTGTACTTTATGGATCTGGTGGTCGGAGTTATTTTCTGATGAGTTTCAATTGATTTACTAATTTGTTTTCCCTTGTTTTTTGTTTTCCGTTATTCCTTCATTTGATGCAAATTAAAGAATATCTTCTTATACATGAATCTCTGTTGCACTTGAGCTTTCTATACCTAACCTCTTAATTTGTTTTGTTTGGACTTTAGTGTTATAGAAGTTTTTCTCTAAAATTAAAAGATTTGTTTAAAATGAATGATAATTATTTAATTTTTCCTTCATTTTACTCTCCGCATTTCATTAGTCAATAATAACATTGTAGACCTTTTTCTAAGGAAAAAAGCTTTTTTGAGCAATTTGTGCATGGAAAATGCTATATTAAATATTCTTTTCCTGAGATTTTTCGTATGGTCTTTCTTCTCTTCGTATGTAGGACCATGGTGCTGCCTACTAACTTGAGGTTTCAATATTCTTCTTTCCATGTTAAACTTAGATTCCCCAATTTCATCTGCTAAATTTGTTATGAGTTTTTTAATTAATTTCCACTTCTACTTTTAGTTACAATTAATCAACCTTCTCCTGCTTTGTTCTTCAACCATGATTATTTTCATCTCAGATTGTGAAAAAACAAAATAAATATAAAAATACAAATATAATAAAAAAATTTTTATGGTGCATGATTATTATGTAGATTTATATTTTACTAATTACTAAGTTAATTAGGAAATGAGATTTGTAATTTTTTTTTTTTTACTTCACTCTTGCATCAGTTATGGGGATTGAATGCTTAATATGCCCAGGAGATTAAGTCTTTTTATTCTATTTAAATTTTATATTTTAAAATTTTTGGATCATTGATACTTCTGGCATTTTTTTTTATATTTTCGTTTATGATACTTATGGCAATAATTCACTGATTAGGAACATTTTAGGGTATTTTTTTAACGACAAATCTTTTTGACTTCACATGATGTCTGACTAAACAGTATATCTCATAGAACATCCAATTATTATTATTTTTTTAGATACAAATATAAAGAATATTTAATCCGTTATTATTATTATTATTATTATATGCATCTTTTGCAAAAGCTTAATGACATTTTTTTCAAAAATAGTCAACAAGCAGCAAGAAATTTCTTATCTATTTTTCTATGTTATTTATAGGTTAGCAAGTATTGTCTGAATTTTTATTTAATACTTTAGGAAATATATATAATAGGGTTATTGAAGCATTATAGCTGTGGTCATTCCAGAATGTTCATTTACACAGTCAGAGTTTATTTGCAGAAACTTACTAATTATCACTAATTTCTTGTAATAGCTCAATCTTCTTAGTTTTTTATCATAGATTTTCTCATAATTAAACTCAAAATTCAAATGATTAAACGGAGTTAAACGTAATCAAATGATTATTTTCTCTCTATAAATTGATACATTAAACAAGATGAGTAGTAGTACAAGATAATTCAGTTTATTAGGATCTAAAGAAAATTAACCAAAAATTTATGAATTATATTACCATTTCTGTTATGAGTCAGTATAAATGTGAATGATTTTGTCTTCCTACCTGTTAGCAACACAATTTTTATTATTTTTTCTTGGAGATGCATGTAAGTTCAGTCCCAGCATTTTAGTTTCATAGAATAGACTATAGTTAATTTACCTTGTTCATAGGAGACCTTGGCTTGTTTTCATGTAAGCTTACTTCCAGGTTACGAGGGCACTTCATGGTGTGAGTCCCAAGGAAAATGATATCAAAGGGTACTAGAAACAGTATGAGTTCTAAGGAAAGAAAATATGATATTAATTTGTACCTTGACTTGTGATAATAAGCCTGCTGTTGCATGCAATACAACGTACAAAACGGCTGCATACAACGAAATAACTAGAAAGGACCATATAATTCTTAAATACACTAAATGAATATGTAATCAATAGTTTACAAAGTAATTAGTTTTTCTCAGATGTTTCAATGTTCACAAGAAAGGGTTTCTGTTTCGATTAGGACATGTTAACATATGAATTAGTTATCTGAATTACATAAGCATAAAATACCATATTGGAGTCCAGAATGCAAATTTCTTCGTAGCATCATCTCTAAAACTGCTGTAGATCTGTCTGATCTATTTTGTTTTTAACTTGTAAAATAGAGTTAAAGAAAAGGAAATGTTACGGCCACTACAAATTAATATCTTCACATTTTATAAAGTTTAATCATCTACTCCCAAACTTCAGCACCCATAATAGTCCACTAAATATTGATTGATGTCAGAGAAAGTTTATGTTTTTTTTTTATTTAAAGCACATGGAAAATAATTTCCTCATTAAGTTGAAAATACAAATTAATTGGGGAACATAAATCCCAAGAGAAAAGAAATAATAGAAAATAAAAGTAAAACAAAATTAAAAGATCTTCAAAATCTAAAACCCAAGCACATGGAAAATACAATCATAGCTAATAATCTCTAACTATGATGGGTAGGTATTATCCAAAAGTTAACCATAAATTTTATAAATTGTGAGCTCTTCTCATAATGTTTATTCTTGTGTCCACTCTATCATCCTAACAATGGTTCTTTAAAATAGACTACAAACTCCAATGTGACGTCACAGTCAAATATGATATTCTGATTAAAAAAAAATTTCCTCTTGCTGAGTCTTGAGGCAATGATTAAAGAAATATTACTTTGAGGGGAGAACATGTCGAAGGAAGGAATATGTTATCATGTGCATGGAGGAGAAGAGGATATAATAACCTACCATAGAAAACAATCATTGCCGTAATTTGAATCAATAGGCTTGATGCATTAGGCATCTTATGTGATGGATGAGAGAGTACTTTTCTAAATATTTTATGATCATTAGTAACATTAGCTTTCCTAGATTATGTTAAATTGAACTGCGATCATTATAAGATGAAGCCAAGTAGAAGACAAAGAAGGAGAAAGTATGAAAGCAATCAGGTTTAATGGAAAAATTGTTGAAAATATAAACCAAAATTAATTATTATGAAAATCTCTAGATTGTGTTTCTAGAATGATATTTGTACAAGTATAAAAAGGCCTTTAGCCTTGTCATTTTGACGTATGAGAGAGAAATCTAAAAGAAAATTCCTCTTCTTTTGTCATATTCTCTTCCACTCTTACAAACAAATTTTCTCTAACAAAAACTAGAGGAAGAGGATTTGATTGTGCTATTAAGAGGTGGTATGTTTCAATGGCAATGCCATCAATGTGACATTTTAGACTTCTACATAAGGAGATCTTATGCCCAGACAAATTATAATGACTAAAAAATTTTGAAAGCTTTTAATATTACCAGTTACCACTATTCTTTGATTGAAATTAGGAAACACTGAGAATTATTTTGTAATTTCTACTTTGATAAGTACCATAGAAATCGATATTCTGGACAGAGTCAAAAAGTTGGTGCATATAGCTTTGCCAAATAAAGAAACTAGTGCAAAAAAGCACCAGCTAATCCAAAAGTCGTTGCTAAGGTATGCATATAGAATTTAAGTAGCTCCAATTTGCATTCATTAAAAAGATCACAAGCCAGAAACCATTTCTTAATTTTCATGAGAACCCTTCAATATGATAGGCCCTATTCATAAGCATAATAGAGAAATCTTCAGTCTTTTCACATTTTAGTAAGATATTCGTAAGGGTGAGTAAGCATTTTGAAAGCTTATATCAAAAATATTGTGCTTTATCAAATTCTTGATTGGTTGCAATGGATGTCTTTCACCCAATAATTAAAAAAAAAGTAAAAGATAAAAGAGGGATGTTTTTTTTTTTTTTATGTATTATTATAAAGAAACAAAGTATGCAAACTCAAATATGAAGTGAGGGGAAGTAGTTGATTATCACTCTTTAAGAATTTTAGTAAGGGATACTTGCTTAAAGTAATAGAAGGGAACTTATAAGGTATCACAATACTTAGAATAAACAAATATGGAGCTAAGATGACGATTTTATGAAGTCTTTAATTATTATTATTATTTTAAATTTAATAAGAATGCCAATTACTTTCCATCCCTAATCATTTTCACTACATATTAACTTGAACATATAAGAATAAAAAAAAATCTATGTATGATAAAATATACCTCTTAAGAGTGTAATAAAGATCTTAAAAGTCATATTTTGAGTTTATTTATAAGAATGGAGAAGTTTTTAGGTTTTTCTTACATAACGGTGTGAATTAGGGTATATATATATGGTTTAGGATTTCTACAATCATGAAACCCATATTTGAGTTCTTATATTCTACCCTCCACACCAATTGCTAAGTGCTGCAAATTTAAAGCTAAAGAATGCTCGTAAAGAGTTGGTGTCATATTCAACGTGTCTATATGATCATCAGTAGAAAGCTTAAGCTACTAAGGATTTCTCAAAAACTATCTAGGTGTGTTGTCATGCCTAAAATTTAGACGTATTTATAATTTTCTTTTGTTGTGTGTTTCCCTACAAGCATTTTCATTTCATTGCTTATAACTTTGTAAGATTTTTATCTTTATTATTATTTCTAATCTTTTATTTTTATATTTATTCTTTGACATTGTTGTTTTTATTTTTTATTATTGATATCAAAGTCCTATGGAGAAAAATTAGCTCCATAAACCATTTTTCATATTTTGTATGATAGATTTAGTTAGTTCAAATTAATGAAATATTTTCCTAAAATGTCATCTTTATAAATCAATATCTATTTTGAATTTATTAGTAACAATTAAGCTTCATAAGTTCAATTTATAATATTTTGATTTATGATTCTATTTTTTCAAAAACCACCCATCTAATTTATCTGAGAAATATCTAAATCTCTTTATTCCATCAACCTATAAACATAAATATATCCTTAGCATGAGATGCATAAACTTCAAGGAATATATATATGTATATATATCTTCTTCAACTTGTAATAACATAATAGTTTTTATTGTTAAAAGTCTCATAAAGAGAAGAAGAGAGGGATTGGAAAATGAACAAGGATAAGCAGAGGAAAATTTCAAACAACAAACTCTAGCTTCCTAGATCTTTTTTATGTCCTTATCCTTGAACCTGATCCAATCATCCTTAACACCAACTTTCTACTTGTCTACATCATAAACAATACACTCATTAAGGATTTGAGGAGGTAAAACTCATTATACATATATATTTAAGAAGATGATATACAACAGTCTTATTATCAGATAATTGAGGAGGGGGATAAGGATGTTGTCATTGGTGGTGATCTAGACCTTCTTGTGTACCTTACCTGATCATATACAGTAGTCACATAGTGTCATTGATGCACATGGCATTGTAGTTTCCATTATCTAGTATGTTAGGAACTTGGACATATTTTTATATATCCTCTTTGAAGATTAGCTCAGGCTTTTTATCATAAACTTCATTCTTCCCCCTTACCTTTTTATTTCATCCCATTCCCTTATGCTTTGTCAGGATGGAACTTAATTTCACAAGCTCTATGAGAATCTTCTCTTATTGGAGATTTTACATTAAAATTGAGTCTTTTGTATTTTGCTTCAACATCACTTCATTGCAACTTCTCTTCAAAGAAATTAGTAAATTTTAATTTTAACTACATTAAAAAAGTAATAATCATAAATAGAGTTTTTACTCAAAAACATCTTCAACCTTCTTCCATAAAAATAATTTCTTTTAAGAGAATTTCAAACAATAAAATTTTGAGATAATTGAATATATTGTAAATGAAGAAAATTAACATAATCAATCATATGTCCTACATATTGATCTAAAAATGATATATAATTTGTGTTCCTTTAATTTCAAAGAAAAATTCTTAATCACATAAATTTTTTTTCTTTAGTTAAAACCCAATATTAGGACAACACGCTAATACATTAACTAATTTTAAATCCTTTAAGGGATCTAATGACAACTAATATTCAAAGAGCTACAATAAAAAAGCAAAAAAAAAAAAAAATCTAAGGAGCCTAAGATCCCTACTAAAATACAACATAAGAAATATAAAAAAAAAAATTATTGAAGTCAAGAAATCCCCACCAAAAATAAGCCCCAGTTCAATCAGCAAAATATCCAAACAGACACCAACATGCGAAGTTGCAATAAATAAAAAGTTGCAAAAGTCGAAGACCAGCACAAGCCACAGAAAACATTGAAGTGGGGAAAACCTAAACCAAATCTAGAGCAAACAAATAGAGAGACTTATCACTTAGCACATCCAACCCACCAAAGAAAAACATAGAAATCTAGAAAGAGAAAGGAGATCCTAGCCAAAAAATCAAGTTAACCAATGACCAACATAAACAAGTTGTTGAAATAACTAACAAATAATAATTAAAACATTAGCTATTCTTTTTCTTGTTTGTTTTTCCTTTTTTTTCTTACTATTAGGCAGAGTGGGATCATCCTTGGAAATATGAACAATAGTTAAATCAACTTCTTCCTAAAAAAATTCATCAACATAGTTAATCTCTTAATCCATAATACTGCTAAACCACAATGGGTGGAGATTTTAAGTTATGGAAAATAAATAGAGGATCTAGAAATAACATCTTTGAAAGAACTCGATTTAGTTTTTCCATCCAAAAACCTAGTTTAAATAGCCTACTAGGATTTACCTCCACATGAGCGGAACAAAATCTCAAACTAGGAGAAACCATAATATGAAACCAAGAGAAATAACAACCACCCGGATACTAAAAGAAATGAATCAAGTGAAGTAGAGAAAACTTCCTAACATATAAGCTATGAAGATGGAGAGGAGTGCTAGGGCACAAATTGTACTCTGGAGGAAGATGAGACGAACAAAGCTAATTGAGGTATAGAGGAAAATAAGACAAATGAAACCCTAGTAGAGCTGTTGGGGAACCCATAATATTTGATGTAATAAAAAAACTTAAATAAGCTAACACCATAAAATGGCTTGTTAAAATATTCCCACTTATTATAAAGAATAGTTGAATGCATAAAGTCAATGTCATAAGTATATCCATATTGGAATAAAAGTGATAACTATCAAACCCATTAAAATGTCAAAATTTCTCAAGTTTATTGTATTTTTAAGATCCTTAAATTAGGTATGGTCAACTATGGGTTTCATCAGAATAAGCTAAATTTTATCCTTGTTCATACCATAAATGTATTTGAAGTGGCATAATTATAGCTTTAATTTCATATTTATGTTTTTCTCTTTTTTTTTTTTTGGATAAAAGCCACATAGGGGCCTACGCATTAATTAACAAAGGGGGTTACAAGTTCATAAGGAATCATCAGGTCTCTAAAAATACATGATTTAATGTAAAAATTATGAGCCTTTGATTCAAACTAATTTCATATTTATGTGTTTCTTATATTAGCTAAAATTAGGGATAGGTTATAATACATCATTTTAAGATAAAGAACATTTAATGTCTTAATGTCAAAAAGCTAGCTATCTGTATTATAGGAGAACTCTTATAGAAAAAAAAAAGTATTCATTGATTTAGTTTAATTTTATTTTGAGTATTGAAATATATTCTATCTATTTACAAAGGACAAAAGACCAGTTATAATATTTTAAGAAGATGAAAAAATAATTAACAATAAAGCCAAATGGAAGTACACACTTAATATTATTTTTTAAAGAAATGAGCAAAAACGTGATGAATTAGGATCAAACCCATCACCTCATGGTTGAGAGCTAGGTATGAACCACTAGGAAGAGGCCTAGTTTGTAGAAAATAATTCTTTTAAACAAAATAGAAATTTTGTTCATTAAAATGAAGATTATAAAAGGTTGAACTTCTTAGTGTCAGAATAGAATCTTTCAATATTACTCTCATTAAAGGTTCAACTTAAGTGTAGTTACATAAAAGAGGGAGTCTTAGTCCAAAAGAAAAAAGTACTAATAGAAAAAATAGCTAGAAAAAACAAAATGTGAAGCCAAACCGTAATCGATTTTCTAATCTAATGTGTACTCTCTAAGAGTCTAATTGAAGCTTTTATATAGTGAGGGGACTAGTTCTCATGACATTTTTTTATCCACAATTATTCATATAAGATTTTTTTAGACTGTTTGGAGTGTTCATAGTAAAATTATATATATATATATATATATATATATATATATATATATATATATATATATATATATATATATATATATATATATATATATATATATATATATATATATATATATATATGATCTAGTATTACTAGTTATAAAATTAAGAAAAGAAAAGCATATGGGGCATTATCATATGAGATGTATGCAAGAAATTTCTCTTCTAACATTGAGAAATTTGTATATGTTTCAACTTGATGGACTATTGCTAAAGAAAAAAATCATGATATTTTTCACAAGTCAAGGAGTAGACCATCTTATTCAAGAATGAGAAGTAATTAAACTAACTTTTATTCTTTGAAGGTTGATTACTATGTGTACTTTTAATCTTAGAAGGTTGATTACTATGTGTAATATAACATAATTGTACTAATATGAATCTTCAAATCTTACCTAATCATTTGCTTAAACTTGAAAATAATATTGATCCAATTTTTTTGTCTTGAACAATGTAAGAAGAAAGAAGTAAATTAATAAAGAGCAAAAATCAGTGTATTCCATCCTTTATTAAAACAAATCTCTCTAGTTGGACAATTGAAACACTAAACAAACTTCAAACTCTTAATAAGGAGTACACAACATCAAAGTTATATGTTTAAATGATAGAAATAATTTTCTCATCACTAAATGGCATCAACAATCCATGAATTAAGTAGAATTCAATAATAATGTACATGCAAATAAATTTAATATGGATTGATTGATATTTTATAAAAGAATATTGTTATATGAAAACAATCAATGCTTTATTAAACTCTGATGACATTCAACATAAGGAATGCTTCAAATAAATATAAAAGCTTTGATGAATGACATCTTTAATTAGTACATAGTCATACTATAATATTTTGTATACTAATGAAGTTCATTCTTTACAAGCTCTCAACATGAATATTTTAGACATTTTTACATAGTCTAAATTGTTTTGGGAATATAAAAACTTATTGTGTTTTACTATTTTTGAAGGATGACTCAATGAGGATTTATTCCAAGAAAAGCAATAACTTGTTAAAGAAAAAGGATTATTTAGAATTATGTAGAAAAGGAAAATTATTGATCTCTTAGAGAATATTCTTATTGATGAGTCTTAATCCCATTGAACTGCTACTTATTATGATAAGAAGATTACTTGAAAAAATAGTAAAAATATAATAAAATCAAGTCTTTCTATAAATCATAAATATTTGAATAAAGTTTTAAAATGATCTACTATTAGATCTCAACTAATAAAGAAACTTAGTCAATTATATAAAACTTTAATTTTCTATAAAATATATTTAATTAATTTAGTATACTAACAAAGTCTAATTAGAGAAGAATATTATCATAAAATGTCATTTTTATTATTCAACATTATGTATGGAATGTGATGACATCCAACTTGAAATATGCCTCAAGTGAATTTCAAAAAATTGATGAATGCATTTTTTTAGCTCATAATCATAATACATTCTTATGTGCATTAATGTGGTTCATGTTTAATTAAACACTCTATAAAAATATTATAGACATGTTGAAGAATTTACATGGTTAAGTTTGTGAAATGGTTTGCTAACTTATACTCCTAAAATGAAACACTTTCAAAAAATGCTACATTTAAGAGAACTAATATTGCAGTTAATAGGAATTTCATCACCATTGATCAAAATATCAAATTTACTTTTAAATTTTCAGATAAAACCTATTCTATTAAAAAATTATAAAGACTCCTTGGATCTTTAAACTATATATCAAAATATTTTAAAGAATTTGCAATTGATGAAGCTATTTAATTATAATAAATTAAGGAAGATCAACCTTATTGGTTTAATTAACATGGCTTCACAATCCGTAAGAACAAATGATGAGTTTAAAAATTGTACTTGTTAACATTGGCATTTTTAAAAATGTTCAAATATAAACTTGTTGTAGATCTTTAAACAAATTAAAAATACTTCTACAAAAGAATTAGTTATATATTTTCTAGCAAATGGAATGCATCTAAATAAAAACAATATATCATTAAGAAAAAAATGTTTTATAATGTCAAAATGAATAACTAAATTTTATGTTGATTTAGTTTAACAAGAAATATGTAGCTTTTATTGAATATAATGCATTAATTCTAGTAGCTAAAACGATGACAACATCTATAAGAGAATTTATATTTGATAATAGTAAGAACAATTATTTGTATTACACTTTGATATTGCATATATAAATGAAAATCCTCCCATAAAAGTCAACTCAATATAGGATGAGATCTTCAAATTAGGAAAAGTTTTAAACAAAACATAATGGAACTTATTCATGCAAGGAAAAATTTCCTCTAAACATAATCAAGAATAACTATCAATTTTAATCCATAAGGAATTAGCTCAAGCTAAGCCAAATTATTATTATTTAATTCTTATTTTGGCCATTTCTCAATTTATGAAATTCATCCTTGCATTGTAAGCATGTTAATCATCTTGCCTCATTTCTTTTATATTGGATGTATCTAAAATAACCATTTAACCTAGTTAAATTTAACTTAAATAATAAAAGAGAAGCAACCCTTAAAAGATTTTAAGTGAGATTTAAAAAATGAACAATTATATTTATAATTCATATTACATAAAAGTAGAAATTGTCCATAGATGCCATTCAAGCTTTAGTCGTAAAAAAAAAAAAAATCATAACCTAATTTAAGATATCAAAGTTGAACAAATCATGATATGTGGATCTTATAAATCTTGTGATCTTGACAAAAACTTTATTTCAGCCTCTACCCCTGCTCAATAAAATTTTTAAGAATATCAATATCACTTATTTCATCCTTATCTTTTTTTTTTTTTTTTTTTTTTTTTTACATTCATGTTGAGAAAATTGGGCTTATTTTCTACCCATTGTTTAGAGTACACAAAATTAGATGAATAACAATCTCTGGTAAAATCATTTGCTAGATAAAGTAATTGATTTTGAATGGGCTCAAAAACTATGATTCGGGGTATTGTTATGGCTTGGGCATAAGTCATAGCATATTGAGGTCTATTAATATGATATAAGTTGGTGTTATAAATGGTTCATGATTTTTTTTTTTTTTTGGAATAAGAGAGATTTATGATGGAGTGGGAAGAAAATCTCAGTAATGAATGAATATTTTCCAAGATCACCTTCATTTTGCTTAAAAAATAATGTGTATCCTTGTGCACTGAGAGTAATAATTTTGGAGGCGTACATAACTATTATCCTTATTAGGTGCTTTTATTTCATTAAAGCATAAGGTATCCTTAGCAATCTAAGAATATACTTCCTCCAAGACATTCAATTGTTATGTCAACATTCTAATTCTTACTCAATGATCAAGGGAGGAGGACTTTTTTTTTTCAAAATGAATTTATATTTACTTTCAAGTATATAATGGTAAGGAATTAAACAATTATCTTTGGTTATTGATTTCATACATAGGTTCATAAAATGAGTGTGTAGTTTGAATCATTTTTTGTTATATGAAGGCTAATAATGAGACATTGGGAGTGTAATAAGGCAATGCTAGTATGTTCAACTATTTGTATGTAGCCATGTTTCTCAAGACCAAATTAAGCTTCTTTTTCAAAATTTTAAGATATTCCCATCTTTATGAGAACACTAGTAATAGATAATGTAAATAAAAAGGTAGTGCTTGAGTCAATTTTGGTCTTGATAATTAAAATTTGATGCCCACGAGTAAAGTGTGTTATGGTTCATAAAGTATACTTATAAATGTTGGAAAGAAGCCTAAATATAAATTAAGGTATACTCTTCATTTGAATCAAAGGGGATCATTTAAGGAGGCCCATCAAGAATTCACTTTGCACTATAAGCTCTCCTAGCAAAGATCTTGAAGCAATTATACATGTGTTAGAGTTAATCTAATGAGAAGATGCATATAGATAGAAGGCTAATTTTGAAATGAATTAATTGGCCCAAATCAACAAATAAATAGTGGATTATATTTGAATATGGTTAGCAAAGCTAAAATTTACCCAATAATAAATGTTCACAATAAGAGGAAATTTTCTCATATTGTTAGTTTAATAAAAAAAAGGTAGGTTTACCATTAAATAGGATAAGTTTTTTTAAGTGAAGAAGCATAAAAAATTACCATTTTTTCCATGAACATAACAAATGAACACTACTTGAGAAAATATATTATTTTGGGCACAAAGTAGGCGACATCTAGAGGAATCACAAGCTAATCAATCACATGAACTCCATAAAGGGCATCATAGAAGAACAAAATTAGGGAAGAGGGTGATGGTAACATGGAAACAAAATTTTTAAAATATAAATCAATTAATATTACTGACAACTCATAGGATAGGCAATACCATATAAATGATGAAATTGAAAGTAAATATTAATTAATGATGAGTAATAACCCATGAGTCCTAAATTAATGCTGACTCCTACATAAATTTGTGGAAGCACTAATATGAGATCAATGCTAATATAAATTGATGTCAATGATAGTCTCTTGAAAGGAGACATAGATCCCAATGGCTTAGAGAATTTGAGTATGGAGAAGGATAATCATGAGTACTAAATCACATTAATGAGGATCATAACATGAGTAGGGATCTTTTGAAAGTATTATATATATACCATTTGGTCACAATCATTTGTTTAAAGTAAATAATTATCTTTAATATAATTAAAATTATAAAATTTGTCCATTAAACCAAAATAAAGTGAGAGAGGGATAAGATCCAGGCATACATTGTTTCCCAGTTAGGTGGATCATACAACAAAAGAGATTTGGAAGAAAATTTATTCTAATGAGTGTTATAATTTTATTTTCTCTTGTGAGACATTGAGTGTTGAAATTTTGATTGAATATTTTCAACTTTTTCAATTATTTTTTATTCTCAACTAGAGCGAGACTAGATTTGAATATTTATGTTACACTTTCAATATGACTAGTAATTTTTGTAATAGTAATCTCTTAGATTTTTTGAAGAGATGAAATAGGCAGGAGAATAACTTCTAAATGAAATTATCAATAGCAAAATGATCAAGATCAATATCTAAACAAGACAAACTTGAGAACTCCAAAAGATAAATTTTAATCATGAACCTTAACTACTATGTTTGTATTTCAATGTTGATAAATATGTAGGGAAATAATGGTGGAGAACGTTTATCTAGAGTTGAAACAAAGTTTGGTTTCCGATTAAAGGCTGCTTTTTACCAACACCATTTCTCCTAAGAACTTATCTAAATTAGAGATATTAACTTTTATAAGAAATCTATTAATTAAGGGCCTTTATATTAAAGTATCAAGTTAACATCCACACAGAGGACTACAAAAATAAAAAATAAGAAACTAGATGAGTAAATGTTATTTTTAATTTTTTCAAGTAAGCTCATAAATGTGAGAAAGCAATCCATATGGGGAAATAGTTGATTCATTAGCAAACTCAAATTTAGGTGTACATTTTGATAACCTCATTAATAATCCTTGAATCAACATTAATGTTTTAATAAAAGAAGATAATGGGAGAATTTAACAAAACATTCTTTGCGTTGAGTAAGTATTTAATAATACATCTATGGCTTTTAAGGAATCAAACTCATTGATGAATGACTATGGATAACTGTTTAAGTCCCTTAATCTTCTTGGTAGTAAACTTCCCTCCTAGCAACTTTTCAAAGTTGATTAGCAAACCTTGACACTATCATCTTATGAAAGTTAACCTAGGTTTTTGTTTTGTTATATTGAATTCAGTGACTTAATAATACCCATTCATTTATTGTTGGTTAGTAAATTCTTAAGTGAGTGGCCTCTTTTATAATCAATTTCAAAATGATTTAAAGATTAATACACTTGGAATGGTTTATCCATTTCATTGTTAAACTCTAAGAATCTTCTTCTAAATTTTGAAAGGATAGAGGATTATTTTAAGATTTTTTTATGCAAAACATTAAATATTGAGGGACTTTTCATTAGAGTTAGAAAAAATTATGTTTATAATGATCTTCTTAAAAAACTTTTAATTGTGCCTAGTTGGATTACTTTTCATCTCCTTAAAGATCATAATATTTAGTTAGTCAGTTCTCTTCACATCAACTTCCATTATTTAGGATATCTTTGCACACAGATGCTCTTATTGCACCTTTCTATATTATCCATTACAACAGTTTTGGCTGAGGTTGATGTTACTCAATATTTTCCTATTTTTATTTGGATTATACCAAAGGATTGTAGCTACAATAATAAAAAAAAGAGCATAGATAAACTTACTAATTTTCTTAAACATCATAAGTTATTTGGACAAGAGAAGTAATTATATAAATATATTAATACTAGCCTAGATAACATTATCACTAAATTAAAACCTCTTTGGAACATTTTAATTATTGTCTACCATAGATTCCAACAACATGTCTTATTCTTTTCCTTCTACATCATTATCTCATACACAACATTGTCATGTAAGGCCCATCAAGAAATGGAATTATTGCGAAATGTCCAGCTTGTTATAGAAAATAATGATATAGATATTCAAGTAATAAAAAATCTATTTGCAAGGTGCAAAACGATATAAAATCCTTAGATTTAGCATACTATGATTTCTCTTTAGAGGTTATTTTCCCTCCTACCTCTCTATTGCTTGTCAATCACATATACGAAAATTTCAACTTAGTCAAGATCTCTCTTTCAATTAAAGTCTTAAGAACCAAATAAGTTCATAAATTTATCTATAAGAAGACAATTTGATAAGTTTTTATCCTGATAGCTTTTTCTATCTACTTCAAAGTTCTATCTCCTAAATTGCATGTTCAGGGAAAAAATAACTAATTTGTTAAAATATGAAACTTTGTTAGATTTTGAAGTATTTCTTTTGAAAGTAGTGGCTAATATGAATGGAAACCTTAATGTGATTAGCCACATACTGCAGGTTTGGATAAAGTAGATTATTTTATGAATTTTTTAATCTTTTTTTCCTCATAGTATCTTTGTTTCTTTTCCTTTAATACGTAGGTTTTTAACCCATGTATTCTGATTTTTATTAGTTAAAAGATTTCCTTTATGCATAAGCAAAACATAAAATAATTTTCAATCATAATAGAATTATATTATCCATACTATATTGTGCAAAACATCAAATAATTTCAATCATAATATAATTATATTATACATATTTTTTAGTTATATTCGAGTGCAAAAGCAATTCAATGTTAGATAGATTGGTGTACATTATTAGAAGATGACACAACTCTAATTATAAGGTCTCTTATTAAGTGAATAATGCAAACATTTGAGGAGAGGGTTATAAAATATGCATACATTTGTATAACAAAAATCAAATACATATTAATAATTGTATGAATATTTTAAAATATTAAATTGATAATTTTGTGGAATATTTAAATTTATAAAAGGATAAATATTAAAGATATCTTAAAGTGATTCAAAATTATATAATGAAATAGTGGAGAGATATTATACATAATTATGAAATAATTAAATAATTTTGATTCAGGATAGAATTAAATTGTTAAAAATAATTCATTATCTTATTATTTTGTCATGGAAAATCTTATAAATATTAATAGCTAAATACCTTGGCATATGTCAATATTAGTTGGCATGATTCTAATAATAAGACACTTAATAAGTGAATTGAACAAATATTAATAAAGTATGATTATTATTTTTATTTAAAAAATATATCTTTTTGATATAAAATAAAATTAAATCTCATAAGAAAATCCATAAAAAAACCACAAAGTTATATGTTTCTAATGTATATAAAATTCAAATTAAATCATTAGAGAATATCTTGTAGCAGCAACACAAGGAGGAAATCCCAATGAGAAAAGATCTATTGATGGTTTATTAAAACTTAAAATCTATATGATATCTCCAACTTCCATCAGCCAAATGCAAGTAAAGACATCCAGTTAACAAGAGTATTAAAGAAGATGGGACCTACTTATCCTATGTAATTTAGAATTCTTTTGTAAATGTATGCTTTAATGAGATTTTTATGTAGTCTTTTTTAAAGATAGTTTTCTATAATTGTTATCAAGACCTTATTTGAAATATAAGTGTTTTGATCTTTTTATGGTATATAAGCAATTCAAAAATAGGCTTGTATGGACTATGTAAGGATAAAAAAAAAACACCTGTAAAATTCATTAATTTTATGTTATAGAATGACCTAATGTTAGAAAACAAAAGCATCAAAATATGTTGATAATGCCCCAATCATAATAGTAATCTTCATCTTCATTAAAATTCCCGAATACATAGAAATTCAGGTGTAATTGACCATGTGAATCGAGGCATTTTGACATAAATCTTCTTCATGTAGTACCCTTCTCTAATGAAAAGTCCATTTTGGTCTATAATATTAAAAACTCTAATTTATAATATATTTTTCTAGCTCATTTTATTAAGATAATTCTTTTCACCCATCCTCTAATCAAATACCTATTTAATGATTCTAAGAAAGGTATTAATGCACACTTAAAATAATGCAAAAAAAGGAAAAAAAAGAAATATTTAAGAATCGAGCAAGCATCTGGCTTTGAAGGATGGAGGTTTTGGATGCAAGGGAACTTGCTGTGATGCCCTATTGATAGATGAATGGTGGTGGATATAGGGGGAAATCTTGAATAAAGAGTCAGTTAAGCAGTATTGCATGAAGGAACCAAGCATTACCTGTAATTAATATATGAAAGAATAACTACATTATATGTAATTTTCCTTAAGGTAAAAAATGATGATTTTGTAAATATTCCTATAATATCAACTGATTTATTGTTGTTAATGATTCAACCATTATGAATTCCCGACACAAGAAATGAAGATATATGCAATAATAAAATTTTAGGTTATTAAAGTGGAGGTGTTGTGGGTAGTGAATAATATGCATACAAAAATGTCTTCAATATTCAGATCACAGAGATACAATGTAAGCGTATGCAGGAACCTATAGAACACTTTTATTAGTACACAAAGTAGACCTAATCAAAGTTTTGTATAGGCTTATTTCAGGAGTAACTATTTAATAGTATTTTAATTACACAGTGGTGATAAAATATATATTGAAGGTTTTGTTTATGATAAGGAAAACACATAAGAACACAAACAAATTTTTTCTTTTTACCAATTCAGAAAAATTATTTCCGCAAAATTTCTAAGAATTATAAGAAAAAAACCATTTGAAGACAAATCCTGCAAGTTCCGTCTTACCAAACCAACTCAAATTAGCTATTTGTTAAGGATATAATAGACACTTAGGAACATCTATCTCATTTCTTCACTAAGAAACAAAAACTAGATGAAAGAGACCTAAGCAAGAATAGAAACTTATGAACACTGATCTCATTTCTAAATATCATGATCATCACTATTAAAAACAAAAAAGATATTAGAGATAAAAAATGTCGTTTAGTGAGAAAACTACATTTGTAAGACCGAATTTTGAAGGACTGAAATATATTAGTAGTTTCTTTTCTGATAGTGTACTAGATTCATGAGCCCTTTCAGTTTGTAAGAGATACAAAACTACAGATCTATAACTGAAAGTATTTGATAACTTACATAGAGGATATAGTTCAGCTGCTAACCTCTGCATGATCTGAAGTTATAGTGAATACATCGCAGTTTTTTCTGCCTCAATGAAATCTGATGTGCAGAGAAGCAAAGAGGAAAACTCATAAGTTGGATTGAGAAGAAAATAGAGCCCTTATTAGTCATTCAAGTATATATGTGCAAGCTTTTGGCCGTTCTATTGCCTGCCTCAGATTTATTTTTCTGAAAAGCTAAGGAAACTATTATCACGAAATCCGGATTAGACTGTACAATTGCATTAAAAGATATAGAATTACGATATTTTATTTTCTTTTAATAACTTAATTATTATTTTTTTCCTTACATCCTGTCTTTTGTGTTCATACTTTTGTATTTGACTTTCCATACTTTAGTAGATGGTAGGGACTGGTGTCTCCTTATTGAAGACCAATTTAAAAACTCCAATGGAAGTGATGGAACAGATGATTGAAATGATTTTAATTTTTATATAGAAGAAAAGTGGGCCATCGTCTAGTATCCTTACCCCTCACAGCAGTAATTTAATAAATTACTTCAGCAAAGTACTAAATGCCTTTTCTCCAGGTAAAATGGGTACTTGACTACTTTCACATGAGGATTTAGGACTATCTGATACTTTCCTCCTCTTCTATATTTAAGAATAAAGTGCAGTAGTTACAGCAACTCTGGATACTACTACTTAAAAACTTCTCCTTTTAATGAAGAACTAGCTTGGGATAGACTGCAGAAAGATTTGTGAATTAAAAGCTGAGATATATAATATAGAGAGAGGGAAACCTGAGAAAGAATGAGAGGGAGAGAGATGCTTTCTGAAAGAGAGAGAAAACTAGAAGAGGAATATGTTGTGCATATAGAAAATATCGATGCTTTTGATAAGGTTAGAGAAGTTTTTATTTTGAAAAAAAAAAAACTAAGTTCCGGCATGACTCCTCACAATTTTTTCTTGATTTTTTTTTTACTCGTGTTCTTAAAGTGCCTTTATTCAAGCATAGCAGTATATAGACATCATACGTACTGGAAGAACAAGGCCATGCAAGTATGTATTCTACTGCTGCAGCCATGTCGTCAGTGATAGCTTAAAGTACAATCATTGGTTAGCAAAGTAGTTGCAGAAATCGATCTGCGTTGAGGGGAAATTAAAGAGAGAACTGATTTGATTTGTCCTTATCTCCTCTCTTTTGTCTTTATCCCACGTTTCCTGGTAAAGCAAGCTTGGCGTAGCAGGCCACCAATGGCTAGCCCTGTCAAAGGCTTACGTTTAGCCGCGAGAAAATAAGACAGAGAGATATACGGAACGCTGTGTAAAGATCCGGCATGGGATGAAAGCGTTGTACGTACTTGTCGATTATTTAAATCAACCATGGAGCTGGATCTTTCGAAAAGTCCCATCAAATGGTTACGAAGGGGTATTTAATGATCTGCGATATCTCTAAGGTTTTAGCCGGCATTTTGCTTATCATCAAAATTTTGTGGGTCGTTAATTTTAGATTACTTTTGATTTCTTAACAATGTTAGTGGTTCATAAATAAATAAATTTTATCACTATGAATAAGAGAAAATACTAATTACTTAAAGTAAATTAATTCTCATTGATAAAAAAAATATTATAGAAAAAGATAAAAGGATTTAGATATAGCTAGGGGTGTCAATATTTGACACGACACGAAAATCCGACCCGGATCCGACCAGAAAAATCCGGGTTGGACCCGACCCGATTTCAAAATGGGTTGGGTTCGGGTTCCAGAAATCGACCTGTTTGAAAAACGGGTCGGGTTCGGGTTGACCCAACGGGTTGCCGGGTCAACCCGTTTGACCCGAAACATGCAGTTTGAGTCCGAGCCAGCCCGAGTCCGAGCCAGCCCGCGTCTGCTCTCGCGCCCGATCGCATCCGCTCTCGCGCCCGATCGCATCCCCGCTCGCGCCCGATCGCATCCCTGCTCGCGCCCGATCGTATCCGCGCTCGCGCGGTCGCGTCTGCGCAGCGCCCGCTCCGCTTGCGCTCCCGCTATGCCGGCGCTTCGCTCGCGCTCACGAGATGCGCGCGCTGTTGCCGCTCCGCGATGCGCTCGCTCGCCCAGTCACGTCTGCGCAGCGCCCGCTCCGCCCGCGCTCCGGCATTGCCCGCGCTTGCGCAATGAGCTCGCTCGCGCGCTGCCGATCGATTCCGGGTCGGGTCAACCTGACAACCCACTGGGTCGGGTTTGGGTTAGATTTTTCGACCTGTTTGCCTAACCGGGTCGGTTAGGGTTGACCCGTTTGAACCCGGGTCTGTTCCGGGTCAGACCCGAACCCGACCCGTGACCCGAAATTGACACCCCTAGATATAGCCATATTTCCATTTAGGAACTTTTATTACGTCCTCTAATCGGACGTAGCTCTACGTTCGGTCAGAGGATTGTTACTCGGTTTTTGCTCGGTATTTGGTCGATATTGCTATGTATTCTTTGGTAATAACGAGGAATACCGCTCTGTGAAGATTAATACCGAGCAATACGAGTAATTCCAAAAAATACCGAGATTTTGCAGAAAAAACTCGGTATTTTCTGGGATTATTCGGTATTGCTTGGTATTGCTCGGTATTACTCGGTATTTTGTCTTCACATAATGGTATATCTCATTATTGTTGGTATTGCTCGGTATTTGCTCGGTATTTCTCGTTTTGTGACTGCAATCTTAGTGCTGGCCGAACGTAGCTCTACGTATGTTCACCGGACTAAATAAAAGTTCTCCATTCAGTGACACATATATCATAAGAAATTTAAAAGATCAAAACACAGTTAGAAAAAAGATAAAGGGGTTAAGATCTAGCCATATTCTCATTCAATGATATCATATATCATAAGAAATTTATAGATAAATCAAGTATAATGAGAATATTTCAAGAAACTTTATTTTCGTTGGCACATCATCCAAAGTCTATTTTTTTTTTAATTAAAACTCACAATTGGCTTACACGTTAATTAGTAAAATTAGATACAAGGTCCTTAAAAGTGATCAAAAACTCAATAAATGCTCAAAAAGTTATAATAAAAAAAAATTCTAAAGAGTATAAGGTTCTTTACTAGTTACAAAATAAATATAAAGCTAAACAAAAAAAGGACAAAATTATTGACTAACAACAAAGACTGAAGCTAGGAAGCTAATAAGTACAATCAAAAAGTGAAAGGAGAATAGCTGAATGAAAGGCCCAAATGACAGAGGCTGAGATAAACAACCAAGCCAAACATAACCAAATGCAAGATCAAGAGACTCACCTGCAGAAAAAGAGAAACTCCAGAGACTAACAAGTTAACAAAGCTAAATAAATGAACCAACAAACGTATGAAGGAAACTAACACTCCACCAACAAATAGAAGAAAACATCCAAATACAACCCACAAAATGAGAACAGGAGAATTAGAGCCATGGAGATTTGTAAAAATAACTACCAGCATTGGAAGCAAAAGAATTGATCTGGAACCCTGGTAGACCAAAACAAACAGAAAGGAGCAACATCGAAAAACCCAACCCCAAAAAAATAGAAAACCAACAAAAACTAAATATTTTGAGGAAATTTAGATCAAGATGAAGTACTTATATAGTACTTAAAGTTTTGCACCAATTTTTTTTTTTAGATTTCTTATTCTTTTTTTCCCTATTATAGTATAAAAACCATCATTGTCAAATTCACAATATCAAAATTGATATCCTCCAACAAAGCATGGCTTTCATCAACATTACCTTCCCCAACATTATTGTTCACACCCGACGAATAATTTAACAAGTCAAAATTTTTAGCATTGTTACCAGCAAATAAATCATTCAAATATTACTTCTCCAATCCCAAAGGCAAAGCCTCATCTAGTAAAGGAGTGCAAGAAATGTATGTAATAGGAACTTTGTCGAAAACATTTAAATAGTCTTTATCATCCACAACTTCAAAAATCAAATGTGAATCCTGCTCGGTAATATGATCCCCAACATCAGGATAGTTAGTGGCAAGACCAACTTAGATGCGTTAACTACAATGTTTACAACATCCATCATTTTCCCATTCGTAGGAGGAAAAGCAATCACAATGTTACCGCTATTAGTTGGAGAGACTGGAATAACCTTATTCGTCGGATGCAAAATAATATCTCCGTTTGGAGAATCATCCGTTATAGCAGAAGAAGAATTAATGACTTTTTCATTAATATTACCCAGGGCATTAAAAATATAGTGGGGTGGGGGTTGACAATTGTATCTATGTCGAGATTGGGGTTGTCATTCGAGGGTTGAAAATATGATCCTTACGTATCATAGGATGATACTTTTTGAGATTGGGATGAAGAATAAAACATTCTTTTTTTGCATGGCCAAGGAACTTGCAGTGATCTCAAAAGGAAGGAAATTTGGTAAAACCCAAATTTCGCACAACCAAATTTCTCAGGGCCAATCCAAACATTATTCTGGTAAATTTTGCACATAGCAACAAAGGGTCAAATAAGATGAGCAATGACATTATTAGTTTGTGAAGGATGGACAAATAAGGATTTAAGCCCATTAGGAATTCTAGGAGAAAAATGTGAGATCTTAAATCAGGGGACAAGATCCAGACTGGCACGATCAAGGATTGCTTATAAATATCAAACATAGGGGATTATTTAATAAGCTTCATAAAATAGTTAAACACATAGTAAAAATAGTGGCAAAAAACCTACTATAATTTAAATTATTGGAAAACTTGATAAGCACATGTGGAGGATCCTACAAAGTAAACCAAAAATCACAAGATAAATTTAGATTAACAAAGAAAATTCTAAGGAGATTCAGTTAGTGTCTCCTAGAAGCAAATTTTTCAATGAAAGAAAACACAATTAACATCATCCAAATGATTGTTGAGTGAAGAAATCAAAATTCTCCAATGGTTTATCTTTCTTAAATTTAGTAAATGAATATGCAAAATAGTTTAATTCTGATTATATATAGATAAGTTATAATATTACTTAATAGAACAAGAGAAAAAAGTTAGAGCAAAAGAAGACTTGAATAGCTCTTTTGCATAATCAACATGGCAAGGAAAAAAGGTAATGGAATATTTTTTAGTTTTTTAAATCTCTAAATCTAGTGTTAGAGTAGTTAGTAGTCTTATATCTTTGAAGTTTATTGATTATAACAGAGGAAAAAAAAGTTTGCATAACATGTATACATAGACTAAGAAAACATAGCAATTGACATAATGGAGATAACAAAAAATCTATCTATGATGCAAATATTAAACGTGTTTCCCAATTAATTAAATGTTTGCTTCATGTACATATTTGCTCATAAATCATCAAGAAATATAAATATATAAAAAATGTTGGGTAAAAATAAAAACAAGAGAATTTAATATTTATTTCATCAAATTCTCAATAATGGAATTCTAATTAAAAAAAACATTGTACGTAAAAAAAACATTAAAAAAACATTAAAATTTTATGATCCATTGTTGTTGGATGAAGCTAGAAACTAACATTAATTTTAACCTCAACATATCTCCTAAAAATAACCCCAACAAATTTAAATTTCATACTCACCCACTAAATATTATAGGAAATCAACATATTTTTTATTTGAAAACAAACAAATAAGCTCTAAGATATTTTCATAAACAAAATTTCTTAACAAAATATGATTTTGACAAAAATTTAGGCTTCATTTGGGAGCTATCTTATTGGCTTCTAAATCAGCTTTTTAGTGCACAAATTTCTTAAAAACTGTGAAAAAATAATGGTATAAAACTATCCCAAACAAAGCGATAATTTTCCTTTGCATAATGCCATCCACTCTTCAAAATAATAACTAATTATTATTAGCAAGTTTTGATGTGCTCATTATTTACTTTAAAAATTTGCAGTCCTATCAAATTCCCTTTTTTCAGGTTATTTTATTCAATTTATCTTTCTATTTCTGACCTAAGGACTTCTATTTATTTAACAAAAAGCTTTATTCCTCTCTTAATTTCTTGGCGCAGTATAACAAAAACGTTAGAGCGCTATCAACGATGCACTTTTACACCTCAAACTATCCATCCGAATGATCATGAAACACTGGTTTGTATTATCATACTTAATGCCATTATTTTATTCAATGCTATGGTAGTTCAGGGTTCTCTTTTTTAATGCTTGCTCAAAGTTGTTCATTTGATTTTATGCTATGAAAGTTGTTCGATTGATTTTATGCTATGAAAATAATTTAAAACAAATTTAACACTCACATCTAAAACTTTTTATTTCTTTGTGTGTGGGATCTCTGTAGAGGTATTTCCTTGTATCTTGAACGAACATTCAATATTGTGTTCATGTTATTAATCTTTCGAGAATATATATCTGTAGATCACAATATGCCATTCTTAAATATTAGTAACATTTGTATTTCACTTGTTAAATGTATATATTACAATGAAAAATACTTTTTTTTTTTTTTTTTTTCATTTTTTTCTTACAATGTTAACTTATGATCATCATTAGCTTAATGTATTTGCAGTCGACTCTTTTTACAACGAACAAAATGATTTACATTTATGCAAATTTAAAGTTTTAAATCTCTATTCATCAGTTGTCTTTATTTGACAAAAAAAAAATAATTATAAGCAATTTTTTTTTCTACAGTGCATAGATTTCATTTATATACATTAATGTTTTATCTTATATAAAAATTTCATGCAAAAAGTGCAAGAAATTATACTTTTCTACTACATATACAATATAAATCGTTGAAGAATGCGTTGTAGTAGCAGCAAGGGGAAGAATCCTTTTGCTACCAGATTTGCTGAATCAATTTCAGGAGTTCAAAAACTAGAGATCCAACTGGCATCTCCAAGCATTAGCCAGATGCAAATAGAGACATCTAATTAACACAGCCATTAGAGATGCTCATATTGTTTTAATAATTAAATTAATTTTCATCCCAATAAAAGTTTTAGTAATCATGAGTTGTTGATCTTATGAATTAAGGCATTTTGATATAAACCTTCTTCTCGTAAATTTGAATTTACTGTAGAAAATTGAATTTATTTTATTTCAAAAATAAAATAAAATAAAATAAAATATATTAAAGTTATTGCAAATTTTATCCATGTGATAAATGAAACATCGAAAATTTGAACTCTAATGTTGAAAACTGAACCAATTTAAAAAAGTTATTTAAATTGACATTTTCTCACCTAAACAAAAGAAGGATATATTTATCTTCTGATTAGTACGATTAGATTTCATATTGGGCACTTAGAATATTTTATTTTAATCCAGTCAATATGCCAAAATCCAGGTTTAGAAACAGAAGCGGTCAGCTCCTATTTTCTTGAGGTTTTGTCAGAAAAGTAGTTCAAACCCCTAGTTTAACTAGCAAATTAAAAGCTACTTAGCTTTTACACTATCCAAATCTTGTTCTAGTTTTTGAATTCTCTTTGGAACATTTGTATTCTCTATTTATCCTAATCAGAATGCACTATAATGTTATCAATTAGTGCATTTGTCACTGTTGTTCTTGCAAAATTGTCATTAATCGATAGCATAATAATAATCCTGCCATTGCTTTTCATTGTTTTCTTAATGCAGAACTGGTATCAAGAATTATCAAAGCTGAAGGCAAAATATGAATCTCTGCAGCGTTCCCAGAGGTTCCTTTTAGTTATTAGATAAAATTTAATACATACTACTGCATATACTTTTGTTTTATTTCATCAGAAAATTTAGTTAGAAGTTACCTTAGATAGTAATCCGTTAATAAGACTGCATGAACCTTCCTTATAATTGATGTTACAGAATATATAATAACTGAAATAATCTGAACCGTAAATCCTGTGAAGGCATCTGCTTGGGGAAGACCTAGATATGCTGAGTTTGAAGGAATTGCAGCAACTGGAAAGACAACTTGAATCATCGTTATCTCATGCAAGGCAAAAGAGGGTATTTAGGCATTTCTTACTTCTGTCCTAGTTTACATTTTACCTGTACTGTCATTGAATTATCTATCTTTAATCTACTTGTCACTGCATTGAATTATTTATATTTGCCAATTATTAATGCATAAGCCTGTTGGCGGGTTTTCCAATATATATATATATATATATATATATATATATATATATATATATATATATATATATATATATATATATATATATATATATATATATATATGGTTAAAATGCATAGAGTGGTCTATGCGTTGATAAGGAAAAGATTACAGGACCTTAAATGATCAAATGCTCTCTAAATCCAAAAAAAAACACATCCAAATTTAAAAGAAAATCAGAAAGACCAATGATCCTATCTAATTACCAAAAAAAGAAAGGAAAAATCAACAAGGAGGCTAAAAGTCAACCCTAAAAAAATGCCCAAACTTGATCTTCAATGAAGCCAACACATAACATTTGCAAAAGAAAGAAAAGCCAAACCAAAAGACTAAGAACAAGCACCAGCAAACAAAAGCCAAGGTAAGCATTATCCAACTTGTAGTAAAAACCTCCACAAAAACATATTAATAAGTAGTAAGCACTAGAAACAAGACGAGACAAATGAGCAGCAGAAGCACAAAACTAACATATATAAAACAGTAACACCACACAAAGGGGAATCATGGTTACATCACAATATCCTTAGAACTAGAAGCACTGTAAAAGACCGAGTGTGTAATGTGATCGTAGATAGTGGGTGTTACAAGAATGTAGCAGCTGCCCTCATGGTGGAAAAACTACAACTAACTACTACAGATCACCCGAAACTGTATTCAGTTTAATGGATCCAGAAAAATTGTGAAGTTAAGATGTGCAAATGATGTTTGGTTATTTATTTATTTATTTATTATTTTTATTTTACAAATGATGTCTGGTTGATCTTTCTATTGGCCACTTCAAGGATTGAGTCTTAGGAGATGTTGTGCCCATGGATGCTTGCCACCTCCTATTTGGTCGATCATGCAATTTGACAAAGGCACCATACATAACGACACCACGAAGACTTACTCCTTCTTGCACAACAATATATCAACAAATTGTTTTTTTACCATCACTAGTTATAGAAGAAGAAGACGCCTCATCATCTAATTTGTTCAACCCCACCTTGTTTCTCCAAACCCTGAGAATGGCACAAAAGGGCCTTCTCCTGATTTTATTAGAAGAGAATGAGTAGCATTAAATGGTGCCAGAAGTATTTCATCTGTTACTACAGCTCTATGAAGACGTCTTAGCGCAAGAACTACCTGAAGCTTTGCGTCCATTTTGTAATATACAACATAAAATGGAGCTCATACCCAAGTCGATTATGCCCAACATACCTACTTATCAACTCCGTCTAGAAAAATAATTAGAACTATAGTGTCAGGTAAATGAATTGCTTAACAAAGGATTTATATGCCCTAGTTCCAGTCTGTGTGCCATTCTTGCTTTGTTGGTTCCATAAAAGATGGCACATTTCACATGTGCATATATAATTGATCCATTAACAAATTACGGTAAAAATATCATTTTCCTATACCTTGCATTGATCGAAGACAATTTTGACCAACTTCATGGAGATGCCTTTTTCTCCAAAATTGACTTGAGAAATGGATACCACTAAATTCATATGGGACAAGTAGATGAGAGGAAAACCGGATTCAAAATATGGGAAAGCTTATACGAATGGACCTTGATGCCATTTGACCTTCATGAAGCTCATGAACCAAGTTTTAAAACCAATAATGATCAAGTGTGTAGTAGTTTACTTCAAGGAAATTCTAGTGTATAGTCACACCATTGATGCTCATCTCATCCATTTATAAAATGTATTTGATATCCTCTCAGAACAAAAGCTATTTGCTAACCCGCAAAAGTGTCACTATTTGATTAGTAAGATATCCGATCCCTTTTAGGATTTGTCATCTCCTCTGTAGGAATCAAAGCTGAATCAACCAAAATTGATGCTATTATTCATTGGTTGACTCCCCAAGGTGCTATCGAAGTCTGACAGTTCCATAGTTTGGTCTCCTTCTATCATCAATTTATAAAGAATTTTAGCTCCTTGGCTACCCCTATCACTGAGCTTCTCAAAATTGAAAAATTTCACAGGAATTAAGCTACAACCAATAGTTTTGAATAGCTCAAACAAGGAGTTTCCATTGCCCCTATCTTGGCCTTACCCAATTTTAATGATGTATTTGAGTTAGACTGTGATGCTTCCAATTTGGTGATAGGTGTTGTCTTCAGCTAGAAGGGCCATTTGATTGCTTTTTTTAACAAAAAACATCAATGATTCCTGAAGGAAATATTCAGTGTATGTTAAAGAGTTTGATGCTATAATCTGAGATTTTCATCATTGGGATCATTATTTGTTACCCCATAAATTCATTCCGTTCTCAAATCTTGAAGTCGTATGCTTCCTTAACAACAACAACAAAAATTATATGGAAGACACGCAGCTTGGGTTGAATATTTGGGCGCATTCCACTTTGTTTTGAAACACAAATCAGGGAAGTGTAACCTAGTTATAGATGCACTTATCCATAGACTAAACTTAGTTCAAGCCCTACAAGCCAAGGTGACAAGATTTGACTTACTCAAAAAAATTGTATCATTAAGATCTAGATTTTAATAAAATTTGGGCCAAATGCCAGCATGGACAATATCAATTCTATCACCTTAAGTACGAGCATATCTTCTTGGGCAACAAGCTTTGCATTCCACGAGGATCTACTTGGATAACCATTATTAGCAAATTCCATGAGGCATGTATCGCATGTCACTTTGGAAGAGATAAGACTCTTGCCTTAGTTAAAGAACATTTTTTTCTGGCCACTCCTTGCTCAGAACGTTGATTGTTTTATAAAAAGTTGTAGAGTTTGCGTGATAACTAAAAGTCACAAAAAAAAAAATTTTGGGGATGTATACTCCCCTACCCATCCTCGAAGATCCATGGATCAATGTTAGCATAGACTTTGTGCTAGGCCTTCCATGGACTCATTGGAACAAGGAATCCATCATGGTTGTCTTGGACCGATTTTCCAAGATGGCTCATTTCATGCTTTGCAATAAAGCACTTGTTTCCACTCATGTTGTTGATTTGTATTTTAAAGAATTTGTACGCTTACATGACATAAAAAAGACCATCACTTATGATCATGATCTCAAGTTCCTACGTTACTTCTGGAAGACCATATGGGTCAAATTAGATATCAAACTCAAGCTTGGCTAAACATCACACCCTCAAACTAACGATCAAACTACAACCATCAATAGGAGTCTTGGCAACCTTCTCAGATGTTTTATGGTAAACAACCTAAGATTCTGAGATCTTATACTACCTTAAATTGAATTTGCATTCAAATGCTCCACAAATCAATCCATCAGCCACAATCCATTTTAGATAGTTTTTGAAAATAATCCCTTAACACCTTTTGATTTAATGCCATATGTTTCAACTACCCACTATAGCAGTACTGATGGAGACCAACGTAGAAAGGAAATACAACGTCTACACAAAGACATCCAAGAAATGATTCACATGCATAATAAAAAGTGTCAAGATTAATTAGCCAACAAATCATGACAAGCAGACAAGTTTAAAGAAGGAGATAAAGTCTGGATACATTTACGAAAGGAGAGGTTCCCACCTGGTACATTTGGAAAACTAAAGCCTAAAGCTAATAGACCCTTTCAAATTGTCAGAAAAATTAGTGAAAATGCTTATATAATTGATCTCCCTGGCGACTATAATGTCTCTTCCACCTTCAACATTGCTAATTTATCCCCCTACTACGAACATGAAGTTCCTCTTATCCCAGTAGACCGACATCGGGACTCTGCTTATGAAAACATTCTGGTCATTTATACAACTTCAGCAAATGTAGTCTTCATTTTTTTTGTTTTCTTTCTTTGGTGTAGCCAATTGTGTAACACAAATTGTGTATAAATAAGTTTTTTTTTTGGTTAAAACCCACAGTGGGCCTACGTGTATAAATAAGTTGATTATTGAGTAATAAAAGAGGATTGTTAACCTATAAATTTTAAATTCCTTTTGTGATATATTCTGTATCATGACACACGATCAGGTGGTGGTTATGGTTTCTTTCTCGTATCCTGATGCCCAATCAGGTGGTGGTTCTAGTATCTTTGATTGGCATGGATTTGTGTGTGAGCACATACCCTTTTCTTCTTGAAAGCCTTTTATACCTATTTATCTATTCTATTCGTCATTATCACAACCTTCTTTTGAGCGTCCAGTGTCATTGAGAAAGGGTGGTAATTACACTGTTCACTTGGTTTGTAATAGCCAAAAACTAACATTCAGCTATTGGAGTTGACCGAATTGTCATGTAAATGATAAAGATTTCAACAAGGTTGTTGAATCCTCCTATGCCACTTGCCCAAATGAACTTGCCTCTATAAGGGAGCAGTAGTGAGGGTGAGGAAGTGAATAAAATCATTGTAGGGATATAAGAGATGAAAAAGTAAACTTGGCACTAGGTCATTATCACTAAAAACTTTAAGGGGACCTCTACAAAAAAGGCTATTGAGGAATCACCCAGTATAAGGGTGTAGAAGCTAGCCCGCTAGTAGTAGTCACACATACCATGCAGAATTGACATACCCTATGCCAAACTATCCCACTTACACTCAACTAAGAGTTTCTTTGGTTGAGTTTGTTTTGACTATCTTAAATAAGAGTTCTTTAAGTACCCAGTGCCCATGAAGGCGAATGCTCACACCTTGGACAATTCATGGTAATATGTGTTTCATAGGGACCATGGCCACAGCATGGGGAGCATCACCAACTTTAAGGTTTAGTAGAAGAATTAATCAAGGCTAGAAAGCTGAAGGAGTTCATACTTATCTATTTTAGTTGCTGCCCTAAAAAAGCTCACTTGGAGGTATGCCAAATTGAGCCTATCCCAGCTCACTCAACGCACATCACAAGAATATTAATTGAAATCATGGTAGGAGAGGAATTATATATACTCGCTGGTGAGTGTGAAGAAGATGAAGGTTGGCTTGGTAGTAAAGTTGGATATCTTGTACGGTCAAATTTGGATCCAACAAAACCTTTTGTGATTCTATCTTCTAAAGAATGAAATTTTATCTTCTTAGTTGGATATATGTGTGTGTGCATGTGTTTGCTCGCACGCACATATAAAGGATGAAGACTTATCACATATATAAAATATAAAGCAGCCAAAAGGCTCTATCATACTAAAAACACATGAGAAGATAAAATTTTAATATAAGAAATGATTGACATGACTCCATGGTTTTTTTTAAAGAAAATATTAGCAAAGAGAAAAGATATGTAATGGTATTTGGGTATTATTTTAATAATCATGCAAGATTTTGACTTTATATAAATATGATATCGCTAAAAGTTATAGGCAATCTTTACGTTGCCCTTTTTTTTTTTTTGTCTTTCACATTGATTCACTTCGAACTATCTAACACAATGCTCAAATCATTTACTTTTTATAGCATTTCAATATGTGCTACTCCCTTATCTTATAGTAAAACAAGTTTGGACTCTTTCTTTCTTAATTTTTCTGACAAAATCATCTTAACACTCTCATTTATAAAAAAAAGAAAAAATCTCATTATTTACATCCATGTTACTAATTCACTTGTAACATAGCTTAATTAAGAGTCCATAAGATATAATTTGTCACATTGACATTCACTACAGGAAAATCGCGTGTTACCGGCGGTCATAGTTCGTCGGAAAATGCTCAAAATTCGTCAAAAATTAATATTTTGCTAAATTTCATCGTATCTCAATGATTGCTTTTATCATATAATAATCCTAAGACAGTTCATCACTTTAAACAACCCACTTCATCAATTTATATAATTTAATTCTCTATTTTTTTAAAGAATTATAATTTGCATTAAAAGAAACCAAAGCTATTATAAACTAATCAACAAGACAACTATCATATTCCTTCAAAGGACTATACAAGGTAAGAAGGAATAAAAAAAAAAGAAGTAAAAAATCAAAGTAAAAACTATTATCTAAAGCTATAGTAGCGCACAAATTAGCAGCTTTATTACAATCTCTAGAGATATGATGAAAAATTACCTTGCTGAAGTCATTTAAGAATGATATCTTCTCTGAAATCAACTTATTGGTTGCATATTGATTTCATCATAGAAGCTTGAAGGAATTTAATCACATTGTAATTGTCACCTTCAATTATTAAGCCTTTACAATCGAACATCCAATCATGTAAGAATTTTTTCAAAGAACAAATAGCCTCTAACTCATGTTGATTAATATCCCAATGCATCTTCCTTTTACCAAAAGCAAGAAGAAGATGACCTTTAAAGTCTCTAATTATACCTCCAATGCTTGCAATATTAGAGCCCAATAAAGAAGCATCCACATTTATTTTTATCCACTCTAGAGGTGGGGGGTGCCAACAAGAACTAAACTCCAATCGGAGAGAAGCACCCCAATTAAATAGCATTGGATATCTGTTCATGGTAGAGGATAAAATATGTGCAGTTACCATATTTGCAGTCCTTCCGATATTTCCAAGACAAAAACACGGCTGTGCAATATATCTTAACAATATTCAAGCAGTTTTTGGATAGAGCTCTCAGGTGAGATAAATAGCTATCTAAAGATTGAAAGATAGGAATATTGAATCCCCAAGATCTAAGCTTGCAAATGATTTCAATAATATATTTACAGTGGACATCAATATGCGAATAATTTTCAACATCTTGGCAACCTTTAGCACAATGGTCTCTATGCCAAAGTCTTCAATATTTTAGAAATTCATTGATAGGTAATGCGTACCTTCTAATTCTCCACCAAAAAAGTTCAACTTTTGGTTTGAGCTTTAACTTTCTTAGCCAATCCGAAAAACCAAAATCTTTATTCTGATATCTGTATTTAATAAAATCTACATAAGCTAATGCAGAAATTGATCTTCCAAAGAGCTGGAAGAGAGGATAGCTCCACATTGTCATTATACCTATCATGGATTTCACATTACTGCAAGATAAGAAAAACAAGATCCTGGTTAAAAAACGGATTCAGTTCAGACAGATTCTAATGGTCATCTTGAAGAATGAACTCCTGTAACATCAAGTCGTCTAGACCAACACAGTTGGTTAAAATAGGCCATTAATTTATTAAAGCACCTATCCAATAACCAAATATCATTCATAACATTGATGCATTTACCATTTACACTTTGCCATTTAACAATTGGCTTTAAGTAAGAAGTCCCATCCAAAAGAATAAACCAAGCATTTGAATTATCTCTTTTAAACACTCCATTCCAAATGTTCATGCCATATTTAGAAACAATGCATCTATGCAGCAAAGATGAAAGATTTTGAGAGAACCTCCAAGATAGTCTAGCTCTTAGAGGCCCAGTTTTGTGGACAACAGAATATAAACCCATACTGCCCAAATTCTTGGGTTTACATAAGTCCTCCCAAGCAACATAGTGAAGGCCATGTCTACCATGCTCTTTATGCCAAATAAAGTCATGACAAAGTCTATGCAATTTATGAAGAACACTTTTTGGGACCAATGAGTGAGTTGATGTAAAAATAGGCAAAGAAAAAAAGGAGGACTTAATTAGAAACATCCTACCGACCAAAGATAAGAATCTAGCACCCCAAGCATTAAGCTTTTCCAATGCATAATCAATGATGGATTTAAAATCATTCTTCACCATCCTCCTTAAGATAATTTTAATGCCCAAGTAATGAAGCTCATAACCCTCCATAATAGTCCTCATCCTTAGATTGTGATAGATCACTCTTAGACTCCTCCACTTTTAGTGCAATGTTCTTCTCTTTTCGTTGTTCATCCGCATCAATCATCATTTGACTCACTCATTGCTCGTAGGCAATTAGTGAATCAAGAAGATTATCAATAGAGTAAATATTCAAATCTTTAGACTTTGTAATAGCAGTTATTTTAACATCATATACAGTAGGCAAAAAACGAAGAATTTTGTTAATCATTTCAACGTTCATTAGTTCCCTACCCAAAGCATGCAATGAAATGACTATCTGAGTGAATCTTGTATACATGTCAGAAATAGAATCATTTAGTTTTATATGAAATAATTCATAGTCATGTAACAAGATATTTAGCCTAGATCGCTTTACTTCATTTGTCTCTTCATAAAAAATACAAAGTTTATCACATGTCTTTTCCACTTTTGTAAGTGGAAACTCGCACTTAGTCTTCTGACTTAAGTGCACAAAAGAAACTATTTAAATATTTTGCGTTAAGTTATGCCAAGTCATGTTCTTCTATAGTCCAATCTGCAAAGAGTGTTTCAACTCTAATACCATAAACTAATCTAGTTGATTTTATATACCCTTCTTGAACTAAGATCCACATACGATAATCTATTGACTATAAAAAAGTAGACATGCGTATTTTCTAAAAATTGAAAGGAATATTATCAAACAAAGGAGGTCTAGTGATCGAGTAATATTTTGGTGTGTTCTAATTTCCAAAAGTAGCCATTCTCATTTTTCAAAAAGTAATCTAAACTTATGGTTTTACAATAATGCTCTGATACCACTTGTTGAATCTAGATTAGATTGTTAAACCTAAACTAATATCCCAAGGCTAAAAGGGGGGTGAATTGGTAATTTAAAAAAATCTCTTGGATTTAAAATTTGAAATTATTGATTTACAAAATAAGTTAATTAAAGTTTTAAATTTTAAAACTTTTCAACCACAGAAAAAAACTTGTAATAAATAAAATATAAAAATTTAAATGACATAAAAATTTATAATGGTTCAGTCAAACACGACCTACATCCACTCCCTGAAGACTCTCTTTTTAGGTATTACACTATTACCAAAAGTGTCTCTCCTTTTGCCCCATAGTAAAGGTGGAGAAGTCTTTATAAAAACTCTCTTTCACCAATCCCCGGTGCGGTAGAGAACCATCGTTCTTTCATACCCTCTAAGTGTCGATAGAGAACCATCATCCTTTCACACTCTCCAAGTGTCAGCAGAGAACCATCGTCTTTTAACACTCTCCAAGTGTCGGTAGAGAATCGTCATCCTTTCACACTCTCCAAGTGTTGACAGAGAACCATCGGTTATTCACACTCTCCAAAGGTCGACAGAGGACCTTCGTCCTTTTATACCCTCTAAGTGTCGGCAGAGAACAATATATTCTCCAAAGATCTTCTCACGAGCAATCTAGAAATAAGAGGAAGAGTGAAAAACACAAATCATATAGAGATCCTTATCTTTGAGTAACCTTGTGAACCCTTCACACTTCACTAGTAAGAAATCTCTCTCAAACACTCTCTCATACTCTCCTTTAATTGTCGTTGAAAAATCATGAAGATCAGACTTTTATGTTAGTTTTTAGTGGACCTTTTATACAAAAGACACAAAAAACCATCCAGAAAATTGAAGTTTTCAATTTTGAGAGTATACGATCGTATAGTATGACCGGATTTCATAAATATGAATAATTCAAATACTATTGCATACGAAGCTATTATGAATCGGTACGAAATTATTTCATACCCAGTCATCGTCCGGTACAAACGAAGTTCGTTCGAGATGAACAATTAGAAAATTTCAAAATTCATATGTATGAAACATCAGGATGAAATGGGACCTCATAATTTTGTACTCTGAAAGGCATATACAAACTAGGTTTGTACAGTATGATTCATACTTAGAAAATTATTTTTACGCGTCCTGAAACCCGAGAAGTTCGTACTTGTGAAAGCATGTACGATCTGGGTTCGTACAGTACCATTCATACTTAGAAAAATTATTTTAAGCGCCCTGGAACCCGAGAAGTTCATACTCGTGAAAGCATGTATGAACTGGATTTGTATAATACGTTCCATAAAAAATCTCATTATGTTTGTTTGACTGCTCGTCGGGAAAAATAACTGACCAGATCATCCCATATGAATGAATATCGTACATCATGATCAGTTTAAAAAATATGAATTTTAAACTCTCTCCCAGTGTGTGTGCGCTCAATTAGTCAATTATAATCACACACTCTCAGACTTAATAAAATGAAAAATACAGATTTCAATTACAATAAACTCTAAATTGATCTTGATTTGAAGTCTTCAACAATCCGGAGTATGATTTCCCTAAAATGTTAGTACACACAAGAGCAAAACAATTCTTCTAAAATATGTTAGGAGAAATAATAATCAAAGCTATAATATTTGGAATAATAAAAAACATGCAAGTTGCAAGTATATCAAACATGTAAAAACTAAGTAAGAACTATCTCAACATGGACTAGGGCTCACCTTTGGACGACATAATTTTGCATCACTAGGGTCTAGTGTGGTCGTTTCCTCTTCTTCAATCAATGTGACAAATCTTTGAGTTTGTCAGGTCGATGCAATATGTCCAAATTTATGGCATTTAAAACATTTTCTCGCAGCAACACAGTTTGAGGAGGGGTCTAACTTGTCTGTTTAATAGAAATGTTTCCCTTGTTAGATGTAAAAGCTCTGCCTACGATGGATCTGATTGGTTGGAAGGTCTTCTCCGCAGCTACTTCCCATGATATGGGGTGGAGAGACTTATGAAATTTTTGCTGTCTTTCCACTTTTAAAGCCAAATTGATTACATCTTGAAATGTCCAATAGGGTTGCAGTTGTACCACATGAGCAATTATAGGTTGCAGACCTTCAATAAACCTTACAATAGTATTTTCGATTGGTTCGACCAGATCGCATTTGAGTGATAGCTACTTAAATTCAGCCACATATTTCTCAACTGTGAATTGATGTTGTTGTAATAGATGTAATCTCAAGAACAATTCTTGACGATATTTATCAGTTAAATATTTTTTTCTACAGTTCTTTTTTCATCTTTTCCTAACAGGTGATCTTGCTATGACCTTCTCACATTCGTGTATGCTTCATGTTTTCTAACCATAAAGAGGTGCTCTTTGTAAGTTTTTTTTTAAAAAAAAAAAAAAAACCCACAAGAGGGGCCTACGCGTTAATATAAAAATCGGTTATAAGGTCCTTAGAAGGATCTTCCAGCTCTCTACGCTCATACGAGCTACAATCAAAAAGAAAAATAAGTCCTACGAGCCAGTGGATCCTTTTTCTACCATTACAATATAGACAAAATTTAGAGCTTGTCTGCAAGTCAGCAGAACCCAAAAACCGGAAGTAAAAAATTCTCTCATTCAGCATACACTTCCTGCAAAACAGAATAACAAAATTGAAAGTGCACAAAAAAATTCTAACCGAGAGTAGATTGCAGTTGTTGACGATTTGGAGCACAGAAGAAAAGAACCTGTAAAAACCTCTCCAAAAAATGGTCTTAGAAACACAATTAGAAACATAAGAAGAAACAACAAAAACCGTGAAGAATTGCCCCATTGAAAGCAGGTTTTCCATATTAATACAAAAAAACTTTGCCAAAAGATCATCCATAGCCTAGTTGTTCACCAAAAACATGTTCACCTTACCATTGCAGAACTTAAAAATACCCCAGAAAGTCATATCATCACCGAATATAAAACATAATACATAAGAAGATACAAAAAACTCCTTAAACAGAAACATGCATAACACCATCCTGACAAACCCAAGGACGAAAACCCAGTACCAGAAAATAAGCAGCCAAACAACAACAAACAGCGCCCCAGACACCAAAAAACTCAAATTAACCATGCCGAATATAAGGAAAACCCACTTTATCTAATAGAATCATGCCCTTAAGAGGAGGAGGTAGATTAGTAACAGAGAAATTCTGAAAAATGGAACTTTGAGCCCCATACTTAGCTAACCAATCAGCACAAACGTTCCCTTCATGGTAAATATGAGAAATAAAGCATGAGAGCTCACTCATCATCATCTTAATTTTTCTAATAGTGTAGAAATCCTGAGGGTTACCCTCATTACTCTCAGAAATTGCATTAATAACAGATATGACATCAACATCAATATTAACATGATGAAAACCCAGATTTAAACATCTTTCAAGCCCATAACTCAAACTCAGGAGCTCAACAGACATAACAGAGCAAACAGCCAAAGGGCCAGAAAACAAATCCAGAGGATTACCAAGATGATCCCTAATAATCCCCCCAATACCCACACAATTGATACCAACCGAACCATCAATATCTAAATTCACAAAGGGGAAATTGGGTTTCACCCAATTAACAATACGAACTCTCCTCACCTTAACAATAGCAGCAGCATTTAACCCCAGGTAATCAGCCCAAGCATTACAATGTTTACAATTCTTACAAGAAATCAGATTAACAGAAATTAATTGTAACAATTTGTTCCTAATATTATCAATAATCTGGTTTTCATCCATTTTGATCCCCTCATGCTTGGACTCATTCCTAGCTTTCCACAAATACCAAATAATCAAGATGGGTAAAAGATTAAGAATATGGCCCTTACCTTTAGTAAACCATAAAGCAAGAAAATCCTTTAAATCACCCTGATTAGAGACCACAGCCACCCCAGCCAAAGTACTGAAGTGATTCCACACTTTCCAAGCAATCAAACTATTGATAAAAGTGTGATAAATACTCTCAATATTAGCACAACACTGACATTTAGAAACAATATAAAAACCCTTATTCCATAATCTAGTATCCACAAGTAAGTAAAGAATAGGAAACAAGAATAGTGTTATGCCACAAAGCTTTATAAATATGATTAACCTCCTCTTTATATCTAAGGAGTTCCCAAAGCATTTTGAAGCTAAACTTACCAGTGGAAGTATTTTTAAAAAGAATTTTATCTTTAATGTGTAATTGTAAGGGGATTTTTAAAATCAGAGCAACAACCTCATAAGGGATAGCCTCACGCAACCTGTCATTATTCCACTCCCCATTAACTAAGAAAGCATTCACCTTAACATTCTCAAGAGTAACAGTATTCAAAATTCTGTCAATGGAAGCAAAACCCAACCAATCATCCTGCCAGAAAGCCACATCCCCATTCCCCAGACCCCATTGGATGTTTAAATCGGCTTCCTCTTTAATTTTACAAATCCTTTTCCAAACCGCAGAATCAGTGTTCTTATACTGGGCATTTAAAGGGTGCAAACCTTTACAATATTTAGCTAACATGAATTGAGACCAAAGACTAATATTAGAACGAAAATTGAACCAGAGCTTATGAGAAAAACCTTTAACCATATCCGAAATAGACTTACAACCAAGAGTTCCTTCCTTATAAACACCACAAAGCTTAAGCCATTTAGCCCATCTATTGCCAGAGTTGTTGTAAGAAGAACCCCAGAAAAACTTGTTAATCAGAATCTCCAATCTATTACACACATTAACAGGAGGATTTAAAGTATGAAAAATAAAGATAGGTATGGAATTTAAAACACATTTAATTAAAGTTAACCTACCACAGAACGAAAGAAATTTAGACGACCAATGCATGAATGTTTTTTGAAAAGTAGTGAAAATATTCTCAAAGAGCATAATCTTCTTCCTACCTTTAGAAAGAGGCGTGCCAAGGTATTTGATGGGCAAGTTAGCAGGATTAAACCCACAAACCCGTTTAATCTTGTTAGAACGGAGAGTACTAACCAACTTACCAGTGATAAAATTACTTTTATCTCTGTTAATAGAAAGACCACTAGCATCCTGGAAATCATCCAAAAAATTAACCAAAATTTTCACATTTCTAATAGAAGCATCAGAAAAGATAATGAAGTCATCCGCAAAGCTAATATGAGAGATAGGAAATCCACCAGCAGTACAAAAATTGAGATTAGGAAACCTTCTATAAAGCTAATCCAAACCTCTAGACATATACTCCATCGCAATAATAAAAAGAGAAGGGGATAAAGGATCACCTTGCCGAAGCCCATTACTGAATTTAAAAAAACCATGGTTTCTACCATTTATGATAATAGAAAAAAAAAAAAAGTTATCAATGCTGTTCTTAATAAGCTGAATAAATGACTGATTGAAACCAAACAAATTCAAAACATTATACAAAAAATTCTAGTTTAAATTATCATAAGCTTTAATAATATCAAGTTTAAAAGGATATTGCCACCAGGACTCTTAATGTTAATATCATGCACAAGTTCTTGAGCTAAAAAATATTATCAAAAATACTCCTCCCTTTAACAAAACTAGTTTGATTAGAAGAAATAATTCTAGGCATAATAGTAGATAATCTAGAAGCAATAATTTTCGCCACAAGTTTGTTAAAAAAGGTGCAAAGACTGATCGGTCTAAAATCATTCCAAAAGGTAGTATTTTCTTTCTTGGGAATGAGGACAATGTTAGTATAAGAGAAAGCTTTCGGGTAAGGCATCCCATTAAAAAACTCATGCACAACATTAATAACATCAGATTTAATGATATCCCAGGTTTTAACAAAATTTTTTGTAGTATACCCATCCGGACTAGCCACCAACTCCTCATTCATGCCTTTAATAGTGCTCGAAATTTCCTCCTCAGAGGGAATTTGAGTAAGGTAAAAGTTATCATTATCATTCAGAAGATTCAGGATGACATTAGTGGTAATGAAAGGGGTGTTAGTTTTGATACAATTGAATATATTCTTGAAGTAATCCACACCCGAACTAGCAATAGTCTCAACATTATCATACACCAAACCATTATCATCAACTAATTGATGAATATAGCTTTTAATTCTATTTTTATTAGCTAAAGCATGGAAAAAAGAAGTATTTCTATCACTCTCCAACAAAATAGTAGAAGAAACCTTTTATTTCCAAAAAGATTCTTCCTGATTTTGCAAATTAAAAAGGGAAATCTTACAATTATCAAGAGTAGTTTGATTTTTCAGAGAAGGATTATTCAGACAGGAATCTTCGGCAACTAAAACTTTATCTTCATCCTCTTTAATATTTTAAAAAATATTTTTGAAGACATGTTTATTCCACCATCTTAAAAATTGTTTAAGTCTACTTAATTTAGCCCAAAGTCTAGCCATGCCATAGATGTTATTGTCAGGGAAAACAAAAGCATTCCAATTATCAGACATAGAACTAATAAAAGTATCATGCTTAAGCCACATATTTTGAAATCTAAATGCATTAGGACCCGTCAGACTGCTGTCAGAAATGGTCAAAAGTAAGGGAGCATGATCAGACAGAGTTCTACTTAAATGTTGCACACGAGTCATGTTGAAATTGCCAATCCAATCATTATTGAAAAGAAACCTATCCAATCTTTGCCACAAATTATTTCTACTCCAAGTAAAGGAACTACCAGAAAAACCAATATCAGTTAAATTGTTAGAAGATATCATATGATTAAAATCATCAATGGCATTCATATTAGGAGGGTTACCTCCTCGTCTTTCATTAGCATGAGAGATGATATTAAAGTCACCCCCAACACACCACGGACCATCAATATTATGAGCAAAATTATTTAAACATTCCCATAAAGGGTAACGGCCATGTCTAGTAGATGCAGCATAGACAAAAGAAGCATAAAAATTGAACTGGTTATACGAAATAGTAACATTCACCACTTGATGCAAATCAGAAATGACACAAACATTAAAATAATTTTTCCATATGATCCATATTTTATTAGAGCAATTAGAGAAACTACAAGGGAAACCCAAACTAGAAGCAATGAAAATCCTTTTATCCGAAGAAATAAATGGCTCAAGAAGAATAAAAAAAGAAATGTTGTGAACACGACATAAATTCCTCACCCTGTTTTTCGAATCAGAACCACCAATACCTCTAACATTCCACAAAAGCGTATTAATAATTAGAAGTTTTGTTATTAGTTTGAGCCCTCGTCGAACGAGGAGTTTCTGGTAGAGTAACTTTGTTATTATTTTTTTTTTTTTTTGGGATTTAGAAATCCAATCTTCCTCGATTTGCTTTTCCTTATTCATAATACCATCAGTAGTAGTAACTATACTATTACCATCACTGACCATCTTATATGTCAAATTCGTCAAAATTTGTTCAGGCAAGTATTCCCCCTCTTCATGCTCCTCAACAAATTCAGTTTCCTTGTTCACGGCATTTTCCCTGTTCTCAGCAATAGAATCAGTTTCCTTGTATTCATTATTAACCAGATTAAGAGGTGAGAAAGAGTTATTAAGCATAGAGTCGACAGAAATAAAAATATCAGGCAAAGCACTATTTTCATCAGTCAACTTATCATCAAGATTTAAAGTAATACCAGCTGAGATAGTAGGAGTTACCACATTCTCCGGAGGCATCGTATTGCAGTCGACTAATAAAACATTTCTAACCTTCTCAACATTGGATTGGACTCCCTCATTTATCACCGTGGTAGCAGTCTCCGGTCTATCTATAGCAGGTCCATTTTCTTCCACCAATCCAGTGGAGTTGTTGGAAATTTTCTTCAATTCCGGATCCAGCTTGAAACATTCAGCTATAGAGTGCCCGTGAGCTTTACAATGAGTGCAAAAAACAGGAATTTTTTCAAACTTAACTTTTTGTAAATACCCTAACGCCTTAGACCTAACCCAAACTTCCTTAGCATGTTTGTTAGTAATATCAACTTCAACAAGAACCCTAGCTACCGACGGCCTAGTTCTAGAAGCAGTGGCTTGGTCCGTTTGCAAGGGGCGACCAAAGATAGATCCTAAAGCGTGCAAAACCGTAGGATTGAAAAAATGCAATCTTAAATTAGGAAAACATATCCAGATCGGAACTATCGGCGATTCCTCCTTAACATAAAAAATCGGCGTCCACTTTAAGATACGCATTTGGCAATTCAAAATAAAATAAGATCTTCTCGCAAAAACCCGACTGTAATCCAAATCATTTGAAAATTGGATCACAACATGCTTAGAATCTAGTAAACCAATAGAATAAAAGCCCGTAAGTTTAAGATTACCAAAAAATTTGGCCATCGAAGAACAAATTTATCGACAAGGGTATACCGAAAAGGAGAAGCAAGCTTAAGAACTTCATCATCAGAAATTAAAACAGCAGGAACTCCGTTAAAGGTCGACGGAGTAAGAGAGGATAAGATATCACCTGCAGAACTAGCAAGCACATCTTTAAAAGATCTAGATTTAGACGGAGAGGTCGTATCAGCATCAATATTAAAAAACCCTTTGTTTTGATCTTGAGTTTTCGAAGAAACATTTCCCCAAGGAGAGAAGGAAGCATCCCCCGCCATAGCTCTTAGGCCCAAAAAGGGCCAAATGCAATGAAACAACCCAGTAGACAACGATACTTTGAAAAATCACTCGAAAGCTCCACGGATCAGCAAGAGAGAGCGGCCGAGAAGACGAAGGAGGCGGAAACCCTAAATCGCCCGAGCGGAGCTAGGGTTGAGGAGAGAGGTGAAAGTGATATGATTGATTGCCACTAAATTAAAAATCTAATTATAAGGTACCTACTTAAAGTCAAGAACTCATTCCATAATATGCAGCCAAATCAAGAATTTATTAGGATCTAATTTTCCATCAAATTCTGGAAGATCAATTTTGATCCCGACGTCATCTCGGTGTACGGGTCGACCCTGCATCGGTCTCCTCCTTCGGTATTCATCTTCACTTGACAATTCTTTGTGAAATGGATTAATAACTTCTTCTTCTTCTCGATGATTGGCTATTTCCCTTTGATCTCTTCTTGTCAGTTCTTGTTGCAACTGTTGGATCTCTTGCCTTAAGTTTTCAATCACCACGTCGTGTACTGGTCGTTGATGATTCCTACGTGGTGGCAACTTGCCAGCTTTGATACCAAATGAGAATGGATAGAAGCCGAAGAGGAATCCGTTGGTAGCTCACGACGGCAGAAAATAGGGCCTATAGCCCTTGGTTCATGAGTTCCAATCTCCTTCACACAAGAACGTCTCACGAGTGTCTATTCTGATCAACACCCGAATTACACTAAGGATGCAAAAAAACAGAGGACTCAAATAAAGAAAACAAGTTTTTAATTCAACACCCTAATAAAAACTTTATTTATTCATCATTTTTTGACTATTTATAGTTACAAGAGTTTCATCCTGATTCATACGCTATACTGTAGCCACTTATTCAGCTATACAATTGAAAAATAGCTAGGTTAGCATATAGCTCCGACATCAGAAACTCACATAGTGCTTACGTGTTAATATAAAAGGAGGATTATAGATCTTTAGAGGGATCCAAAACTTGCTAAATGCTCGAAGAGCTATATCAAAAACGAAATTAAAACCTAAGAGTAACGGATCTTTAACTAGTTAAATAAGGAAATCTGAAAAGGAAGGCAAGCAGTCAGTCCTCAAAAAATGCAGTCCAAGCTTAATTGATCAATTAAGCACCCAAAGAGAGATGTACGTAAACTGCAAAACAGAAAATAAGATAGTAAAAAAATACCATGGCAACAACACAGAGAAGAACCGAAAGGAAGACCAAGTGAACCAAATCCACCCAACGAGCCAAAGCATTTCAGTTAGCTGTGAAAATAGGAGTGACTACTCAACGATAAATGTGTGATGGAAATTGATTAAAGATGGTTTGTATAAATTAAATGCCACAACCTTACCCAATAACAAAGAGTTGCATTTCGTCAACGTACTAAAACCATTTTGCAACCAATCAATGTTCCTTTGATAAATTCTAACAAGAATTATCTTGATGAAAATGCAGACTCAGATCATGTTGAATCAGATGGAAGAGTTAAAGAAAAAGGTGAATGCTTTATTAAGTTGTCTTATTATTGTTTTTGAAAATACATTAGCGTACAAATTATTGCTGTTACTGGATTTTTTTTTTTGTTTCATAATTTAACCTTACTTTTCAGACTTTGAGTAGATACCATCTTAATCAATGTTTGCTTAATTTTTCTTTCACTTAATATACTATTCACTTTGACATTTTTCAGTCTAATTAAATGACTAGGTAATATTGACTACTCAAATCTTTCTACATCGTCTCCAGTTAATATTTTGTCACGTACATGTTTGGTTTTGATGCAAATTGATTTCTTTTATTTGATATAATAATGTGAGGAGAAGCATATGATATATCTTAATTTTATTGAATAAAAAATTTTTGATTAGGAAGAAAATAAGGAGGATCAGTTTTATGTAGTATTAATTGAATTAGTATGAACAAACACAGCGTGTTGTCTATCAGTTTTTTAATGTGCACAAAGCTTGCAGTTATATACTTACTTATTATTATTATTTTTAATTTATGTTGAAAAGGGAATTGATCCGCGATGAATCATTGAATTTGCTATGCATTTTGTAGTTCATATAAATTAATGACAACCATGCAGGTTCCTGTTGTTGTTTCGTCTTAATTTTCTCTTAAAGCAATATGAACTTTTTGTTGGATTCAATGTTGTCTGTAAACTCATCAAAATTTTTCTGTGTTAGATAGAGCCTGAATTAGGAAACATGGGCAGATGTAAGTCTCAGCGGTGGCAAGAATTACCGTGTAGTCTTGTTGATTGTTTGATAAGAAATATGTTCAGAAAAAAAAAAAAAGCTTTTTTTGAAACTTCTCTAACTTCAAGGCCTGAAATCAGATAAAGTTAATTTCATAGAACTGGACTTTAACTTCTTTGCATTTTAAGTGTCAATTTTGTTTAATTGAACGCACCCATTTTCTTTATTACGGTGTCAGGAGCGTCATCTGGGTGATATTAACAAGCAGCTTAAACATAAGGTTGGACCTTAACCTGCATCTGCAATTTACTTGCTGATTCCTCATTCCAGTACGTTATCAATGTATTAAAAAAATAAGTTTTTCAGCTTGGAGCAGATGGTGGATCAATGAGGCCTTTCCATGGCACCTGGCGGTCTGATGCTGGGGCTAGTATCGATGCTTTCCCTAATCATTCCAGCAACATGGACACCGAACCCACTCTTCAAATTGGGTATGTATAGAGTTGATGACAGCAGGAAACCCAATTTTGAAGAATATCTAATGAGGATATTTCCATTCCTTCTAACAAAAACTAAAATATAATGGTAACAATTTGGTTTTTTAAAGATTGGCATGTCTTTATATACATTTTATGTTAAAATAACACAAATCCATTATGACTCCTTGATCCCATCATTTTTCACTATTATTTCTTTTTCATTCTTTCATTCTAAAATGTCTGTTATGTTTATTTTTTTATTAGGAGGTACCATCAGTATGTTCCTTCCGAAGCAGCTATTCCGAGGAGTAGTACTGGAGCTGGAAATGGTTTCATGTCAGGATGGGCTGTTTAAGAGTTTGATCCATTGCTCCCTTAGATGTAATTTCAAAGCTAGTGTTTGCTTATGTTTAATAACATACTTAATTGTCTGTTAGAGGCCTTTTATCAACTCTTACATTATGACTATTTTAAGTATCAAACATATGTTAATATTTGATTGCTAGCTCTAATATGGTGGTCCAAGTGATATATAGCCATTTTAGTTTATTAGGGCTTCAATGTGCAAGGAGTTTTAGTTATTTTGCTGCTTAGAATAGTTACTATTTGCATTATATGGTCTCATTTTATTTTGATATATATACATGGAAATGAATAAGTTGTCATATTTAATAAAAGCCAAAAATAATATTTTGTGATATATTTAATTTATAAGCTAAAAGATCTTATAATGAGATTTTATAAAAGTATCATTATATTACTCAAATACCTTGTGGGGAGGGAGATATTGTCTAGTGCGCTGATCATGGATATTCGAGAAACTATACAGGAGACAAATTAGCAATAAGTGACAAAGTTCACTCAAAACATTATATTTTTTGGTTAAAACCCACTGACGAGCTTACATGTTAATATTAGAAAAAGGTACAAGGTTTTTAAATGGACCTCCAGCACACTATTGCTCCAAAGAGCTACAATCAAACTAAAAAAGAAAACTACGAGCCAGAATTCCCTTCTAATCCAAAATACACAGTACCCTAATAACATTCTACAAATAAAAAAGGAAAGGGAAAGATAAAACACCTTCAGCACAGCCCTTCCAACCACATTCGTATCCTGCACAAAATGAGAGTGAGTCTTCAAAAACCTTCAAAAGAGGTCTGGAAGGATACTGAACAAAAAAATAAAAACAAGAAGTAGATAAAAGTAAAATTGACAAAGTTAGGACCATTTGTTAAACTCCAAGCTAATAGGAAATTCTGCATCTTCCTATGTAAGTTATTAAGATAGCCTTTGTTAATCCCATGATTACTAGCCACACTGAACAATAAACAATTGAAACCGATCCGAACATCCCTCATAAACCACTTCAAATTATAATCCCTCCAACCAAGCCAGAAAGTATACCAATCCGAAAGATCACTAGTAGACCAGTGATCACACAGAACACTGGTCCAGTCATTCCAAATACAATAAAGCTTAACTTCATTAAAAAGATGCAAATAAACCTAATAGATATCGGTAATATCCAGATTTAACCCCACATACCAATCTGAATTATATGTCCAGTCATTCCAAATACAATAAAGCTTAACTTCATTAAAAAGATGAAAAAAAAAACAAATAGGTATCGGTAATCTCCAGATTTAACCCCACATGCAAATTTGAATTATCCTCATTAGTAGCCATAGCATTATAGACATATTTCAGGCCAGAAGCATAGATGATAGATGTACACAATTTTATTGAAGCCCAAAGCATCCTCAGTGCAGGGGACCAAAACGTAACAGTCCCAAATAAAAATGCAGCCATGAGGGATTAAACAAGTGCAATTACACATCCAGTCAATGATAATACTGACAGCACCACAGCAGATGTAAACATGATAAAAACACTTGTCAAAGTGATTTAAATCATTAACACCCATGACAGCAAAAGTGAACAAAATGAAACCGACAAGAGCCATTCTGCTCAACAATTTTAGCATAATATAAGCATCAATCCAAAAAAAATAACCTGATTAGCCCAGTTGACAGAACAACAAGCCAAAAACACGCACTAGTAAAAAAATAAAGAAGTCCAAAAAACAGATGCTCATCAACATCAAAAAGAAGAAACAGAGGCTGCAAAACAACATAGAGCTGGACCAGGTACACACAAGGTAATTGCCATTAATTAACCCGAATATAAGAGATACACAAACGATTTAGTCTAACCAGGCCTTAATCTGCTCATAGTATTTGTTGAAACCAGGCAAAAAGCAACCCATTTTGGCTAAGCCATCAGCAACCGCATTACCCTATCTCATAATATGGGAAATAAAGTAATTAATGAGAGAGAGAAAATTCTTAATATCTCTAATCTTATAGAAATTAGTAGGATGAGGAGAAGTTTTACCTTCAAGATAATGAATTAAAAGCATCGCGTCGACTTCAATCCAAATATTGGTAATGCCAAGCGAAATGTATAATTGGATACCAAAAAGAAGACTATCTATTTCAACTTGGAAAGAATTGATAATAGTTGAGAGACCCACAAAGGCCGCAACAATAATACCATTATAATCCTGAATAGAGCCACCACAATCCGAATTAAAATTATTACTAGAGCCATCCGTATTAAGTTTGAAACAACCTTTGAAAGGCTTCCTCCAATAAATCAGCTTTTCTTTACTCCTAGTGAGATGGGGGTTGAATTTCAAACCAGACTCGTTGGGCACATGAAGACAATTTTTGAAAGAGGCATCATTAACTAACTTAGCACCATAAAGCTAAAGAATTTTATTTTTAACTTTAGCAATGACACTTAAAGCATTCATATTAATATTATCATGTTTATAAGCATTCCTATTGTCCCACAAAAACCAACAAATAATAAAATGAAGAATATTTCTAATATGACCTTTAGTAGGAATAAACCAATCTTTGAGAAGATAAGAAATAGAATCATAGCGAGTAATAGAAAGAACAATAAACATATTGTCAAAATAAATTCAAACTTTCATAGCAATTAGGCCATGGATAAACACATGGTTCAAATTCTCAATATGATAGCAGTATTGACATTTAGAGACAATATACAAACCTTTCCTAACTAAAAGAGAATCAACAGGTAAATATTATTAAGAGAGTTGCTATTTGCATGTTTTACATTCTTGCAACTTGTATAGTTTTGATGATTCCGAATTATTATTGTTTTAAGTTTTATTATCTCCTAACACTTTTTAGAAGATTTGTTCTTGCTCTTGTGTGAACTAACATTTTAGGAAAATCGAACTCCAGATTAATGAAGACTTCAATTCAAATTCAGCATGAGATATTTTATAAATTGAAGCTTGTACTTTTATTTGAATTAAGTTTGAGAGGGAGTGATTGTAATTGAGTAAATAAACACACACACATAAAGAGATCTTTAAAAAATTATACTGATCGAATGTGACAAACATAGTTCGTACGGGACGATCAAGTCAGTTATCTCCTCAGAAGAGCAATGGAACGAACAGAAAGCCAAGAAAATTTTTTAAGTTCTGATCGTCCAGGATGAATTTTTATTCGTCCTAGGACGAAATGTCCTCTGGAAAATTTTCACCCAAACAAACTCAAATTCATCCCAAGATGAAATGTCCTATGGAATATTTTTGTTTAGACAAAATTCATATTCGTGCGAGGACGAAATGCTCTCTCGAAAATTTTCGTCCAGACAAACTCAAATTCATCCCAAGATGAAATGTCCTCTAGAAAATTTTTGTTTAGATGAAATCTATATTCATACCAGGACGAAATGTCCTCTGTAAAAATTTCGTCTAGACGAACTCATATTTATCCCAGGACGAATCAAACCGACTCTTAAAAATTTGGCGACTTCGTGTAGCTTTCGGAACCGACCAATGGTATAGCCGTTTGTACCGGACAAACCTTATTCATACGGGACAATTATCAGGAACGAAGTTAATTCGTACCAATATACATTGGGTTCACTCACAACCATTTAAGTAAATTTGTCCAGGACGATCCATGATCGAACGGGATGATCCACTGCGTGTTGACTTGAAAATTTGCAGTTTTTAAATGGATTTTCTTGTCTTTCCTATATATAGTCCAATTAAGACTATCACTTAATCTTTTTGCTTACTGATCTTCGTGCAAATTGAAAGGAGAGTCAAGGAGAGAGTGTGAGAGAGTATTTGTAGGAGATTTCTTACTACTGGAGCGTGAATGATTCACTTGGAACTCAAAGGTAATAATCTCTACTTGTGGTTTTTGATTACTTCACTCTTTTCTCTCTTCCTTCCAGATTTCTTGTGAGAAGATCTGTCAAGGAGATCCGGTTCTCTATCGACACTTGGAGAGTGTGATCAGTCGAAGGGTTCTCTGCCCACACTGGAAGAGTGTGAAAGGACGGAAGAATTCTCTACCTACACTGAAAGAGTGTGAAGGGACGGAAGGGTTCTCTGCCTACACTGGGAGAGTGTGAAAGGATAGAAGGTTCTCTGCCAACACTAGGAAGAGTGTAAAAGGACGTCAGTTCTCTGCCGCACCGGATAGTGGTATAAGAGAGTTTTGTAAAGGCTTCTCCGTCTTACTGTGGGTGCAAAAAGAGAGTCACTAGTGGTATTAGTGCAATACTCGGAGGGTGCCTCCGGGGAGTGGATGTAGGTCGTGTTTGATCGAACCACTATAAATCTCGTGTCTTTTATTTTTCAGCTGTTTTATTTTTACTGTTTTTAATTTGTGGTTGAAAAATCTTTTTTTAAAAATTCACTAAACAATATTATCGATTTTAAAATTTAAAAGAGAAAAATTTTTAAATACTAATTCACCCCCCCCCCCTCTTGATTAGCGACTAAGACATAAGATTAGGTTTAACATCCTAATTCATATTGATCGAGTTTCAATAAGTGGTATAAGAGCTTTATTTCAAAATCATAAGTTTAGACTACTTTTTTATTAACGTAGATGGCTATATTTGGAAACTGAAATACACCTGAGGGCTACTCTATAACTAGACCTCCATTTTTCGATAATATTTCTTTTGATTTTTGGAAAACATGCATGTCAACATTTTTACAGTCACTTGATTACAAAATATGGATCTTAGTTCATGAAGGTTACACCAAACCAACTAGATTAGTTGATGGAGTTAGAGTAGAAACACCTTTTGTGGACTGGACTATAGAAGAATGTGACTTAGCATAATTAAATGTCAAATGCTTGAATAGTTTCTTTTGTGCTCTTAAATCAAAAGACTACATGTGGATTTCTACTTGCAAGAGTGGAAATGATATATGTGATAGACTTTGTATAATGTATGAGGGGACTAGTGAGGTTAAATATTCTAGATTGAATATCTTGTTTCATGATTATGAACTGTTTCACATGAAACTCAATTAATCTATTTCTGATATGTATACAAGAATCACACAAATAGTCATATCTTTACATGTATTGGGTAGGAAACTAACGAATGCTAAAATGGTCAATAAAATACTTCGTTGTTTACCTACTACTTATGATGATAAAATTACTGCAATTACAAAGTCTAAAGATTTAAACATTTACTCTATTGACAATATTCTGGATTCGCTAATTACTTACAAGCAAGGAGTTAGCCAAAGAAAGATTGATGCAGGTGAACCACGAAAGGAGAAGAACATATCACTAAGTGTGGAGGAATCTGAGAGTGAACACTCACAACCTGAGGATGAAGATGACATCACACTGATGACTAGACAATTCAGAAGCTTTCTGAAGAGGAAGCAGAGGAGACGCCAACAATGGAATCGAGATAAATTTAATAAAAATGTTAAGATTTCAAATGATGTGATTTGCTATGAGTGCAAGAAACCTGGACATATTAAGACAGATTGTCCGAAACTTAAAGCCACTCCTAGCAAGGAGAAGGTAGAAGAGAATCCATTTGTGAAGAAGGGTAAGAAGAAATTCCAAAGAGCTTTTTAGGCAGAGTCAGCTTCGGACTCGTTAGAGACAAAAAAGGAAGAGGAAGTCACTAATATGTGCTTAATGGTCGATAGTATTGATCAGTCAGATCAAGAAGAGGTATGTGACTTAACTTATGATGAGTTTTTTGAAGTTTTTGAATACATGCATGATGCATATAGAAAAATGAAGAAAATGCATGCTAGTCTAAGCTTAGAATTTGAGGAACTACAAAAGAATCATGAAATCCTTAGGAAAGATCATGCTTTAATAGATGACAACCACATGAAACTACTCGATGAGTTTGATGACTTGAATAAAAATCGTGAAAGTTTAAAATCATCCTATGCAGAACTTGAAATTTTTTTTAAAAATTTTAAGGATGAATCAGAGAGCAAAATTTATTGGATAAATTATAAAAAATTTTTTTTAAAAGATATGAACTCATTTTACAGATTGAAGATAAAAGCTCTCGAGGATAAAAGGATACCCTCTAGACTTGAAAATTTTACTAATCCTATTATGTATCCTAAATTTATGCAATCCCTGAATAGACAGATGAATGGTAGAAGACTTAAGAATCCATTTTCAAATGTTAAATGTAATAATTGTGTATTATTTGGACATATAGCTCACACCTGTACTTTGAAGATGAAAACTTATTTAGTGTGGAGACCTAAGATGCATAAACCTAGACATATCATACATGCATCTGATTATAAATTGCAAGAAGGAGAACCCAAACTTGTTTGGGTTCCCAGGTCTAATGTTTGATAATTTTGCAGGATCGCTCTCACATAAGACCTCGTGAGAGCATATGATACATGGACAGTGGATGTTCAAAGCATATGACTGGAGATACTGCACAATTCATATCGCTGGAAGCCAGGAGTGGAGGCAAGATTACACTTGGAGATAACACCACAAGGAAGGTGATTGGGACAGGTGTAATTGGAAATCTTAAAAATTTTTACATTGAAAATGTTTTATTGGTAGAAGGCTTAAAACATAATTTGTTAAGTATAAGCCAGTCATGTGACAAAGGATATTGTGTAAAATTTTTTCCTACTAAGTGCATTTTAAGCCTAAATGAAAATGATATTTTGAATGGTAAAAGGGTAAACATTGTGTATATGCTAGACTTGAATTACATTCAAACTCCTACTCCTTTTTGTTTAAAAACTATTTCTGATGAGTCATGGCTTTGGCATATGAGACTTTGTCATTATAGCATGAAAAACCTTAAGAGGATTACCCAAAAGAACTTAGTAAGAGGTATACCAATACTAGATTTTACTAAGGACCACCTTTGTGTTACGTGTCAATTAGGAAAGAAAGTGAAGTCCTCTTTTCAGTACAATAAGGATCTTAGAACTAGTAAACCATTGGAGATTTTGCATATGGATCTTTTTGGACAAGTTGAAACTGTAAGTCTAGGAGGGAAGGTATACAGATTTGTGATTGTTGATGATTACTCAAGATTCACATGGGTTAGATTTCTATTTCATAAGTGTAAATCATTTGAAGAATTTAAAAATTTTATGACTTGAATTTAAATAAAACTTGGGTGTGAAATCATGACTATACAAAGTGATCATGGAGGAGAATTTGAAAATAAAAGATTTGAGGATTTTTGTAAGGAGAAAGGAATTGATCACAATTTTTTTGCACACCCCTCAGCAGAATGGGGTATTCGAAAGGAAAAACAGAACATTAATAGAAGCTGCCCGTATAATGTTGGCTGAATACTCACTTTCTAAATATTTTTGGGCTGAGGCGGTTAGCACTGCATGTTATGTTCTGAATAGGATGAATGTGAGATCTAAATTAAATAAAACACCATATGAGTTGATAAAAGGAAGAATATCTAATTTGTCGCATTTGTATATTTTTTATTGCAAGGTGTTTATACATAACAATGGAAAATCTGCCTTAGAAAAATTTTATCCAAAATCAGATGAAAGAATTTTTGTTGGATACTAAAGTGTTGAAAAATCTTATAGAGTATTCAATAGAAGAATTTTGATAATTGAGGAGACCACACATGTTGTATTGGATGAATCTGAAAACTTGGAAGAGCTAAATGTTATAGAAGATGAGATTGAGGATAACTCCCAAAAGATTGATAAAATAAATTTGGATGAAAAATTGAAAGAAAATATGGAAGAAAATTTGGAGATAGAAAACTCTTTGCCTATAGATTTGAGATTTTCTAAAAACCACCCAAAGGAGTTGATAATTGGTGAACCTAGTGAGGGTGTAAGGACTAGGCGTGGATTAAATAAAGAAGTCAATCATTCAGCCTTCATTTCAATAATAGAACCCACTAATATTGATCAAGCACTTTCGGATGAATTTTGGATTTTGGACATGCAAAAAGAGTTAAATCAATTTGTAAAAAATAAAGTTTGGGAATTAACTACAAGGTCAAAGGATTAAAGTGTAGTTGGAACTAAGTGGGTATTCAAAAGTAAAATGAATGACTCAGGAGTAGTCATTAGAAATAAGGCTAGATTAGTTGCTAAGGGGTATAATCAGATTGAAGGGATTGATTTTGAGGAGACTTTTGCCCATGTAGCTAGACTTAAAGCAATTACGATTTTGCTATCCTTTGCCTATTTTAGAGGATTTATCAAATTGATATAAAAAGTACCTTTTTGAATGGGGTAATTCAAGAAGATATTTTTGTAGAATAACCACCAGGTTTTGAAAATTCTAAATACCCAAATCATGTTTTCAAATTGGAAAAAACATTATATGGATTGAAACAAGCACCTAGGGCTTGATATGAGAGATTGAGCACATTCCTACTTGAAAGATATTTTGAAAAAGGATGTGTGGATACAACTCTCTTTTTGAAGAAATATGGAAAGGATATACTCATTGTACAAATTTATGTGGATGATATTATTTTTGGATCTTCAAATAAAAATCTTTGTGATGATTTTTCTAAAACAATGAGTAGTGATTTGAGATGAGTCTAATGAGAGATTTAAGTTACTTTGTAGGATTTGACATTAAGCAAATTAAGGAAGGTGCATTTCTTAGTCAGTCAAAATATTTTAAGGACATTATCAAAAAATATGAAATGGACAATGCTAAACCTGTTAGTACAATAATGAGTTACTCAGTTTAATTGGATAAGGACCCTAAGGGAAAATCTATTGATCAAAAGAAATTTAGAGGGATTATTAGATCTTTACTTTACTTGATAGTTAGCCGGCCCGATATCATACTTAGTGTTTGTTTGTGTGCTAGATTTCAATCAGATCCAAAAGAATAATATTTGACAGTAGTAAAAAGGATTCTAAGATATATGTTAGGAACTCATAACTTAGGAATTTGGTATCCTAAGTTTAGCTCTTCATTTGAAATAATTGGTTATTCAGATTCAGACTTTACAGGTTATAGGGTGGATAGAAAGTGCACTTCTGGAACATGTCAATTTATTGGAAATTCTTTAGTCTATTGGTTCAGTAGAAAATAAAATTCAGTATCCCTATCTACTACAGAAGCTGAATATATTGCATTGAGAAGTTATGTGGCATAAGTACTTTGGTTGAAACAACAGTTGATTGATTTATGATTAACTATATGCACTATTCCAATTTATTGTGATAATATTAGTGCTATTTGCATTTCTAAAAATCCTATACAACATTCTAAAACCAAACATATAGACATCAGGTATCATTTCATAAGGGATCATGTATCCAAAAGAGAAATTGAACGGATTCATGTATTTACTGAAAATCAACTTGCAGACATTTTCACAAAACCTTTAGCCTTTGATTCTTTCAGTGCATTAAGAACAAGGCTTGGGGTAATCGATCTAAATGCTTAATAAAAATGTTTTTCTGCAACATTGATGTGTGTTTTTAGTTGGTAATTTTTTTTGTATATCCTTGTGTTTGTGACTTTTTATGTATTTTGTGTTTGTATTTTCATTTTCATTGTATTTTTAGTGTGTTTGTGTTTTTAATTTTGATTTAGTACATGTTTAAAAAAAAATTTGAGTGACAATCATCCGGGATGAACTTACATCGTACGGGACGAATTGTGTAGTGTGTCGAATGTCAGATTTGAACAGTTTGCATGCAATTTTTAAGTTTTTATTTGTCACTTCGTCTGTACGATTGTAATGATCGTCTGGATGAAATTTTGAAATGACGGGACGATTGAATGACATTTAAATGGATAAGGTCATTTTTAATTTGCCTATTCGTACGTGCAAAACTTTAGTTCGTCTGTACAAACATTTTGTGGTTTGATGTGGGGGACAGTCTCAACTGCCATTAAAACGATTATAAGTTCTAATCATCCAGGACGAACACGTGTTTATCTGTATGATCTTTTGGTCAAAATTCTGTATGAAAGGATTCTTTGTAAGTTGTGTGATTACGAAAAGCCGTTTCATTTTGGACTCATTCGTTCTTCCATACGAAATTTATTCGTACGGGACGAACTGAATTTAGTACTGGGACGAAAGTAATTTCTTCTGTACGAACAATCATTTTTCAATAAATTGACGGGCTTTTTGAACTCAATAGTCACACTAACACATCACTTTTAAACCTTTTCGTTCCTTAGATCCTATAAATGGAAAGTTCAAGCTAGAGTCAAAAGATTCTGTCCAAGGGACCACCTAAGAATTCTTCCAAAAACTTTCTTTCTAAAGCCAATGAAGAATCCTTTCTTAGGTTTGTCTCTGCTAAGATCACACCCTCTAGAATTCTTATCCAGGATCAACTAACCGTTTAGGTAATGAACTTTTTTACTTCAACTCAGTTTGGTTTTATCCTCACACTAGTTTATCTCTACAACAAAGAAACCTTTCACTATTTCCTGGCAAACATGTCTTTTAACACCGACCATTCTGTAATCCGTTCCTATGTCTTTAAGAAAAAAGTTGAAATCACCAAGGCTGATCTAGGAATCTTTTTGAACTTAAGGAATAAGGGAGTTAGAGCATATACCTTGACCATCACTTCTGAATATGAATGGTCTGAAATTAATACAGTGATTAGAGGAATCATTTTTAACGAGCATATATCTAAAGTATCTAGTCTTGTTCGTAATGCTCGTATCATCCAGCATGTTCTTAGAACTTCTATAATTTCTAAAGCTGGTGATAGAATCAACATTACTCCTCTTCTTTCTATGGTAACCTTCTTGATCATGACTAAACAACCTATAGATGAAGCCCAACTAATCCTTGACTATTTTTATGGACTCTCTGAAATTGGTCATGTCGATCATAAAAGAAAGAAGAATATTTACTTTGGACATCTAGTTGCCTACATTCTGGAGAAGAAATACAATTTGGTTCATCCTAATCAAGATTTTGAAGAACCGCTCTACTACAACGACGGATCATTTAGAGCAATCTTCAATAAAGATGAACCAAGTAAAACACATGTTATTAGTGATACTGAGGAAGAACATGAAGCTGCACCTACACCTGCTAATGAACCAAATTATCAGGATTTGGTTCAAAGATTTGACCGTTTAGAGACTCACTATATATGATCAAAGGTTTGATCAAATTGAAGCTCATATGCAGCAGCAGGATATACAATACACTCAAGATATGGGATTTATGCGAGAATAGATAAACGATATAAATTCCAATATGCTTATGATGAGTAGCTATTTCAACTTCTTCGGTGCTGCACCGGCTCCTCCACCTCCAGATCAGGGTCCTTCTGAGTGACACTTTTACTTGATTTTATGTGTTTCTTTAGTTGTTGTTTTCGTATTGTGGCTTAGGAAAATGTGATATATTTTTTTTATTAGATGTTTTTGCTTTTGAATTTTATGATGTATTGATATCTTATGCTTAGATTGTAACATCCTTTATTTTGATATCAATATAAGTTATATTGTTTTGGATTTAATATTGTTTTTGAAATGTGTGTTAGCCCATATGACAATAGTTATAATTTTTTATCTTAAAAGTACTATACTTTGAAATGCAAGTTAAAATTAAATTCATTAGAAAATCTAAATTTTTTTTTCTACATTTAAGTTTTGCTTATAACTTGATGTAATTAAGATTGTCAAATTACATGTATCTTATTTAGACTATATTTTTGTCTAATATTATTATTACAATAGTGATCTTTTCTTATTTTGTATTTCACTTATAAATAAATATTTATGCACTTAAAAAAAATTTGAAATTCACTACAGAAAAATCAACCATTTCTAACGGCTGTTTCCGGCTGCAATTGAGCATTTTCCGGCGGTTTTGTAATTTAGCGGCGATTTTCCGGCGGATAAAATTCTGCCGATAAAAACCGCGTAGGAAAATGAATTCCGGCAGTTTTTTCCGGCTGCAATTTTGTCCGGCGACTTAACGGCGGTCTTAAAACGCCGGTCAACTTAAAAAAAAAAAAAAACCCCGCTCCGGTAGTCACCTGCTCCAGCGCTCCGACGAGCTCCCGCGATCCTGGCTCAGCTCCCGCGATGCGGCTCCCGCGGCTCAGCCACCTGCTCCCGCGCTAAGCCCCGCAGCTCCCATGCTCAGCCCCACCCCCCCCCCCCCACCCCCCACGATCCGGCCAGCCTCCCCGCACGCTCTGGCCAATCTCCCGGCAACGCGTGCGCTCCTGCTCCCCCGCGTCTGCGAGCGATGAGGTTTGAACACCGGTCGGTTGGGAGGAATTTCCAGCAACCGACTGAATTGCTAAAGACGCAAATACGTTTTTTTCGTGAAAATTTTTTATTTAAACTATATTCAGTGCCAAAAATAAAGTACTTTTTAAATTTTTAAAAAATGAAACTATTTAATTTAAAATAAAAAATAATTTTAATATAAAATAAAAATTAACTAAATAATTAATTTTAAAATGAAAATTAATTAAATTGTTAATATAAGTTTTAATAATTTTTTATTAAATCATTTAAATAGTAAAAACTTTATTTATTTTATTAAATTTTTAATAGCCGCCGGAAACGTGAAAAAGCTGCCGGAAATTCCGCCGGAAAATTATGTGGAAAAAAACCGCCGGAAATGCGCCGGAAAGCCGCCAAAAATGTGACTGCCGGAAAATTCCGCCGGAAATCAGTGATTTTCCTGTAGTGATTTTTGATTATTGATTTTGAAAAGATCAAAATTACTCTTGAAAAATGTACAAATGTACAAAAATAAAAAAGAATTCGTAATGGTTCGCAAGTTAAAAAAGAGGCACAAAATAAGCCCACAAGTGAAAAGATGCACAAAAATGTGCCACAAATTTGAAAAAAGATGCGCAAAGCGTCACATGTGGTAGTTATTTTTTTCCATAATATTTTAATCTCTTAATTAAAATTTATCTTCTATACATTTATATTTCGTATTGAAATTTGAAATATACAAATTTTTTATTCATCCTTTTTGCAATGATTTTCTCTATCTGAGTGTCTAAATTAACTCATGTTTTTGATATATACTTTTTATTATTAATGTTATATCTCTTCTTAAATTCTACGAATTACTACGATTTGCCTAATGTTTTAATTTTATTTGCAAAATTTATGTCAATCACTTTCAAAGATCAATATTCACAGGATTATCATATGACTGCTTACATTTCTGATTTTTTTTTACTTCACTTTTTGCTATTGTCAAAAAGGAGGAGAAATATTATTTGTTATGTCGTATGTGTATTTTGTCTTCTTTTTCATCGTATATATGGTGCTATATTATCGTATAAAATTTTTTGAAAAAAAAAATTATAATTCAATGCCTCTTTATTTTCATGTGTTCATCAATTCAGGGGGAGTTTAGGAGATTCTTAAAATTTGAAAATTATATAAATAATAATTATTTTGCTATCATCAAAAAGGGAGAGATTGTTAAGAGAGTTGCTATTTGCATGTTTTAAATTCTTGAAACTTGTATAGTTTTGATGATTCTAAATTATTATTATTTTAAGTTTTGTTATCTCCTAACATTTTTTTGGAAGATTTGTTTTTGCTCTTGTGTGAATTAACATTTCAGGAAAATCGAACTCCAGATTAATGAAGACTTCAATTCAAATTCAGCATGAGATATTTTATAAATTGAAGCTTGTACTTTTATTTGAATTAAGTTTGAGAGGGAGTGATTTTAATTGAGTAAATAAACACAGACACACATAAGGAGATCTTTAAAATTTATACTGATCATATGGGACGAACATAGTTTGTTTGGGACGATCAAGTCAGTTATCTCTTCGAAAGAGCAATGGAACGAACAGGAAGCCAAGAAAATTTTTCTAAGTCCTGATCGTCTAGGAAGAATTTTTATTCGTCCTAGGATGAAATGTCCTCTGGAAAATTTTCATCCAGACGAACTCAAATTCGTCACAGGATGAAATGTCCTCTGGAAAATTTTCCTTCAGACAAAAACATATTCGTTCCAGGACGAAATGCTCTCTGGAAAATTTTCATCTAGACGAACTTAAATTAGACCCAAGACAAAATATCCTCTGGAAAATTTTCTTTTAGACAAAATCTATATTCGTACCAGGACGAAATGTGCTATGCAAAAATTTTGTCAGGACTAACTCATATTCGTCCCAGGACGAATCGAACCGACTCTTAAAAATTTGGCGACTTCATGTAGTTTTCGGAACCGACTTATGGTATAACCGTTCGTACCGGAACGAACCTTGTTCGTATGGGATGATTATCGGGTATGAAGTTAATTCGTACCAATATACATTGGGTTCGTTCACAACCTTATAAGTAAATTCGTCAAGTATGATCCACGATCGTACGGGACGATCCACTGCGTGTTGACTTGAAAATTTGCAATTTTTGGATAGTTTTTCTTTTCTTTCATACATATATTCCAATTAAGATTGTCACTTAATCTTTTTGCTTACTAATCTTCGTGCAAATTGAAAGGAGAGTCAAGGAGAGAGTGTGAGAGAGTGTTTGTAGGAGATTTCTTACTACTAGATCGTGAAGGATTGACTTGGAACTCAAAGGTAAGAATCTCTACTTGTGGTTTTTGATTACTTCACTATTTTCTCTCTTCTTTCCAAATTTCTTGTGAGAAGATCTATCAAGGAGATCCGGTTCTCTGCCGACATTTAGAGAGTGTGAACAGCCGAAGGGTTCTCTGCCCACACTTAGAGAGTGTGAACAGCCGAAGGGTTCTCTACCTACACCATAAGAGTGTGAAAGGATGGAAGGGTTCTTTGCCTACATCGAAAGAGTGTGAAAATACAAAAGGGTTCTCTGCCTACACGGGAGAGTGTGAAAGGACGGAAGGTTCTCTACCAACACTAAGAAGAGTGTAAAAGGATGTAAGTTCTCTGTCGCACTGGGTAGTGGTAGAATAGAGTTTTGTAAAGGCTTCTCCGCCTTGCTGTGGATGCAAAAGGAGAGTCACTAGTGGTATTAGTGCAATACTTGGAGGGTGCCTTTGGGGAGTGGATGTAGGTCGAGTTTGACCGAACCACTATAAATCTCATGTCTTTTATTTTTCTGGTATTTTATTTTTATCATTTTTAATTTGTGGTTAAAAAATCTTTTCAAAAAATTCACTAAAAAATATTCTCAGTTTTAAAATTTAAAAGAGAAAAATTTTTAATTACCAATTCACCCCCCCCCCCCCCCCCTCTTGGATAGCCACTGGGACATAAGCTTAGGTTTAACAACCTAGTTCATATTGATCGAGTTTCAACAAATATTTGTGTAAAATCCTCCAAAGAAGAAAGGAATAAGTAGGGGGAATACTAGCATGCCAAATAGAACCATAAAGAGGATTTTTAGGCAAGCTTTGTCTAATAGAATTCCAAACTTGTTTAGTATCAAAACTGCCATCGTTAGACCAATTAAAAAAAATGCAATCCTCATTCTCCATGCAAATTGAGATCTTAGTAATTAAGTTAATAATAAAGTGTGGAACAAGATTAGTAAGTAAACAAACATTCCATTCTTCATTGATAATGAAATCCTTTACTTTCCAATAAGAAGTGGAGTGACAATATAAGAGATTGTCAATAGAAAAATTGCCCAAACATTTATTTTGCCAAAAAAATGTTCCTCTCACCCATACCCCATTGAATGAACACTTCAGTTTCCCACTTAATACTACAAAGTCTCTTCCAATTAAAAGAGTTCCCTTGTTTAAAAAAACAATTTAAAGGGTGTTTCCTAGCACAGTACTTAAAAACCATTAACTTAGCCCATAAACTTTTTTTTTTCACTCTAAAAGCAAACCAAAGTTTGTGATTAAAAGTCTTTATCATATTAGTAAGGGTTCGGAACCCTAATCTTCCCTCATCCATAGTCCCAACACAATTACTCCAAGAGCCCCAAACAATAGACCGATTACCATCCTTGAAACCTCAAAGGAATTTATTAAAAATAATCTCCATTATACTACAAACATTAAGGGTCGGGCACAAGGTATGCAACAAATATATAGGAATCGAGCACAAAACATTCTTAATGAGAATAAACCTACCACCATAAGAAAGAAAATTGAAAGCCCAAGAAGAGAGTTTCTTATGAATAGTCCTGAAAATATCATCAAATAAATGAGATTGTTTCTTACCCTTATAAAGCGGAACACCTAAATACTTACAGAAGAAGCCTTTCTTTTAAACCAAATTTTCTTTCAATACTAGTAATATGGCTACAGGAAATAGATTTAGCAGAAATAAAGTAACTCTTATTAGAATTAAATATTAACCCACTAGCATGATGGAAAGATTTACGAAATTTGAAAAGGATGTTCAGCATTTTTATAGAGCCATTAGAAAAAATAATAAAATCATCCACAAAGCTCAAATGAGTAATGGGAAAACCACCACTCATTTTAAAAATTTAGACTAGGGTGGATTCTGAAAAGATTGTTAATACTATGAGACAAAAATTCCACTGTTATGATAAAGATAAAAGGAGATAATGGGTCCACCTGTCTAAGGCCATTAGAGGACTTGAAATAACCGTGGGACTTACCATTGATAATAATAGATAAATAATAGAACTCAATGCAGTTTTTATTGAGATTGATGAATTGCAACTTAAAACCAACAAGCTTTAAAATTTTGTAATGAAATTCCCAATTGAGATTATCATAGGCTTTAGTTATATCAACTTTGAAAATAATATTGCCACCAGCAACCCTAGCATGCAAATCATAAACTAACTCTTGAGCAAGTAACACGTTATTAAAAATAGATCTACCTTTAACAAAACCAGTTTGTTCTAATGAAATAATAGTAGGAAGAATAAGTGCAAGTCTTCCCGTAATGATTTTAGCAATGCGCTTGTTAAAAAAGGTACATAAGCTAATGGGTTAGAAATCATTCCAAAAATTTATAGAATATGATTTAGGAATTAAAGCTATGGAAGTTGTTGTAAAGAATTTAGGGATAGGAGTACCCCTAAAAACATCAACCACAACATTGATGTGGTCCTCTTTAATGATCTCCCAAGATATTTGAAAGAACTTGTTAGTAAACCCATACGGACCGGCAACAGACTCATAGTTCATGTCTTCAAAGTTATCAAAATTTCTTCTTTACAAGGAATATTAGTCAACATCAAATTATCCTCATAAAAAATAAGAGTAGGAATAAAATAAAAATTAGTATCCAAATCAAGGCAAAATTTACTATTGAATTTTTTTTTCAAAATAATGAGCTCCCGAAGAAGCAATTAGATCCGGATCCACAATCACATTCCCATCAGGGGTAATGAGCTTATGAATACTCCTACTGACTTTATTATGATTAGTAATGTTATGAAAATAAGTAGTGTTACGATCTCCTTCCACAAGAAATTTGGAGGAGGCTTTTTGGCTCCAATAAGCTTCTTGTTTTTCCTTAAGTTTAAACAAAATAGTTTTGGAAGTATTAAGACAAGTCAAATTATCAAAAGTGGAATTCTTCATATAAGACAAATCAACAATCTCCACCTCTTTTTCAGTAAGTTTAATATTAGCAAAAATGTTTTTAAAAATGCATTTATTCCACCAAGAAAGTTTTTGTTTTAGCCTTTTAAGTTTGAACCAAAATCTAGTCATGCCATAAACATTATCAAAGGGGAAAAGAGGGGCTTCCCAATTGCTCTTCACAATATGATCAAAATTATCATCAAGAAGCCACATATTCTAGAATATAAATGGTTGAAAAGTATTAATGATAGTTTTATTCATGCTAATTAATAAAGGAGATTGATCAAATAAAGTTTTAGTTAAATGCTCAATGTGAGTATTTTGAAAGGAAGAAATCCATTGATCATTAAAGAGAATACGATCCAATCTATGCCACATAGTACCCTTATTCAAGGTAAAACCATTACCCGAGAAATCAATATCATGCAAATTAGAACTCATAATCATATCATTGAAATCCTCCATAGCATGAAAATTAGGAGGTTTACCACCAACTCTTTCAGAAGAATTAGTAATGCAATTAAAATCCCCACCAACCATCCAAGGTGCATTAACAGAAGAAGTAAAACCAGTAAGTTGATCCCAAAGAAATTTCCTCCTAATTCTATAACAAGAAGCATAAACAAAAGAAGCATAACAGGATAATTGGTTAAAAGTAATATTGGCATGAATCAACGGAGGCAAATCCATAATAACATCTAAAGAAATAAAGTGTTTCCAAAAAATCCATATTTTGTTAAAGCAATTGCCAAATGCCAAATCAAAACCTAATTTTTTTTTTTTAAATCAAAACCCAAATTCTTACACATAGAATCCAATTTAGTGGAGGATATAAACGGCTCAAGTAAAACAAGAAGGTGAATATCATTCATCCTATAAAGATTCTTAACTCTATCCTTAGATAGAGAAGCACCCACACCCCTAATATTCCACACAAGAGCTTTAACCATTAATAACAAGATGGGATGCTCTAGTTGACCTTTTTATTCTTACCCTTCTTTTTAGTATAAGATGTGAAGCCTTCCTCCATCATATTAGCCTTATTATTAGGAAATGACATAGAGTTAATAGTAAAATCCTTTACACCATCCATGGGTATGAAAATATCAATAGACCCAATTTCCCCTTTTTCCATAACATCTATATTGTCCTCCACATCTTTTGAATTTTGCTCATATTCACTTTCATCTTTATCATTATTCACTTGATTAATAGCAAAGTCAGTAGAAACGTTTTCTTGGGATTGATGATCACTGATGTTCTCATCCAAAACTTGATTAACCAATAAAATAGTAGTAGTAGGACCATCCCCAATTATCTTCTCAACTCCATTTTCACCCACAACATATGTAACATATTCTTCAGCACCGTCAGCATCAACGCATATAATATTATCTAATCCATCTTCCTTATTCTTTTCCAACAAATCTTCATTTTCATTAGATTTGTCTAAGGGATTGGACTCTATGTCATTTCCAACAGCTTTTGAACCAACACCAAGAGGATCAAGGGTTTTTTTCTCAAAAAGAGTTTGACCTTCATGCACAATCGATTCTCCATTTTTAGGATCAACCACTATTTTAAAAGTCAAATTGTTCTTTTTAAGTTGAGGATGAGCAACAAAACAATCATTTATCGCATGCCCATGAATTTTATAATGCAAACAAAAAGTCAGAACATTTTCAAATTCAACCTTTTGTAAATAACCAAAATTTTTAGAACCAAGCCATATGTCTTTAGGGTGCTTCTTAGTGATATCTAATTCCACTAGAACCCTCACAATCGAAGGTTTAGTTCGAGAAGCCATTGCTTGGTTGGTTTGAAGAGGATGACCAAATATGGACCCTAATGCATGGAGGACATGAGGATTAAAGAAATGCAAATGTAAATTAGGAAAAAAATCCAAATAGGCACAATGGGAGATTCTTCTTTGACATAAAAAAATGGAGTCCATTTGAGTATCCTCATTTGACAATTCAGAATATAATAAGTTCTCCTAGCAAACGCCCTACTATAATAGAGATCATTAGATAACTGTATAGAAATATATCTAGCATCAAGCAAGCCAATAGAGAAATTCCCAGATAATTTTAGTTTAGGAAAAAAATTTCTAATCACATCCAAATTTGGACGCCGAACAGAGAACTTCCTGACAAGAGTAAATTGGTAAGGGCTAGCAAGTTTTAAAATATCATCTTCCGACATCAAAAGCACTGGAACACCTTTAACTATAGATTTGGTAAAAGAGATTACTGAATCCTTCAAAGTAGAAGCTCCCGCTAAGATATAATGGAAAGATCAAGATGAAGTACTAGAAATAGTAGAACCAAGCAACCTTTCAACGATGAAGCCTTAGCAGATGATGGAACACCCCACGCCTCAGGTATCGACGAGGAAGGACACGTCTCCATAAGGAGAAGAGATTGACCAAAGGCCAAATGGCCAGAGCAGGGCGAAATAACAAGTCACAAAACAAAGATCTAGTGCGAAAGAAGAAGATCGACAGTAGAGAAAGAGAGGAAGGAAGGTGGAAATAGAAATCGCCCTTGGAGCTGCTAGAGCCAAAAAAACCCTAGTGTCGAGAGAAAAATTATGAAATGGCTACATCAAGTTCACTCAAAATATAAATATATGAGAAATTGAATTTTTTGGACAATAAAAGGATAAAGGAATTTCTAAGTATTATAGAAAAATATAATTTTTTTCTCAATGTAACATTAAGAATAAAACTCAAAACTATATGTTAGTCGAGCGGTCAAGTATTAATAATAGGATAGACTAGTGATCAAAGTGATTGATATGTGAATGATCACAATTTATGTCTTCAAGGCGTTCATGCATTGACTTGTAGGCACACATGAATTAACATAATTTCAATTAATTGTATTTATTCCACTATTGAGCAAGTCATGAGAAGTTATGAAGTTAAGTTGGCTCATGTGAAAAATTTAGCCCCGGCCTTTGCCCGATCGTTGCTTTTTTTCTTTTTTCAGGAAGTGTTTTAACGTATGGTTCCGGGATAAATTTTGGAAGGTAGATGAGTTTGTAGATAAGACACTACCCATAGAATTTGCCCTCATTTTGTGAGAACTTTATGATCTGAGTTCTGGTTTCCTATAGGTGCAAGCTCCTATAGTTAATTACCCCTCCCAATTAGTAGAGAGAACTTTCAATTAAGGGTACTCATCGATCAGATAAATAGAGAATATATGTTATCTGACATATAGTAGCAGCATGGCTTGGGATGTTAGAAAATGGTTGGGAACTGAAGAGTTTATAGGTTTGATATTTAAAATAAAAATTGCACCATCTTGCACTTAAAGCGGATGGTGGGGGAATGTCTAATAGACCCAATCAAGATCCCATCATTCTATCATCCCGGGCCATCGTGGTCCTTAGTCTACTTAGTTAGAGGAGGTAGTCGACCCAACCTGACAGAAGGATCCTTATTACCTTCCATAGGTTGCTTCATCCAAGGGGATCTTATAGACATGATGTGAAAGTTTACCAAGGAAATAAATTTGAATCCACCTTAGTTGGAAGAGGGCTTTGTGCCCTATCGATCATACCCTATTGATTCATATCTCAAGGATTTGATGTCACTAAGGAGTGTATTAGCTTTGGCCATAACTGATATTTTGTGATGCCATTTGGCGGCAAAATCACTCATTTCAGAGGGCCTTGGGTCATAACCGTTTATCCTACGGTGCCATTTGGCAGCAAAACAATCGGTTAGAGGACATGTACCACGTCCTTATTGGCAGAAGATTATTTGAGAATGACCCTAGTGATATTCTTGACTAGGCATTGTGGGCTCCGAAAATTCGGCCCCGGCCTCCGCTCGCTTTTCTTATTCGGCGAGGGAGTTTTAACGAACTAAGTTCCGAGGTAAATTTTGGAAGGCAGATGGGTTTGTAGATAAGACACTACCAAGAGATTTCGCCCTCATTTTGTGAGGACTTTATGATCTGAGTTCTGGTTTCCTATAGGCGCAAGCCCCTATAGTTAATTACCCCTCTCGATCACGAGAGAGAACTTTCGATTAAGGCTAGTCGTCAATCAGATACGTAAAGTGTACGTGTTATTTGGCATATAATAGCAGCAATGAATTTGAGATTGGAAAGATTGGATATTGGTAGAATTTGGATTTGAAAATTGGGTTTGGATTTGGGAATTTGGGAAATATTTGGAAAGTTTGGAAATAATTGAGAGTTTGGAAGTTTGATATTTAAAATAGAAATTTCACCATCTTGCACTTAAAGCGGATGGTGGGGGGATGGATGATAGACCCGATCAAGATCCCATGGTTCCGTCGTCCCGGGCCATCGTGGTCCCTGGTCTACTTAGTCAGAGGAGGTAGTCGACCCAACCTGACAGAAGGATCCTTGTCGGCAGCCATGGTTTGCTTCGTCCAAGGGGACCTTGTAGACCGGGGTTGAATGTTTGTCTAAGGGGACAAATTTGAATCCACCTTAGCTAACAGAGGGCTTTGTGCCCTATCGATCATATCCTATTGATTCATATCTCAAGGATTTAACGCCATTAAGGGGCGTATTGGCTCTGGCCATAACCGCTATCTGTGGTGCCATTTGGCGGCAAAATCACTCGGTTCAGAGGGCCCCGGGTCATAACCGTTTACCTGCAGTGCCATTTGGCGGCGAAACTGCCGGTTAGAGGACACGTACCACGTCCTTACTGGCAGCAGACTTTTTGAGAATGGATCCTAGTAATATTTTCGACTAGGCATTTGGCTCTTTGTGAGCTAGAGTTAATTTCAATTTGTCCGTCTCGGCAAACTGTTGCGGAGGGCGGATGGATTTTGCTTTAAGTTTTTGATGGATTTATTTCAATTTTAAATATTTTTTTGGGATTTTGGGATTTTGAGATTTTTTGGAATTTTGTGGATGGAGCTTGAAAGACATTTGGGTATTTGAAATGACATTGGAAATTATTTGGAATGGACCCCTCCGGTTGAGATCTGCTTTCAACACGGCCATCATCGGGGTGTTTGGGATCATTTCTTTTATGGATTGAACCTTGTCAACTCTGTCGGGCTGTCGATAGAGGATCGGGTTTCGTAGGCTTTGTACCCTTGAAAGTGAATTCTTTTGATTTTAGGCATTGAAGACCTAATATGAATCTATTAAAATAAATATTCTGGTCGCCACGGCCTCATATTTATTTGTTGGTTCGAACCTTGTCGACTCCTATTAATCCGTATAGAAGGATCGGGTTCGAGCCTGAATTCACTTGTCAACCCGCGCAGCATCCCTAGACGTCACGTGTGTACCAATAACACGCTCGCCGGGGCCCATGCGGGTTTGGATTATAATTACCCCTTTGTGTACCTATGTGTATACAAACTACGTTGCACTTGTGCGGGGGTATTTTAAAAATATTCGTAGACGCCTTCTGTCTGCTTGTACGGAGGTTGCAGATCCGGTGGCGTAGCAGCTTCTGGATAGAATTGTTCGCTGCTTCTTACAGGTATACTGTCTGCACTACTTGTTGATTTTTGTAGGCGGGTCATAGTGCACTAACTAATCTCCTGCTTTTTGTCGTAGGAGCTTGCTATCTATTATAGTTCCCTTTCATTCTTCTTGTAAATGACATGTTACGAGTATGACGAGTTTCCTATGACTGCTCGTAGGTATCTGAATTTACTGCATATCATTTGCTCTTCATTGCAGTGAATTGGACAGTCGTATTTGCTGGCCATTGAACGGTGATTGATTTCTGGGGTGTCATAGCATCCACGACTGTTGTAAGCAGATGTATTCATTCTTAGACTGAAGTTGACTACAGGATACTGCATTTACTGTAGTCTTTATGCATCTACCTATTGATGGATGTTGTACATACATTTGTATTCGTAGAGGATTTGTATGGATTGCAGATCTTTGATCATTCTCAGAGATAAATTGTATCTTGCAAGATTGAATACGCTTGCTTACATTTTGATCTTGATTGTAGGATCTTTCCATGCTTACTACCCCTTATCTTACGGTTCGTAGATACTTTCATCTACTACAATCTTTTCTGCCTTGTTTGTGATCTAATGTGTTGAATGTCCATGTTCACAGATGATCCATTACATTTGCAATTTCTTTACTGTTGTTGCTTATAGGTGAGTCGTATTTGTCATACCTCCCTTGGTATTGCACTGTGTATATATATATGATATCTCATACTTACAACATTCAGTTGTAATTTTTTTAAATAGATCACCTCTGTTGTTGTTGCTTGCAAGTAGGATGTTGCATATTTGGTACTCATGTTCGTAGGAGACTTATTACACCCATTGTGATCTTCTTCATGAACAAGTTATTATTTTTATGCGAGCATCACATGCTTTCATTATCTCTTGCATATCATGAAACTTTTGCTTGCTTGTTAGTATTGATTTAAGGATCTAGAACATTATCCTTCAAGACTCTCTACTTTTGATCTTGTTGTGCAATCACCAACTTAAGGGTCCAAAGCTCTCATATCATGGCTTCGTAGTCAAGCCTTTCTTTTCACAATCATCTGGTTCCTTGCAAATGAGTCACAGTTGGAAATTCTTTATTTTCAAAGATAATTTGCAATTTGCATGACGAGCTTGATATCATGCTCTTCAATATTTTCATTCCCAATTGAAATGATCACTACAACTTGATAGTTATTGCCCAAAGCTTCATGTCAAAGTTTGCAAATCTTTTATGTATGTCTCTCTTCTTGTAGGCAAGCTATACTCCTTGCCTCCACATATGGTTTCCAACATGCATGAGAATTTGGAGATAGTTTGTCATATATCTTGCAATTCAATGAACCTTATTCAAAGATGAATCAAATCTCATATTATGAGTTAATTAGTTTGACCCAAAAGCTCACACCATGGCTTTGTAATCAAATCATTAACTCTTGCCATTTTTTTTTTACTTTGCTTGTTAAGATTCACATTTTCAATCATGAGCATTTAATTAAATTCTCCATTTTCTTCAAATTGATGATCGTTTGCAAGTTCATTTTTGTTATCACTTTGCTTGAGTCCAAATCAAGCTTTAAATTTTTTTTTTTTAAAATTAGTTTGAATTTATTTAAGTCCATTTAGTTCAAGTCCGAGTCCAAGTTCAGTTCAGGCTCAAGATGAGCCTCTTCCCTTCATTCGAGTCCCCTGTAGTCCTTGCAAATGCAATATAATGTCCAAATTGTTCAAATAATGACTTGAGTTTGAGTCCACTTAAGTCCAAATAAAGCATTACGTTCACCCGAAATTTCGGCAGCCTTCCGGCGTCTCCCCCGTTTAGGGGAAAATTACGGAAAACTGGGCCTTTCCCACCACGCTAAGAAAAGCGTGTATGGTAGGTGCCCCCTTTCGAGGACACCGCGGCCGTGTATTTTTCGATCCCCCACCACGCTAAGAAAAGCGTGTATGGGTATTTTGCAAAAAAAGTATTTTTTTTTGAAAATATTTTGTAAGAAAAACAGTTATTTCCCCGCAAGCGGGTACTTATGGGTATCCCCGCTTCGTCGTACGCATCGCACCAGGTTCCCTCCTACCACGCTAAGAAAAGCGTGTATAGGTGGTTTTCCGATGCGTTACGAACTTCGAAGAAGGATTTGGAACCGAGGGTCGCTCGCCTACCTTGTCGTGGGTGTCGCGCCGGTTGCCCCTCCTACCACGCTAAGAAAAGCGTGTATAGGCAGATCACCGACTCAACACGCATTCCGAGGTAAGAGAGAAAACAATGGTTCAAAAATCGAGACAAAAAAAATTTCTTTTCTTTTTCCTTTCTTTTTTTTTTATTTGGAGAAATCTCTCTCTTTTTTTTCCTTTTCTCTTTTTTTTTTTTCTGGAGAAATCTACTTTTCTTTCTTCTCTTTCTTTTTTTTTAATGCATTTTCATGACTAACAAGATCATGCTATAAATGATATTACAAATTAATGGTAATGATATCACCATCTCAAACATTAATAATGGCATCACTGTTAATGACGATAGCAATACGAAGCATAAACTCACAATCATTATTAATGTGGGCAAGCATCAGAACTGAAATCATCACTTAAGTAAATGTTAAGATAATCATGCATATTAACAGATAATCATAATTATAAAAATAATGCAAGAGAAATGTATGAGATTAACTAGAAATGACACAGATAACTCACTACCACTTTTCTTTTGAACCTTAAAAGGTATCAAAGATCTTCTTCTTCTTTTTTTTTGCTGCTAGTGAGGGTATCAAGCTAAATAAGTTGTGGTAGTGGGAAAAAAAGCCAAAGAGATGAACAGTTGTTGTGGGACTTAAAGTCAATTGAAATGGAAGATCCGCATAAAGTCACAGACTACGTGTAAGAAGCATAAAGGGATTGTTTGGCAGTAGGGAAGAGGACAAAATATGCTATTTACTTGAAAGCAGATGCTTGTGATCGTAAGAGGGAAAGAAGAACGCCGAAGGCAAGGTGGCGGGAGACAGAGCAAGAGAAAATACAGTGGGAGGCTACTTCTCGACGTGAGTGGGGAGATGGTAGAGTGCAGAGAAGTTGAAGTGGGAGCTTGACGAGGTCGGCTGCTACAGGAGTCATCGAAGGAAGATTTGAATAATGGGCTGTTCGGCCAGGATTTTGGCTCAAGTGGATGGAGGGTTGGGTGTTTTGCCGGACTCAGCAACCTGGGTTGAAGAGGGAAGCCGTGAGGTTGATCTGAAGGATGGGTGTGAGGCTACAGGTAGTTTAGAGAACTTCTGATCATGACAAACTGCAGGAGGCGGACAAGGAATCCTTTGCTGTTATGGGGTTGACGGGAGGGGGCAAAGCATAATATAGTGTGGAAGTTCGGTTTTGATATAGAAGCAGTGAGGAGATCGGTTGGAAGGGGCTGTTGCTTCGGCTGAGCTCATCCGTCCGGGAGAAGATTCAGAGAGCAGGGGTTGGACGGACAGAGCTCGTAGTGAGGAAACAAACAGGAATCCGGTAGTAAGGTGAAGCTGATGGATTTGCGGCTGTTTGGACGGATAGGAAGAGGGCCTGGGCCTGGAGACGGAGAGGGCCAGGGAGTTTAGCCGTGGGTAGAGAAGGTGAAGTTGGAGCTTTTGGTGAGCAGAAAATCCACTGCTGGGAATGTGAGGTAGAGGAATTATGTCCGCTTCCTTGGCCAACTGAAGGCTTATTTGATGTCGTTCTTAATATCCATCCTTTGGTGTGAGAGCAACATCGTTTCAACCGAGAGCTCACTCTGACTGAGATGAGATTTGTGAAGGCGTTCAGCGGGATTTAAGGGATTCAAAGCAGAGATTTGAGCTCGACATATCCGAGGTTAACATTAATGTGATTTGAGATAAAATTTGACTTTTCATTTGTGTTAAATTATATTAAATTAATAGAGATGTAATAATTATTTGTCAAATTGAAATGATAAATCAAATAGAATTGCTTTGATCAGCGTGTTATTTTCTCGATTTGTGTGCTGATAGCCTCATTTTTCGTGTTCAATTTGCCGAATATTGAATTTGACAAATTGATAATGCATTTAAGGTATTGCTGATGTCCTGATCGCGATGGCGTTATCCGTTTGTCGATCGAAGGTCGTTAGAGCGTCTTCGAGGCCTCATTTCTTTGATATGTGCGCCTTCACATCATATTCGAATTGCCTCAAAATTCACGAAGACACCTCAGTTGATCAAAATTGATTAAATAAAATATATATTTTGATTGTCGATGACGTTCCGGACGCAATGGCGCTGTCCGTTTGTTGAGCCAACATCGTACCGTCTTTATAGGGGCAAATCTCCTCGATATGCGTGTTTTGCCTTGAAATTCGTGTCACCACTCCGGATGATCCAAATTGAATATACAAAATGAAGTTTTTATACGTTGGCAATATTTCAGATGCAGCGATAAGTCTATTTATCAATCTGGGATCGTTTGATCAGTCTCGCGCTTTAATTTTGGGTGTCGATCGTCCCTTTTGACCGATCTTGTCTGATTCAATTGCGAGGGGCATTAACCTAGCAGAGTTCGAAGTCCTGATCGTAACGATGTCGTACGTTTAGCATTCGGAGGTCATTTGACCCTTTAAGTGACATGTGGTACTAAGGCGCATAATATTTTATTCACCAATTGGGGTCCTTTATCGCGTGGTTTGAGGTATAGGAGTCAACAAATGCCCCCCAACAAATGTGGTACGCGACCAGAGCGAATCACCTTTGTTGTATGATGATTGACCCTGTGGATCTTTAGATATTTATTCTGGATGTTACACCAAGGGTTGTCATTAGCGGATCTCCAAGATTTTGATTGGATGTCACGTTGATTTTTTTTTTTATTTAGTGGATCTCCAAAGTTTGCTTGGATGTCACACTATGGTTTTCATTTAGTGGATCTCCAAAAATTTTGTTTGGATGTCACACTAAGATTTTTCTTTAGTGGATCTCCAAAATTTTATTTGGATGTCACACTAGGATGTTCATTTAGTGGATTTCCAAGAATTTATTTGGATTTCACACTAGTTTTCTTTCTCCACTTCTCTTTTAGACATGTCCATGGATGGTTAATATCTTGTCTTTGTAGATTGATGCTAATGGATATAATCTGCTCAAGATTCTTCTATCATCTGGTTGTATTTTGATGAAATTTTAAATATTTATTTGGGGATCTCGGCATGCAGAGCGATGTCGACCCAAATAAATATTTAAAATGCCCCCAGCCTTTAGGGACACTTGTAGATATTATTCGGGATGCTTCTTTTCGTAGTTTTAGACTGAGTCACAAGATTTAGATTCTTCTGTCTTGTGCTTTGTGCTGCGGACATTGATGGAGGATTGCCTGATTTATCTTTACTGACTTGTCAGGTGATTTTTGTATTCCTTCGGCCATATGCTTTCTTGCTTTGGCGGGCTTGTTGAAGGAGTAGATGCCAATGACCTAAACCCTGAGGTTTGTATTAGGTCGATGGAGAAAAGTCATCGGTCCAGAGCTTTGTGCATAACAGACTTGTTGATGACAGAATCCTCTTAGTTCAGCCTTAGGCTTTTCATGAACTTTGGGATAATTTTCTTCGGTCCTTTGCTTTGTGCTTTAACGGACTTGTTGAAGAAAAATTCCTTCGATCCTCGCTTTGTGCTTTACGGATTTGTTGAAGGATTTGCAGGTTCTGGATTCAGATGATAGTACCGAACATAGGTAGTATCTTGATCCTTAACCACTTTAGAAGACTTTAATCTGAATCACTTGAGTTCATCAGATCGGGAGAGCTAGAATTTGATAGCCCTTTGTCCTCTGGTTGCTGAGATGGGGGTTCCTCTACTACGGCCTTTCTTATGGCTTGTTGAGTAGATGGAGCTGCCAGCGATCCGGCCATATTTGGGCTTGTTGGATCTGACCTTTTACACCCATTCAGGCTTCAGACTTGAGCTATGAGAATTGCGCTTCCCAATGCTGATTTTACTGAAGTTGACAGATTCGGAGTCATCCTTCGTAGTTGTAGATTTTGGGTCCTACGAACATTCAGTGGTTGTTTGAGACTCATCCTCCTACTGGAACTTTGATTCTCCAGTCATTTAAGAGAATTTTGTAGACTACGATCACTTGAACTGGTCGAGTCAAATTTGCCTTCGTACTTCCTATAGTCCCTACTGACGGGTTGACGAAGTGGGGGTTCCGCTACTACGGCCTTTCTTATGGCTTGTTGAGTAGACAGAGCTGCCAGCAATCTGGCCATATTTGGGCTTGTTGGATCCGACCTTTTACACCCATTCGAACCTTAAGCTTCAGGCTATTGAAAGACTTCAAGCTTTTCCGACTCTATATTTAGGAGTGTGTAGTTTCAAAAGTCTCTTTCTTGACCTTTGAGTCTTGGTTTGTTGGAGAAGACGGTGTCTCTAACTTTTGAAAGATCACCTGCATATACTTTGGAAAACAAATATTTGTATTCTTTAGCACAAAAGAATATCTGAATTAATAATTTTAAATATTTATTCGGGGATCTCGGCATGCAGCGCGATGTCGACCCGAATAAATATTTAAAATGCCCCCTGTCTCGCAGGGACATTTTAGAATGGAATTAACTTTGGAATATAAGATTTTAAATATTCATTTGGGGATCTCGGCGTATAGCACGATGTCAACCCAAATGAATATTTAAAATGCCCCCTATCTCGTAGGGACATTTCAGATAGGCTTTTTATCTTTAAGATTTTAAATATTTATTCGGGGATCTCGGCACGTAGTGCGATGTCGACCCGAATAAATATTTAAAATGCCCCCAGTCTGATGGGGAATTTTGAAATGCGTTCTTGGTATACAAGAGAATTTCAAAACATAAGCAAGCATGCATTGATAAATATACATATAAGATTTTGATAATTGCAAAATACATCATATATGGAATTTTCATGCGTGATATTTCTTTAAATGTCGACCGTTGATTGGCGGCATAGGTCTCTGACCATTCAGATCGATCAACTGATATGCTCCTCCTTGGTACACATTCTCGATGACAAAGGGACCTTCCCAGTTGGATACAAATTTGCCCCGATTCTTCGATGTGAGAGGATTGGTCTTCTCAACACCAGGAATATAGCACTCGACCTTTTGATGTATTAGCTCATCAAATATACATGTCATTACCCATTGATAGGTGGCACTAGTGTTCTTTAGGCTGAAAGGCATGATTGTGTAGTACGATATGCCTATAGGTGTTCTGAATAATGTATGCTTTTCATCTTCGGTCACCATCTTGATTTGATTGTATCTTGATGATCCGTCCGTGAAGGATAACATATCATAGTTGAAAGTGTTGTTAACTAGAAGTTCTTATACTAGGAGCGGAAAATCATCTTTTGGGCACGCCTTATTGAGGTCCCAAAAATTGATACATATACGAATCTGACCGTTCTTCTTCTTCACCAGGACAATATTGGCGATCCAACTAGCATATTTTTCTTCACAAATGAAGCTCGCCTCTATAAGCTTCTTTGTTTCAACAATCACCTGTTCTTCAATCTTCAATCTCAATCTCCTTGGAGCTTGCTTGACAGGCGTTGCATCTTGTTTAATAATTAATTTATGAACTGCTATATCAGGGGATAAGTCAGGCATCTCAACGTATGTCCAAGCAAAGCAATTCTTGAATTCTTAGAGATCTTTTATTTCCTCTACTTGGCCTTCAGGCAGAAGGGCACTGATGAAGGTCGAGCGATGATCTTCTTTAGTCTAAGAGGATATAGGGACGAGGTGATGGGATTTCTTTGAGGATTCCTCAAGGCGTCGACCATCAAAAATATTTTCTATAGGGGTCACCTATGGGATCCACTTTCGATAAATTTCTTAATTGGCGGATCTCTAGGGGTACACACCAGATGTCTTACCAATCTAAAAAAAAAAATTCTAGAGATGTGGATCTCTATATTTTTTTTATACCAGAATCTTTCGGTAGTGGATTCTTGGATATACTTCCAAGTGTCACTCCAATGCTCACCGTACACATTTTTATTCTTTCTTTGCTCTACCCTCATAAAAGATGATAGCTTTTAGCTCTATCGGGACCTTTCAGTGATGGATCTTTGGATACAGGGACCAAATGTCACATCCTGATGTTCACCATACACATCTTTATTCTTTCTTTGCTCTACCCTCATAAAAGATGATAGCTTTTAGTTCTATCGGGACCTTTCAGTGATGGATCTTTGGATACAGAGACCAAATGTCACATCCTGATGTTCACCATATAGAGCTCAGTAATATCATTATTTTTCCTATTACTATAGCATTTATAAGACTAGCCAATGATGGAAAGAGAAACCAATCCCCAGCGGAGTCGCCAGAAATCTGTGGGCTCCGAAAATTCGGCCCCGGCCTCCGCTCGCTTTTCTTATTCGGCGAGGGAGTTTTAACGAACTAAGTTCCGAGGTAAATTTTGGAAGGCAGATGGGTTTGTAGATAAGACACTACCCAGAGATTTCGCCCTCATTTTGTGAGGACTTTATGATCTGAGTTCTGGTTTCCTATAGGCGCAAGCCCCTATAGTTAATTACCCCTCTCGATCACGAGAGAGAACTTTCGATTAAGGCTAGTCGTCAATCAGATACGTAAAGTGTACGTGTTATTTGGCATATAGTAGCAGCAATGAATTTGAGATTGGAAAGATTGGATATTGGTAGAATTTGGATTTGAAAATTGGGTTTGGATTTGGGAATTTGGGAAATATTTGGAAAGTTTGGAAATAATTGAGAGTTTGGAAGTTTGATATTTAAAATAGAAATTTCACCATCTTGCACTTAAAGCGGATGGTGGGGGGATGGATGATAGACCCGATCAAGATCCCATGGTTCCGTCGTCCCGGGCCATCGTAGTCCCTGGTCTACTTAGTCAGAGGAGGTAGTCGACCCAACCTGACAGAAGGATCCTTGTCGGCAGCCATGGGTTACTTCGTCCAATGGGACCTTGTAGACCGGGGTTGAATGTTTGTCTAAGGGGACAAATTTGAATCCACCTTAGCTAACAGAGGGCTTTGTGCCCTATCGATCATATTCTATTGATTCATATCTCAAGGATTTAACGCCATTAAGGGGCGTATTGGCTCTGGCCATAACCGCTATCTGTGGTGCCATTTGGCGGCAAAACCACTTGGTTCAGAGGGCCCCGGGTCATAACCGTTTACCTGCAGTGCCATTTGGCGGCGAAACTGCCGGTTAGAGGACACGTACCACGTCCTTACTGGCAGCAGACTTTTTGAGAATGTATCCTAGTAATATTTTCGACTAGGCATTTGGCTCTTTGTGAGCTAGAGTTAATTTCAATTTGTTCGTCTCGGCAAACTGTTGCGGAGGGCGGATGGATTTTGCTTTATGTTTTTGATGGATTTATTTCAATTTTAAATATTTTTTTGGGATTTTGGGATTTTGAGATTTTTTGGAATTTTGTGGATGGAGCTTGAAAGACATTTGGATATTTGAAATGACATTGGAAATTATTTGGAATGGACCCCTCCGGTTGAGATCTGCTTTCAACACGGCCATTATCGGGTGTTTGGGATCATTTCTTTTATGGATTGAACCTTGTCAACTCTGTCGGGCTGTCGATAGAGGATCGGGTTTCGTAGGCTTTGTACCCTTGAAAGTGAATTCTTTTGATTTTAGGCATTGAAGACCTAATATGAATCTATTAAAATAAATATTCTGGTCGCCACGGCCTCATATTTATTTGTTGGTTCGAACCTTGTCGACTCCTATTAATCCGTATAGGAGGATCGGGTTCGAGCCTGAATTCACTTGTCAACCCGCCTAGCATCCCTAGACGTCACGTGTGTACCAATAACACGCTCGCCGGGGCCCATGCGGGTTTGGATTATAATTACCCCTTTGTGTACCTATGTGTATACAAACTACGTTGCACTTGTGCGGGGGTATTTTAAAAATATTCGTAGACGCCTTCTGTCTGCTTGTACGGAGGTTGCAGATCCGGTGGCGTAGCAGCTTCTGGATAGAATTGTTCGCTGCTTCTTACAGGTAGACTGTCGTGCACTACTTGTTGATTTTCGTAGGCGGGTCATAGTGCACTAACTAATCTCCTGCTTTTTGTCGTAGGAGCTTGCTATCTATTATAGTTCCCTTTCATTCTTCTTGTAAATGACATGTTACGAGTATGACGAGTTTCCTATGACTGCTCGTAGGTATCTGAATTTACTGCATATCATTTGCTCTTCATTGCAGTGAATTGGACAGTCGTATTTGCTGGCCATTGAACGGTGATTGATTTCTGGGGTGTCATAGCATCCACGACTGTTGTAAGCAGATGTATTCATTCTTAGACTGAAGTTGACTACAGGATACTGCATTTACTGTAGTCTTTATGCATCTACCTATTGATGGATGTTGTACATACATTTGTATTCGTAGAGGATTTGTATGGATTGCAGATCTTTGATCATTCTCAGAGATAAATTGTATCTTGCAAGATTGAATATGCTTGCTTACATTTTGATCTTGATTGTAGGATCTTTCCATGCTTACTACCCCTTGTCTTACGGTTCGTAGATACTTTCATCTACTATAATCTTTTCTGCCTTGTTTGTGATCTAATGTGTTGAATGTCCATGTTCACAGATGATCCATTACATTTGCAATTTCTTTACTGTTGTTGCTTATAGGTGAGTCGTATTTGTCATACCTCCCTTGGTATTGCACTGTGTATATATATATGATATCTCATACTTACAACATTCAGTTGTAATTTTTTTAAATAGATCACCTCTGTTGTTGTTGCTTGCAAGTAGGATGTTGCATATTTGGTACTCATGTTCGTAGGAGACTTATTACACCCATTGTGATCTTCTTCATGAACAAGTTATTATTTTTATGCGAGCATCACATGCTTTCATTATCTCTTGCATATCATGAAACTTCTGCTTGCTTGTTAGTATTGATTTAAGGATCTAGAACATTATCCTTCAAGACTCTCTACTTTTGATCTTGTTGTGCAATCACCAACTTAAGGGTCCAAAGCTCTCATATCATGGCTTCGTAGTCAAGCCTTTCTTTTCACAATCATCTGGTTCCTTGCAAATGAGTCACAGTTGGAAATTCTTTATTTTCAAAGATAATTTGCAATTTGCATGACGAGCTTGATATCATGCTCTTCAATATTTTCATTCCCAATTGAAATGATCACTACAACTTGATAGTTATTGCCCAAAGCTTCATGTCAAAGTTTGCAAATCTTTTATGTATGTCTCTCTTCTTGTAGGCAAGCTATACTCCTTGCCTCCACATATGGTTTCCAACATGCATGAGAATTTGGAGATAGTTTGTCATATATCTTGCAATTCAATGAACCTTATTCAAAGATGAATCAAATCTCATATTATGAGTTAATTAGTTTGACCCAAAAGCTCACACCATGGCTTTGTAATCAAATCATTAACTCTTGCCATTTTTTTTTTACTTTGCTTGTTAAGATTCACATTTTCAATCATGAGCATTTAATTACATTCTCCATTTTCTTCAAATTGATGATCGTTTGCAAGTTCATTTTTGTTATCACTTTGCTTGAGTCCAAATCAAGCTTTAATTTTTTTTTTTTTAAATTAGTTTGAATTTATTTAAGTCCATTTAGTTCAAGTCCGAGTCCAAGTTCAGTTCAGGCTCAAGATGAGCCTCTTCCCTTCATTCGAGTCCCCTGTAGTCCTTGCAAATGCAATATAATGTCCAAATTGTTCAAATAATGACTTGAGTTTGAGTCCACTTAAGTCCAAATAAAGCATTATGTTCACCCGAAATTTCGGCAGCCTTCCGGCGTCTCCCCCGTTTAGGGGAAAATTACGGAAAACTGGGCCTTTCCCACCACGCTAAGAAAAGCGTGTATGGTAGGTGCCCCCTTTCGAGGACACCGCGGCCGTGTATTTTTCGATCCCCCACCACGCTAAGAAAAGCGTGTATGGGTATTTTGCAAAAAAAGTATTTTTTTTTTGAAAATATTTTGCAAGAAAAACAGTTATTTCCCCGCAAGCGGGTACTTATGGGTATCCCCGCTTCGTCGTACGCATCGCACCGGGTTCCCTCCTACCACGCTAAGAAAAGCGTGTATAGGTGGTTTTCCGATGCGTTACGAACTTCGAAGAAGGATTTGGAACCGAGGGTCGCTCGCCTACCTTGTCGTGGGTGTCGCGCCGGTTGCCCCTCCTACCACGCTAAGAAAAGCGTGTATAGGCAGATCACCGACTCAACACGCATTCCGAGGTAAGAGAGCAAACAATGGTTCAAAAATCGAGACAAAAAAAATTTCTTTTCTTTCTCCTTTCTTTTTTTTTTATTTGGAGAAATCTCTCTCTTTTTTTTCCTTTTCTCTTTTTTTTTTTCTGGAGAAATCTTCTTTTCTTTCTTCTCTTTCTTTTTTTTTAATGCATTTTCATGACTAACAAGATCATGCTATAAATGATATTACAAATTAATGGTAATGATATCACCATCTCAAACATTAATAATGGCATCACTGTTAATGACGATAGCAATACGAAGCATAAACTCACAATCATTATTAATGTGGGCAAGCATCAGAACTGAAATCATCACTTAAGTAAATGTTAAGATAATCATGCATATTAACAGATAATCATAATTATAAAAATAATGCAAGGGAAATGTATGAGATTAACTAGAAATGAAACAGATAACTCACTACCACTTTTCTTTTGAACCTTAAAAGGTATCAAAGATCTTCTTCTTCTTTTTTTTTGCTGCTAGTGAGGGTATCAAGCTAAATAAGTTGTGGTAGTGGGAAAAAAAGCCAAAGAGATGAACAGTTGTTGTGGGACTTAAAGTCAATTGAAATGGAAGATCCGCATAAAGTCACAGACTACGTGTAAGAAGCATAAAGGGATTGTTTGGCAGTAGGGAAGAGGACAAAATATGATATTTACTTGAAAGCAGATGCTTGTGATCGTAAGAGGGAAAGAAGAACGTCGAAGGCAAGGTGGCGGGAGACAGAGCAAGAGAAAATACAGTGGGAGGCTACTTCTCGACGTGAGTGGGGAGATGGTAGAGTGCAGAGAAGTTGAAGTGGGAGCTTGACGAGGTCGGCTGCTACAGGAGTCATCGAAGGAAGATTTGAATAATGGGCTGTTCGGCCAGGATTTTGGCTCAAGTGGATGGAGGGTTGGGTGTTTTGCCGGACTCAGCAACCTGGGTTGAAGAGGGAAGCCGTGAGGTTGATCTGAAGGATGGGTGTGAGGCTACAGGTAGTTTAGAGAACTTCTGATCATGACAAACTGCAGGAGGCGGACAAGGAATCCTTTGCTGTTATGGGGTTGACGGGAGGTGGAAAAGCATAATATAGTGTGGAAGTTCGGTTTTGATATAGAAGCAGTGAGGAGATCGGTTGGAAGGGGCTGTTGCTTCGGCTGAGCTCATCCGTCCGGGAGAAGATTCAGAGAGCAGGGGTTGGACGGACAGAGCTCGTAGTGAGGAAACAAACAGGAATCCGGTAGTAAGGTGAAGCTGATGGATTTGCGGCTGTTTGGACGGATGGGAAGAGGGCCTGGGCCTGGAGACGGAGAGGGCCAGGGAGTTTAGCCGTGGGTAGAGAAGGTGAAGTTGGAGCTTTTGGTGAGCAGAAAATCCACTGCTGGGAATGTGAGGTAGAGGAATTATGTCCGCTTCAAAGCAGAGATTTGAGCTCGACATATCCGAGGTTAACATTAATGTGATTTGAGATAAAATTTGACTTTTCATTTGTGTTAAATTATATTAAATTAATAGAGATGTAATAATTATTTGTCAAATTGAAATGATAAATCAAATAGAATTGCTTTGATCCGCGTGTTATTTTCTCGATTTGTGTGCTGATAGCCTCATTTTTCGTGTTCAATTTGCCGAATATTGAATTTGACAAATTGATAATGCATTTAAGGTATTGCTGATGTCCTGATCGCGATGGCGTTATCCGTTTGTCGATCGAACGTCGTTAGAGCGTCTTCGAGGCCTCATTTCTTTGATATGTGCGCCTTCACATCATATTCGAATTGCCTCAAAATTCACGAAGACACCTCAGTTGATCAAAATTGATTAAATAAAATATATATTTTTATTGTCGATGACGTTTCGGACGCAATGGCGCTGTCCGTTTGTTGAGCCGACATCGTACCGTCTTTATAGGGCAAATCTCCTCGATATGCGTGTTTTGCCTTGAAATTCGTGTCACCACTCCGGATGATCCAAATTGAATATACAAAATGCAGTTTTTATAGGTTGGCAATATTTCAGATGCAACGATAAGTCTATTTATCGATCTGGGATCGTTTGATCAGTCTCGCGCTTTAATTTTGGGTGTCGATCGTCCCTTTTGACCGATCTTGTCTGATTCAATTGCGAGGGGCATTAACCCAGCAGAGTTCGAAGTCCTGATCGTAACGATGTCGTACGTTTAGCATTCGGAGGTCATTTGACCCTTTAAGTGACATGTGGTACTAAGGCGCATAATATTTTATTCACCAATTGGGGTCCTTTATCGCGTGGTTTGAGGTATAGGGGTCAACAGGCATTAACTCTATGTGAGCTGAAGTAAATTTTATTTTGTCCACCTCGACAAACTATTGCAGAGGGTGGATAGATTTTGCTTTAAGTTATTGATAATGGAATTTAAAATTTTAAATATCTTTGGATTTTGGAATTTTGAGATGTTTTAATTTTTGGGCATTGGGTATTAGGAATAACATTTTGGATTATTTATGAACCCCTCTGGTTGAGAGAAACTTTCAATACGGCCATCATAGGGGTATTGGAGTTATTCATTGACTAAACCTTGTTGACCCTATTAACTTGCCGATAGGGGATTAAGTTTCATAGGCTTTGTGCCTTTATTAATGAATTTTCTTGATTATAGGCCTTAAAGGCCTAATATGAATGTATAAAATAAATATCTCGGTTGGCCTCACAACAAGATACTTATTTAAGGGTTTGAACCTTATCTACTCCCACTTGCCTCATAGGATGATCAGGCTTGAACTTGAATTCACTTATTGACCCGCACAGCATCCTTAGACGTCATGTGTGTTCCCAAAATATGCTTGCCGGGGCCCATGCGAGTTTGTGATTGCATTTACCCCTAGTGTACCTACATGTATATAAACTACGGTGCATGTGCAGGGGTATTTTGCAATATTTATAAATGTCTTTTGTCTGCTTATATAAATGTTGCAAAACTTGTAGTATGAAGTAGTAGCTTCTAGATCAGTTGTTTTCTGCTTTATACAGGTAAACTATCGTGTACCACTTGTTTCTTTCTATAGGTGGATTATAGTGCACTAACAAATCTCCTTTTTTGTGTTTGTTGATGCTTACATACATTGTAGTTGTTTCATATTTTCCTGCATATGATGTACTATATATACAATGTGTTTCCTATAATGACTCGTAAGAGCTTACATTTATTATAGTTCTTTGTTATTCATTTGTAGATAATATGTAATATTCATAGTGGGGCTCCAACAAAAGCTCATGAGAGCTTGTATCAGTCGTATTCTTCATACACTTTGTTGTGGTCTTTAGCTCATATAGTACATTTGCCACTGTCACAAGTAGGCATGTAGATGTATTCCTTCACAAACTAAAATTGACTTCAGGATACTGTATTTACTGAAGTCTTTATGCATCTACCCATAAGTGGCATGTGGCACATATATCTATCTTTGTAGAGAGCTTGTATGTATTGTAGATCTTTTAATGCTTCTTGTAGGCATTTGCATTGGATGTGATTGTGTTGTATTTTAGTCTTAGATAGTAAATTGGATGCATAGGGATCTTCTACAGTATCTCGTAGGAGCTCCAATGCTTGCCAATATAGTTGCCTTGCTTGTATGCAATATGCGATGTGTATTATAGTTTATTTCATACTCTTCATGTTTCACTCATGAATATCCCCTTCACTTTCATCACTTACAATCTCAGATGCATTTTCTTATGTTTTGATGCTAAGTGATAGTTGATTACAGAGACATTGTGACATACATTGCTTATCACCTGCCATCATCTGTGTGTGAACTACTATGTGTTTCTTAGATCTTTAATTACTATCCATAAATACTTTGCATGTATTTATGATGAGCTTTCCATAACTGCTTGTAAATGGCACTGTAGGTGTATGTATGCATTCATTATCACCACTTGCAAATGTTTAATATATTCGTATGTGGTTGAGTGGCTTTGAGTTGAAGCATTAGTCCACCCGTTGGTTGTTGTTGATGATATACGTGTTGCGAATCTATGATTTTGATGATAGCAAACATTCCTTATTTCTCTACGATTGCCTTATGTGCTAACGTTTTAGGTCCACACGATCAGACTGTAATCTGGAACCAACTCAAGATTGGGTAGACTAGGTCTGTGTCAGTTTGTAATCTTTTTTCCTTCTTGAGTCTGTTGTATTTGGTGTGGTATCTGATGATTTGTAACTTGGAAGATTTTCTGTTGTGCCCTAAAAGATTTCTATTTTTGGTAACATCGTCCGGGACGATATTTATATCGTCCTGGACGATCTGACAAAAGTAGAAATCCTAATTAGGGAATTCTCATTAAAGCAGCCGTCTTTTTGCAAAACACATCGTCCTGGACGATTTTGTATCGGCCAGGACGATCAGCTCAATCCAGCAAGAATCTGCCGCCATATCTACTTAGGAAAATCTTATTTTTGGATATCGTCCTAGTTATCGGCCTGGACTATAAAATATCGGCCTGGCCGATCCAGGTCAATTTTTCCAAAATTTCTCAGGCAGTTTTGGAAAGCAATTAATGGGGATTTCGTTCAGGCCGATCGCAAGATCGTCCGGGACGATTAGACATCGTCCAGCTTCATTTCAGGGCGATTTTCAGGACGATTTTCCTCAGATTTGTGCTAATCGGCCAGGACGATTTGGCTATCGTCCTGGACGATAATGGCGGCAACTTGCATTAATGAGCTCGTTTTGAGAGCCTCTATTTAAGCTATGGCAAGGCACTTTGTAAGTGTCTTTGGCAGCCATTGTAGCTTCGTTCTTGTGGGGGAAACTAGAAGAGAGAGCTTGAAAGGGAGAGAGGAAAGGGTGGAGTTTGAGAGAGGAGAAGATCCTGTGAGGGGGGACTCAAGGGAGTGTGGAGGGGGTTCCACACGGTTGCTCCGGCGAACTCGCACCTTAGTACCATCGGATTCAAGGCTTGTCTCGAGGTAAGTTCACCAAAGAAGAAGTCTCTTTAGTGTCAAAGGACCCGGCAACTCCGCCGCACCGGGAGAGGTGGAAGTGATTTTGTAAGGGCTTCTCCGCCTAGCCGTGGGGGCTAAAGGAGAGTCACTTTGTGTTAGTGCAATACTTGGAGGGTGCCTCCAAGGAGTGGACGTAGGTCAAGGTTTGACCGAACCACTATAAATCCGGTGTGTTCTTTTCTTATTATCGCTTCCGCATTTATTTTTCTTCCGCACTTTTTGTGGTGATTTTGGTTTAGGTTTTTGTCTTTGTTTAAAAGATTCTTCTTTTCCAAATCACCTCTCTCTTAATTAGCTTTGGGAATAAGTTCATAAGGGCTTAACATCCCCATCGAACTTTCAAGTGGTATTAGAGCGGTTTTCATAAAATAAGTTTTTAAAAACTTTTGAATTTCGATCCATGGCTAATTTTTCTAATCGTACTTTTGCGGAAGGATATTCAATCACTAAACCACCATTGTTTGAAAATATTACATTTGATTTTTGGAAAATTCGCATGTCTACTTTTTTGCAATCGATTGATTTTCGTATGTGGCATATGATTTTAACTAGTTATTCATCACCATCACGTATTGTTAATGGAATTAAAACTGATATTCCTTTTAATCAATGGAATAGGAATGAACGAATGGATGCTCAATTAAATGCAAAGTCTTTAAATTGCTTTTTCTGTGCTTTAAATTCTGATGATTTTATGTTAATATCCACGTGCACTACCGGTAAGAAAGTTTGGGATAAATTGCACACCATATACGAAGGCACTAGTGAAATCAAGCAATCCAAGTTGAATTTTTTAATGCATGATTTTGAAATGTTTTCTATGAAACCTTTTGAAACGATTTTAGACATGTATACAAGGTTCATTCAAATTACTACATCATTGCATGCCTTAGGAAAAGATTTTTCAAATTTTGAAAAAGTTAACAAAATTCTTCGATGTCTACTGGATAAATTTGATTCTAAAGTTGTTGCTATTTGTGAGTCTAAAGATTTGAATGATTATTATATTGATAATTTGATTGGCTCACTCATTGCCTACAAGCAAGGGTTGAGTCAAAGACTTTTGGATGCAGGTGATACGATCGTTCTAAAAGCCGAAGATACGGAAAGAGGAAGCTTAGTTGGTGACGATAGCAATGAATTGTCAAGCAAATCACAAAGCTCACCAATGCATAAGCAAAAGAGGAAGAAAGGTAAAAGTGGTAAGGATGTCCATATTTCCTCTGACATTGTTTGCTTTCGATGCAGGAAACCTGGACATATGAAAAATGAGTGCCCTAATTTAAGAATTCTCCCTGTAAAAGAAAAGGGTAAGGCGAAGTTAAATTTAAACTGGGGAAATAATGAAAGGCAAAAAATCTCATTGGCAGATCTGGTTTCTGAAGCATCAGACCAAGAAAGAGATAATGGATAAAAGCCTTATTTGAGTTTTTGTTTTGTTTTTTGTTTTGTTATTTTTTTTTATTTTATTTTTATTATTTATTAGATTTTTTAATTTTACTTGTTTTATTTCGTATTTTTTTTCTGATCAACACATTTTTATTTTTTTTTATTTTATTTTTATTATTTATTAGATTTTTTAATTTTACTTGTTTTGTTTCGTATTTTTTTTTCTGATCAACACACACATTCACTTTTCTAGAAATGAAAAATTTACTTCCTAATTTTTCTTGAAATCTTTAGTAAGTTGTGATTGACTTCTCTAAAAACAATCAAAGGAAGGAAACTCATGTTTTTGACTTTTAATCTCTATTTCCTAAAAGAGGTTTTTCTACTTTTTTTCATCTTTTAAATTGGTTTTTGAAACTAAATTTTTTATCACCCTATATTTTATTTATCGCATAGGAATCTTTTGCAAATTGTTGAATCTAATTCAAAATTTTCTTAATCAAGAAATTCGCTTTATCAATAGTATGGGTTTACTTTTGGTATTTAAGATTTCAGAAAGGTAGCATAATAAAAAAAAATGGCCAATGATGCCAAAAATAAAAGAAGCGCAAAGCGCCAAAATTGAAAAATATAGAATACACAAAGTGTATCAAAAGATGCGCAGTGCGCCAACCAATTGTCAATAGGCATAAAATGAGCCCACTAAATTTTAATGCTTACCATTCTTATACTTCTTAAAGCTTAAGAAAACCCTTGATTTTTCGATGCTTGAGTTTGAAAATCTTGATTCATGATTCAACAAATCGTGCATTAATCTTCTATTAGATATATTTTATGAAAGGAGTTTTGAAAAATTACTGTTTCTTTCTCTAATTTATTCCTTGATTTAGATATTGAATTAAAAAGTTTTTGAGCCTTTTTAAAGAACTTGAGTTTGGATTATCAATTCTTGATTTTCTAACCTTTACTGGGCTATGTGTTGTCAATCCAATTCTACTAAGTTTTTTGATTAAAACCCAGAGGTAACTTTCTCATTTTAAGAATATTTGTTTTTTCACTTGATCAGGGAATGTTTTTTGTTCGTTTTGTTTTTTGTTTGTGCCTCCTCTCTTTTTGATAATGTCAAAGGGGGAGAACGTTGTATCTTTTTTCTTTTCAAAAATTTTAAAACAACAAAAAATATTTTCATCTCCCCTATTTTTGTTAAAAAGATTTATTCTAGTGAGGGGGAGATTAGGAGGATTTACTTTTATGAAAATTCAAATTGAAATGTTTTGCCATCATAAAAAAGGGGGAGATTGTTGCGAATCTATGATTTTGATGATAGCAAACATTCCTTATTTCTCTACGATTGCCTTATGTGCTAACGTTTCAGGTCCACACGATCAGACTGTAATCTGAAACCAGCTCAAGATTGGGTAGACTAGGTCTGTGTCAGTTTGTAATCTTTTTTCCTTCTTGAGTCTGTTGTATTTGGTGTGGTATCTGATGATTTGTAACTTGGAAGATTTTCTGTTGTGCCCTAAAAGATTTCTATTTTTGGTAACATCGTCCGGGACGATATTTATATCGTCCTGGACGATCTGACAAAAGTAGAAATCCTAATTAGGGAATTCTCATTAAAGCAGCCGTCTTTTTGCAAAACACATCGTCCTGGACGATTTTGTATCGGCCAGGACGAACAGCTCAATTCAGCAAGAATCTGCCGCCATATCTACTTAGGAAAATCTTATTTTTGGATATCGTCCTGGTTATCGGCCTGGACTATAAAATATCGGCCTGGCCGATCCAGGTCAATTTTTCCAAAATTTCTCAGGTAGTTTTGGAAAGCAATTAATGAGGATTTCGTCCAGGCCGATCGCAAGATCGTCCAGGACGATTAGACATCGTCCAGCTTCATTTCAGGGCGATTTTCAGGACGATTTTCCTCAGATTTGTGCTAATCGGCCAGGACGATTTGGCTATCGTCCTGGACGATAATGGCGGCAACTTGCATTAATGAGCTCGTTTTGAGAGCCTCTATTTAAGCTATGGCAAGGCACTTTGTAAGTGTCTTTGGCAGCCATTGTAGCTTCGTTCTTGTGGGGGAAACTAGAAGAGAGAGCTTGAAAGGGAGAGAGGAAAGGGTGGAGTTTGAGAGAGGGAGAAGATCCTGTGAGGGGGGACTCAAGGGAGTGTGGAGGGGGTTCCACACGGTTGCTCCGGCGAACTCGCACCTTAGTACCATCGGATTCAAGGCTTGTCTCGAGGTAAGTTCACCAAAGAAGAAGTCTCTTTGGTGTCAAAGGACCCGGCAACTCCGCCGCACCGGGAGAGGTGGAAGTGATTTTGTAAGGGCTTCTCCGCCTAGCCGTGGGGGCTAAAGGAGAGTCACTTTGTGTTAGTGCAATACTTGGAGGGTGCCTCCAAGGAGTGGACGTAGGTCAAGGTTTGACCGAACCACTATAAATCCGGTGTGTTCTTTTCTTATTATCGCTTCCGCATTTATTTTTCTTCCGCACTTTTTGTGGTGATTTTGGTTTAGGTTTTTGTCTTTGTTTAAAAGATTCTTCTTTTCCAAATCACCTCTCTCTTAATTACCTTTGGGAATAAATTCATAAGGGCTTAACATCCCCATCGAACTTTCAATACGTTCTTCCATTTGCTTATGGGCATGATGTACTTTTCATATACATGCTAGTTGTATATCTTATCACCACCTCCAAACAACTCTCTGTGGGTAATACAACTTTATCAAGTCGCTAGTTGATTCATGATGTGGGCAATGACCTCGGTATTATCATCACTTGGAGATTTGTATTTCAATTAACATATCATTCCATAATCAAATTATGTTTGAAAGCTCCTTATCCTCCAAGATGGATTGCAATGTGTACATACACTAGATCTGTCAATATTGGACCCGACCCAAAAACCCGACCCGAACCCGACCCGGAATTTTCGGGTTTGGGTTGACCCGAACCCGAAGCGGGTCGGGTTCGGGTCCGGAAAACCGACCTGTTTGCAAAAATGGGTCGGGTTCTGGTTGACCCGACGGGTTGCCGGGTCAACCCGAAAACCCGTTTATTTAAAAAAAAAAAAAAAACAAATTTCTCTGCCCGCCAGCTAGCTGCCCCCGCACTGCCCGATTCCCGCTGCCCGCCAGCTCCGCTGCCTGCCAGCTCCGCACTGCCCGCTGCCCGCCAGACTACGCGCGTTCCGTCCGCCCAGGCGGCGACGCCGGCGAGGCCAGTTCCTCCGCTACGACGCTGCCCGCCAGCTCCTCTGTCCAGTGTCCGGCAGGCGCGCCGCGTGCAATGTCCCGAGACGGCGAAACTCCCGAAGCGGCGAGGCCAGGCCAGCTGTTGCGCATTCCGTTTCGAGGCGGCGAGGCCAGTTCGGCGTTCCGTCCCGCGGCTACGCGGGTCGGGTTGGTTGACCCGAACCCGAAGCGGGTCGGGTTCGGGTCCAGAAAATTGACCCGTTTGCAAAACCGGGTCGGGTCAACCCGAACCCGAATAATACCGGGTCAATTTCGGGTTCGGGTCAACCCGACCCGTAACCGGAAATTGACAGGTCTAACATACACATGATGAACTTAACACTATTAATCATTAACATTTGTCAATTGGATGAAGTATGATTGAAGGTCTTGCATTGTCACTTATGCGCATGCCACTATATTTTCCGTTTGCTCCTTATTGATGATTGCTTGCAAGTTCATTTTGGAGCTTTGGTCATTACAAGTATCGTGTTCAAATTTAGGCATTATCTGACTTCTCTAACACTTAGACTTGGAAGCCTGTCGTTTCATCAATGACCTTATTACACTTGAATGGTTAGGATTCTCTTCTCAAATATTTAGATTTTGATTATTTATTTGTTAAACCAAAGTCTAGACCCAATTATTCCACTCAAGGCTGAGTTTAGTTCGAATGTTCAAGTCATGGTTCTTCATGGTCCAAAAGTTTGAATCAAATCTTTTATTTAATCATTCAAGTTTGTGTATAGTCCATCAAGTCCAAATAAAGTTCTTAGTAATTGTCCAAGTCCTTTTGTCCTTTGAGTTCAATCAAGTTTAAGTGTGGTCGTATGTTCACCCGAAGTTTCGACAGCCTCCTGTCGTCTCCTCTATTTAGGGGAAAACTGGGCCTCCCACCACGCTAGAGAAAAAGTGTGTACGGTAGGTTCCCTCGAACAAGGACACCACAACAATGAAATCTTTAATCCCACCATGCCAGAGAAAGTCGTGTATGGGACTTTGGTACCTTCACGATGGCTGGCGACGATGGTGAGATGCACAAAAACCTCCCTTCAGTTCCTTGACTGAGAATCCATGCCTTATGATTTGACAAACTTTGTATTTCTCTGAAATACAGAGGCTTGAAGAGCTATAAATGTTGATATTGCAGGCAATTGTTGTGCCATGGAATCTTAACAGCTCATTTCCACCAACAAGGAAACAAGGGTGTTTCTTAGGAAGTTTGCTGTCTTTGTTCTTTATCATTTCTTGATGTTCTTCGAAGCGAGCGAGAGTTTTCTTCCTGTTGTGGACTATAAAGATTCTACCAATTCGTCCACAAATGATTTTAGATTTTAATAAGCTTGTTATGCAGATTATTTCCACTACTTTTTTGGATATCTTTACAACTTCTAATATTCCACAGCATCTAAGTTATTCTAAGACAACATCATTATCAAACATGCCAGGAAGGTTTAATGCATCTAATGAAATGGGAAGTTGTATTCTCCAAATGCTGCATGAGTTTAAACAATTGAGCCTTGAATTTTGTTCCCACACTTATCTTCTAGGAATTAACACCATTTAACCTCTGAGGGCTGGTTGACCTTTGAGATTGATTAAGCATATGGGAAGTAAATGTTCGAAGGAAGTTAACAGCTGTATGATTGAAGGAGCTGAACTAAGTCTGAGTAGAGTGGATCTCTGCTCTTCTTCAAGAAGCCACTTGTGTCATACACGACCTCACTAGCATAATGGAGAATTTTAAAAGCACCACCCTTCCCCACTTTAAAGCATGGATTTCTGCTCAAATGCTTCTGAAACTTGATCACCAAAGTTAAATCAGTTGCTTTGGCAAAGTTTGGCTCTTCATCCACCAAAGATAATATCCCCAAAGGCTTCTTCTAAAAATGATTCAGACATTCGATATTGTTAATAAAATAAAAATTATTCCAGCCAATGCCATCTTGAGTATATTCCTCATGCTCAAACTTAAAATGAAGCCGATTGAGGTACTGGAAGCTTGTTCAGCCATGAACTTTGACTTGAAGTCAAGATCTGTAGATGGATGAATATGAAGAAAGAGAAGAAAAGGATAGACATGGATTTTGATCTATGGTTGCAGGTGGGTCTTTGTATGGTCACCGGAGTTGGGATGTGGTTGGAGAAGGATGATTGGCTAGAAGTGGAAGTGAGCTCTAGGAGGAGACGGACCTTGTTCAGCTGAAGGGATTTAGATAGGGAGTGGATATTGGACTGTCTGGGTGTCGAGTGGAAGTAGTGAGACGGCTGAGGCTTGGAAATAGCTCAGGTAGGTATATGGGAAGATGGTTGAGCAGGAAAATGTATTTTGGACTCCTTGCTTGTGGTCTTGAAACAGAAGTTTTTGGGTTACCGGTATATTACTTCCCTTGGCGTGAAGCAGAGAAAAGGAATTGTAAGAGCAAGGCTTTCAGTTTTCTGTAGCTGTGGAGAAGCACGCTTCCTTTGTTGTGATGGAAGACTTTTGAGAGAAAGTGAGAGCTACTTTCTTTTGTGGGGAAGAGGGAGATCTTGGCGTGGAGTGGAGATAGGAAGGAGGACGCCAAAACAGGTCAGAGGTTAGAGCTTGAAGGGAGTTTGTGAGATGCCTTTGTGAACGATGAAGTAACCAACCCCCACAGCTCTGTTTAGTCTAGTTTTAATGCAATCTAGTAGTAGCGATTCGAGGCAAGATGCAAGCTTGGCAGAATTTATGGGATTTGGCAGAGATACCACATAGAGTTATGATAAAATGGGGTATCCAACATTAATGTGATAGGATTTTATATATGACTTATGATTTCTCATTAATTCTATTTTTCATTAAATTAAAAGTAACTTAAAGCCTTGTCATCATTGCCTGTCCCTTTGAAATGACAGTGATATGTCAGTCAATCAGAGTTGCTTCAAATTATGTGTATTTTCTTGATTTGTGAGCCGATTGTCTTATTTCATGTGTTGAATTTGTTGAATATTGAAACTAGAAAAATTGATAATGCATTTAGAGTATTGCCAACATTCCGGTCGCAACAACACAGTCCATTTTGAGGTCGGACATCATTTGGGTGATGTCGAGGCTTAATTCCATTGAAATACATGTTGTTGCTTTGAAAATCTCTTGTTGCACACACAATCTCATTCTAACAAATTGATGGTGTATTTAGAGTATAGATGGTGTTCCGGACATATTGACAAAGTCTGTTTGTCAATCAGACATCATTTAGATAACACTGAGCAACCTTTTCCTTGAAATTTGTGTCCTTGCCTTGGGATCCATGTCACCAATCCGGATGCTTCAAATTGAATAAAAAAATATAGTTTTTAGAGGTTTGCAACATTCCGGATGCAACAACGTTGTCTATTCATTAATTTGACGTTGTTTGGTCAGCCTCGCACTTTAATTTTGGGTGTCGGTCATCCCTTTTGATCGATCTCATTCAGTTCGACTGCGAGGGGTCCCGACCTTGTAGAATTCAACATCCTTATCACAACAATACCATTCGTTTGGCAATCACAGGTCATTTGACCCTTCAAGTGACGTGTGTCGCTGAGGCGCGTATCATTTTATTCAATAGTTTGGGTCCTTTCTTGCGTGATTTGAGATATACGGGTCAACAACTCATAAGTGATGGAGACATTTTGGATTATTCATGTGACATACTGGGTCAAATATCAAGATGTATCCTTCTTGATAAACTCAACATAGCCTAGAGAATTTTAGCATTATACTTGGACAAATATAAAAGTATTTTTGACTTCTCATTTATGGTTACAAGCGATCTTGAGGTCCACAATATTTATCATTATTCATGAATCATACATTTAAAATAAGGCATTAAGATCATTAAAAATTCTATTAGTATTTCAAACGACCCTTGTCAAAATGATATGACAAAGGTAAGAAGAAGTAAGATAAGTAGATATGGCCTTATTGCATTTTACTAGCTTCTTTGATTGTAGTGGTGCTTCTAATTATTATTATTTTTTTTTTTTGTTAAAATCTGTTAAATGGCCTAAGTGCTTGAAAGCTTTAAAATTTATCCTTGGCCTCCGCCCGCTTTGATTTTTTTTTCTTCGGGGGGAGTTTTAATGGATTTAAGTTTCGAGGTAAATTTTGGAAGGCAGATGAGGTTGTAGATAAGACACTACCCAGAGATTTCACCCTCATTTTGTGAGGACTTTATGATCAGAGTTCTGGTTTCCTATAGGCGCAATCCCCTATAATTAATTACCCCTCCCGGTAATGAGAGAGAACTTTTAATTAAGGCTAATCGTCAATCATATACATATAAAAATGTGTTATCTGGCTTATACTAGCAGTATGAGTTTGGATTTAAGAATTTTGGATGTTTGGAAATTTGAGTTAAGATATTTGAGAAGTTTGTTACATAAAATTAAAATTTTACCATCTTGCACTTAAAATAGATGGTGGGGGAATTGATGATGAACCCGATCAAGATCCCATGGTTCTGTCATCCTGGGTCATTGTGATCCCTGGTTACTTAGTCAAAGGAGGTAGTCGACCCATCCTGACGAAAGGATCCTTATCGGCAACCATGGGTTGCTTCGTCCAGGGGAACCTTGTAGACATGGGCTGAGTGTTCGTCTAAAGAAACAAATTTGAATCCAACTTAGCTAACATAGGGCTTTATGCCTTATCGATCATATCCTATTGATTCATATCTCAAGGATTTGATGCCATTAAGGAATGTATTGGTTATGGCCATAACAGATATTTTATAGTGTCATTTGGTAATAAAACCACTCAATTTAGAGGGCACCGGGTCATAACCCTATATCCTACGGTGCCATTTTGTGGTAAAACCTTTGGATAGAGGACACGTACAACGCCATTATTGACAGAAGATTATTTGAGAATGGATCCTAGTGATATTCTCGACTAAGCATTAGCTGAATGTGAGCTGAGGTAAATTTTAATATGTCCACCCCGACAAACTGTTAGAGAGGATGCATGGATTTTATCTTAAGTGTTTGATATTTAATTTTTCAATTTTAAATATATTGGATTTGGAATTTTTGTACTTTCGGGCATTTAAATGATATTTAAAAATATTTGTGAACCACTCCGATTGAGATTTTTGTTCAACACAGCCATCAACGGGGTATGAAGAGTTATTTCCCTTTATTAATTGAATCTTATCAACTTTGTCAGGTTATCAATAGAGGATCGAGTTTCATAGGATTTATGGCCTTGTGAATGAATTTATTTTATTATAGACCTTGAAGGCTTAATATGAATGTATAAAATAAATATCTCGGTCTACCTCATGACCATATATGTATTTAATAGTTTGAGCCGTGTAGACTCATATCTACCTGCATAGAAGGATCGAGATCGAACTTAGATTTATTTATTAACCCACACATCGTCCCTAGACATCACGTGTGTACCCATAACACCCTCGTCGGGGCCCATGTGGGTGTTTTTGGAACATTTTATAATTATTTGATGAACCTTGTCAAGTCTTATTTACTTACTTAGGAGGATCAGGTTCAAACTTATTGACCCGCATAGCATTTATAGATGTCATATGTGTAAATACATCACGCTCGTTAGGGTCCATACGGGTGTTTGGGAGCATTTTATGATTATTTATTGAACATTGTTGACTCCTATTTATTTGCTTAGGAGGATTGAGTTCAAATTCATTGACCCGTGCAGCGTCCCTAGACATCATGTATATTTCCAAAACATGCTTTCTGGGGCCCATGCAGGTCTTGTGATTGCACTTATCCCTTTTGTATACCTATGTGTATACAAATTACAATGCATATGTGAGGGTATTTTTAAGATATTTGATAATACTCAGTTGTATGGGTGATTGTCATTTGAATGCAGCATTCTATTTGGATACTTGTAGATGTCGTCTATCTACTTATATGAGTGTTGTAGATTAGGTGGCGTATTATAGCAGTTTGTGGATTGAGTTATTTGCTGCATTGTACAGATAGATTGTCGTGTTCGTGATCAATTTCTTCATGGGCTTCGATTGGAAAATTGTTGCATTTATATATATATTGTTCAAAACTAGTGGGAATTATTATATACATTCCCAAGGCACTCAATTTGCAAGTATAGAGAGAGCCATTTTCTAGAGAGAGATTTTCTAGAGAGAGATTTTCAAAATTTGGATTTCCTGGTTGTTTGGTGGCATCATCAGCGAGAATGATAGGTCAGTAGGCTACCAACTCAGGAGGTCTGACCACGGCTGGCTTGAATTGTGGTAATTCTGCACTGCAGTAAGAATCAATCATTTCAAATTACTGGATTAATCCAAAGATTTCATCTAATGGACCTTTGGTGATCAAAGAACCAAGTGAGGTTCCTACGAATGGTTCGTCTCTAGTTATTGGTAAAGGAAAGCAAGTGGAAATTGACTCAAATTTGGAAACTCCGTCTTTGACTATGAAGATTAAATCAAATGACATAGACTCATCATCATCTGGTATGAAGATCTTTGTAAATAGGTTTGGAAATACTGTCAAACCCAATTGTTTATCAAAGGGAGACCCTTCAATTCAAAATCTGGTTGCAAGCACATCTGTTGTTCATGAGAATGCCCAGGTGAATGAAGAAAAAATGGTTGGTGATCTGGTAAACACAATCCCGAATAATCCATGGGCTAAACATCCATACATCAAGCTAAACATGCCAAAGGGAGATTCATTCATGTCAGTGGATGGCAAGGCAATTAAACTATATGAACTAAATATGATTGAGAATACTACTAAACTCCAAAAATCCATTGTGGTGAAGGTTTTTGGCAAAGTAATTCCAGTTCGGATAATAGCTGTGGAGCTGAGACATTATTGGGCTCAATTTGGAAAATTTCACCTTACTGTCCTTGGCTCAGGATGGGTGCTGTGTTCGTTCTTTTCATAAGAATTAATGGAAATCGTGATTTCAGGAGGGCCATGGTTTGTAAATGGCCACATAATTGGTCTTGACAAATGGAATCACAAATTTTATACTACATCTCTGAAGGGTTTGACATCTCCAGTAAGGGTAAGAATGTTGAATCTTCCACTCTATTGTTGGAATGAAATTAATGTTGCCAGGATTGCCTCATTAATTGGAACTCGTTTGTTAATTAACATTGATATGTTTTAATGGGGAAGAAGGGAGTTCGCAAGAGTTTGCATCCATTTGGAGTTAGATAAGAAATTGACACTAGGTGTTTGGGTGGATGGGCTTGATGGACGATTCTTTCAAAAAGTTGAGTATGCAAAAATCTCATCATTTTGCTACAATTGTGGAAGGGTAGGTCATTTAAGCAATTCTTGCAAGCTAAAGGAAGGTGTTGATGCTAACTCGTCAATACCTGTTTCTGTAGAAAAAGATTTAGGATTACCTTTGGTTAGTAATCCTAAGGAAGTGTTGACCTCCATAGCATATCAAAATGAAATAAAAGAAAAACAAAATGCTGAAATCATACCTATCCGCAAATCCCGCTAGGAATTCGACTAAATCGATGCCGATCCAAACACTTCTCCGCGTTGCCTGCACGAAACTAGCCTCAATCATCATCACCTCTCACGCTTATAAAACACAAGCAGATGAAAGCTCTATGGTGGTCATTCGATATCCACACACATGAAAGCTTCGATCCTTCTCTACCTCTCTCAGTTCGCAAGCTCCAACCCATGACAACCATCCGACTTGTGATCTTTGATCTTTCCTATCCCGACCTCTTCCTTCTCCGACCTAGTGAGAGAGATGGAGAGAGAGAGAGAGAGAGAGAGAGAGAGAGAGAGAGAGAGAGAGAGAGAGAGAAGCTGAGATATCTTGCTCCTCCAAAGCTGAATCCCCCATCTACCGAACTCCATATCCCTAGCCGAACCCATCCTTATCACTCCTTATCCGCCTCCTTCGACATTCCTTCCAGTCCGATCGGAAGCAACAATCAGGAGCTCAATTGCTATAAAGTTAACTTTCTCCTTGTCGTGCTATTCTTCGGCCGAATCTCGTGAAGCCGTCAACTCTAATGAGGGTAATAAGGGATTTAATTGAAGGTGAGAGTTAATAGTGCCTAAATCCTATTTAATTTAGTTTAGTATTAATCCTACTCAATTTGCATAAATCCTGTACAACTTTTTTTAATAATTAATAATTAATAATAATAATTAATTATATTTAATTAAAAGTAATTATGATTAAATATTTTAGTTATATTTAATTATTATTAATAGTGTTTAGTTTTAAAGTTAATTATTATTATTATTAATAATTATATTTAATTTAAACTAATTATGATTAATTTTTTTAGTTATATTTAAGTATTATTAATAAGGTTTAGTTTTAATTAAAATAGATTATAATTAATTTGTATCATTATTATAGTTAATTATATTATTAATGATTAACTATAATTAGTTAAAAATAATTATAATTATTTTTTAAAATTAAATAAATAATTATTATTTATAATTAGTTATGGCTAATTATTAATTATAATTAATTATCATTAAATGATAAATAATTATTATTAAATATAATTGATTATTATTATTATCTAATTAATTAAAAAAAGAAAGGTAATGCCTCTCTCTCCTTCCCTCAATCCAAGTGCCAACCCCGTGCAGATATAACCCCTTAACACTAAAACTTTGAGAGCTTGTTTTTGTTGTTTACAGCAGATCGAAAAATCACCTATACACGCCTTTATTGCGCACTGTGGGATGGGACCCCGGTACGACGCCTACGACGAGGCTGGTAATCATGACGACTCTCATTCCGATGGTCAACACCTTGGAGAATCTTTAAGGGGATCGCATCACTCACAAATTCCACCCAAAGAGTTAGCTAATTTTGATCGCAGCCCACGGGTCGAAGAAGTTTTCTTGCCAAATCAAGAACCAAAAATCCAGTGGCGTCGCCGCTCGGAGATCCGAGTACTATAAATGGAAGAAAATGAAGACATGGAAAAAGAAGAAAATATAGGAGAAAATATAGAAGAAGACATGGAAGAAAATATTGAAGAAAATTTAGAAGAAAAAATGCAAGATATAAATAACACCTTAGATATGGAAGTGGTATATATGGTGATAAATATAGACATCAATGATGGTGCTGATTATGATGATAATGAAGATGAAGATTGTTTGAAATCGCCACCTAGACAGGTATACTAGCATTACCGTAGAGATGGGTCCACCACTGACAGAAGTGGCCATTCCCAAGGAGAAGAGGAAGTAGAGGAAGTGGAGGAAAGTCCTTTTGATGATGAAAACACCATGCTTGCCTATATACGGAGACAAATGAGACGGCAAAATGAAGGCAAAGGACAAAGAAATTTCTTAATTGAATGAGAAAATGATTGAGATGATGGCTCAAATGATGATGATGATGCAGATGATGCAGAAAAAGGCTGCAGTCGATCCTATGTCAAACCCTCCTCCGGATCTTCCAAACTTCCAAATTCCATAAGTATCAGGAGTAAGGGGAGCTCCTGAAGGTGGTCATGAAGTCCACAATGTCACTCGCCAATCCACTCCTCAAAATTTTGCCAGTACCTCTGAGCCTGTGACTGCTACAAAGTATGAAGGAATCATTACCGAGAAGATCAAGGCTATTATAGTCGTTGATCAAGCAGAAAAATTAGTGGGCAAAGGTCATCCATATCCTACTGAATACAATGAAGTGCCATACCTGAAAGGGTATTCAGTCCCAAACTTCAACACTTTCAATAGTAATAACAACCTTAAGCAGCACCTGACATAGTTTAAAGCCACCTGCGGGAACAAAGGAGGCAATGACGCCCTACTCTTCTAATAATTCATTAGCAGTTTGACATCAACTGCTTTTGAATGGTATGCTGAACTACCAAATTATTTTGTGAAGACCTTCGCAAAATTGGAAACTATGTTCGTGAAGAGATTTGCCAGTGCAATAGAAAAGATAATGATTGCTCACTTTGGTCTGTATAAAAGAAAAAGGGAAGAATCAGTGACAAAATATATCACTAATTGGTGCAACCGAAGCATTAAATGTGTGCAACAACTTGAAGAAGAGCATGCAATACAGTTGTTAATGGAAAACATTGATGACAAAACGCAACCCTTCCAATGCATGGCTACAATTACCACATTTCAAGATCTGCTAGACAGAATGGCTATGTTTGAGAAACTAAACTTATCCAGATTAAAAATCACTCTGATAAGCATAAGAAGGCTAAGGCCCCGGGTGGTAAAGGGGTGAAGCCAACTCTATGTTCTTCTCATGAGCTGATAGAGAAAAGCAAGTGATTTATAATGTAAACAAAAGCAAGCAACCAATGCTGTATGAAGAAAAGCCCAAGAAGGCCTATAACCCTAATGCCTAACCAAAAATAATACTCATGGGAAATAATAGGCCACGAACCTTTCAAGGTGAAGTAGAACATTCGAGACAAGCAATAGGAACTTGTGATAGAACGTTGCAAACCCTTAAAGATAAAATGAATAAAGAATATTCATTCAAGAGGGATATCGTCGCAAAGTTATTTTGATAGGTAGTGAAAGCAGGCTTGGAACTTCTAGAGTGCAAGAGACCCGAGGAGTTGAAACATGCTGGTGATCCAAATTACTACCCATACCATCAATACTCAGCTATCCTATTGAAGATTGCTACATCTTCAAGGATTTACTTAAAAGAAAATATCAAAAAGGAAAACTCACATTGTCCAATAATATACTGCCTCACCCTAAAAAGGAATTAACTTGGGTAGTTATGATTACATCCTTACCCTCGATTGAGGAAAAAAGAATACAAAAGAAGCCAATTTAACAAGAACAGTGGGAGTCAGCGATCTCCAAGAAGACTGTAAAAATGCTAAAAAAAACTCAAAGGAGTTCTATGGGTGAAGTGGAAGTCTCCTACGGATCTATTATTAAACTTGAAAGCTCTTCCTACGACACAAGAATCTTCTTCTAAATAGTTCTTCAACCAAGCTGGCACATCAAAATCTAGAAGGGTGAGGCCCTTCAAGAAGAAAATCAAGCTGAAGAAGCTCAAGGAGAAAAATGCTTCAACTCAAAGAGCTATTGATAATTTGAATAAATACTATCAAACTGTGAGGCAACTTATCAAGCTCACTGACTTTATGTCAGAGCATAAAATAGATGGAGCCGAAGAAGATAATGAGAATTCTCTTCCAAAAAAAGTATGCCGGGTCATCTCAATGGCACCAAATGCATTGATAAAAGAAGGATACGCTGAGGAAGTTACTTTTATATCCTGTCTGATTGTGACATTAATGGATTATAGCTCAGAAGAGGACTTGTACTTTCCAAAAAAAGATGAGTCAGACCCCGACATAGCATCGTAGATGAGACATGTAAACCTGGGTGGTGATTTCGAATCAACAGATGAATCCCTAAATGCAATAATGGCTGACTCTGAAGAAAATGCACCATTAAATTACTATAAAGCATAGGAGATCCCTTAAGTACAATTGAGAAATGGGGAGATATTGCCATCTCCACTGAAGAAAGGTCTCTAATAAAGGCAAGGAGAAAGAGATAGTTGTCGACAATGATATTATCCCTGAAGATCATAAGAAAAAGAAGACTTCAGCCAAGGGGGTAAATTATAATATCTTATCCCATTTGAAAAAGATAAATGTATAACTTAGTATATACGAAGCTTTAGTAATGTCTAAGAATTTTGGGAGACTTTGATTCAGGCTCCTAAATATCCCAAAAAATATGAGGTGTATTTTGCTGAACGTAATCTAAATGAGGTTCTAAAAGATCATAATGAGCCATTCATTACCTTCTCTGAAGAGGACATGATGCTTGGGATTGCAGATCGTAACTGTCCTTTGTATGTTACTGCAGAGAGCGATAAGCTGATCATCAGTTGAATTCTGATCGATCCTGAATCAATCTAATAAGGTTGAAAGCACTAACATCCTTCTACCTTGATGTGGAACACCTCAGGCCAGATAAGCTGATGATGCATAGTTTAAACAAAAAAGGGCAGAAAACTCTTGGATCATTCATACTTCCTCTTGAATTTGGAGAGCTCCATACAGAAGCTAAGTTTCATGTGATTGATGCAGATACTTCATTCATGGTGCACTAGGTCATCCCTAGTTGCATGAATATGGTGTTATCCCATCAACATTACACCATTATATGAAATATTTTGGAGATAGAAAAGAATTCAGGATCTTTGGTAACATTAGACCCTTCACAGTTCATGAAGCAATAATTTATAAATATACATAATATTTCATGCCAAAGAGTAAAAATATTCAAGTTCTCTCGAGGCTAAAGCATCAGACTCAAGGGCTGCGAAGCGACCTGAATGGGAATGTGAGAAAAAGTAGGTGGGGAGAAAGAAGGCAATGCCAACTCTTGCCAAAGCATCGACCATTCCTAAAGAGAAAAAATATTTTCATCATCTAAGAAGTTTACATTGATGAAGATGATGTCACCCCTATAAAATCTTGAAGAGTATGCAAGTTCACGGACGAATGGAGTAGGGAGGTTGAATTTTCAAAGATGATGATGATTACGACTCTATCTACATGAATACGGTGCATGAAGTATTTTCCAGAAGAATAAGTATCATATCAATCTCAGATAGCATGCTCATAGTCATGCGTATCCCCCTACAACACTTCAAGTAAATCATTCCATACAATATGCATAAAGTTGAAGAACTCTCCACCATTTATCTTCCTCCCCTTAAGAATGGGACTACGCCAGAGAATGTACTATATTCTGCTAGAATATGCAAAGAGGAGAATAATGATTGGGGTTGTATGCTCCTCGATTATGATACGAGGCTACCCTAGGTTTAATACCAAAAGTATTCAGAGAATGCTACGAAAGAAAATCAATATTCCTACCACCAAACAACAACTTTGTATAAGCCTGGGCCTCTGGTATGGAAGGAATGCACGCCCAATACGATAAAAAGATATAGCTGCATATAAGGGTATCAGATTCATCAAGCAAAAATTCTTTCATAAAGAGACTTGTTGAACCATCACATGCAGAGAAATTGAATTTGATGACAATGACACTTATGAGACATAAAAAGTTGAAGATTATGATAATCAGCCCGTAGAGGTCAAACTTTCACCAGAAGATCTTGAAGTTGGTGGACAGGAAGTCATTATGGATGAACTAAAAGTGGTTAACTTGGGAATTGAGGAAGACCCTCGCCTAACCTTCATTGGCTCCCTTCTACCATAAGAACAAATAAAAGAAATAAAAGAACTTCTTTGTGAATTCAGAGACTATTTTTCTTGGACATATGCTGAGATACCTAACTTATCCCCTGATGTAGCGATTTACCTATTAGCCATCAACCAAATGCAATGCCCGTCAAAAAAGCTCCAAGGAGAATGAGATTGGAGATTAAAGAGAAAGTGATTACAAAAACAAAAAAGCTTATAGAGACGGTCTTCATCCGAGAAGAAAAGTATGTCAACTGGATTGCCAATATCATCCCTATAAAGAAGAAGAATGGATAGATTCATATCTACATTGACTTTAGGAACCTCAACAAGGCGTATCTAAAAAATAATTTTATGCTCCAAATATCAAAACTTCTAGTGGATAACATGTCCAATTATGATATGTTCTTGTTTATGGACAGATCATCGAGCTACAATCAGATCAAGATGGCTCCTGAAGATAAAAGCACACATCATTTAGAATGCCCATTGGCATATTTTGTTACACTATCATGCCTTTTAGCCTTAAGAATATTGGTTCCACATATCAGTGGGAGATGACTCATATATTTGATGATTTGATACATAAGAAGGTCGAGTGTTATGTAGATGACCTTGTTGTTAAAAGCCTTGGCCAAAAATATCATGTAAATGATCTCAGAATCGTATTTAAAAGGATTAGAAAATATGATCTAAAGATGAACTCCCTCAAATATGCCTTCGGAGTCTCCTCTAGAAAATTCTTAGGATATATGATTCGTCATCGAGGAATCGAGCTCGACCCTAATAAAGTTAAGGCTATCACGGAGATGCCACCACCAAGGAAAATTTGATAACTTTGCTCCTTACAAGGATAATTGGCTTTCATTTGGTGGTTCATATTGAATTTGTCGGGTAGATGCTATCTATTTTAAAAATTAATGAAGAAAGATGTCCATTTCAAGTAGGATTTAGAGTGTAAGAAAGCATTTGACAGTATTAAAAGATATATGTTGAATCCTACCATTCTCGTAGCTCCAATTCTTGGGAAGCCTCCTATACTATACACAACAGCACTAGAAGATTATTTCAGAGCATTATTGGCCCAAAATAATGAAGAAGGCGAAGAAAATGTACTTTACTACATCAGTCAAAGGTTGATTAGGGCAGAAAGCTATTATTCTCTTATTGAGAAGCATTGCCTAGTATTGATTTTTGTAGTTCAGAAACTCTGTCACTACATACTATCTCACAAAATCACGTTGATTTCAAAGATTAATCCGCTGAAGTTCTTGATGAAAAGACTAGAATTGATAGGTCGCATAGCTAGGTGGGCAATACTATTACTGTAGTTTGATATCACATACATGCCATAAAAGACGGTGAAAGGATAAGCTTTGGGATTTTGTAGTTTGATATCACAAGGGGACATTCTAGACCTGGGATGGATGTTTGCCTAAGGGGATAAATTTGAATCCACCTTAGCTAACAAAGGGCTTTGTGCCCTATCAATCATATACTATTGATTCATATCTCAAGGATTTGATGTCATTAAGGAGCGTATTGGCTCTGGCCATAACCGGTATTACGTGGTGCCATTTGGCGGCAAAACCACTCGGTTCAGAGGGCCCCGGGTCATAACTGTTTATCCTGTAGTGCCATTTGCCGGCAGATTGCCGGTTAGAGGACACTTACCATGTCCTTACTGGCAGTAGACTATTTTGAGAATGGATCCTAGTAATATTTTCGAATAGTCATTTGACTCTTTTGTGAGCTGAAGTAGTTTTTAATTTGCCCGCCTCGGCAAACTATTGCGGAGGGTGGATGGATTTTGCTTTAAGTGTTTAATGGTTAGATTTCCATCTTTAAATATTTTTTGAAATTTTGGGATTTTGTGGAGTTTTTGGGTTTTTGGATTTTTATGAGTATTTTGGGTGGAGCTATGGAATATTTGAGATAAACTTGGTTATTTGGGAGAGATTTGAAAAAAATATTTGGGAGCCTCTCCGGTTGAGATTTACATTCAACACGACCATCATAGGGGTGTTTTGAAGAATTTCTCTTTTATTGATTGATTCTTGTCAACTCTATCAAATTATCGATAAATGATCAAATTTTGTATGCTTTATGCCCTTATTAGTGAATTCAAATTGTTATAGGCCTTGAAAGCCTGATATGAATGTATTAAAATAAATATACCGGTCGCCACAACCTTAAATATTGCTTAATGGTTCGAACCCTATCGACTCCTATAAATCTTTATAGAAGGATCAGGTTCGAACTTGAATTCACCTAATAACTCACGCAGCATCCCTAGACGTCATGTGTGTATCAATAACATGCTCGTCGGGGCCCATGTGGGTGTTTGGGGGCATTTTATAATTGAATCCTATCAACTCCTTTTATCTATTTAGAAGGATCGGATTCAAATTTAATAACCCGCGCAGCATCCATAGACATCACGTGTGTACCAATAACATGCTCGTTGGGGCCCATGCCGGTGTTTATGAATTTCATTGATTTGACATGCCTTTTTTGTGTACCTATGTGTATACAAACTATGGTGCACGTGTAGGGGTATTTTGAAAGTATTCGTAGAAGCCTTCTGTCCGCTTGCATAGAAGTTGCGGATCCAGTGGCGGGGCATTGTAGTTTGTGGACGCCTTCTATCTGCTTGTTTGAGTGTTGCAGATCTGGTGGCGCGGCGTAATAGCTTCTGAATAGAGTTGTTTGCTACTTCATACAGGTAGACTGTCGTACACTACTCGTTGCTTTCTGCAGGTGGATCGTAGTGCACTAACTAGTCTCCTTTCTTGGGTCGTAAGAGCTTGCACTTGTCATATCCTCCATGCATTTTGTTGTGATCTTTGGTCTTTTCAATGTATCCGCAACTGCTGCATGTAGTTAGGTAGATATCTTCCTTCACAAACTGAAATTGACTTCAGGATACTGCATTTACTAAAGTCTTTTCTCATCTACCCATAGATGGTGCTCAAATATGTATTCGTAAACTTTTATGTTTTGCAGATCTTCTTTGCACATATTATATATTCATTTATGAGCGTTGTGTCGAATGTACGGAGGACCTCCTACAAATGATTGTAGGTACTTACATTTGTTGAGTATCAAATCTCCTCAGCTTGCAGTAGACAGGTGCATCTACCTTCCACTGCCTTCTGGTAGGATGTATAAGCATCTTAATATTTATGGTAGACTCCTTACATCCTCCTTGTAAATTACAAGTTGTATGCATAATGAATCTTCTACAGACATTTGCACTTGTTACACATCGTCTGCCACTACTTGCAAACATTTCATGTTGTGTATTGAATTTTATTACTTGCAGAGACTCCTTGCAATTGTTTGACATTGAATTGTTGCTGCTTGTGGGCATGCCACTTGATAGTTCTTGCATTTCAATCATTATGACAGTTCTTTGACATTCATTGGAGATCTTGTGCTATAGCTTACAGGTAGAAACTCTTGTTTATTTCTCAAGCGAGTTATACTTGGAATTGATACTTAGTGTATGTAAGGAACTAATATGCTCAATTGCATGTCACTTATACTTGAAGATCTTCCGCCATAAGTATTCTATTATATGTGGAGGTTCATTCCAAAATTTTCCACAAATTCAGTTAGTATTGAAATGAGACTTTATCCTTCATTAAGAATTTAGTGTTAGGATTCAAATTCAAGTTTAAAGTTAATGTAATTTGGTTCAAGTCAAGTCCAAATTTTCAACTAGCAAGCTTAAGTCCTTGCTCAAATTGTTCAATCTCAAGTCCCAAATAAAAGTCTCTTGTGATCTTATAGAGTCCAAGTTTGAGTTCATGTTCATTTGCATGTTCAGGAATGAGTTCCTTTCCTTGTTCGAGTTCAAGTCTGAGTCCAAAATGAGTTCAATCAAGTTCTTGTTCATTTTAATTAGAATTGAATTCATTTTTTCAAGTTCAATTAAGTAGATTGAATCAAGTCCACAAGTCCCATTTTGCTCCAATTCCTTGTCTGTATTTTAGACAAAAAATCGGCAGCCTCCCGGCGTCTCCCCCGTCAAGGGGAAAAAACCAAGAGGTCGCCTACCTGCCACATCAATAAAGACGTGCACGGTTGGTGTTGGTAAGACACCGCGGCAGTATTTTTGTTATTTCTTCACCCACTATGCCAATAAAGGCGTGCATGGGGTTTTAAAAAGTAATTTTATGAAAAGAGACAGTTTTGCTTTCCCCCACTCGGGGGTACTTATAAGTGACCCTGCTTCATCGTACGTGCCGCACCGGGGTCCCATCCCACCACGCACAATAAAGGCGTGCATGGGGCGGTTCTCCAGTTTGCCACAAACATTGAAGTAGGGTTTTGAGTTTAGAAAGATTCATACCTCCACGGGGTTGTCATGGTTGACACATGGATTGAGGGGTCACTCGCCTACCTCGTCGTAGGTATCGCACCGGGTTCCCTCCTACTACGCTCACTAAAGGCGTACTTAGGTGGTTTGCCGGTCTGACACGAACACTGAGGAAGGAGAGGGAAAGGGTTTTTTAATTTTTAAGATTAATTAAAAAATATTAATTATAATTAAACTTAATTATAACTGATTATAATCATTATTATTTAATCAGGATTAAGAATATTTAATATATAATTAATTTTACTAATTATATTTAATTACCAATAATTATTAATTAATTAATAACATAAAATAATCATTCATAATTAAATTAGATTATTTATGAATGACTATAATTATTATTAATTAATTATGATTAAAATAATTAACATATAATTAATTAATTATATTTAAATATAATTAATAATAATTAATTAATATTATGATAATTAATTATATCTAAATTAATTTAATTATAACTAATATTATTTTAATTAATTTTAAAACTATTATAATAATTATAATAAAAATAAAACACTTCCTTCCCCCATCTAGCTCTTTGTTTGGGCATTTTTACGAGACTTGGCCGAAGCAGCGAGCATAAGGGAGAAAGTTACCTTCAAAACGAGAAAGCTTCCGTTGTTACTTCCAATTAAAATGTCATAATATCTGAAACGACAAGAAGGGAGTGTCGTCTAGGGCAAGGGTGGCGGGATTTGGAGGTCGGAGGTCAGGGTCGGCTCAAGTAAAGGAAGAAGCCTCTCTCTCTCTCTCTCTCTAGATCGGGTGAGAAGCCGACGTAGGTAAAGGCTTGATGGGTTGAGGGATAGGATCGGAGGTTTGTGCTTGATGTTTGGTGGGATGGAGGAGTCAATGGGTTGAGGTAGCAGCGACGGGAACTCGATCGGAGAGGGAGGTTACGGAGGTTGAAAGAGCTCGCGGGGATGAGAGGATCGGAAGCAGCTACGGGAGTTGAGAGCAGGAGAAGAGCAGCCGAATGCTTCGTTTGCTCGGGTATTTAACAACGAGAAAAGCATCTAGCTTGCGAATGATTTGAGCAGTTTTCCCGGGAGGAGACGCGACTCCGACGGCGTCGGCGCTGAACAATGTCAAGTATGTGGGATATCTTGCAGGATTTGCGGAGATTTGGGCGTCTCGACGAATACGAGGTATGTACGTGGGATTCATGATTTCTTTCCTCTTTTGTATGGTTTATACAGAGGTTAAAACTAATCTGTTTGTTGCAAAGATCTATTGTTCAGTGGTGTATTTCTCTTGGAAGAGTAGAAATAATGTCAAGCATGGTGATCAAGCACTTGGTTTGAGCTTTATAGCCTTCAATGCTATCAGTTTTGCATCAATTTCATATGGTAATCTATTCGTGGACCACTAGGGTGCTAACCAGCCTAATCAGCTATCTTCTTATAAGCACCCTCTGCCCCCAGGATGGATTAAAGTAAACCTTGATGCTTCCTTATAAAGATCAAATAATGGTGGAATTAGTGGATTATTTAGATATTCAAAAGGTAGATTCTTAATAGCTTTTGGATTCAATTGCATTCATTGGGATAGTGGATTATTGGAATTGATAGCATTTCAGTCCTTGAAGAAAATAATCCTAGAATGGATGTTGGATGCTAAAGGGATAATTATTACAACAACAACAACAACAACAAGCCTTTATCCCACTACGTGGGGTCGGCTACATGAATCCTTTTTCTCCATTGTGTCCTATTAAAAGTCAAATTCTCGTTTAAATCTAATAAAGAAAGGTCATTCCTAATATTTTCTAACCAAGTCTTTTTAGGTCTTCCCCTACCTTTCTTAACATAAGTCAAATCTAATACCTCTACTCTCCTAACCGGGTCATCGGAAGGCCGTCGTTTAATGTGACCAAACCATCTAAGGGGACTCTCTCTAATCTTATCTTCTACTGGAGCTACTCCAACCTTTTCACGTATATGCTCATTTCGTATCCTATCTCTAAGGGTAAAGCCACTCATCCACCTGAGCATCCTCATCTCTGCCACACTTAACTTAGTATTATGCTTCTCTTTTAATGGCCAACATTCAGCACCATAAAGCATTGCAGGCCTCACTACCATCTTATAGCATTTTCCCTTAAGTTTGAGGGGTACATTTCTATCACATAACAAGCCCGATGCATTCCTCCACTTCAACCATCCAACTTGAATTCTGCTGATAATATCCCCATCTATTTCACCATCACTCTGAACAATAGATCCAAGATATCTAAAAGGTGTACTCTTATTAATGACTTGATCGCCCAAAGTTACAATCCCCTCACTAGGTCTATTACTACTAAAATTATACTCCATATATTCCTTTTTAGATCTACTCAAGCGAAAACCTTTAGACTTTAAGGTTGACCTCCATAATTCAAGTTTACCTTCAACTCCCTCTCTAGTCTTATCAACAAGAAGAATATCATCAGCAAAAAGCATACACCAAGGTATATCCTCTTGCAAATGTCTAGTGAGAACATCCATGACTAAAGCAAAAAGATATGGGCTTAAGGCTGATCCTTGATGTAACCCAACCGAAATAGGGAAATACTTGGTCAATCCACCTTGTGTTTGAACACAAGTAATAGCTCCTGCATACATATCTTTAATGATTTGAATATAAGCATTATTAACTCCTTTCTTTTCAAGAACTCTCCATAGCACTTCTCTTGGAACTTTATCATATGCTTTTTCTAAATCAATAAATATCATATGTAGATCCTCCTTATTTTCTCTATATTTCTCCATCAAACCTCTTAATAAATGTATGGCTTCCATAGTCGACCTAACCGGCATGAAACCAAATTTCTTTTGAGAAACATTAGTATCACGCCGCAACCTATGCTCCATAACTCGCTCCCAAAGTTTTAAAGTATGACACATTAACTTAATACCTCTATAATTCGCACAATCTTGTGCATCACCTTTATTCTTAAAAATAGGAATTAACACGCTCATTCTCCACTCATCTGGCATCTTTTTAGTCTTCAAAATAGTATTAAAAAGTTTAGTAAGCCAAGAAATTCCTTCATCTCCTAAGCATTTCCACACCTCTATTGGAATATCATCAGGTCCGACAGCTTTTCCACCCTTCATTTTCTTTAAAGCCTCTCTAACTTCAGTTTTACTAATACGCCGATAAAATAGAAATCTTTATTTTCATTTAGGGTGCTAAGGTCATTATAGTCAATCTTATTTTCACAATCTACATTAAAAAGTTTAGCAAAATATCTCATCCATCTTTGTTGAATATCATCTTCTAAGAAAAGTATTTTTTGATCTTCATCTTTAATACACTTCACTTGAACTAAATCCTTACTACTCCTATCTCTTTGTTTGGCTAACTTATACATATATCTTTCTCCCTCTTTAGTATCTAATCTATTATATAAATCACTAAAAGCTAATGTCTTTGCATCGCATATTGCTTTCTTAGCATCCTTACGAGCCACTTTATATATTTCCCAATTATCAGAATTTTTAAAATTAAACCAATTTTTATAACAAAGCTTCTTATTTTTAATCTTTTCTTGCACATTTGGATTCCACCACCAACTACTTTTACTATTAGGAGCTTTTCCCTTTGATACTCCAAGGATATCTTTTGCAATATTCTTAATATCACTTGCCACTTTTTCCCACATAATATTAGCATCCTCATGCACAGACAAAATCTTAAGATCTAAAATCTTATTTCCAAAAATAATTTTGTTAATATTCTTTAAATGCTCCCATCTAAAGGGATAATTATTGAAGGAGATAATTACAACATCATCAATTATTTACAAAAATTTGTGGATAAAGTACATACTCACACTAATGAAGAATGGGAGGACTTATAATTCTTGGAAGGCTTTAGTAAGGTTTTATTTCATTTTGCAAATAGAAAATGTAATAAGTTAGCTGATTATTATGCTAACCTTGTTTTATTAGGTGATTTTTTTTTTGAGATGATTTAAGTTGTAATAAGATTCCTCATTCTTTTCTTATCTTGTTAAAGGAGGATTTTGATAGATTTTCTATCACATAGTAGTTTGTAGTAGTTTTCTTATTTATTAATGCATTTAGCATTTTTCTCAGAAAAAAAAGCCAGTCAATATTAGTTGTAGGGAGACTAATTGTATTCACATCCTATTTGCGATCGTCATTCATTAGCAGATTAGTTTACATATTTATTAGTCGACCAACATTGGTGGTAAAGAAGCTATCTTCTTTATGGCTCTCTTTCTTTATTTGTAGGCATGAAATACTCATTGCATGTTGTAAGTGGACAATCACGCATGTTGTAAGTGGACAATCATGCATGTGAAAATCTTCTACAATTGCTTGTAGGTACTCTTACAATTGCTCCTGTATACTCACGTTTATAGTAGATTCATAATTCTTGCTCGCATATGAACCGTAAGATATTTCTACATTCACTTTAATGGATTGTAAAATGACACCGCGCCCATAAATTCTTCAATCCCCACCCGCTACATGAGCATTTAAGCGTCTTCAAGTACTTGTTTCAAAGACGACACTTTTCTTTCCCCCCTCTGCACTACATGAGCATTTGGAGGTACTTAATTTTTGTCCTCGTTATGCTACTTGAGCACTCCGAGGCTTAGCCTGTCTCGTCACTAGTGTCGCACCGGTTTCCCTCCCCACTACTCTATGTGAGCGTGTAGGGGGTTTGCTTGCTCGTCGCTAGCATCAAGAGTGAGATTTTCTTAAGTTATAAATCATATCTTTGCAACCGACAGCAGAGATGGTGGTGTAAATGCATAAAAATACTCTTTCCACTTTTTATTTTTTTTTTACTTTCTCACACTTTTTTTTTGAATGCCATCTTCTTTCTATTTTTGTACATATTCTTTCTCTTATATTTTTTACTAAAAATAATTTATACGTGAAAAAGTATAAGTACACATAGACGTTCAAAAATAAGTGGAAGGAATGACAACCATATACAATAGTCTTGTAATGATAAGCTAAATTCATGCAAGAGAAATCCACCAAGTTATTTTGCTGGATTTAACATAATAATCATATACCTCATTCTTATCAAACAAATATTGGATTAATGAACCTCAAATTCCAATCCAATCTTTTTTTTTTTATTTTATTTTTTTTTTTATTTTTTATACTCAAAGTATGTTATGATTGCATTCTCAAGCATGTACCTCTAAATTTTCTTCAAAGGCCCAATCATCTTCATGCTGTTTAGAATCACTGCCTCTTGGAGACCATATAAGACCTTTAATCATACCAGTAAACTTATGCATCTTGTCCCCAACTACAACTAATTCTCTCCATCCCTTTTATCCTCTCATCACGTCATCCATTCTCAAGAAAGCTTTCCGCACAATGGCCACTAAATCTCAAAGAAAAGCAGCATCATTCTTAAGCACTTGGGTGTGCAGGTATTTAGCATAGAACTTTGAACCTACCTTTCCGTCATGGCCATAAAACATGCAAAAGAATGATATGAAATCATCAAGATTGGGAATGACATCATGTGCACCTTCCATCATGTCACGCCAACCTTTGCAGCGGAGAGAATGAGAGTAACATGCTTTGGATAAAATTTGTTCTCGTTTCCTTTACTCTCGTGACATTGCTGCAAAGAAGCTTCGTCTGATAGCTTGTAAAGACACCTGCACTCCTAAAATCAATGGAGGTATTGGGCTGCCCTCTCTTGATTCTTTATCTTTTACTTTCTGTTGCTCTACCATTTGGAGGTTCTTAAATGGTAGCAACCTTCTTTTCACCTATTGGCATAGTCTCTACACCTCCCTCTGGTTTCCTCATAACAAGAGCAGATCCCAAACCTGGAACAAACTTTCTTTAATTGCTCTGCAAATCAAATTCTGTCTGAAGCTTAGGATTCTTCCTAATTGTCATCACTCCCTACTCTGGGACCCCTGGTGTCATGGAAAATCCATTATGGAATTGGCTGATTCTAATTTTGATGGGAGCTGGTTGGATAGCCTTAACAAGAAGACCGTTACTACCTTTTTGCTGAATGGTAGCTGGAATTTGCCTAATTGCTGGCCCTCTGCTTTAACGAGTATTATAATTTCTGTCCCTATCTGTGATGCTGATTATGGCTGCCTTTGGTTAAATTCTGTGAAGGTTACTAATAAAATCTTTAGAAAAGAATTTTATATACATTATTCAGTAATGAATTGGCATTGCTTTGTTTGGCATAAGCATTATGCAATCAGATTCTCTACTTTTGGTTGGCTGGCTGTTAAGAATTGGTTAAAAACGGCAGACATTTTGCTTAGGCGTGGCATTACTGTTAATCCTCTTTGTACCTTCTGCTTTGAGAGTAGAGATTCTCATTCATATCTCTTTTTTGAGTGTGACTTCTCTTTTGAGATCCTCTGTGCTTTGATCTCACAAGCCCAAACATTACTTCTCCGCCCGAACATCTACCAAGTCTTTGATTTTGTTGACGACATCTCGGACTCTTCTGAAATTCTAAATTACTATTGCCTTTTAGTAAATGCTGCTATTTACTACATTTGGCGGGCTCGTAACGACAGAGTTTTTGGCAATATCATCGAATGTCACACTACTGTGGTTAGAAAGATAAAAAAAGCAGTTCATGCTAAGTTGGGGAAATGAAAAAATGGCAGCAACTTATTGCATCTTTTGGGGTAATTGGTTTTATGGATTTCCTCCTGGCGGATTGTTTTGGGATGTTGCTTGTTTCTGGAACTGTTATCTCTGTATTTGTTGTTGGTGCTGTTTCTGGTTTTTTTTGAACTCTTCTGGGCGCCTTCTGCTGATGGTTTTTTACTGGTTGCCTACCAGCAAGAATGGTTTTTTGTTACTTCAGACAATTTTGCAGGACGATGATGACCGCTGCAGCTACAGCCCTTGGAGGGTCTTTATGGCAACCAGAGGTTTATTTCTGACCATTTCGATGACCGAGTCCCTCGTTTTTTGGCTGCAGCTTATGCCTGAGTCCTGATCAAATTTTGTATACCACATTTTTGTTCGTATCATTGGTTAGTTTTTACCGGTGGTATAGGTTTACTTTCTTTTACTTTGTTATTTATTTTTGGCCTTTTCCCCCTTTTTGCTTGGGATAGGCTTTTCTTTACTTGTAATTTTTCATAGTTAATAGAAGGGCTTTGGCCCCAAATTTCCCCAAAAAAAAAAAGAGTAACATGCTTGAATAGCCATTCATTGGGATCCTTTCGTACATTGGATGGTGTTGTGCTTTCGTTGATATCTATTTCCTCTTCTATGGGAAAATGCTTGAAGGTATTGATGGTGAGTCAAACCTTTCTCAGTCACAGTATTCCAAACCTGTGGATAACCGGCCGCCGAAATATTCTCAATGAAAACTTATTCCTTCACCACAAGGTCTCCAACTTGCACATGATCATGATGAGAGTGGAATTAAAAAGGAATAGAGAAGTAGAATTTGGATGAAGGAACCCACATGTTGGAACTCCCAATATCAAATATGACAGTGAAATTCTATGGAGGTGTCTGTACACCTACTACACCATAGTACTAAGCATCTAGATAGTTTTTCCAAGACACAACATCAGCTTTAGAATCATCCATAAAAAAAATGCTTCTTCCAACAGACGTTTCTGCCTCATTTCCCCAAAAATATATTGGCACTTGTGATGAGACTGAGTAAACAACAATAGAGAATGAAGGAAGACAAAGGTTGTGACTTGGCTGGCTGTCCGATTTAGGCTATAAAAAGGCGACAAACAAGGATGCTTGAGGTTGTTTGGTCATGAGAGAAGAACGGGAGGAGTTCGGGATTTTTGCTTGTGATATCGTGAAACATATGAAGTTAGGAAGTCTGCTATTAGGAAGAAGAGTTTGGTATTGTGGCTGTTTCGTGTGGTAGAGGCGGATCTGTGAAAAGTAGTTGGAGGAGGTGAGAAGGCATCTTCTTCACATTCTTCCATCAACGTTTCAGAGATTAAGAGGAGGGATTTTGGGAGGATAGGTTGGAGATTTCTGCTGTTGGAGGAGTTCGACTTTGAAGGAGGTAGCAGGAAAGCGAACCACCGTGAAGCATCTCTCAACTTCATTTTATTCGACTGAGGTAGCTCGTGCTACAGGATTTACCAGAAGAGACATTAAATCAGCGGGATTTCAGGAGTTTTAACAGAGACATTTGGCAAAGCTTCGAGAAAGCCGAGGTAACTCGTATTTAACTATGATTTGATTCCTCGTTTGACTTTTTATTTTTTATTTTTTTATTAAATTGCCAATAATGTTACTGATCAGTTATTATCACTTATCCATTTAGAATGACAACAATGCTCCAGTTAATCAGAATCCAATCGAATTGCATGTTTTTCATCAAAATTTGTGCATATTGCCTTGTTTTTTGTGACGAATTTGTCAAACATTCAAAATTTGATGAATTAATAGTGCATTTATGATATTAATAATGTTTCAGTCGCAATGATGCAATCCATTTCGTGATCGGGCATTATTTGGGCAACATAGAGGCCTATTTTCCTCAAAATGCATGTTTTGTCTCAAAATTTGTGCCATCAATTTGGATTTAAATGTAGAAGATGTAGTTCTTGAGTATTTGCAATATTCTGATCACAATAGAAAAATCGATTTCACAAACAGACTTCATTTGGATAGTAACGAGGTTGATTTCCTCGAAATTCATGTTATTGCCTTGGGATTCATGCCACTAATCTCGATGATTCAAATTTAATAAACAAATGTACTTTTTAGAGGTTGACAATATTCTGGACGCAACGATGAAGTCTGTTTGTCGATTTAACATCATTTGATCAACTTCACACTTTAATTTTGGGTGTCGATCGTTCTTTTTGATCGATCTCATCCGACTCGACTGTGGGGGGCCTCGACCTAGCATAATTCAACATCCTGACCCCAAAGATGCCAATTATTTGGGAATCAGAGGTTGTTTGACCCTTCAAGTGACGTGCGCCGCTAAGGCATGTATCGCTTTATTCACCAGTTTGGATCCTTTCTTGCTTGGTTTGTGATATAGGGGTCAACAATGTTAATATAGGAAAAAAAGTTTATAAGTCCTTATAGGCATCACAAATGCAGTAATGCTCAGAAAGCTACAAGTAAAAGAAAAACAATTATAACGAGTCAAATATCCCAATTAGTTACACAATTGTAAAAAATAATAGAAACCCAAGCAGGGTCGTAAGGAGCCAGCACCCAAAATGTAGCCAAAGCTTGGATCCTCGATTATGCCCACTCATGGGCCAAGAATAATACCTACAAAAATTCACAAAAAGGAATGCCAAATAGATAAACATAAGAATAGCCACAATGGAAAAGAAAATTAAGCACCATGATGGTGGAGGAGTTGATTTGGGAGAGCTAGAGTGAAAAGGAAAAATGTGCTCATGGAAAATGACATGTCTTGATATATGTATCTTGTTGGTTGTTTGGTTAAAGCACCTGTAGCCTTTATGGGTGGGAGCATACACGATGAAAATGTATTTGAGTGATCTTGGAGCTAGCTTATTTGGTGCTTGATGCTTGACCCATGGGAAGCATAGACAGCCTAAACTTCTGAGATGGTGATATTATGGTGGAGTTCCATATAGGAGTTGAAAAAGAATTTTAAAATGTAGGCTTTGGTAGGAAGTCTGTTGATCAGTTAGTTGGCGGTGAGCAAGGCATCAGCCCAGAAGGGATTTGGAAGATTGGCTGTGAGTAAGAGAGTGCGAGCCGTGTCTAGGAGATGTTGGTGCTTATGTTCAACTAAGCCATTTTTCTTAAGTGTGTATGAGAAACTGAGTTAATGATAAATGCCATCATTTAAGAGAAAAATTTTGAATTTAGTTCCAGTATATTCCCCTCCTCCATTGAATTCAAGGATTTTGATTTTCGTATTAAATTGGTTATGGATAATATTAGAGAATTATTGGAATTTTGAGAATGTTTTGTCTTTGGAGTTCATCAAGTAAATCCAACAAAAGTGTGAGTGGTCGTTGATTAATATAACATTGTATTTATAAGGAAAGACAACTTAATAGACACCACACATCCAAAACACAAGCTGAAGCAAACCAAATCCTATGAACACTAGAAATATGGGTGTTGACCTCATTTTTATATGAGGTCACTAGGGACCCACCCATACCATAGATTAATCCTGTCCACATATCAATTTAATCTCCAGACCAATCTAGAATCTAGGATCCTCCTAGAATTCAGATAATAGGATCTATTCTAGGTCCTAGGATCCTTTTAGACTACAAAACCTAAGATCTACTCTTGACCCTTGGATTCTTCCAGACTAATCCAGACCATAGGATTTCAACTAGACCATAGGATTATTTTAGACCCCAGTCCCTAAGACCTCTTACACTCTAGAGTTCTCTTAGATTCTAGATCCTACGATTCTTCCAGACTCCATACCCTAGGAATAAGTATGATCTTAGATCAATTTATATCCTAGATCAATCTAAAATCTTGATCAATCCAAATTCAAACCTAACCCAAGCATCAAACTTGTCTAGACTCCTAGACAATTTAATATCTAGCTCAAATTACATTTATTCAAGCCTTTGATCAAACTTCAATCCTATTCAATCATTCATAATCACCCATATGATTATGAGTGATTAGGGTAATTGAAGTTCAAAAAATCAAACCCAAAACCCATTTCAAACCATTAAACTTTTCTACTTTGAATCAAGCCTCAATTACACTTAAATATTTATCAAACTCTTGTGATCACTTTACTTAGTGATTTAGGCTTGATTGGACCTTTGACCCAATCATTAGTTGACTTGGTCAATTATGACTCAAGACTAGCCTAATTTGACCTACTTAGGTCAAATCAAGCTATATCATCAAACCTTTTTTTTTCTTCTTTTCGCCCTAGCCCTGCTCTTCGGCTCTGGCGACTGCGTTGCGATTCCAGCCTCCCCTCTTCAACCATGATCTCTACTATTTTGTATAACTCATTTTTACTCTCTATCTATTTTGGATTTCGTTTATCTAGGTTTTGTTAGCCTGCAAGCTTAGGTTGTTAACCTCTCTGATGGAGACGAGTCCACCTTCTGCCTTTACTGATGTTTGAAGTGCTCCACCCTTAGAAATGCTTGAATCGGCTAAAGGTATGCAAGATAATGGTAAATATGCTTCTTCATCGTAGTCTTTTTGTGATGTTTTAGTGGGATCTAACCGACAAAAAACCTTACTTTCTCTTTTACTATGTCCACGATTAAAAGATTTCCTACGATCGTGATGTCTGACGATGATATTCTTAAACTGGCTTCTCCCTTTCAGTTTACTCTTGTTGGAAAATTTATGATTCGTAGACCTAACTTAGATACTATTCAGACATTTTTTGGAAAGTTGGAATTGTCTGGAAAATTTTCTATTGGAATTCTAGATGCTAGGCATGTTTCTATTCAGTTATCTAATGATCTTGACTATAGTAATATTTTTGCTAGAAGATCGTATTATATTCTTAACTTTCAAATGAGGTTATTAAAATGGACGTCATTTTTTGATGTCAAAGAAGAATCTCATATAGTTCCTATATATATATATATATATATATATATATATATATATATATATATATATATATATATATATATATATATATATATATATATATTTTCGTTTCCTAACTTGTGATTACACTTTTTTAATGCTCATGTTCTTCATGCACTAGGATCTATTTTTAGTCAACCCCTCCAAACTAATCAAGGCACGACTTCTCGGTTGAGACCATTGTGGCTAGAATATTGGTTGAGCTAGACATTACTAAGAAACACCAGAAGGAGGTTTGGATTGGATCTGAAAAAGCTGGGTATTTACAAAAATTTGTGTTTGAAAATATTCCTAATTTTTGTTTACATTGTAAAATCCATGGGCATGCAGTTTCTGATTGTTTTGTTGCTCACCCACAACTTAGAAAAAATATTAAGAACTTTAAACCTATGGCTGGAATAGACACGACTGAAAATGGCTTGCATATTGAACCTTCTATTTCTAAGGATAAAAATCCTGTGATTCATTTAGGGAAACCTAAACAGCATGGAGATGACGTAGATACTAACTCTTTAGACTCTTCCATTAGGAGTGAAGATGATGTTAAGAAGGATAATAGAGAAGATAATATAGGAGAGGGTTATGTGGTTGTGGAGGCCAATGAGCAGGATGTGGAAGATAAAGTGTAGGAGGCTAATAACTCTTTGGAGGGATTTGAAAATAATGAAATCTCTAAACTCAAAATGTTGGATAACATGTACAATGGAGATTCTAACCAAGCCAATGTGGAAAAAGGGGAAGTGATACTGAGAGTAATATAGTTAAACAAAAGAAGGATGAGAAAGAAAATAATGTTGAGTGTGAGGAAGGGGAAGTGGGTTCTATTAAAATTTGGATTCCTATGGAAGAGATTAAAGACTCGACTAATTCTATGACATCTCCCAATGGGAAGGAAAAGAACTTAGAGTAAGGGATTTCTTCTTACTCCAAAAAGAAAGGAAAAAAAAATAAGAAAACCAATAAGAGCACAAACCTTAGGGTCACTAGAGCAATCAATCAATCTTTTAATGGTTAACGTTATTTTATGGAATATTAGGGGTGTGGGTTGTTCTCTATCTAAGGATAGAGTGAAGAATCTTTGTAGGATCCATGGTATCCATTTACCTGTTTGAATTGAACCTTTAGTTGGAGTGGCTAAGTTGGAGGTTGTTAGGATTAATTTTGGTTTTGACTTTTGTTTTGGTAATTGTACTAATAAAATTTGGCTTTTTTGGAAACGATCCATTTTGTTAGATGTTATTATGGATAATACTCAAGTTATTCACATTAATATCACTTTAAACCTAGTCTCTTGTTTTGTTTCTTTTGTCTATGCTTCTTACTCTAAAGTTGGGAGAAATATCCTTTGGGATCAACTCCTTGACTTTTCTACTAATGTTAATGCTCCTTGGTTAGTGGGTGGTGATTTTAATTTCATTACTAGTGCTAATGAATGTGTGGGAGGTAAAGCTTCTAATTTTAATGCTATGGATGACTTTAATGATATGATAAGGAATTTTAACTTGCATGACATTTGTTTCTCTGGTAATAGCTTTGCTTGGAATAAAGGTATCATATGGCAAAGATTAGATCGTATTCTTTTCAAAAATTTCAAATAAATGCTTATCACAATACTCACACTACTCACCTAAGTCGTACTTTATCTGATCATTCCCCCTTACTTTTAAGCATTAGTAATAACAATGGCAACAATTTTAAACCTTTTAGATTTCAAAACATGTGGCTTCTTGATGATAAATTTTTTCAAACGATAAAAGAAAATTGGGATGCTCCTCTTTTCCCTACTGATGATGTGTATGGCATGACTAGGCTCTGGTTTAAAATAAAAAGGCTTAAGTAAAAACTTATTTGGTGGAATAAATGCATATTTAAAAACTTACTAATATGCTGAAGGCTGAAGAAGATGTTGAAATTGCTGAGATGTCTTACTTTTTAAAGACTTCTATTGATAATTTGGATTGTCTTAATGAAGCCAAGATTAATTTGTCTAAGTTGTAGGAAAAGGAAGAAGACTATTGGAGACAAAAGGCTTCATCAAAATTCCTTTTTGAAGGAGATCATAACACTGCTTATTTGCATAGCATTGCTAATCATAATAAGGTTAGAAGGCATATCCATAAGATTACTTCTATTGATGGAAGCATTATTACGGACCCTAATTTGATTACTTCTTCGGGTATTGAGTATTTCTTTAAAGTCTTTAGTTCCAATTTCACTCCGAATCTAAATATGGATTATTACTTTATTCTGTTTCTTGTTTCTATGAATGACAATGTGATGCTTACTAATATTCTTACTAAAGAGGAAATTTGGAGCAATTTAAATACTATGAATACTGATTATGTTATTGGCTCTGATGGTTTTACTAATAATTTTTTCAAAAGTTTTGAGATATCATTAAGAAGGACCTGGTTAATGCGGTTGTGGAGTTTTTTAGGGGAGTTTCTATCCCTAAATATTTTACTGCCACTTATATTCTTTAATTCCTAAGTCTCAAAACATCAACTATTGGAATGGCTTTCGGCCTATTAGCTTATGTTATGTGTTTAATAAACTTATTTCTAAAATTTTAATGGGTAGGTTGGCTTTAATTCTCCCCAACATTATATCTCTAGAACAATCTGGTTTTGTGAAAGGCAGATCCATTTTTGATAATATTTTGCTTGCTCAAGAATTAGTTAATGATTTGGATGAAAAGGTTGTTGGTGGTAATATCATCTTTAAGATGGATATTACCAAAGCATATGATAATCTCAATTGGGAATTTCTTTATCGTATTCTTAATTTTTTTGGCTTTAACTTGCAATTTATTAATTTGATAAAAATAGTATTGAAAATTGCTACTTTTCTATGGTTATTAATGGTATGTCTCATGGTTTTTTTGTTCTTCTCATGGTCTTAGATTAGGAGATCCTATATCTCATGATCTTTTTTTTATAACGATGGAATTTCTATCTCATGGCATGAATCACCTTTTCAGAATGAATCCTAATTTGTATTTTAAATATGGTGGAGGCTTTCTTTTAACTCATTGAGCTTTGCTAATGATTTCATCATATTTTCTAACTATTCTATCAAAATGGTGAACATTCTCTTTAAATTTTTTACTATTTTTTGGCAAGCTAGTGCCTTAACTTTTAACATATTTAAAAGCTGCTTTATCCATGCTAAGTTTATTACCTCTAATTGTGTTCAAAACATTGAAAGAAAATTTGGTTTAAGTAAGAGCGTTCTTCCTTTAACATATTTAGGTACGCCTCTTTACAAGGGCAAGAAGAGGTCTAATTTATTTGATGACATTTTTTCTACTATTCATAAGAAACTTAATTCTTGGGCTTTCAATTTTTTTGTCTTATGGTGTTATACTTGTTCTGATTAAGCATGTGCTTTGTTCTATCCTTATAAATTTGCTTCACACTATATGCTCAACTTTAAATGTTTTTAGAAGGATGGAAGTTTTATTCAATAAATTTTTGTGGGGTTCTAAGGATGGCATTCGGTCTATTGTGTGGGGCTCTTGGCATAACTGTTTAGGGACAATGGAAGAAGGTAAGTTAGGATTTAAAATGTGTACGTACATGATAACAACTTAGAATCATAAATTGTAGTATTCCTTTAGATACAAAAAAAGTTTATGGGCTAAATTTATGGAATCTAAGTATTGTGTTGGTAAGCATCCTTTGAACTGTGTTTTTAAACAAGGTGATTCCTTCAATTGGAAAAGATTATGCAATAATAAGTGGAAATATGAGGAGTTTATTCAATGGGTTTTGGGAGCCGGTGGTATTTACTTTTGGCAAGATAAATGGGTGGGAAATGTCTCCATTAATAACCTGTTAAACACTCGCTCTTTTTCTATTTGCAAGGTGAAGGAATTTATTGGTAATGAGGGTCCAAACATTGAATTATTATGGAATTTTGTTCCTGATTTTATTATCACTTTAATTTGTAAGATTACTATTAACATGGAAAGTGAAGATTGCATTTTTTGTTCAATAATTCTAATGATGGGAATTTTAACACTAAACAAGTTTGGCATACTATTAAATAACATCTGCCTATGAATTATCTTAATGTTACTTATTGGCAAGTGAGCATTCCTCCTACATATTCTTTTCTTATTTGGAGGAATTTGAATAATTATATTCATGTGGATTCAATTCTTATTAGAAAAGGTTTATACATTATTTCTAAATGCCAATGTTGCTATCACAAAGAAAATATTTTTCATGTTTTTTATCAAGGACCTATTTCTATGAAAGTTTGGATATATTTTGATAATTTGTTTAAAGTCTTTACTACTTTTCATTTCAACACTATGGCTGGTGTTTTTAAGGATTGGTTTACTACTACTAAAGGCCACATTCGCAAGAAGCTTCCTGTTATGATATGTTGATTTACTTGGAGTAGCAGGAATGCTTTCAAACTTGAGAATATTAAAATGGAGGTTAGTTTTATTATCTCTAAGGTGAAGTTTAAAATTAATAAACTTTTAGCTGTGAAGCTATTAAAAGCTGACTATATTAAAGGTTATTACCACTTGGCTACTGAGTTTGATGTGAGTCTTACTCCCCCTACTATAGGTTATAGTGACAGAATTATTTACTGGATGAAACTTGAAGTGGGGTGCTTTAAACTTAACACTGATGGTTCTAGAAATATTAATGTTGTGGGTTGTGGTGGTATCATTCGTGATTCCTTTGGTACGGTTATTATGGATTTTGCGGGCTGCTATTCAAGCTGAGCTTGAAAGTCTTTTATTTGGTATCCAATTAATCATCTCTCTTGGAATTACTAAGTTATGGATTGAAGTTGATGCTTTACTTATTATTCATTATGTTAATGGTAACATTTCTTCCATTACGGACAATTTTTATAGGATCAGAGATATTAAACATGCCCTCTCCCACATTAATTTTAAAATTACTCATATATTAAGAGAAGGGAATGCTGCTATATATTCTTTAGCTAAGTTTGGCTGCTCTTTAGGTAATTTTATTTAATATGATGAGCTTACCCTTCCTAAAGAGACCAAAGGGCTTGCTAGACTTGATCGTATGGGTCTTCCTTATATTCATTCCCATTAGCTTTTTGTTGGTTATTTTGATGAGGTGTTTTCTTAAGGAATTTTATGGGGTTTGGTGTGGTTTCCCTGCCAGGTTTGGCTTCTTAAGACCTGATGCTTTTTTGGTGTTTTGAATGGATTTTGGTTTTATGGCAGGTATCTGTTATGATATCAATTGCCATTTACAAAGGTGGGTTGGTGTTGGTTATTGCAGAGTTGGGTACAAATTTTACACTAATGACTCTCTATGATTCTAATCCTACTGGTTATAGGGATCCCTCTATGCTTGACTGGAATTTTGAAATGCTGATTATTGCTTATAACATTACTGCTACCTTCGATCAATCTATTTTTGATGGGAACATTGCTCTGGACACTACCCTATTTTTTGAGGATATTTGATCTATTTTTTGGAATTTGTATCAGGTTTCCAGTAATTTTATTATCATTTTTTCTGGCTTTGGGGATACGGAGAATCCAGTGTTAGCTAGAGATAATGTTTTTTTAAAGGAAGATTTGATCTCTTACTGGTTTTTGGCTTGCTTTGCTACATATATTGGGTTTGATATTTAAGGTGTTTATATGAGCTATATTAGCCATATTTCTATGTTCATTAAAGTTTACCTGACCAACTATTGGCAAGAGGTTTCATTATATATTTTGTATGTTGATTGGATGCTTATCATGGATACGAGATTTGTGGGGAGGAACTTTATGATCCTTTTGCTACTATAGGAGGATGGAAACTATAATTTCCCCATGTTAAATATTCTGATCTCTTATTTGGTGATAGATTGAAGGCCTTTCACGGCTTTGGTTGGTGTCTGTTTGGAGGTAAAGCCTATTGAGAACTGCCTGATAACTGTTAATCCTTGTGCTCTCCTCCAAGTGGTGTTTTTTCAGGCTTGGGTAAAACCAATATGAGTATTTATTGGATCTATTTATTAGGTACTTTGAACTTGTTTTATAGTACCTTAATGACTTTTAATTACACTGTGGTTGAGGATTTTGCTCTTCTGGATTGGTTTTAAAATACTCTACTCCTTTTATCTATTATTGGGTTAAACATCTACTTTTGTCAAATTAACCTTTTTTGTTGGAGTATTTGTTTTGTGCAGAACTAGTCGATGGATATTTGGCTTCACTTCATTTGCAGGGCTTTTGTGAGTTCTATAATTTTTAGTTATTTAAAGTGTGATTATTCTTTTTGCAGTATGATGGTACTGAACAACTTTGATCTGATCTTCCTTTTTTGGGTGTTATCTACTTGCAGCCCTAGAATGTATTTATATTATTATGTATTTCATAGTATAAGGAACCACCATCTTTTAGGATTTATTTTGAATTTTCTTGTAGCTCTTATGAGCATTAGTGAGTTGGAGGTTCTTTATAAGGATCTTGTAACCCCTTTTTTGGTATTAATGCATAGGCCCCTAAGTGGGTTTTAATTAAAAAAAAAGCTATATCATCAAACCAATGCCTTCATGCCCTCAATATCATTTCAATGTATGTCCCAAATACATTTGATGGTCATTTGACTAAGTCAACCCTATACTACTTCATCAAATCACATTAAGTCTTCATGTTTTCATTTAAATTCAAACTCCTTAAGCATTGAAACTATTCCAACCTTCTCCAACCTCCTTCATGCCACATCAGCATGTCACTTTGACTAGTTGATTAACCAATCAAGTCAATAAAGTCTTCTAGAGGTTTTAAATTGTCAAATTTCCCTTTGAACCCCTTTCAAATTTCAATCTCACTATATGAATGCCTTGAGATCCATCTAATCAGCTTCTTAAGCTCCACCCATGCCACCTCAGCTTCCATGTGTCATAGGGACACGACAAACAGTCAAACTAGGGATTTAGGAGGGTCAAATATGGTCAAACACCCTCTTAAAGCTAATCCATTTAATTTTGAATCATTCCAGCTATTCCAAATGCTTTCTAGAATCTTCTTAAGTTAATCATAATCCATAGGTTTGGTTCAAACTGACCTTTAATCATCCATGTGCACATAAGGACAAAATAACATTTACACATAGGATGTCCTTGGCCCGTCCTTGCCACCTGCTCCCAACCACTCACAGGCCACTTGGAATTCATCTGGAAGTGCAAGATCATAGTCGTCCATTCGATCAGAAGGAGTTTTAATAGGGCAATACCTCATTTTGAGCCCACATTCTTGATCTAATAATCTTTCTCCACTCAAGCCCTCCTAGAGCTCAAACTCCTTTTGTTTGTGCATTCTAGACCCCCATCTACATTTTTTCAGTAGAAGTCACCACTCAAACTTCACAGTGGCAGGTTTTCCCATCGAACCAAGCCTAAATCCATCCAAGCTTCCATCCAACCGATCCGTAGCTTGTTAGTTCTAGGCTTCAACAAGGATTTTATACAAGGACAATCTACAAATTAAGAGATTTCATTTTCCTGAAGATCCAACAAAAAAATCTCTTAATATTCCTAGCCCTAGGTCACAATAGTTAGGATTAATTAGTTTTTTATTTAACACATTTTAAGATTTAAATTTATATCCCCATTGATGCACATTTTTTAATAATTTGAATTAATTAAACATCTGTAATATTCAAATAATATTTAATTAAATATTATATTAAGTATTTAAAAAAATTAAAAATTTATTTTCAAATAACTTAAAAAAAACAAAATGGACTCTCTAATTTATTTTTTAATTATTTTGATGATATTTTTAATTATTTTCTTTTGAAATTTATAATTTTATGTATAGGTTTATATCTACATGTATTTTAAAATTTATTTTAAAATTATATATATTTAAATCTTTAAACTTCGAGAGATCCTATGAAATATTAAGCATAGATTGAACTACTTGAATATAAATCACAGGAAATGATTAGTGCATAGTTGTACTTCAACGATTCACTAATCAATACTTTATCTAAGTTAATCATGTTTAATCTTTGCATGCTTTTGAAGCACACACTACCAAGTCTTAGGACTCTCCAAGATTTAGGAATTGATTGTAAATGTGTATATGTAACATGTATTTAGCCAAAGGTTAGTAGAACTTTGATTCAAACCTACTTAACTTAGTGACATCATTAAGGATAATAATTAAGGATATTGGTCTAGAAAACTAAGAAAAATTCCAATAATTAGGATACACCTCCTATTAACTTGAGATTTTAAGCATTTAAACTTAGTGATTTCTAAAGCCTATAGAAAAATATTAACTAATTTTAAAAATTATTAAGGTATTTAATTAATTAATCTTTTAATTATGCCCTTTAAAACTTCAAAAAATTCTAATTAATCAAATTTAAATTAAAAAATTACAAATAATATCCAAACTGACCAAAATTCAATTTAGAACTTAAAAAATTCAAATCATTTTAATTTGACAATAAATTTAAGCATAATTTAATTTTAATTAAAGTTAATATTTAATTGATTTAATTAATTAAAAATAATTAAAAATTCCAAAAAATTCTCAAACACTTGATAATCCCTCATTAGATCATTTTTTAGTCTTTAGAGGTGATTTTAAAAAGTTTGGAATTCATTTTGATTCAAATCATTAAAACCCCTTAATTAAACAATTTTGAAAATTTAATTAATTCCTCAAACTTAAAGAAAAAAACATGACTAATTGCATAAAAATTCCAAATTGAACAAACTCAAAGGTATTCAACTCATATGAGAATATAATATTTTATCAATAATATCAAACTTCCAGAAATCATTCAAATTTGAAAAAGTCAACTTTTGATCAAACTTAAGTCAAATTTAAAGTCAAAACTTCAAACCTACATAACTAAATGTAGAAAAATCCAAATCTAGCATACTTATAGTCTAACTGATCATATTAAGGTCTAACATTAACTTTCCAAAATATAACTTTACTTAAAAATTTTAACCCCTTAATTAAATGATTAAAATAATCTAGAAAATTCCTAAAACTAAAAAATCACTTTAAAACTTTAGAAATATTTAATCAACCTTTAAACCAACAATCAATCAACTTTAGTCAAAATTCATTAGCTTTCAAACCTTAATCAACTTATGTCACTCAATTATACCGGTTACCACTAGGTAACTCAGACCTACAAGGCTATTAAATTAGCCCCAAGAAAGATGAAATAAACTTTACAGCCTCGATATGCAACAAAAGTGGTAATCAATAACACTTTAAAATATACTTTAAAATCAAAATTTAATCCATTAATACTTAAATTTAAATTTAAATCCCTTAAGCATTCTAACCAACGAGAACTTCAAGCTACTTTAACAAATTTCCCTTTATAGGACATATCCAAATCACACAGCCTACCTCACACACTTTAGATAGTTTTTTAGGACAACCAACCTAGTCTTAGGCTAGGTCAGTGTTTACTTTCTTGCTGTGTGCCAGGTTTTTTGGTGTTTTGCACTATATGCTATTTGATGATATTATTGTTATTATTTACTTACTTCTTGCACTCTATGATGTGATTGGATTGTGCGTTAGATCTATCTCTATGTTAGGGACAATTTACTCTAATTCAATCTTATGCAAGTGGTCATACTCATCTAGGGTGTGAAAATTAAAGGGAGCAAATAATGAAGCTTTAAGATTAACAATATTTTATGCAGGTGCTTCAAAAATTTGCTAAGGCCTCCTTTAAATTAAAATAGCATAGCCAAATGTGGCTGTGATTTGAGAATTTTAAATTTTAAATATATATAAATGCTTGAGATTATTTATATATTGATTTGTTAAGAAAATCCTACAGGATCGAGTCTAGAATTTTTATTTTCCAAATATAATTTGATGCAAATTGAGTTGTAAATATTTAAAGTGACACTTGAGATGGGGATATCATCCAATTTAGAATTCAAAGAGAAAGGGACATCTCTTAGGGGAGAGTCCCTCTCTATTTAAAGATCTAAATCAGGATGATTTTAAAATATCAAAAGAGGAAAGATAATGCTCCTTCTGATGGGGAGTTTCTTTTCATTTGGATATCTGGACCCGACGATCCAAGGAGTCATAGTAGGATGAAGAAGTGGATAATGAGAAGACCCACTCTCAAAGTCACTTGAGTCTTAGGATTAGAAATCCGAGCTTGTTGTTAGTGGTATCTGGATACTTTACTTTTCTACTATCCTATGTTGTAATATTAAAAGACACTTCCCTATGGACTTTCAGTTTGAATATTAATTTAATTAATTTGATTAATATTTGATGTTGATTGTGATATAGGATTGCCTACTTTCAGTAGTTTTTTTTTGGGATTCTTGCATGTTGATTTTGATTTAGCCTGGAACCCGATCGGAGGCTCGTGAGGGTACGTTAAAAAATTCTTCTATGTTGCAAATCTATTTTTCATGACTTATGTTTTGATGATTGACAAACACTGTTTCTCTTGGACTGCTTGTTGCCTCTAACTTTTCAGGAATCGAAGATCGGACGATCAAGAAGAAGCCAAGTTCAGGATTGCGTAGGTTTAGGGTTGAGTCAGTCTGTATGTTTGTTTTTCACCTTTTGAGTCTACTTGTAATAGTCAAAGAGACTGATGCTATGTAACCCTTCACACACACACTTGAGAGACTTAGAATTTCTGTTTTTACTCATATTGGCCCGGACGATTTTTTGGATCGGCCTGGACGATCAGCTTAAAACAGAAAGTCTAATTAAGGATTCTTAATTAAGGCAGCCGACATTAACAGATCGTCCTGGATGATACATGTATCGGCCAGGACGATAAGCTCAAAACAGAAAGAAGTAGCCGCCATAGTCAATTATGGTATACTGTATTTTTAAATTATCGACCAGGACGATCCTATGATCGGCCTGGACGATATTCACAAATTATGCCATAATTGTTCAGGAAATCAAGGGAGTAATTAAGGATGATTGATACGATCATATCGTCCTGGACGATCGCAGGATCGGCCAGGACGATCCAGTCAAAAAACCTTAAGTTACTTCAGGACGATCAATATCGGCCAGCCCGTATCCAGGGCTATTATCAGGACGATTTTCCTCTGATTTGAACTAATCGGCCAGGACGATCGTAAGATCGGCATGGACGATCAAGACAATTTTCAATCATCCTGTTTTTCATCCAGGGCGATGTTCTGGCCGATCTTCATTGATTTGTACTGATCGGCCAGGCCGATGTCCATATCGGCCTGGACGATATTGTCGGCAACTTGCAATTAATGAGCTCTTTTGAAGCTCTTCTATTTAAGAGCTCTTATTCAACATTTTTTAGGACCTTTGGCTGCTTCCTTGACCTGAGAAGACCTTGAGGAGAGAAAGAGAGAGAGGAGAGAGAGAGGATCTTGTGAGGGGGAGCTTGTGAGGGGATTCACAAGGGTTGCTTCAAGGATCGCTCTGCGTCGTCTTCATCTTGAGTTTCTCGTCCGTAGAAGGGTCGGTAGAGGTAAGGAGTTTTGCTTTTGGTTTTGGTTCTCTGCCAGCTTCAGGAGGAAGCAAAAGGAGATAGGTTCTCTGCCTTGCCGGGTGGCAAAAAGGAGGTTCTTGTGAGGGTTTCTCCGCCTAGCCGTGGGGGATAAAGGAGAGTCACATTTTGTAGTGCAATACTTGTAGGGTGCCTCCAAGGAGTGGACATAGGTCGAGTCGACCGAACCACTATAAATTTCTGTGTTCCTTTTCTTACTTCCGCACTTTTAAATTCCGCATTTATTTTTTGTGGTGTGATTTGGTTTATGCAATTTCCTTTCTTTGTGAAAAGATTTTTTTTTTTTTAAAAATACCAATTCACCCCCCCTCTTGGTTAGCTTGGGACTAAGTTCATAGGGCTTAACATCCCCATCGAACTTTCATTCTATTAAAGCTAAATTAAAAATTTTAGCTCACATATAAACTATAACAAACTTAAAAATAAGCTCGGACTCACCAAGGGTTTTTCATGCAACATATTATACCTTCTCTACCTTATTAGGCACCTACCCACCTGTGAGTTCTGGCAGGCCACCTGACCTATGAGGGTGTAGATCTTTCAAGGGGATGTTGTGAAATCTCAAAGGAAAAACCTATTTTTTAAGCTTAATTTTTAAACTGCTTTATTTTGATTCATGCATTTAATCAAGTCGACTATCATGCATGCATTAGTAATAAACTTAAAAGTGTTTAAAACTTTAATTACATTAGCTTAAGTATCAAATACCCAATATATTTTAAGGGGCTAATTAGAATCTACTCTAGATGTCGGCTCCACTTATCTTAAACTTATCTTAAATAACGTCCCTACCACTTTTATATAATTTGACTAGACTCATGGTTTTAAAGTGCCTAGGTGGTTTAGCTGGCTCCCCAATCTAGGCTGAGGTATGTCCAGATCTATATTACATTAGCTAGGTTTGAGTTACTGATTTTTAGTACCCACTTTAGACTTAGGTTTTTAGGTAGGCTCAGGCTAAAAGCCCTCAACCTCCGAGAATTGAATCCCAACTTTATAATAAAATCGATCACTCAAACTTAAATCACTTTCAATCAAATTCAAACCTAACACTTAGAATAGACTGGGGTGCTTCTGAATTATTTCAGAATCCCAAAACACCTCCTACTTTTTCTCCCTTTAACTCTAGAAATAAGTGTTCAACTTTGATCCAATCCCTGTTAAAATTTTAACCCTTACCTCCTTTGATATCGAGCCTTGAAATCTTAAATAAAATTCATACTGCTATTTTAATTGAGAGTATTCATAGGAAAACTCTAATTTTTTAATGATGTAATTAACTACAAGGCCTTACACTCGTAGGAGATTTTGTAACCCAGATTAAATTTTCAAAATCAAGTTTTTAAAATCCTCAATTAATTATGTTTGGGAAATTCAAAAATTAACGATCATTATCATCATTTTTAAATAATCAATAGTGTTTGATAACTTCTTTGTATGGAGAGATATATAAATTACTATTATGACTTTAATTATGAAATTAATGATCTTTTATCCAAATTATTATAATCAAATATTTGATTGAACATTATTTTGATTTTTCAACATCATATGCTGTCTTTCCTGAGTTTCATTATGATAATCAGGATAAATCAAATTTTTTGCAATATGAACCTATTAGGGAATGATATGTTCATCTTTCGAGGTGATATATAATTCATAATAAGATGTTCAATTTGAAAAATTTAAATTTTTGGAACTAAATCTTTACCAAAGAAAATTAATATATTTCAAACCACACTTTTTTAAATCAAATAATGGGGAACCATCTAAGAAATTCGAAGAAGAAAAGCATCTACATAATTTTTGCAATCTGATCCTATTAGGGAATGATATGTTCATCTTTCGAGGTGACATATGATTCATAATAAGATGTTCGATTTGAAAAATTTAAAAATTCTGGACCTAAATCTTTCCCAAAAAAAATTAATATATTTCAAACCACACTTTTTAAATCAAATAATGGGGAACCATCTAAGAAATTCGAAGAAGAAAAGCATCTACCAATGAGCCACCAAAACTTATAAATGATCCAACTAATAAACTAATAACAAAACAAACATCCCAATAACCTAGGGAACAAAATAATCCACAATAACAAAAACCCAAGGGAAACACCAACCTTACACAACCACAGAATACCCAAAATCACAACCAAGAAGACATGGCCGACCACCATAACCACCCAAATAGAAATAGGATTACCACTTCAAACTCAAAAAGATAAAGGAAATGGAAAGGTAAATGTAAAGGAGTATGGAAAGATTAGCCATTCTTACAAATATAAGGAAATCCAACTTTGGCAAGTCTAATCATCCCTTTGATCTGATGCATCTCTTTAATAGTGTGAAAAATAATATGCTAAAAAATGGAGGAACCTTTCCTAGCAAGCCAGTAAGCCGCACGATTCTCCTCCCTATCCTCCAAATATGAGTGATTTAAAAACAAACTGATTTAAAGAGCCATAATTTTACAAAATAAGTAAAGTATTGGATGAAATATATTTCACAAATAATTTTCAATCATATTTTATCTAAACATTATTTATATGATAATCCAAACAAATTATTAAGCCTTGATGAAGAGCCACGATCTCCACCATAATGATATTACATTTTTTGACGTTGGAAGGAAAACCCATGATAAAATTACCTCTAAAATCATGAATAATACCACCACAACGCGAGCCCGTATTGGACATTGGTCCATCAACATTTAATTGAAATAGTCTCACCACTGGTTTAGACCAATAAAAGGAAAGGTAATCCCATTGGAAAAATTAAAAAAATAATGAAATAGCAACATTATCCATACAAAGCTTATACTTCAACAAATTAGAACTAACCAATTGAAGGATCTTATGCTTAAGAAGAGTGGTTCTTCTAACATTCATTTTAATTCCATTGTGCTTACAATTTTTCCTTTCTTTCCAAAAGAGCCAATGAACCAACATAGGGATTAGAGTGAATATGAGCCATTTAGTTCTTTTATAGAATCAATATTCAAGAAGATCATAGAAAATATTATAATTGGCACAAAAATTAACATTCAAAGCATTCTCAAGGGTCCACAAAACTAACGAAGCAATGGGAAAGACATTTAAGAATACATGCTCAATAGATTCCACCTTAAAACAACATTAACATTAGAAGTGATATACATGCATTTAGTTTTTAAGTTCTCTTCCACAAGATTAAAACCTTTAATAAGTCTCCAAATAGAAACAAAAATATTAGGATGGGTAGAAGAATTTCAAATTTTACCAGCGATCACATTAACCTCCTTTTGGGCCTAAACGAGTTCCACACTTCCTTAAGATTAAACATCCCATTAGATGAAAAATAACAAATTGGCAAATTAGGAATGAGAAGATTAGTAGTAATATTGAAAATAATATTCACAAAAAATTTAGGAATAAGCTCAACATGCCTATCCTTGCACCGTCTACTCTTAGTAAAAAAAAGAGGAGACTTTAGTGTTAGGAAAGTTGCTAATTGCATGTTTTACATTATTGCAACTTGTATAGTTTTGATGATTCCAAATATTATTGTTTTATGCCTAATAATTTTTGGAAGATTTGTTTTTTCTCTTGTGTGTACTAACATTTCAGGAAAATCAGACTCCAGACTACGAAAACTTCAAATCAAATTCAACATGAGATACTTTGTGAATTTGAAGCTTGTATTTTTCTTTGAATTGAATTTGAAAGCGAGTGATTGTAATTGAGTGAATAAAAACACACATACACACATAAGGAGATCATATATAAGTTATACTGATCGTACGGGACGATATCCGATCGTACGGGACGATCAGACAGTTATGTCCTATTGAGCACATAGAACGAATAGGAACTGGCTTGAAAATTTTTCTAAGTCCTATTCGTCCGGGACGAAATAATTATCGTCCAGGACGATCTGGTCTCTGTAAAATTTTTGTCCAGACGAAATTAATTATCGTCAGAAAATGATCTACTCTCTGTAAAAATTTCGTCCAGACGAACAAATTTTTGTCCTGACGATTAACCGACTTAGAACGGTTTTCAGCAGTTTTCTAGACCAACCTAGTAATAATCATTCGTACCGGACGAACTTAGTTCGTACGGGACGATCAGTGTGTACGAAGACATTTCGTACACATATACAATTAGGGTCATTTCAAAGCATTTAAGTAAAATCGTCCAGGACGATCCACGATCGTACGGGGCGATCCACTGCGTACAGAATTGAAAATTTGCAGTTTTTAGACCATTTTTTTCATGTCCTTTCTATATAATGAGTCATAGAAACTATTACAAGTACCTTTGGAGTTGTTTTCTCTTGAGAGGGATCATTGAGAAGGAGAACATCCTTGGAGGGGATTTCAAGGAAGTGTGGAGGGGATATTCACACGGTTGCTCCGGCGAAGGCTCTCAAGTGAAGTTCAACAACATTGGTCTGGTTCTCTGCCGACACTTGGAGAGTGTAAAAGGATGACAAAGTGTATCTTTGACAACCATTGTGTCTTCGTTCTTTGGGAGAAAACTAGAACAGAGAACTTGAAAGGGAGAGAGGAAATGGTAGAGTTTGAGAGGGAGAAGATCCTTGGAGGGGATTTCAAGGTAGTGTGGAGGGGATATTCACACGGTTGCTCTGACAAACTTGCACTTCAGTACCATCGGATTCAAGGGTCATCTTGAGTTAAGTTTTGGCGAGAAGAAGATCTCTTTGGTGTCAAAGAACCCGGCTACTCCGCCGCACCGGGGAAGGTAAAAGTGATTTTGTACAGGCTTCTCCGCCTTGCTGTGGGGGAAAAAGGAGAGTCACTATGTGGTATTAGTGCAATACTCGGAGGGTGCCTCCGGGGAGTGGACGTAGGTCAAGGTTTGACCGAACCACTATAAATCTGGTGTGTTCTTTCTTATTTTTCTTCTGCATTTAATTTCATTGCAAGTTGTTTAGTCTGGTTGAAAAGTTTATTTTTTAAACTTTAAATTTAACTTGCATTAATATTTAAAAAGGTTTTCTAAAAATCCAAGAGTAGAAGTATAATTTTTAAATTACCAATTCACCCCCCTCTTGGTTAGCCTTGGGACATTTAATTAGGCTTAGCATCATAATTACTAGATTCAACATTTAGTCACTTACATGTTGTTGCATACTATTTAAACCCTCAATTTCATTATGATAATGACTTTCATGTTGATAAATAGGTAGCATAAGTGTTTAAGAAAGATCCAATAGAACCCACACTGATCCAATTATCTTTCCAAAAGAAGTAAGGGCACTACCAATACCTCACATGAGAGTAAGCTCACCAATTTATTTAATTTAAATAATATGGACCAAATCAAAGATTGACCAGATTTATTAAAGAAATGAGAAGGGTGAGAATTCTTACAGTACTTTAGATTCATAAAATTAGCACACATCAATTTATTTATCCTTAAATTCCACCAAACATTAATGGAGAAGCCTTTCACCATACCCTCAATGGACTTACACCCTAAGCCACCCTCATAAGTGCCACTAGAAGAGTTTCAAGTACTCTAGTGATTTTTTTTTATTGAACTAAGAAGAACCCAAAAGAAATTAATTAATGAATTTCTCAATTCTAAAGAAAACCTCTAAAGTTGGATTAAAGTTTAAAGAAAATATACATTCATAGAATAAAGTACAATTTTGATCAATATTAATCTACAGCCCATAGATAAGAACATAAATTCCCAAGCTAGAAGATTATTCTTAATGCTATAAAGCATTTTGTCAAATTAAAAGGACTTCTTGTGACCTTTGTGAATGGTGGTACCAAGATAATAAATTAGAAGAGATTGGGTAGAGAAACAAGTAATAATCTTAATAGAATTAGTAAATTATTGATTATGTTTTCCATACTAATAAAATAACATTTTTTTTCAAATTGAATTACAAACCACTTTCACTTACAAACTTAATTAGATAATAGTGAATAATCTTAACATTGTTAAGGAAATATTACATAAAATAATATCATCATCACTAAAGGAGAACTGAGAAATTTTCATACCACTAGAAGTAACATAAGAAACATTTTTGTAACACTGTAAAAGAAGATTTAGCTCTCTAGAGAAATATTCAATAGCCATAATGTAGAGAGCTGGGGACAAAGGGTTACCTTTCTTGACCACATGGAAATATTTAAGAAAACTATTAGATCTACCACTAATAATAATTAAAAAACAAAACATTCTTGACTATGCCCTTAATAAAAGAAATATTCTTATTATTAAAACCAAATAAATTTAAAACTTTGAACATAAAAACCAAATTGACATTATTGTAAGCCTTCAAATTATTTATTGGGCGCACTCTATGGCGTTAACTTTTGAATTATATAAATATCTAGGGCTCTATCACCCCTAATCAATGCTTAGTTTTTTTGATATAAAATAATAAACTCCACTTAATATACATAAGTATACATCTTGAATCATGTGTTAAATTGAAAGAGTAGATGTTATAACCAGGATCTCTAGCTTATGATTTTAATTATAACAAACATTATTATATGAGTTTTTTATTACTTATAGCATGCATATATATTAGATATTATTTTTGTCTGTGCATAGTAACATTTTAGAAAAAAACATACACTGCTAATGAGTGCAAGACTAAAGTTTAGGTATAATAGGATCTGAACCAAAAGAGTCAATAATTTTAACTTTCTCATATTTTCTATTTCTTGAGTCAGACCATATAGGGGTGCTTGCTATATTTGAGATTATGCATACACATACTAAAGGAGAGAAAAAAGTAGAAGTAAAAATTTTTGAACAAATTATACCGTACGATTTATGATTGTATTGTATGTTCTATTATTTGAGAAATTAGTTTAATGATTAATTGAATAATTAATTTTAATGAACTAATCATACTCTACAATTTAGATCATAATATACAATTCATTTTGATCTGTAAACCCTAGCTACTAGATAAATTATGTAAGAATTTTAAAAAGTAAATTTTTAACTTGTTGTAACTCGAGCTTTCAAGTTTATGATTTTGATAATAACAAATATATTTATTAATCTTTTATTTCTCCTTATATTTGTAGTTCATATTTCTTTCTATGTTGACTAATATTCAGGTACACCATGCACCATTCTTTGAAGTTTCAAGGCTCAAGATTGGGTAGAATTGATTTTATTAAATGAGTCTGTAATTTTCTTTTCTTGAGTCAATCCTTTTAATGATGTATGTTAGATTGGTGACCGTTCACACATAGAGGGAGCAAAAAATGGTTTTAAATATTTTAATTTTTTCTGTATATCGTACTGTACGATCTAGTGTAACATAAATTAATTAAAATATTTTATTTTCCTAATTTTTTTTAAATATAACTAATTGTACTGAATGAACACCACATCGTACTATACGATCTATTATAAATAGAAAGCCCACCGTCGATTAAATTAGGCAATAATTTGAATTTGAAAAGTTGTTCTAATCATACTATACGAACATTATCATACTGTACGATGTTTAAGACATTGCCTAATTTAATCCTATGATTATTCAATTAAAATGGCTTAATTTTAATATTTTGATCGTACTGTACGAACTTGATTGTATTGGATGAAAGAGATTGTACTGTACGAACGGGATCGTACAGTACGATCAATAGAGACAATATTGGTGAACTACTTATTTACTGAACTGTTTGTACAACACATCGTACATGACATCGTACAGTACAAACTATAATTGAATTGTTAGTACAGTACTAACTAGACATCGTACAGTACTAAAAGGCAATTTCTGCACATCGCACTAGATGATCTTGCGATCGTATGGTATAATATTTGACGGCTGAATTGAGTTTTTTTAGGGTTTTTGAGCCCTCTATTTAAGCACTCTCATAAGACTTTGTAAGAGTCTTTGGCAGCCATTGTAGCTTCATTTTTCTAGAGAAAACTTGAAGAGAGGACTTGAAAGGGAGAGAGGAAAGGGTGCAGTTTGAGAGAGGGAGATGAACCTTGGAGGGGGTTTCAAGGGAGTTTGAAGGAGATTTCTCACGGTTGCTCCAGTGAGCTTCCACCTCAGTATCATCAGATTCAAGGTTCATCTTGAAGGAAGTTTTGGGAAGAAGAAGATATTGTTGGTACAAAGGACCCTGCTCCTCCACCGCACTAGAGAAGGTGGAAGTGATTGTGTAAGGGCTTCTCCACCTAGCTATGGGGGCTAAAGGAAAATCACTAAAGGTTTAGTGTAATACTCGGAGGGTGCCTCCTAGGAGTGGACGTAGGTTATGGGTTGACTGAACCACTATAAATTGGTGTGTTCTTTCCTTATTATTTTTGCAATTTATTTTCACATTCATTTTTATTGTGATTAATTGCGTGGTTGAAATTGATTACCTATCTTTTTATTGTGAATGAATTCGCTTCCGCATAAAGTTATAAAAAGATATTTCTTTTCATTAAAAAAAATTTTAATCATTCAATTGACCCCCCTCTTGGCTCATCTAGTATAACATAAAATATTTTAAAATCTTAATTAAATTATCCAACATGATTTGTCAATCAAATCATGGTTTAATAAATATGGCTGATTATACTGTATGATCTAAATCATACATTAAAATTAAAAAAAGATAAAATTTGTTCATCCTAGTGATCGTATAGATGAAACCTTAATTTTTAAACTAGCCATATATTATGAAGTTTATATCATAATATACAAACTATTGGAAATTGATTGACCATATTATACGATGAGAATAGTGCAGGAAGATTGACCGAGATGATTTTAAATCATCCTAGAAATCATCCTGTTCTAATAAAGAGAAATTAAACTAACTGTATTATACAACCTTATGATTGTACTATATGATATATTTGCAAAGTATGAATAGTTCATCTGAATAACTGTTTACATCATACCAGACTAGTCTAGTTTTTGAACTAATTATATTATACGAACCAAGATCATACGGTATGAATAGAGATTGATAAATTAAAAAAATTATGATTTTTAAAACCTAATACTTATGTAATCTCTTAGAGTCTTTTTGAAAGAGAGACTTTGGCTGTTAAAAAAACTCAGAGGGAGATCATTCTTAAGAACTTTGTGGTTTGAAGGAAGAAGAAGTTAAAGTTGTGTTTGAGAAAGAAGAGGTGTGAGGGTTTTTACACGGTTGCTCAAGACAAGCTTACACCTAGAATCCTCCTATGTCCTTGGAAAGTTCTTGAAGATTCTCTTCAAAGAGAAACTTTAAAGTCAAGAGTCTAGGGTTCTCTTCTTTCTCCAAGAGGGAGAAGAAGGATTTTAGTCATCTGCCATCACCAAGAGGGTGAAGAAGAATTTTGGGTTCTTTACCTTCTCTAGGTTAGAGAAAAAGGATTAAAGGTTTATTTCTATCATCATGAGAATGGAAAAGTTTTTGATTCTCCATCGCACCGAGTTGGTCGAAGTTATTTATGTAAGGTCTTCTTCACCTTATTGTGAGGGGAAATGAGAGATATTATAGTGATAGTGCAATACTCAGAGTGGAGAACTCTAAGTAGTGTACACATGTTATTATTTGATCGAACTACTATAAATCTCTAATATGTTTGTTATAAATTTCTTTTATCAATATTTAATTTTTTGTTATAACTGCTTTGTGGAAATCTATGATAGCTATTTTATTTTATATTGATTAAGTAATCTCTTAAAGTCTTTTGTAAGAGATACTTTGGCTATTAAAAAAACTTTGAGGGAGATCATTCTTAAGAACTTTGTGGTTTGAAGGAAGAAGAAAGTAAAGTTATGTGTGAGGGATAAGGGGTGTGAGGGTTTTTACACGGTTGCTCAAGACAAGCTTACACCTAGCTTCCTCCTATGGCCTTGTAGAGTTCTTGAAGATTCTCTTCATAGAGAAAGTTTAAAGTTAAGAGTCTAGGGTTCTCTTCCTTCCACAAGAGGGAGAAGAAGGATTTTAGTCCCCTGCCTTCACCAAGCAGGTGAAGAAAAAATTTGGGTTCTCTGCCATCTCTAGGAGAGAGAAAAAGGATTAAAGGTTTGTTTCCATCATCTAGAGGATGGAAAAGTTTTCAATTCTATGAGGGCAAATGAGAGACAGTATAGTGATAGTGCAATACTTAGAGTGGAGGACTCTGAGGAGTATACACAGGTTATTATTTGACCGAACTACTATAATTCTCTAGTGTATTTGTTATGAATTTTTTTTTATCTGTATTTAATTTTTTGATATAACTTCTTTGTGGAAATATATGAAAGCTATTTTGTTTTATATTGATTAAGTAATCTCTTAGAGTCTTTTTATAAGAGAGACTTTGGCTATTAAAAAAACTATTAGGTAGATCATTCGTAAGAACTTTGTGGTTTGAAGGAAGAAGAAGGTAAAATTGTGTGTGAGGGAGAAGGGGTGTATGGGTTTTTAGACGGTTGCTCAAGACAAGCTTACACCTAGCTTCCTCCTGTGGCCTTGTAAAGTTCTTAAAGATTCTCTTCATAGAGAAACTTTAAAGTCAAGAGTCTAGGGTTATCTTCCTTCTCCATGAGAGAGAAGAAGGATTTTAGTCCTCTTCTATCACGAAGCGAGTGAAGAAGAATTTTGGGTTCTCTGCCTTCTCTAGGAGAGAAAAAAAAATTGAAGGTTTGTTTCCATCATCAGGAGGATAGAAAAATTTTGATTCTCCGTCGCACTGAGTTGGTGGAATTGATTTATGTAAGGTCTTGTTCACCTTGCTGTGAGGAAAAATGAGAGACTATATAGTGATAGTGTAATACTTAGAGTGGAGGAATTTGAGGAGTGTACACAGGTTATCATTTGATCGAACAACTATAAACCTCTAGTGTGTTTGTTATGAATTACTTTTATCCGTATTTAATTTTTTGTTATAACTTCTTTGTGTAAATCTATGAAATTTATTTTCTTCTCTATTGATTAAGTAATCTCTTAGAGACTTTTTATAAGAGAGACTTTGGATGTTAAAAAAACTCTGAGTGAGATCATTCTTAAGAACTTTATGGATTGAAGGAAGAAGAAGGTAAAGTTGTGTGAGAGGGAGAAGGGGTGTGGAGGTTTTTACAAGGTTGCTCAAGACAAGCTTGCACCTAGCTTCCTCTTGTGGCCTTGTAAAGTTCTTGAAGATTCTCTTCATAGAGAAACTTTAAAATGAAGAGTCTAGGGTTCTCTTCCTTCTCTAAGAGGGAGAAGAAGGATTTTAGACCTCTGCCATCACTAAGCGGGTGAAAAAGAATTTTGGGTTCTCTGCCTTCTCTAGGAGAGAGAAAAAGGATTGAAGGTTTATTTCCATCATCAGGAGGATGGAAGTTTTTTATTCTCCATCGCACCGAGTTGGTGGAAGTGATTTATGTAAGGTCTTCTTTACCTTGCTGTGAGGTAAAATGAGAGACAATATAGTGATAGTGCAATACTCGGAGAGGAGTACTCTGAGGAGTGTACACAGGTTATTATTTGATCGAACTACTATAAATCTCTGATGTGTTTGTTATGAATTTATTTTATCCGTATTTAATTTTTTGTTATAACTACTATGTGGAAATCTATCATAGCTATTTTGTTTTCTATTGATTAAAATTATTTCATCATTAGTGAAACATTGGGTTAGTTTTTTTGCTTCTATAATATGTTATAAGTATTGCTCATGTCTCTTAACTAGAAAAAAAATAATAAAAATTATCTTTTATTGAATGTAAGCAATATTTTAAAAAGAAAAATTCACCCCCTCTTGGTAAGCATAGAGTTAGTTCTTTGAGGTCTTACAACCTCCTCAAACTTTAAGTGGTATTAGAGCGGTTATTAAAATAGTGTTTTAAAAAATATAAAGCAAAATGATCATTATCACATTTCAAAAAATAGAAACACCATAGAAGGTTTCTCTATAACTTATCCACTATTGTTTGAAAATATTCCATTTAATTTTTTGAAAATCTGCATGTCTGCATTTTTACAATCTATTGATTTCAGGATGTGGCATATAATTCAATCTGGTTATTTTGTACCATCATGTATTATTAATGATGTAAAATTTGATATTTTGTATACTGAATGGAGACATGAGGATAGAGAACTTTCTTAGCTAAATGCTAAATTATTAAATTATTTTTTCTATGCTTTGAAATCTAAGGACTATATGCGAGTATATACTTGTAATACGGGGAATAAATATGGGATAGATTGTGCACTACATATGAGGGAACTAGTGAAGTAAAACATTCTAGATAAAATATTCTACAACATGAGTATGAACTATTTAGCATGAAACCTAGCGAGTCAATATAAGAAATGTAAACTAGGTTCACCAAGATAGTGATATCCTTGTATGCATTGGGTAGAGAACTGTCTAATTCTAAAAAAATTAATAAAATTTTATGTTGCCTACCTAATGCGTATGATGCTAAAGTTATTGTGATATCAAAATGAAAAGATTTAAATGTTTATTCTAATGATAATTTTCTTGGGTCATTCATTTCCTACGAGCAAGGCGTGAGTCAAAGACTAAGTGATGTAGGTGATAAGAAGAAGAAGAAGAAGAGTATGGTCTTGAAAGAAAATGACTCGGATAATAAGAGTTCTATAGTAGAGGAGGATGAAGATATTACATTGATGACCCAAAAGTTTAAAAGTTTCTTAAATAAAAAGCAAAAGAGTTATCAATAATAATAAAATAAAGGTAAAAACAATTAAAATTTAAAGCGTCATCTGACACTATGCTTTGAATGCAAATTTTTTGAAGTGAGAAGATTGCCTCAACTTGAAGACTCACCTAATCAAGGAGAAGGGTGAAGAAAAGAGAAAATTCAAGTAAAGGAAGCACATGACATAGAAGGCGTATTGGGCTGACTGTGCATCAAAATCATTCGAACACGAAGAAGAGGAGGAGGGAATAAACCCGAGTCTCATGGCTAATGATAATCTTGATCAATCAAAGCTATTTCATCTTTATAAGATGAATTATTTATTATTTTAGATAAAATTCATTATTCTTATAGAAAATTGAAAATATGCATGCTAACTTAAATACATAATTATCTAATCTTCAAAAAGAGCATACTAGTCTGATAACTGAGCATTCTACTTTAGATCATGATCATAGGGCTTTACTTGATGAGTATAATACATTAAATAAGAAGCATATTGAATTACCTAATGCTTATGGTTCCTTGAAAATAATGCATATCGAATTAGAAAATGTATTTAGAGAATTAGAAACACTTGCATATAATTTAGATAGTGGTGAGCATGCATTGAAATTAGAAGTTGCACATCTTGAAAGTGCAAATATATTCCTACAAGTAAAATTAAATTCATTTCAAAATAATAAACCATCACCTAATTTAGCACAGTAGCATAACTCATCACCACTGCATGCATCATATAACCCTATAAAGAGGCACCATAACCCATATAGATTAGTGAATCCTTTTTATTATATTTGGTGTTACTCTTGTGGCAAGCTAGGTCGCATAGCCTGCACTTGCACTATCCACTGTAGGACACATTTAGTTTAGAGACTAAAACTACTTTCATCACAACATATCATGGAAACATCTCATTCATCAATGCATTAGGTGGAACCAAATCTCACTTGAGTTCCTAAATCTAATAGTTCATTGATTTTTTGGGGTGCTCACACAAAAGATCTAGTGAGAGCATGTTATACCTGGATAGCAGATGCTCAAGACACATGACTTGAGATTTATAATAGTTCATCTCGCTCGAGGCTAGGTCAGGAGGCAATGTCACACTAGGGGACAACACCAATATGTAAGTGGTTAGCTCGGGTATAATTAGAAATTCTAAAAATTTTATAATTGAAAAAATATTATTAGTCGATGGACTTAAGCATAAATTATTGAGCATTAGTCAATTGTGTAACAAGTGTTTTGATATAAAATTCTTATCTACAATAGGCATGATAAGCTTAAATGGAAAACTAGTCTTAGAAGGGATAAGGATAAATAACAATTACATGCTTAATTTAAATTATATTGAATATTTTAATTCCTTGTGTTTGAAAACTCTAATTGATGATTCATGGCTATGACATAAAAGACTATGTCATATATGCATGGAAACACTTTGGAATATTACTAAAAAAGGCTAAGTTAGCGGCATACCCAAGTTAGATTTAACTAAGGACCACCTATGTGATGCCTACCAACTAGGAAAACAAATTAAGTCTTTATTACATTCACTTAAAGACATCGACACCTCTAGGATACTAAAACCTTTCCATATGGACCTATTTGGATTCATTAGTACAGTAATCCTTGGAGGGAAGTCATATGGATTTGTAATCGTTGACGACTCTTCTCGATTCACTTGGGTTAGATTCCTAGCACCAAAAAGTGAATTGTTTGTGGAGTTTAGAACATTCTCCACCTAGATTCAAAGAAAATTATAATGTGGAATATCAACCATTCATAGTGATCATGATGAAGAGTTTGAAAATGAGAAATTTGAATGTTTTTATTAAGAGATAGGATATAACATAATTGTTTCTACCTCTAGGACCCTTAAATAGAATGGAATAGTTGTGAGAAAAAAAAATAACTTTGGTAGAAGGTGCTAGGGCCATGCTAGATGAATATTATATCCCTAGATACTTTAGGTAGAAGTACTAAATACTGCTTGTTATGTTTTGAATAGGGTGAAAGTTAGATCCAAATTAAATAAGACACCATATGAACTCCTTTAGGGTGGGATACACAACTTTTCTCACTTACTTTTCTTTGGTTGTAGATGTTTTATCCTAAACAATGGAAAATCACCCTTAGAAAAGCTTGATCCAAAATCTTATGGAGTCTTCCTAGGTTTTTCATCTATTGGGATGGCCTATATAAATTTTAATAAGAGGACCATGGTAGTAGAAGAGTCTACTCATGTGATGTTTGATGAAGAAGATATGACCTTAAAATCTAGACAACTAAAAGAAGAAGTAGAGGTCATCCAAGGGGTAGAAGCCATTGACTTAGTAGAAAGAGTAGAATCTTAAGAGCCTCTACCTAGAGAATGGAGATGCTCATCTAGTCATCCTAAATAACTAATTGTAGGAGACCTATCTGAAGGTGTTAGAACTAGGTATAGACTTAGGAAAGAGGTTAGGCATTATGTATTTATCTTCATGATAGAACCCACCAATATAGATAAAGCCCTAGTAGATAAATTTTGGATCCTCAGAATGTAAGAAGAGATAAACTAATTTGTTAAAAATGATGTATGGGAACTAGTCAGATGACTTAAGAACCAGAGTGTTGTTGGAACAAACTGGGTTTTAAAAATAAAATAAATGAATTTAGAAAAGTGGTGAGGATTAAGTCCATATTAGTAGTTACATGATACAATTAGATTGAAGGGATAAGTTCTGAGGAAACCTTTTTCCTTATAGCTAGACTAGAGGCCTTTAGGGTTCTACTAGCCTTTGCCTTCTTTAGAGGATTAGTTCTACCAAATGGATGTTAAGAGATCCTTTCTAAATTGGGTGATTAAAGAAGATGTGTACATTAAGAAACCCCTAATTTTGAAAATTTTTAATTTCTCAACCATGTGTTTAAGCTAGAAAAGGTATTATATGGACTAAAATAAGCACATAGAGCCTGACATGAAAGATTCAGCACATTTATCCAAGAAAGAGAATTTATTAAGGGTGGTGTAGACAACACCCTATTTCTTAAGAAAGTAGAAGAAAATCTAATCATTATTTAGATTTATATCAATGATATTATATGGATCCATAGATAAAAATCTATGTGGTGAATTTTCAAAAATAATAAATAAAGAGTTTGATATGAGCATGATGGTAGAGCTAAAATATTTTTTTAGATTTAGTGTAAAGTAGAGATATGATGAAACCTTCCTTAATTAATCCAAATATATCAAGGATATCTTTAAGAAATATTAAATGTATAATGCTAAGGTAATAAATAATCTCATGAACTCTACTATTCCGTTAGACAAGGGCCCAAATGGAAAATCAGTGGATAAGAAGAAATATATACGGATAATTGGGTCACTTCTCTTTTTGTCTGCCTATAGACGTGATATAATATTTATTGTATATATTTTTGCTATATTTTAGGGAGATCTAAAAGAATCTCATATGACTTTTATTAAGAGGATTCTTAGATATCTTTTAGGAACAAAAAACTTAGGAATCTGGTATCTTAGATATAACACCTCTTTTGAAATCTTATGATATTTTAATTCAGATTTTGCGGGTTATAGAGTTGATAGAAAAGTACATTTGGAACTTGTCAACTCATAAGATAATATTAAATTATAATATATGATATGCTAAAAATCTATAAAAGAAGGATTTTCTTAAGTTCTAACCACTTCACACAAACTCAAAGCCTCACAATCTTAAGATTATCAAATGGCCAAGGGTAGCAAACAAAGTGGTGTGACCCAAGGAGGATCTTCCTCTCATTATCTAGTAGATGATAATTTTCAAAGTGTTGATGTTGAATCTTCCTACTATAGATTCAAGGAGGTTTGCATCACCCCTCTAAAATGCTCAATCAACTTGTTTAGAACTTTGAGGTAATGAACATCTTTTCTTTCACAACTCTTCAATTTCTTTACACTTTAGTGTTTCTTTTCAATTCTAAACTTCTTTATAAATTTCTAGCCTACCTTAGGATTAATGTCAAGACCTACACACTGACTTCCTATGTGTGTCAATGCCTTATAGAAATCAGTAAGGAATATTTAGGGGAGTATATCCACTTTTCTACTAATGGATGCCATCCACAATCCATGGCCTCTATAATGCACTTTGATTGGAGTGTTATAAACCTAACCATTGATAATTTTTCCTAAACCAACATCACCCTTAGTCCACTGTCTCAATCAAAATGCATATATTATCCAGCAATTTCTTCAAACTTCAATTATATATAAAGCTGGCTATTATTCCAACATCACTCCCTTCTTTCCATATTAATAATCTTTATAATATCCAATACTCAATTTTATGAAGCTCAAATGATCATCAACTATATCCAAAACTTGACTCCAATTCAACTTCCCTTGACTAGGAGAAAGTAAAATATTGCCTAGGGTCACATCATTGGTTATATCCTTGAAAAGAAATATAACCTTACCTACCCTGCACATCCTAATAATATTCTCATATTCTACACTGATGCTTCCTTTTGTATTCTCTTTCACCATTAATGATGGAATGAGTATGAGGAACTTGATTTTGATGAAGTTGAGGGAGCTATAGCTATAACTTTATTTGTATAAGAACCAACACCAGCACTAGTACAATCACCTACACTGGCCTACCATGCTTAACCTCATAAAGTGATAATCTAGAAGCTTGAAATAGACTCACCATACTATACAATAAGAAATATATGGGGTGATTGACATTGAGGATTTCAATCTGTTCTAATCCATGACCCCTAGTCTAAGATTTGGATGATGATAAATAATGTTGAATGAGTTACTATTTATTGAATACTTTTTATTTCTGCTCTTGTGTATGTGTACTAACATTTTAGGGAGATCACAAGTTACTCAGGGCAATGAGAAGACTCAAGACTGGATAGAGTAGGAGTTGGAATTTATAATATTATAATTTTCATTTATTTTTATTTTTCTTATCTTGAGTTTGGCCACAAATTATATGTAAGACTGAGCAACCATATACACACAGGGGGAGAGGGTTTTAAAAATGAAGAATTTTTTTTGTTGATCGTACTGTACGAGTTTCAATCATACTGTATGATCTGATCTGGCTTAAATGGCTATCTGTGAATAAGTCATACTGTACGATGAATATTATATTCTATGATGTGTTTCTAATTAAAAATCCTAGCCGCCAGATTAATTTAAGTAAGGGCTTAATACAAAAAATTTGAACTGATCATATTGTACTATGATATCATACAGTATGATATATTTTGAATACATACTTAAATTAACCTCATGATTAGTGCATAAATTAAGGTTTAATTTTTGATTGGTTATCATATTGTACGACATGGTTTGTACTGTATGATTAACCGAGGTTATTTTTTATCATCTCGAACATCGTACTGGACGATCCATTGATTTTGAACTAATCATACTATAGAAGGTTGTTCATACCATATGATGTATAGAGACGAGTTTTCATCATCCTAGTAATCGTCCTATACAAACTGAAGGATTTACATATCGTATAATACAGGTTTAAATCCTACTGTATAATTATATTAAAAATTTTTGCCTGTTTGTAAACCTTCGTACTAGGACAAAGGCTATTTAGTACTTATCATATTGTATGATATGGGATCATACTTTACGATAATAATGGCTAATTTGAAATTTTTAGGGTTTAGTGGAGCCTATTTTAATTATCAAAGTTTCTATTTTTTGCATGTGACTGTGAGAGAGGAATGCAATTAGAGAGGGATTCCTTGGGAGAGAGCTCTTGAGAAGATTTTAGGGTTTGTGAGAGGAAGGAGAAGGTGAGCTTTGTGAGGGAGGAGTGTTAGAGAGATCATACGGTTGCTCTAAGCTTGCTACACTTTGATCCTCCTATGGCCCGAGAAGATCTTATGGGAGGCTCTCTGAGGGGGAGATTCTTCTACATCCGTGTCCTCTAAGGTACTCTGCCTTCTCCAGGAGGGAGAGAAATGAGAAGGTACGCTGCCATCATCAGGAGGGTGACAAAGCGCTTAGCTCTCCGCCATGTCGGGTTGGTGAAAGTGAGGTTTGTAAGGGCTTCTCTACCTTGCTGTGGGGGAAAAAAGAGAATTACTATTTAGTAGTGAAATTATTGGAGTGACTCCGGGGAGTGGACATATGTCAAGTGCCCAAACCACTATAAAAAAACTAGTGTGATTTTCCCTTACAGCTTTTTATTTTCATTAAAATTGCTTGGTAAAAATCATTGTGAACTTCGTTGTTGCAAATTGTGTTTTAAGAATTCGCTTTCATTTTATTTTATTTTATTATTTAAATTTTAAAAACACAAACAAAAAATTAGAACTCCTATTTAGAATTGGTTTTTTATTGCAACAATTTTCCAATTTACCCCCCTCTTGGCACATCTTGTAATTTCACAATCATCCCAAAAATCATCCTGTACGAATTGAGAGAAATTAATCTAATCATATCATATAACCTCACGATCATACTGTATGATATGTTTACAAAATATGAACAATTAATTGAATGATTTTTTTGTATCATACCAGACGAGTCTTATTTTTAAACTGATCATACTGTATGAACCAAGATTGTTCTATACAAATAAAGATGGCTAAATTAAAAAATTATGGTTTTTTAAAACCTAATACTTAAGAAATCTCTTAGAGTCTTTTTTTACAAGAGGATTTAGTTGCTAAAGAAACTCTGAGAGAGATCATTCTTTATAGCTTTATGGTTTGAAGGAAAAAGAAGGAGAAGTTGTGCGTGAGAGAGGAGTGTGAGTGGTTTCACACAATTGCTCCTAGCAAGCTTACACCCAGCTTTCTCCTTTGGACTTAGAGAGTTCTTGAAGATTCTCTTAGGTGAGAAACTTTAAAGTTAAGAGTTTAAAGTTATTTTCCTTCTCTAGGAGGGAGAAAGTGGATTATGGTTCTCTGCCAATAGTAGGAGAATGAAGAAGGATTCGAGGTTCTTTGCCTTATCCATGAGGGAGAAAAAGGATTGAAGCTTCTCTAACATAACTAAGAGGGTGACAAAACATTCGATTCTCCGCTAATTGGGTTGGTGGAAGTGATTTGTGTAAGGGCTTGCCCGTCTTACTATGGGGAAAAAAGGAGATATATTATAGTGACAGTGCAATACTAAAAGTGGAGGACTCTGGAGAGTGGACTTAGGTAAATATTTGACCAAACCATTATAAATCTTTATTTTATTTATTTTGATTTTCTATTTTTTGCATTTAATTTTTTATGATAACTTCTTGGTGGAAATCTGTGATAGCTATTTTAATTTTTGTTAAATAGAATTCTATCATCATTATTAAAAATTTGGATAAGTTTATTTGCTTCAATAATAGGTGATAAGTATTGATTACTTATCTTAACTATGAAAAAAAATATAAAAGATAAGTTTTATTTTTTGTTGAAGGCAAGAAATATTTTAAAAATATTAATTCGCCCCCCTCTTGGTGTGCCTCGAGCTAGTTCATTAAGGTCTTACAACCTCCTCAAACTTTTAGTAGAGTATTAAACCAGTGAAGAAGTATGCTTATGAATAACAAACTATTATTGCTTACTCTAATTGTAATAATTATCCTACTGAAATAAAAAAATGTATTTATGAAGATTCTATCACTGAATAAAATAATAAATTTTTTAGATAAAATATTTAATAAAAGTTATTTGGATTGATGAATGAAAATTTTATATCTTTGTTATTGAAAATCTTAATTATATATATAAATAATTTAGAGTATATACATCCCAAATCTTTTATCGAGTTTGTAGGGTTGAAAAGATATTTGTTGAGCTCCTATAATTATAATATCTTCTTAAGAACCTAGAACATTTTTCATCCCATATTTAGGCAAACATCCTATCTCAATTTTTTTGTTATTCTTGTATTCCTCTGTTGAGGCTATACATCACAATATATTTTACTAAACATATGTACACTATGTACATTATATAAGGAATGGGATAATATTAAAAATATCATTTAATATTTATAGAACAAGAGTCTTCACTAGTACTAAACATGCAATTTACATAATCAATTCAAAATAAGAGAATGAGCCAGATATAGAATAAATTGCAAGTAATTATATTTTCATTAAACTCATGGAAGAATGAAAATATAAAAGAGTGATATCACTATAAAGGTCCAGTAATTATATTTTCCTTAAACTCAGGAACGTCCAGTACGATGTGCAGAATTTGACATGATAGGCCTGGATGATATTAGGATAGTCCATGAAGATTAGTACAAAAAATGTACAAATCATCAAGGATGATGTTGTGGATCGTCTAGGATGATTAGAAGAAAAATTATGGTATTTTGGCTTGGACGATTTGGGAAAATCAAGTATCGACAAGTATCATCCTGTACGATATACAGATCGTCCAAGATGATCGGATTGAAAAAATTAACCATTATTAGTCCCCTAATCAAAGGATTAATTTAGGCATGATTTGTATTGTTCGTTCGGGATGATCTGATCATCTGGGATGATTTGAACAAAAATTTAAATATAAATCCTTTCCTAAATTGTCATTTGCGGCTCTTTTCCAAGATCATAAAGGATCGTCCTGGATGATCCAAAATCGTCTAGTATGATTAGTTCAAAACTTGATCTTTTAGATTTGACTAGATCTCACTTCCTTGAGTGTGTGTGTGCATGGTCACCAAGCAAGCATATACCCTTACAAGACTTTGAAAGTTCGTTAGGGATGTTAAGCCCTATGAACTTAGTCCCAAGCTAACCAAGAGGGGGGGTGAATTGGTATTTTAAAAACTATTTTCACAAAGAAAGAAAATTGCATAAACCAAATCACACCACAGAAAAAAATGTGGAATTTAAAAGCGCAGAAGCAAGAAAAAGAACACAAAAATTTATAGTGGTTCGGTCGACTCGACCTACGTCCACTCCTTGGAGGCACCCTCCAAGTATTGCACTACAAAATGTGACTCTCCTTTAGCCCCCACAGCTAGGCGGAGAAGCTCTCACAAGAACCTCCTTTTTGCCACCCCGGCAAGGCAGAGAACCTTCCTCCTTTTGCTTCCTCCTGAAGCTGGCAGAGAACCAAAACCAAAAGCAAACTCCTTACCTCTACCGACCCTTCCACGGACGCGAAACTCTAGACGAAAAAGAAGAAGAGCGATCCTTGAAGCAACCCTTGTGAATCCCTTCACAAGCTACCCCTCACAAGATCCCCTCTCTTTTCTCTCTCTCTTTCTCTCCTCAAGGTCTTCTCAGGTCAAGGCAGCAGTAAAAGGTCTTTTAAAACGTTGAACAAGAGCTCTTTAAATAGAAGAGCTTCAAAGGAGCTCATTAATTACATGTTGCCGACTATATTGTCCAGGCTGATATGGACATCAGCCTAGCCGATCAGTACAAATCAATGAAGATCGACCAGAGCATAGCCCTGGATGAAAAGCTGGATGATTGAAAATTGGCTTGATCATCCTTGCCAATTAGTTCAAATCAGAGGAAAATCGTCCTGACAATAGCTCTGGATACGGGCTGACCGATATTGATTGTCCTGAAGTAACTTAAGATTTTTGACTGGATCGTCCTGGCCGATCCTGCGATCGTCCAGGACGATATGATCGTATCAATCATACTTAATTAATCCCTTGATTTCCTAAACAATTATGGCATAATTTGTGAATATCGTCCAGGCCGATCCTTTGATCGTCCTGGCCGATAATTTAAAAATACAGTATACCATAATTGACTATGGCGGCTACTTCTTTCTATTTTGAGCTTATCGTCCTGGCCGATACAAGTATCATCCAGGATGATCTGTTAATGTCGGCTGCCTTAATTAAGAATCCTTAATTAGACTTTCTGTTTTAAGCTGATCGTCCAGGACGATCCAAAAATCGTCCTGGCTGATATGAGTAAAAACAGAAATTCTAAGTCTCTCAAGTGTGTGTGTGAAGGGTTACATAGCATCAGTCTCTTTGACCATTATAAGTAGACTCAAGAGGTGAAAATCAAACGTACAGACTGACTCAACCCTAAACCTACGCAATCCTGAACTTGGCTCCTTCTTTATCGTCCGATCTTCGATTCCTAAAAAGTTAGAAGCAACAAGCAGTCCAAGAGAAACAGTGTTTGTCAATCATCAAAACATAAGTCATAAAAAATAGATTTGCAACAATCTCCCCCTTTTTGATGATGCCAAACACAAGTAGGAAAAAAAAATAAAAAAAAAATATGTTCATTAGAAAATCAAAGTTACAACAACTTTTTCCTACCACACCCTACCTACTCCCCCTTTTGTCATCACAAAAAGAGGGTCCAAAAACAACAAAAAAACATCACAAAAGACTAACAAGCAAACTACAAAAAAAGATAAGAAACAAACAACATAAAGCACAGACTAAAAGAACGAGGGATCCTGATCATCAAATGGAGGTTGAGGAGGTGGCTGCTGAAAGTAACCGACAAGAGTGGTAAACTGAGCATTGAACCAGGAGATATCCTGGTCATGCTGCTACTGCTAGTGAGTAAGGAAACTGTCAAATCGGGCTAAGTCCTCAGTGGGGTGATGCTCGTAACAGACAATGTCCTCAGAGTGTTGCTGCTCCTATGCAGCAACATAGGAATCAAACCGGGTCTCCCAACGATCAAATCTCTCAATCAACTGATCAACCGGTGAGTGCTGGTGGAGAGGAACAGGGTCAGGAAAGGGAGCTGTAGCGGGAGCCTCCTCCTCTCTAGCCCCCCGAGGTTCCTCAGGGTGGAGACGAGTATTGGGAAGGGTGCTGAAGGAATTGTTTGAGTAGAAGGGAGTTGGGAGGTTTGGTGGAATAGGATATTGAAGTTGGTATTTAGTTTCAAGAACATAGGCTATGATGTGTCCTAAGGCTAGATTTGGTTTCCTTTTGTGGTCTGGATCGCGAATTGTGGTTAGGTGATCAATGTATCGAAAAATTAGGTCCGCAGTGTTGAATTCCCAATGAGCCATGATGTAGAAGGTAGTGAGGGAGAGTAGAGGGGTGATGTGGACTCGGTCGCCGGCTTTTGGAATGACGGAGGTGCGAAGGACATATTGGATTGTCCTAGCATCTCTGACTAGAGAGCTAGTCTCTCCAACATGGTAAGGTACATTGGTCTGGCGAAGAAAGTGATTTGCCGTGGACCAGTCAAGATCAGGGTTAGAGGCGATTATGTGCAGCTTATCCCCGGTGGTGGATAGCTGTAAAAGATCAACACAATTTTGATATGTGATTTCGACAGGGCGTCGATTCACATAGGAGGTCAGGGCTGTGAAGGTAGAGTTGATGCGAAGGTTTGCAAAAAATTCTCAAAGAAATTCTGAATTGAAAGGGAAGGCAAGAGACAAAATGAAGCAAAGAGAGGTGTGAGCAAAAAGATCCATTACCGGGTAAGAGATGTTGATAGGATTGATGATTCTGGAGACAGTAATTCCACACTCTTTGTAACGATGATAGGCGCTTTCATCTTCTGCTTCCCGGAAACGAGGGTAAATCCTTGCCCTCGAGGAACTCCCAGAAGTCTGTCGGGCGCGTTTCCCACCAGCCATTTGAGAGCACTAAGCAAAGAACACAAGAGGAGAAAGGGTTGGAAGTGAAAAACTATGGCTGGAACGGCCTGAATTTAAAGAAACGGCCATATCGTCCTGGCCGATCGCAGAATCGTCCAGGCCTATATGGTTCAATAATTACGTACAGGCCGATTGGTCAAAAAGGCGGTCCAATCATCCGGGCCGATCAGAGATATGCCAGGCCGATTGGACACAGTCTATCGGCCCGAGGAGTCAATCAGGACGACCGTTGAAAAAGCAGATCATCCGGGCCGATTAGGTGTATCGTCTAGGACGATGCACAATAATTGATCGTACCGGCCAAAGTTAAAACATTTAAAATGCTTGCCACGTGTATCGTCCAGGACGATCAGTGGATCGGCCCGACCGAATGTCCAATAATGGATCGTCCGGGGACGAATTTAAAGATTAAAATGTGCTGACACGTGGATCGTCCAGGACGATCCAGTGTATCGGCCAGGACGATGCACATAAAATGCATCGGCCAGAAAAATATACTATCAGCCAGGACTATCACCATGAGTTCGATCAAATCGTCCAGGATGATATATGATCGTCCAGGACGAAGAGTAATATTAGGCACAGAAAAGTTCAGCAGATGGATTTTTGAAGAAAAATTGTCACATCGTCCAGGACGATAACAGGACCGGCCAGGCCGATGTGACTAGAAATTGAAATTAAGAGAAGAATAATGATGATCAAGACCCTAAAAAAAATAAAACAAAAGAAAAACAGTCAAAGACACAGAAAAATAAAAACAACACAATAAAAACTAAACACCGAATATTTTTGGATTTTAATTTTTCTAATTTTTTTTTTGTTTTATGGAGGCATCATATGAGAATTCTTTTCAAAAATTAAACTTTTAAAGTTCCAAGAGATCAAGAATTTTAACAAATCCCAATCAGAAGAAGGTAGAAAAACTGATTCCGTTAACCCTAGATCGGACATCCTTCAGGGTAAAAAACTCTTTTGGAAAACAGAGGCCTAACTCGGAATAACAAAATAGGATAAGAAGATCCATTCAAGACTTGTTTACAACTAAAATTTCTCATAAAGAATAAACCAAAGTAATTTTTCTCAATCATGGAAATTGAAATCAAGTCATTGAAAGTATCACATAATCAATGAGTTTTCTAAGTTTTAAGAGTTTCACCAAAGAGAGGATAGCTTGCATTAGTGGGACATTTTATGCCTCTTGTCACTTTGATTGGCTCTTTGAGCATCTTTTGATTTTTGATACACTTTTATGTATATAACTTTCTTTTCAATTTGGCTTCATTGGCCTCTTTCCTTTTTAATTTTTGCAAGCTTAAAACTCTTTAATATACCCTTAAAGAAAAAGACTTAGTTGTGAGCATATCCTCCAAATATTAGAGAGTAGGAGCTCTCTCTCTAACATAGGAAAGAACAATCCACAACATAAAATCAAAATCACATGATAAATGAAATGGCACGATTTCAAAAGCTTGAATGATATCTAAGAATTTTGGCTATTATACATAAGATAATTTAATGTAGCAAGATAAGAAAAAGATCTTAGATGAAAAGCCATTGGTTAAACTGAGTTTAGACTTTTGTTTTAGAGAAGAAAATCATGCCACAAAACAAAGTCAGAAGAAGGGAAAACATCAACAACATTACTTCCTTTAACCAATTTAGAAAAGCTAAACCCTATCTCCAAAACTCCAATATTTAAAAGCTTGAAAAGTTTCATCATATGGAAGGCCAAATTTTAAAGAACAATGTGAAAAACAAAACACATAAAATAATAAACCAAACTAAAATCAACACAAAGTGAGCACAAAAACTAGCACAAAAATAAAATAAAAGACACACAAAAACTAAAGATTTCAAGCACGTGATAAAGCAGCGAGTTTAAGCAATTTTAAGCTGCGAGCCTCCTTATGTTCAGTTATCTTATACTCCCACGAGGTCTTTGGCGAGAGCACACCTGCAAAACTCAACTACAGTCAGATTTAGGAACCCAAACAGGTTTGGGCTCCTTCTTAGGAAACGTAGAGTGCAATGCTGAAGTGGTATGCTTTTGAATCATGCATCTTAGGTCTCCACACCCAATGTGTACTATGGTGAACTGTGCAAGTGCGTGAGATGTGTCCTAGCATGCCACAAGAAAAACATTGAATTCCAGGAAAAAAGGTTTTCTTAAATGGTTTGGGTAAAAATGCCTCTTCCTAGGTTCTGGCTTTTGATTAGTAGTTGGTGTTATCCTAGCTTTCTTACATGTTTTCAAATCATTTTGAATCCTCAAGTTAGTTCTTTTTAATGCATCATTCTGAATCCTCAAAATTTTCTCAATCTCTTTAGATTTCTTAAGATCATCCTTAAGTGAGGTGTGTGAAGCTTTTAATGCATTACTTTCATCAACTAATTCCAAATGCTTCTTGTTTAACTCATCAAATTCATCAAGAAGAGCCATGTGATTTGAATCAATCGTTGCATGATCTTTGAGAAAAACTTCATGCTCTTTTTGTAGATTTGAATGTTCTAATTTTAGGCTAGCATGAGTTTTCTTAAGTTTTTTTTATGATGTATGGATTTTTTCACAAATTTCAAACAATTCATCATAGGTTGGTTTACATACCTCTTCCTCATCACTTTGATTTTCTCCCATGAAACACAAGTTTGTAGTCTCTTCCTCTGGTTCAGTCTCAGAGGAATCAGTACCAGATTCTGCCCAAAAACCTCTTTGGATTTTCTTCTTGTCCTTCCTAGACTTAGCTTTCTCCTCACCTTTTTCCTTTTCTTTTCTTGAATGATCTTGAAGTGTAGGACAATCGGCTCTCACATGTCCAGGCTTCCTGCATTCAAAATAAACAACGTCAGAAGATCCTCTAATATGTTTGTGATCCTTACCTTTTCTCCAACTTTGACGATGCTTTTGTTTCTTCCTTAGAAAGCTTTTGAATTGCCTTGTGATGAAGGCAATTTCATCGCTTTCAGACCCGGAAGATTCAGAATCCGATTTATGAGCCTTCAATGCAATTGTTTTCTCCTTTTTCTTTTCACCTGCATCAACATTTCTTTGATTCACCCCTTGCTCGTAAGCAATGAGTGAGCCAAGTAAGTTATCAATAGAATAAGTATTCAAATCCTTAGATTCAGTGATTGCAGTGATTTTTGCATCATAAGACGAAGTCAAGCATCTCAAAATCTTGTTAACTTTTTCATAGTTTGAAAGTTCTTTTCCTAGTGCATGCAATGAAGTAGCAATCTGAGTAAACCTAGTGTACATGTCAGAAATTGATTCATGAGGTTTCATACGAAAAAGATCGTAGTCATGCAAGAGAATGTTTAAACGGAATTATTTAACTTCATTAGTATCTTCATAAGTGATGCACAATTTATCCCAAATTTCTTTACCAGTTTTGCAAGTTGAAACACGCATGTAATCCTCAGATTTCAAAGCACAGAAAAAATAGTGCAAACATTTCACATTTAGTTGAGCTAAATCACGTTCATCAAAAGTCCATTCAGTAAAAGAAACTTCAGTTTTAAAACCATTAATTTCACGAGAAGGTGGAGAATAACCTTCTTGAATAAGCATCCACATGCGATAATCAGTAGATTGTAAAAAAGTTGACATGCGAGTTTTCCAAAAATCAAAAGGTAGGTTATCGAACAGGGGAGGTCGGGTAATGGAATACCCTTCTGTAGTATTGCGATTCTCAAAGTTATCCATGGATCAAATTCAAAGAGTTTTCAAACTTTAATTTTCGAATCCCACTCTGATACCACTTGAAAGTTCGTTAGGGATGTTAAGCCCTATGAACTTAGTCCCAAGCTAACCAAGAGGGGGGGTGAATTGGTATTTTAAAAACTATTTTCACAAAGAAAGAAAATTGCATAAACCAAATCACACCATAGAAAAAAATGCGGAATTTAAAAGCGCGGAAGCAAGAAAAAGAACACAGAAATTTATAGTGGTTCGGTCGACTCGACCTACGTCCACTCCTTTGAGGCACCCTCCAAGTATTGCACTACAAAACGTGACTCTCCTTTAGCCCCCACAACTAGGCGGAGAAGCTCTCACAAGAACCGCCTTTTTGCCACCCCGACAAGGCAGAGAACCTTCCTCCTTTTGCTTCCTCCTGAAGCTAGCAGAGAACCAAAACCAAAAGCAAACTCCTTACCTCTACCGACCCTTCCACGGACAAGAAACTCTAGACGAAGACGAAGCAGAGCGATCCTTGAAGCAACCCTTGTGAATCCCCTCACAAGATCCTCTCTCTCTCCTCTCTCTCTTTCTCTCCTTAAGGTCTTCTCAGGTCAAGGCAGCAGCAAAAGGTCTTTTAAAATGTTGAACAAGAGCTCTTTAAATAGAAGAGCTTCAAAGGAGCTCATTAATTGCAAGTTGCCGACTATATCATCAAGGCCGATATGAACATCGGCATGGCCGATCAGTACAAATCAATGAAGATCGGCCAGAGCATAGCCCTGGATGAAAAGCTGGACGATTGAAAATTGGCTTGATCGTCCAGGCCGATCCCACGATCGTCCTGGCCGATCAGTTCAAATCTAAGGAAAATCGTCGTGACAATAGCCTTGGATACGGGCTGGCCGATATTGATCGTCCTGAAGTAACTTAAGGTTTTTGACTGGATCGTGCTGGCCGATCCTGCGATCGTCCAGGACGATATGATCGTATCAATCATACTTAATTACTCCCTTGATTTCCTGAACAATTATTGCATAATTTGTGAATATCGTCCAGGCCGATCCTTTGATCGTCCTGGCCGATAATTTAAAAATACAGTATACCATAATTGACTATGGCGGCTACTTTTTTCTGTTTTGAGCTTATCGTCCTGGCCGATATAAGTATCGTCCAGGACGATCTGTTAATGTCGGCTGCCTTAATTAAGAATCCTTAATTAGACTTTCTATTTTAAGCTGGCCGATATGAGTAAAAATAGAAATTCTAAGTCTCTCAAGTGTGTGTGTGAAGGGTTACATAGCATCAGTCTCTTTGACCATTACAAGTAGACTCAAGAGGTGAAAATTAAACGTACAGACTGACTCAACCCTAAACCTACGCAATCCTGAACTTGGCTCCTTCTTGATCGTCCGATCTTCGATTCCTGAAAAGTTAGAAGCAACAAGCAGTCCAAGAGAAACAGTGTTTGTCAATCATCAAAACATAAGCCATAAAAAATAGCTTTGCAACAGACTTAACTCAAGAAATAAAAATAACATCAATGAATATTACAAACCCTTTTACAACATAGCATTATTCAACCCAATCTTAAGCTCTGATTCTTTGTTTGATGTTGCATGGTATTCTTTAAATGTTAGTATACACACAAACAAATATATTGCAAATACATGTTGATAATAGAAAGTGAGCCATAATATTTGTTATCATCAAAAACATAAACTCATAAGCTCGAGTTGCAATAAAAATTGAAGTTGATTCGGATGCTTCACAAAAAGACTAATTCTAAATACTTTTACAAGAGCGTCATTAAAGTTAATAGTGTATATGTAATGCTTTTCCTGATGATCCATATTATGGGCCATCTGTAATGCTTTTCCTGATTATATATACTGGGGCTATCCTCATCCTCATCTCAAGCAGCCAATCTTTTAATTCCTAATAGAATTGAGTTACCTTTTTCATCTTCCCTCTAAGTTCAACTACATAATCTCTTAAAGTCTTAAGAGTTCTTGTGCTACTACTACTTTTGCTACAAGGCCTCCTAGACACTCTAGGCTCACTATGGTCTCCTTCTTCCTCCTCTCTTTTAGTTTGTTTGAAGCCTAAATTTTTTCTTTTTTTAATGGTTGCAATGGGGAATAAATGGTCTTTAAAATTTGCAACACCCTTACACTCACTACAGTATATAAAGCATAAACTAGAGAAGGGTGTACTAACCCATTATAAGTACTAGTCTTAATGATGTACATGTGAGAGGAGAAAATATGCTTCCCTACATTAATGGAATACCCCATTTGAATTATACAGTTTAATAGCGCATGATCACATCTAAATTCACTAATATTTATACTGGGAAATAAATAAGCTAAGATGAAACAAACCAAGCCTAGAGGTTTGGGGCAAGTAGGTGTCATGGAAATTGATAATTTTGTCTTTCTCTTTTTTCAACTTACTCCACTATTGGGCCCATACAATATATTCAGAATATCTCAAGGATCTATAGATGTACCAATAAAAGTAGTGTATTCATCAAATTTGAAACCCCTAAGTTTGTAATTTTTTTTCCATAAAATTGAAAGGGAACCACTTATCCTAAACATAGCGTTTCTTATCAACCATGTCCTTTCCATTTATAAAAAATTATCTACCACATTTATAATTATAGCAAAAGGCTCTTCAAAAAAACATTATAAACCCTTACTAGCAATTATTTACATGATTTAGTAGCTAGGAAACTAAAAACCCCTCTCAGGAATCAACTACTTGGTCACAATTAAATTAATAAATATAAATTCAGCATCAATAGAAATGAATATGTTCTTATCATTAGAAGAGGAATCCATCTTATTTATAAAGATTGTAGGGTCCATTAAGCTTGAAAGGATTAAAAAGCAGGAGGGTTTGAAGGAATGGATCCATGGTGTTAGTTTTCAGCTCTACGATGCTCACCAAACTTTCATAATTAAAGCTATGATCGTATAACTTTCTTTTTGACTTGGTAGAACCATGCTTTTGACTTGTGTAACTAGTCAATGTTGTGAGTAAATAATTAGAACTGTGACACTAAATAACCATGTAAAATGAGCATTTCTTAAAGTTTTTAGTGCTTCTGTGCTGGTTTTCAAAATTGCAGTGCTTTAGAGGTTAGTGTTACGGCGTTAGATCATTTAATGTTGTAGCGCTCAATTAAATTTATAAATAAGTCTTATTGATTAAATTTAGATCATAACTTTAATTAGCAGAATAAAATAAAAACATGTCAAGAACAACAATATATGCAACATGACTCATGTAAAGTAAAAATAACATGACATACTAAACAAAAATATGGGTTGCCTCCCATATAGTTCTAAGTTTATAGTCTTCAGCTAGGCTTAGCTATATTTATCAATTTGGTTGTGATACATTTTATTAATCTTCAAATAAAATCACTTAGATCTTTTTAATTTTATTTTAGGTTAACTTTAGTATTGCTTGACATTGATCTAAGAGATCTACTACTGACTGAAATTGCAAGCTAACTTAATTAGATTTCAAAATTTTTAATAGAAGCAACTTTATTTTTGGAATTGAGTACCTAACTACATTATGATATTTTGTAATGGTGATTTTATACTTCCAAATTGATTGCTTTGATTAAAATATAGATTATATGTAGGTCTAGAATTAACAACAGGTTGAGGAGGGTTGTTCCAATTTACTTCTTGATTTTTTTTGACAAAAAATTTAATGATTGTTCCTAGCAATATTATATGACAAGTTAAATTTAGGATAGTTAGTTTAACCTGGAAAGTATGTATTGGAGTAGGGATTGTTTTATCTTCTAGTAAAATTAGTATTTTAAATCCCATGAACATCACTATCTTTAATTAAATTTTGATCATTTAATTATAAGGATGATTCAATTCCTAATATAGAATTCTCTCCTATTATGCCCAAGTTCTTAGAAATAACTATAACTTATACAATGAAGATTGACAAAGCCTCATATTTATAAATATTTGCAACTCTCTTAGGATTTATCGTATCAGTAGGATATTGGAAATTTTTAATATCCATTTCCTCTATTAATTCTTATGCTTCCTAAAATTGCTTAGACATTAATGATCCTCTAGCGAAAGCATCTATGATTTCTCTTAAAGATCCTACTAATTTATTATAAAATGTTTAAATAACCAACCAATTAGGTAAAGCATGGTGAGGGGATTTTCTAAACATCTCCCAACTCTCATAAATTTATTCTCCTTCAAATTAGGTAAAAGAAGATATATCATTTCTATGTTTTGTATTCTTTAAAGGTGGAAAATACATAGCAAGGACTTATCAGCCAACTAATTCTAAGTTGTAATAAAGCCAGCAGTAAAGAATTCATCCACATCTTAGATTTATCTTTTAGAAAAAATGGGAATATCTAAGTCTAACAACATCATCACTAACACCATTACACTTAAATATTACCCCAAGTTTTATGAAACTGGCTCAATATATGTTGGGATCTTCAATAAGAGCTCCCCCAAATCGGGAATTTGGAACCATTTAATTTATGATAAGTTTTAATTCAAAATTGTTATCTTGAATGATAAGTCTATTAATAATCTGATGAATTTTGTCTACTAAAGGATTAGCATAACTTAAGAGGTCTAACATGGTCTTGATTTAATACAGGTTCTACCATTTTTACTATCTTTTTTGGTTTTTTTGACATTTTAAAAGGGTTCTTTCTATTTCAAAGTCAAACAACTTATTTTTCTTTCTGTATCTATAAAGCATGCAACCAAGAATATACAATCAACAAAATAAAATAAAATAAAATAAAAGATATACGTAGATCTAATTATGCAAATAATTCAATAATATAGTTAAAAATGCAGACAAAATACTTTCTCAATAATAGTGCCAAAAACATATGTGGTGCATATTATGGAGTTAGCTTTTGAATAATATAAAAATCTAGGGCTCTATCACCCCTAAATAATGCTTAAGTTTTCTTTAATATAAAATATAACAAAACCCAATTAATATACATAAATATATGTGTTAAATGAAGTAATAAGGTGATAAAGTAATGTCAAACCCACGAGGAAGTTTTCTTAATTAAAGCAACTACTACTTTTTTCTCTAATTATAATAATTATCCTACTGAAATAAAAATTGTATTTATGGAGATTTTATCACTTAATAAAATAGCAAAAATATTAAATACAACATGTAATAAAATTATTTTGGATTTATGAATGTATATTTCAAATCTTTCCCAATAAAACTCATAATTATAAATGTGATTCATAACATATAGATCCCTAGATCTCTGTCGAGCTTGTAGGGGTAAAAAGGATATCTACTAACCTCCTACAATTCTAGTATCCCCTTAAGAACCTAGAATATTTAATTATATATGTGAAGGCATGTAAACATTTGATCTTAATATTCCTGGTTATTCTTGTATTCCTCCTTTAAGGCTATACATCTCATTATATTTTAATTTCATACATTGCCACTATGTGCCTTAAATAAAGAATGAGATAACATTGAAAATATCATTTAACATTTATAGAACAAGATCCTCATTAGTACTCAACATGCACTTTAAATCATCAATCCGGAATAAGAAAATTAGACATATATAAAATAAATGATAAGAAATATCATTTTCATCAAACTCTTAGAAGAATTAAAATATAAGTGAGAGATATCACTAAAAAGGCTTGAAGTAGCTCCTCTACACTCCTCCCTTTAACTTATAAAGTTACTTCAAGAAAATATATGCTAACACTCTAATGATTATTTCTTGTACTTTTTAGCCTCCTTTAGATCTTACACTAAGAGTGAGCTAAATAGGTACTCTAAAAAGTATCAAATTTTCATAAGTGACTGAAAAATCTTACAAATATAACATCATAACTATTTATAGGAAAATACAAAAAGATAACTAGGCACTACAACGCTTAGAAGATTGGTATTATGAGGCCCTTAAAGTGAACTAGTGCCTTGGTGCTAGAACTTCTGCACTATCATGGTGCTTGATGATGTAGATTAATTACTTAATGAATAGTCATATCTCTTTACTGATAAAATATAGCCCTTGGAAGTTAAAACTAAAGCACCGCAGTGTTGTGGACATTTTGGCACTGCCATTTCGGTAATGCCTAAATAAGAAAAAATGGTGCCAAGGTGCGAGAAATTTTGGCACCTTGACATTCAAAAAAAGAGAATTTGGCACTGCCACACTAACTTTCTAATGGCACGATGTTCATAATAGTGTGGCACTATCTGTGTTGCCACAACAACACTTACAAATAGAGAATTTGGTGACCTAATGTAAGACTTCGACCGCCTTAGCAGTATTAAAGGAAACATTACAATGTGGTTCCATCAAACATCGTAGTGCTATGAGTTCTTTAGATTTTTTGCCATTTTAATATTATATTGCACAAAAAATAATTAAAATAACACATTTCAATTAAAATAAATACATATAATAGCACATAATTAACATTTATAAAATGCAAAGCTTTAAAATTTAAATTTGACCATTCAAATTATAATAAATGTCATGAATTAACTCCTAAGTAAGTAAAATATTATCAGTAATACATCTGCCTTTAACAATGCCCGTTTGATTGGTGGATATATTTTTAGGTAAATTAGAGGCTAATCTATAGGTAAGTATTTTATAAATAATTTTATTGAATGATTTACTAAGACTAATAGGTTTAAAATCAAACCAGTTCTTTGGATTTTGACATATAGGAATGAGGATGATGGAGGTACTAGAAATACTTTTTATCAAAAAAGACCCATTGATAAAGCTAATGATAATAGTGCACGAATTCTCTTTGATAACATGCCAATATTTTTTATAAAAATAAGAAGTGAACACATCAGAGCATGCATCAAAATCCTTATTCAAATTCATAACTACCTCATAAATCTTTGCTTCTAAGTAAACAATATTAAAGTTAAAATTAACTTCTTTAGAATTAATATTTGGAATAAAATGATGGTTCCCAAGTAGATCTTTAAAATAAAGAACAACAGAGTAACATATCACCTTATGATCCTTAGTCCAAATGCTAGAATCTAATTTGATTTTTTAAAATGAAGGATTTAACCTTCTTTGAAGAAGCAAAAGCATTAAATTAATTGGTGTTCCTATCAGCATTACAAAGGTATTTAGAGTAATCCTTTTTCCTCAAAAACTAATCCTCTTTGAGTTGAAGATCAATGAGATTATTTTTGGAATGAGTGAGATTTCTCTTGTTAGCTTTGCAATGAGATTCTTCCAAGTTGATCACCTTATTTTTATTTTTGATCAAGTTGTCAAAGACGTTACCAAAAATATTTTTATTCCACCATCTCAAGTTTTAATTAAGCTTCTAAATTTTCAAAGAAAAGGAAACTATTTTATTATATCCATTATAATAAGGTTTGGGAACCTCCCAATTAGCTTGAATAATCTTAAAGAAATTTGGAGAAAGTAAACACATGTTTTGGAATTTCAAGGGGGAGAAGCCATTTATCAAATTATGCCCAATATTCAAAAAGGGTCATGGTCAGAAAAGGTTCTACTAAGATGCTAAACTTTAGAATAAGGAAAAGTAGATAGCCAATCATTTTTTAAAAAATTCTTATCAAATCTTTCCCAAATTCTAATGTTGTCCCAAGTGAACATGGAACCAATAATACCAATATCATGTAAGCTATAGTCTAGAGTAATATTATTAAATCATCAATAACATTATGGTTTGAAAGAGAACCACCTAATCTTTCAAACTTGGAGACGAAAGACTGAGCAATCAGCCCCTTACTGCTTGAAAATTACTATGTTATCACAATCTTCAAGCTAGGAGACTAAAGACTAAGAATCAACCCCTGAATGCATTATAATTATTGTGTTATCTAGAATCCCTTCAAAATTTTCCTCTTAATTACTATATTTATAATAAAACCACCATGATGAATAAGTTAAAAACTTAAATAAACTAAACATGGATTATTAAAAATATTTTAAAATTTATAAATTAAATTAGTCAGAAAATGAACTACTTTGATTCATTTGATATTTTCATATAGCAAGAAAAAGGTAGTGGAAATGTAGAACAGAAATTAGAAGAATCCCAAGATTATATTTCATTAGTCTAAGATAAAGATGACTTAAAATATGATTGATGAAAAAAAGCTTCTAATTTAGTTATGCACTATGAAAATAAATACATTATGATATGTTCTATATTGTGTCACTTTTATAATTAGATGCAAAATGGTTTTATTAATTAAAAGGAATATGCAAGAGATAATAATTTTTTTTGATTCTTAATCATTTTTAAAAAAATACTAACAATTATTTAATAAAGACTAATGATTGTTAAAAATTTTATTCACTTTACATTTGATGAAATTTATTAACACTCACAAAAAGAAAAGATGAAGAAGATATCCTAGTCGACTTCTAATTCCACCGCTTATGCTTTAATACACATTTATATTGCCTCAACTATATTTTCATCAAGATAATGGTCCTAGAATAATGCTATCATTTGAAGTAAATAGTTGTCATTGTCTATTTGGGTGGTGCCTACTTCTACCCCATTTATTTTGCCTATAAAAGAAGCTCTTTTTGGAATGGTTTTATTATCAAACTTCATACAATTCTAAAATAGTTTCTCCTCACAAACCTCAATCCATCCAATTTCATAACCCTACTTTTATTTTATGCTATTTCTACTTGAGAATTCCCTCCCTTGTTACTCACGGGGATGCATGGACCTCTTTTCTATATTATGGATTCATTAACTTGTTATAACCCCAATATGAGTTTTTTTATCTTACAGTTTTGCCAACTTTGAGTCTTTAGGTGGTTACCCTTCTAAAATATCTCTGATCAATGTCAAATTGGTAAAATTAGTATTTCATTGTTTCTATGGGTTGTGATAAACCACCTTTTTTTTCTACTTGAGGAAAAAGTTTCCTTTCCAAACTCATTTATAAAATAACGTATAACCTTTGACATTATCTTTATTTGAGGATAAACCTATATTTATTATTTTTTATATTTTGAAAAATAATATAGTGACACCATTTGATCTTTCAATCATTATAAAATTCTTTTATTGTAGACATCAATAATAAATTTTAATTCTATGAAAGACAATTTTTGTTTCGTGATGGTTTTAATATAACTACTATAGCCAAAGAATTTGATGAAATTTTATAGGTTGGAAGATTCCACCATTATGTTTGTGCATAAGAGAATGTTGATTAAGTGTTAACTCATTAGAATTAGCAAGTGATGTGAAGAATTTTTTCTATATAATGACTACGCTCTTACTTTTTTGAAGATCAAATTATCGTATTTAAGAATTCACGTATTTATTTAAGCTATGAATTTTTCTATATCTTCCTCTTATGAATGTAGGATTTTCTCAGTCTCCTTTCCTCTTTCATGGAAGAGGGAATATTCAATTGAGTAGATAGCCAACTATATTGATGCGTTCAATAGAAAATGTAGATAAAGGATGATCACCATAATGTTGGCAGTTATAAGTGGTGTTAAAAGACACTAAAATAATATATTTTGTGTGGTTAGGCCTTCTTAATTAATTGAGTACACATGAGATATGTAGCCATATCAAATTATTAAATAAAAAATAGTCAAAATATTAGGGATGACTTTACTAGTTTAGGGTTTATCTTAAGAATATGACAATCTTCTTGAGGTGATTCACTAATATAGAAGCATAGTCATAAGGATGGTAGCATCCAAGAACCTCTAGATTTATAAATGGAAGATATAGGTATTGAATTTCCAAGTTTGAATCATATCCTTATGACTAAGACATTTGTATTCTATTATGGGTAGGGGATCATAATCCACATTTACTTCACTAGTTCGTAAAACAACTCACTTTTTAGACTTTTTTTTTTAGGATAATATTAAACCACTAGTATTAGTTTCACATGACACTCTAGATGCTTTTTACTAAATGAACTAGCATATTTAACCACCCCTTACAACCATTCTTTGCTTAAAATGTTTTGGTACAATACCTCATTTTTAACCCATTAAGCAATTTTTATGAACTTTTTATTCTTGTGGAAAGATATCTAATTCATTATTTTGCACCAAGAATGTTATATTAAAGTTTGATAGGTTTTATAACTATATTGTTTCTTTTTTATATTAGGCTTTAAAAATTTAGGGATTCCTTATAATAATATGAAAATAGACTTATAATTTTTAACTTGGTTAATGAATGCCTTATTGCACCAATGTAAATTTTATTTTTACACCTCAAGATTCACTTTTTTAATGGAAGCATTTCTTTTTATTTTGACTTTCTATTTAAAAATTCTATTCATATTAATGCCCTTACTATTTTGCTTACTATTCCATCCATTACTTGTGAGCTAATTAAAGTTGATGTTACATAACATTATTTAACTCCATATGAATTAGGTCTTTGATACATGCAAATGAAAGCAATGAAGTGGTCCTCTATATTTTGTTCTCACCTCCATCCTTCTGAGCGTGATTTTTCCATTAATAAAGAGTATAAAATCAAAGTGATGGCATCGCCATTATCAGTAACATCTCATATGCAAAAATTTATAGTTTTATGCATTAAATGTTTCTAATAAAATTATGGCATTAAATCCCTCTTCATCTTTATTATGTAGTCATTCTCTTCTATCTCGGCATTAGTTAGCTAACAAAGCAATTCCTAGTGTTCTTAGTGTAATAACCCAAAAAAAAAAAGTAATTTAAATTATGAATTTATAAATTTTATTTGAACTAGAGTGCATTGGCATTGTGCTTGTGAATGTTGTAGTGCTAGGTTTGAGAGCACAATGACACCCAAAATTATTGTTGTGACTTTTTGAGTCTCTATTTTTATGGTAACTATAAATTTGATGTACATCATTGGAGTGCTGGGTTTGAGCGCTATGGTGCTAAACCACTAAAATCATATTTTTAATATATTTTTCCCTTAAATTTCTACCATTCCTCTAACCTACCTCCACTCTGGACTGCCTTTCTCGGGAAGAAACTAAAGGGGAGAAGAGGAAAGAAAAGAGGAGAGAGGAAGGGCTTGAAGTGATTTTTGTCCAACATTTCTTTTACAAATTAATATACACATTACAAGAAACTATCCTAATGGTTTCATTATCAATGATTTTGATTCTATGGATTTTATATTTCATAAATCTCTCAAAAATGCATTATCTCTTGATTTTGAAAGCTTTTACTATATAACTTTGGATATATGATATATTTAAACTTTTTGAATACTATAATATTATTTTATTATATTTTAACTTATTAAATATGTGTATAAAAATTCTTGGGCAAAATGAGTATGAAAATTTTATATTAAAAAAGGGTTTAAAAGTGTTGTACTGTGATTTGACATAATAAGACTATAAGATAAAATGTATTAAAATGATTAATATAATTGTGTTATATAATGTAATATTGCTACAAGTCTGAATCTGACAAGATGTATGGATAAGATGTACTGATTGATATTAGATATATAATATGATAATCTCATGTGATATCCTAAAGATTTATATGGTTCACTGATGGGAGTCAATGGATGAGAGTCATAAGGAGTTAGAGATTGATTGGGCATTATAAGGAGTCAGAATGATTATTCCACATGATTCAAGGGAAGTTATAAGAAGTATACTGATTTGAAGCCATAAGGGATGACTAATTAGGAGTTAGAACTGTAGGAGAAATATATCCTATTTTGAACATACGATATTATACTAATTATTATTGATTACTGATCACTAATACTGATTACTTAATATGAATATTGATAACTGCTATTACTTACTATTATTGAATACTGATACTGACAATACTTTATGATTGTATAATTTGTATAGATGTTGATACTACTATATAATTGATAGACTAATGAGATTGATTGAATGATATGATTGAATCAAATTGATTATTTAATTAACATGGAAAGATTTATTAATAATGTGTGACTGGCACATATAAAATATTTTGATTCATAAAATTCTTTATATGATTTATAGTATATTATCTCTTTTTTTTTTTTACTAAATTAATTTCACTTCTAAGAAGTTAGTTACTTGCTAGTCTTTTCATGCTCATTATATGGTTTAAGTAATCTTAGGTAGGGGTGTAAACAAGTCAAGTTGAGTCATGAATCTATCTAATTAGGCTAAGCTTGTTTATTTGCTACTAAGCTTGAGCTCAACTTGACTCGAGCTAGAGGTAAATTTGAATTAATTTAATGTGATATCTAATTTATCATTATTTGTATACCAAGTTGTCAATTTCAATTAAAAGTTTTTTTTGGAGTTTGAATTTTCTCTCTCAAACTAATATAGAAATATCAGGGATGATGTTTTTTGATTGTGGGGAGATTATAACAACCCAAAAAAGAAAATTATTTAAAATATGAATTTGTGAATTTTTGTTTGAACTAGAGCACTTCGTCGTTGTGCTTGTGAATTCTGTAGTGCTAGGTTTGAAAGCATAGCTACACTAAAAATTGCACCTATAGTATTTGAGTCTCTATTTTTATAGTAACTCCTATTTCAATATAAAACACTACGTTTTTTGGTCTAAGTGCTATGGAACTAGACCACTAACATAAAGTTTTAATATATTTTTCACTTAAATCCCTTTTCATTCTGCTTACCTCCCTCCACTCGGTGTTGTCTTGCCCAAGAAGAAATCAAAAGAGGATAAGAAGGAAGGGGGATAAGAGGAAAGAGAAGAGGAGAGAAAAAGGTCTTTGGGTGATGATATGATGAAGTTAAAAAGGTTTTTGGGACATTCGGCTTACCTTGAAAGAGTTATTTGAAAGAATTTATTGCCTTATTGAAAAAGTGAGTAGAGGGTGATTTTGTAATCCCAAGCCTTGAGTGTCTAATGCTAAACCTCATGACCCTAGTGTACACTAGGATTTTAATGATTATAAATATTATTAGTTATACTAATCATAAATTTAACTATGTGTGTAGAAAATTGGATTTTACACTAACATTATGGTGATCATAAAGGTTACATATTCAGGATGAGGATATAATGAAGCTTGAAGAATTGAACACAAAAGAAATCCACCATCATCAAGAAGATCATGAATTATAGTGTGCTAATTTATAATTTTATTTTTTGCTTTCTAAAGTATTTATGCACCTTAAGCATAAATTGGGATGGACATTCACACACAAAGAAATGAGGGAAGGTACATAAATTAAAAAAAGTTAACTAAAATACTTAAATTTCTGATTAAAATCATACTATTCATTCTGCTTCATACTATATGATATTAATGATAATTTTGTAAATTTTAAAAATCAAGTGGGATTAATTAATAAAAAAATTTAAAATAACTTTTTTCTTATAACTAATCAACTTGTACAGTATGGATCATACTAAATAATTTGTTATTCAAATTCAACTAATTAAAATATTAATATTTTTAAAGTAGTTAAATTTAAAATTTGAATTATTTGTACTAGATGAACCCTTTTGTACAATGCAAAAGTTAAATACTGGTATTATTATTTATCTATTTGCATTAGAGTATATATTATACTATATAATAATAATAATAAAGTACCAATAACTACAAAGCTTATCTAACCTACTTCATTTAGACATACTGATCCAATACTGAGTTAAAATATTTTATGTGGATCAAACTGTATGATCATAATAATATAGTAGGAGCAAACAAATAGATTATTTGAATAAACCTCATTTGGATAGGATAACCTGGTTCCCAAAGTTGGCAACTTTGTTCAGATCGTATTGTATGATCTATAAGTCAAACTGTATGATCTACCCATGAAATTAACCAATTTAGGAGTTTTAGATTTTTGTTATATGCTTAATATAAATATATATCTTATAAACAGAGATTTGATATTATATAATTTGTATTATATGCTTATTATAAATACACATATATGGCTTTCTAGAGTATCCAACTTAGAATACATAGAAGTGTTAGGAGATTTGAGAGATTTAGAAGAGAGAGTAATTTAAGAGATTCATTTTATTATTATAGGGAGAGTGCTTGTGAGAGAGATTGAAGATAATATAAAATATATCTTGGCAGGGTTCCAAGAGATTAGTGTTCACGAAGATTGTTCTTCCCACTCAATGACCTTCTCTATTTTGTTTTGGTAGAGTGAGGCCTCTTGTCTGTAAGAGCTCAAAAGAGTATTGGTGAGAAGACTCTTAATCTATCAAAGTAAGGCATCTTTACTGTGCTGGGTTCAAATGAAGGGAGATTTCTCAGGAGAGAAAAGTGATGTACAAGGATATTTTACAATCATTGTGAAGGAGAAAGGTTTCTTTGTCTTAGTGGTAATAGAAGGAGGGTTAGTAAAAGACTCAGGGAGAAGACTCTAAGGAGTGGACATAGTACATATTGATCGAACCACTATAAGATCATGATTTGTATTCTTTTCATTTTTATTTACTTTATTTCTTGCAATTTTAATTCATTGCTTAGATATGTTATTATTGCAAGTGAATTTGACTTCTAAAAAAATTAATTTTTTGTGTTTAATCTTAATTTTCTATTAAATTTTTATGTTTAGGTTTACTGCTCTCAAAATAGTTTTGAAATATTTTTTTAAAATCAAACTTCTGAGTTAATCTATTAGTTTACTTATGCTAAAATTATCATTACTTGTCTGAAAAGAAAATTTTAAATAAACAAATTCACCCTATCTTGGGTTTTCCTAGTCACATTTTATTGGTATTAGAGTGGATTCCTTATTTATATGGTTTCAATTCCTTTAATATATTATAGTATGGCACAATTAGTGAATAAAAATATGATGTAAGGGTATTCTTTTAATCATATGCTACTTTAACTAATATCCATTTTAACTGCTAAAATTTTAATGTCTACCTATATAAAATCTATTTATTATGGAATATGGACCTAATGTAAGTAGGGTACACAGCCCAGATAGGATAGAAAATATTATTAAAGTTGCATAGTGTTTTATTAATTGTAATTTTGATGAAGGAGAATTAACACAATCAAATGATGAATGCTTGAACTATTTTTTATATTCTTTCAAGTCTAATGAATACATGCATTCATGTATAATGAGAAATATTTTTTTTATAGGTATGTATTACGTACAAAGATATAAATGAAGTTAAACAATCATGATTATATATTTTACTTTATGATTAAAAACTATTTTATATTAAATCTGTTGAATCCATATATGATATTTATGCTCACTTTATAAAAAATCATTAGTTCTTTCCATGTTTTGGGTGAAGACATTAGCAATGCTAAATGGTAAATAAGATTTTAAGATGCCTACCTGAGACTTCAGAAGTCAAGGTGAAGGTGATTTCAAAATCTAAGGATTTGATTACATATTCCATTTATAATTTGATTAAATTACTAAATGCATATGAATAAAAAATTAGTCAAAGGATTGTAGATACATCATATAAGCATAAGGAGAAGATAATTTCTTTAAAGGCTGATGATTTAGAAAAGAACAACATAGAATGAGGCAGAAATGGTGATATAACATTCATGACTAGACAAGAAATAAAGGAGTCATGTTGATAAATGGAGGAAAGGTAAAAAAAGTTGAATAAAATTACCACTAATCATATAAATTTTGATAGCAAAAAATCAAAGTTAAATAAAGTCAGACTGCTCCTATTAAAATAGTCAATTGCTAAATGAAAAGGTTAAAGAGATATCTGATCATAAGAAAAGATAATGAATACCTCAAAGTTCCTTCTAGGCATACTCAGGTTCAAATTCATTCGAGAGAGGAGTAGACGAATAAATCACTAATTTGGGGTAAATGGCTAAAGATCGTTCATGTGATGAGACATAGTTACATTAGGAAAGTTTCTTTCATTTTTTTCAAAACTGTATGATGGCTATAGAAAGTTAAATAAAAATTCATGTTTTAAAAAGGGGCATACTACACTTGTAGATGAATATTCTGATTTGATTAACAAATTCACATGTTTTAAAAATTAACACATTGCATTAAAAGACAAACATACTACTTTGATTAACAAAAAAATAAGACTCATAAAATGAATTAAGGATCAAAACCTCATGCATATTGAACTATAAGGTATATATAAAACATTTAAGGATGAGGTATTGCATTTGAAAGAAATAGCTATGTTAGGCATAGTGTCAAGTGCAAATGTGTACCATAAAAATAAGATCACAAAAGCTTAGAATATTTGCAACTAGCTCTTAACTTTTCGTAAGCAACCAAGAACTCCCCGGAGAAATGAGATTGTTTAGAGGAATATATGATTATTTGAAGTTACTAGGGTGATACTAAATAAAAAAATAAGTTTCAAAAATATTTTTGAGTAGAAGCTATAAACACAACGTGTTATGTCTTGAAAAAAGTGAATATTTAATCTAAGTTAAAAAAAAACCTCTATAAACTTTTAAAAGGTACGGTACCAAATCTTTCCAATATATATGTATTTGCATGCATGTGTTTTATTATGAATATTGAAAAATTAAATATAGAAAAATTTGATGCAAAATATGATGATACAATATTCTTAGGATATTCATTTGTATGAAGAGCATATAGGATTCTTATTAAGAAGACATTGGTAGTAAAAGAATCAACTCATGTTGTATTTGATGAGATTGATTAGGTTGTTCCAACTAGAGAAGAAGATGATGATGATGATGTCATTGGTAGAATTTAGAATACAAGGATATATGATATAGAGGAGAATCAGAAGTCCTAGCCTTGTGAATAGATAAATGCTTCTTATCATCTTATGGAGCTAACTATAGGAAACTCATCTATAGAAGTAAGGACTAAACATGGGATTACAAAAGAAATTAACAACATTTCTTTTATTTTTATGGTAGAGCCCATGAGTGTAGATCAAGCCTTAAAGGATGAATATTTGATTATATCATTGTAGGATGAATTAAACCAATTTACTAGAAAGTATGTGTGGCAGTTAATTCGTAGACTGATTGATTAGAGTGTTATAGGAATTAAATGAGTTTTCAAGGATAAGTTGAGTGACATTGGGTTTGTAGTTCGGAACAATGTTGGTTATTTGTAAAGGGATATAATCAAAAGGAGAGTTTACACTATAAAGAAACCTTTCAACCAATAGCTAATTAGATGTCATGTAGGTACTATTATCATTTGCTTATTTTAAAGGATTGAAATTATAACATATGGATGAGAAGCATGCATTTTTTAAATGAAATAATAAGAGAGGATGTTTATATAGAGAAAACCCCACTCTTCTTTTGATTTGAGAGTGCAAAATTTCCAAATCATGTCTATAATATGAAAATGGCCCTTTATAGATTTAAAAGCAACCAAGAGCATGGTATAGGCTTATCACCTTTTTATTAGAAAACTCTTTCCTAAATGCACATTTCATACAATGTTATTCATAAAATAGACATGAGCTAATGTTTTAATAGTCCAAATTTATACAAATGACATTTTTTTTCAAATCCACAAATGATAAATTATATGAAAAGTTTTCGTCCATAATAAACAATGAGTTTTTGATTAGTATGATGGGTAAGCTAAGATATTTTATTGGGTACAATGTTAAGCATAGGAAAGATAGGACCTTCTTAAGCTAGATAAAGTATACTAAAGAAATCATTAAGATATTTGATAAGGAAGGATGGAAATGTATGAATACACCCATGAGCCTAACTACTCAATTAGATAAGGAATAAAATAGAAAATTGAATGACCAAAAAAAGTATAGAGAAATGATAGGTACATTATTTTATTTAACAACATGTAGGTTTTTTATTATGTTTAATGTTTACTAATGTGCTAGATTTTAGGCTAACCCTAAAGATTATCATATGATTGTAGTTAAGAGAATCTTAAGATATCTTATAGGTACACTAAATATAAGTATCAAATATCTTAGGAATAGCCCATCATTTAAATTAATAGGATACACAAATTTTGAATTTACGAGCTATAAATTAGATAAAAAATGCACTTCAAAAAGATAAACCTTAATATCTTAGTTTAGTAGAAAGAAAAATTAGGTAGCCTTATCCACTATTGAAGTTGAATATATAGATACAAGAAGTTGTTTTGTTGAAGTCTAATGGTAGAACTAGTGGTATATTGATTTTTGATTACAAGTGGATACAATTCCAATAATATGTAACAATTTGAATCTTAGTATTACTAGTGATTCTTCCTCTATGCAATCTATGGTATTCCAATGCCAATCTATAATAATTGACCATAAACATGACCCTTAGGAACTCACATCAACCCTAACTAGCCATTATTCAACATAAATATAATGAATGCACCTGCTACTCAACATATCCTTTGACACATAATTATTTATAGGGCAAGTGATTAAATTAACACTACCCCACTTTTTCCATAGTTACCTACTTTTGCATGAATAAAATCAAATTTAATGTGTCAATATTATAATTTGGTATAAGGAAAATTTAATTAATTGAAGGGGGTTGTGGAGTAAACTTTTAAAAATATAAAAATCATGGGCTCTATAACCTCCAAAAAATGCTTAGGTTTTATTTGATATAAAAATAATCAAACCCCACTTAATATACACAAGTATACATACCAAATCAAAAGAAAGTTAAAAAGTAGAGTGTCAGATCCACGAGGAAGTATGCTTACTTGCAACAATCTATTGTTGTTTATTTTAATTGCAATAATTATCCTACTGAAATATTAATGATATTTTGGGAGATTCTATCACTAAATAAAATAGTTAAAATATTTTATAAAATATTTAATATTAAGTGTTTTGGATTGATGAGTGTAAATTGTATATCTTTTCTAATGTGACTCTTAATTATAGATGTGATTTATAACATATGAATCTAAAGATCTTAATCAAGCTTGTAGGGGTGAAAAGGAAATCTAATAACTTCTTACAGTTATAATATCTCCTTAAGAACCTAGAATATTTTAATTCCTATGTGTAGCCATGCAAACATCCTATTGCAATATTTTTGGTTATTCTTGCATTTCTCCGTGAAGGTTATACATCACATTATATTATAACTACACACACGACCATTATGTATTAAATAAAAAGCAAGATAATATTGAAAATATTTTTTAAGATTTATAGAACAAGTATCTTCATTAGTACTTAACATGTACTTTATAGAATTAATCTAAAATAAGAGAATTTGCTAGACATAAAATGCATAGCAAACAAACTCATTTCCATTAAAATCATGAAAGAATGAAAATCCTAGAGAGTGATATCACCAAGAAGTATCAAAGTAACTCCTTTACACTTCTTCTCCCTTAACTTTCATAGTTTATTTGAGAAAAATAGGCAAAATACTCACAATAATTGTATCTTATACTTCCCTAGTTACCCTTAGATTTTACTCTAAGAGGGAACTAGAGAAGTACTATAAAAATTATTGAATTTTACACAACTGACTGAACTCTCTTACAAATATAACATCACAACAATTTATATAAAAATATTAAAAAGTTATATGGCACTACAACTCTTAAAGGAATGGTGTTATGATGCCATTTAATTAAACTAGTGTCTCGATGCTAAATCTTTTGCACCACCATGATGCTTGCTGATATGGATCAATTATTTACTGATTACTCACATCTTTTCACTTAAAGAATGTGGTTATTGGAAGATTAAACTATAACATCGTGGCACTAATGACATTCAAATGCTCTGTCACCAATATAGTAAAAATGACTAAGGTGTGAGAAATTATGGCATTGCAGTATTTGAAAAAAAAAAAAGAATATGGTGCTGCCAAGCTAACTTTTTTTATGCCCCAATGCTAGTAATGTTGCGACTATGGATGTTTGTCCACCATTCTACTTACAAACAGAGAACTAAAGGTCACAATGTCTAATTTGTGGTGCCTTAGTGGTATTGTAGGTAGCGGTGCAGTGTTATTTCATCGGATACCAAAAGTTGCAGACTATTTAGATTTTTTTCCATTTTTAGTTTTTCATGAAAAAATTAACTAAAACAATACATTTCCATAGAAAAAAAAACACATAAAATAATATGTAATTTACACTTATCAAATTCTCCCAAACTTAAACTCTTAAATGTCGTCAAGAAAATAAAGAAATCAAATGATTCTGATTAATCAAAAAACCAAATAAAAAATTGATAATTTAAAATTACTAAAATAAAGGATATATCTAATAGTTTAGAAGTAGTGAAAATGAAAGTTATAATTCTAGTTTAGAAAAAATACAAATAATCATCCTAACTAGGCATCATTTTTATTGCTTTACTTGAATTTATATTTTATAAATATAATCATTGACTTTTGAATTTTGAATTGAATAATATAGCTTAAATATTAAATGTGTTTGTAGTTAAAATTGAAATTTCCTAAGTTCACTAATATTTGTAGTAGTTCTCCTATCTAATCCCTTGTGAATTAAAGTATAAGATTATAGTCAAACTAATCTTTTATATGATACCAATTTTTGAATGTACTCACCTTTTTTTTTCTTTTCTTTTCATAACTATTTTTACATTTCTTTTCTTTTTAATTTTTATGGAGTATATAGTTAATAAATTTGACTATCAATTTTGTTTAAAATCTTATCATAGTCTTAATGAGTTTAATGTACATATTTAATAAAATTGCTAATTTCAAATTCAGGTTGATATGATTTTTAATTTTAATCAACTCATATTTATTTTTTAACTTTATTTCATCTTCAATTCAAAGGTCAATATATAAATGTGTAACTTATAATTTTAAGTTAAGTAAGTAATTTAAATGATATAATTTAATTAATTATTCAATTTTCTAATCTATGAATTATAAACAAGTGTTCATTTGAACTTTGATTTAGGATTTTAGGGGGATTTACATACTTACCATTTTATTTCATGCTATTTACATAACTAACTCCAAAAATTTAATATTACATTCCTAACACTTGTTAGGAAAGTTGCTATTTGCATGTTTACGTTCTTGCAACTTGTATTATTTTGATGATTTCAAATATTATTGTTGTACATATATCTCCTAACACTATTTTGAACATTATTTCTTGCTCTAGTGTGTACTAACATTTCAGGAAAATCAACTCCAAGATATTGAAGACTTATAATCAAATTCAACATGTATTACACACTTAGGAAATTTTTTTTTGTGATCGTACAGAACAAACTTAGTTCGTACGGGACGATCATGTAAATTACTCCTAAGGAGAGCAATGGATCAAACAGGCGCAGAGAAAATTTTTTCTAAGTCCTAATCGTCCAGGACAAATTTAATGTTCGTCCCTGGACGAACGTCTCTGTATTCTCAATATGGCCTGTTCGTCCAGATGAAATTTAATGTTCTGCCCAGGACGATCTTCTCTATCTTGAGGGTCGCTCCATTCGTCCAGACAAAATTTATTGTTCGTCCCAGGACGATCTTCTCTGTCTTAAGGGTCGCTCCATTCGTCCAGATGAAATTTAATGTTCGTCCCTGGACAATCTTCTCTTTCTTGAGGCTCGCTCCATTCATCCAGACGAAACTCTATTCATCCCAGAATGAACTGAACCAAAATAAGTCAGTTGGTTACATCCTAGAAAATTTCGTAAACCGACTTATGTAATAACCGTTTCATACCGGACGAACTTGATTCGTAGGGACGAATAGCGTGTACGAAAAAATTTCGTAACAATATACATAAGATTCGTTTCTGACCATTTAAGTAAAATCGTTCAGGACGATCCACGATCGTACAGGACGATCCAAAGCATACAGAATTTTCTTGTCTTTTGTATAAAAAGTCCAAATTAGACTGCCACCAAATTTTTTTGTCATTTTGATTTTCATACATATTGAGAGAAAAGTCAAGGAGAGAGTGTGAGAGAGTATTCAAAGGAGGATTCCTACTACTGGAGCGTGAAGGCTTCATTTGGATTTTAAAGGTAAGAATCTTTACTTGTGAATTTGGATTACTTCACTCTTTTCTTTCTTCCTTTTAGATTTCTTGTAAGAAGATCTGTCAAGGAGATCCGGTTAGCTGCCGACACTTGGAGAGTGTGAACAGCCAAAAGGTTCGCTTCCAACACCTAGAGAGTGTGAACAGCCGAAGGGTTCTATGCCCACACCAGGAGAGTGTGAAAGGACGAAAGGTTCTCTGCCAACACTGTGGATTGTGTAAAAGGACGACGGTTCTCTGCCGCACTGGGTAGTGGTGAAAAGAGTATTTTGTAAAGGCTTCTCCGCCTTGCTGTGGGTGCAAAAGGAGAGTCACTATTGGTATTAGTGAAATACTCAGAGGGTGCCTCTGGGAGTGGATGTAGGTCTGGTTTAGACCGAACCACTATAAATCTTATGTCATTTACTTTACTGCCTTTTATTTTTCGTATTTTTCTTTTGTTTAAATACTCTGTGGTTGAAAAATGTTTTCTATCAAAACTTGATAAAAATTTTCATTTCGGTTCAACACATTTTGAAAGAGGGTTTAAATTTTAAAATACCAATTCACCCCCTCCCTCTTTGTAGCTTTGGGACATTAACTTAGGTCTAACAACCTATTCACTAGACTTAACAAGTGGTATCAGAGCGTCATTTCAAAATCATAAGTTTAAACTACGTTTTGATCAACGTATATGGCTACATTCAGAAACAAAAATATACCTGAGGGTTACTCTATTACTAGACCTCCACTGTTTGACAATATACCTTTTGATTTTTGGAAAACACGGATGTCTACTTTCTTACAGTCACTTGATTATCGTATGTGGATCCTAGTCCAGGAAGGTTATACAAAACAACCTAGATTAGTTGATGGAGTTAGGGTAGATACACCTTTTGCATATTGGACTATAGAAGAACGTGACTTAGTACAATTAAATGCCAAATATTTAAATAATTTCTTTTGTGCTTTAAAATCTAAAGACTACATGAGGGTTTCCACTTGCAAAAGTGGAAAGGACATATGGGATAGACTTTGTATAACTTATGAAGGGACTAATGAGGTTAAGCAATCAAGACTCAATATATTGTTACATGACTATGAGTTGTTTTGCATGAAACCAAATGAATCTATTTCTGACATGTACATAAGATTCACACAAATTGTCACTTCTTTGCATGCATTTGGTAGGGAATTAACTAATGCTGAAATGGTTAATAAGATTCTTCATTATTTACCTACTGCTTATGATGCTAAAATTACTGCAATTACAGAGTCTAAAGATCTAAACATTTATTCTATTAACAATCTTCTTGGTTCACTCATTGCTTATGAGCAAGGAGTAAGTCAAAGAAAGATTGATGCAGCTGAACCACGAAAGAAGAAGAATATTGCACTAAAAGTGGAAGAGTCAGAGAGTGAACACTCACAACCTGAGGATGAAGATGATATTGCATTAATGACTAAAAAATTCAGAAGCTTTTTAAAGAGGAAGCAGAAGAGACGCCAGCAATGGAATAGAGGTAAGTTTAACAAAAATGGAAAGGTTTCTAATGAAGTGATTTATTATGAATGCAGGAAACCAGGTCATATCAAGACTGAATGCCCAAAACTCAAAGCCACTCCTAGCAAGGAGAAGGTAGAGGAGAAACCAATTGTAAAGAAGGGCAAGAAGAAGTTTCAAGGAGCTTTCTGGGCGGACTCAGCTTCAGACTCATCTGAGACTGAAAAAGAAGAAGAAGTCACCAATCTTTGCTTGATGGCAGATAATGTTGATCAATCAAATCAAGAAGAGGTATATGACTTAACCTATGATGAATTGTTTGAAGTTTCTGAACACATGCATGATGCATATAGGAAAATGAAAAAGATGAATGCTAGTGTAAGTTTAGAACTGGAAGAGCTTAAGAAGGAATATAAAATCCTTAGGAAAGATCATGCATTAATAGATGACAACCACATGAAACTACTTGACGAATATGATGATTTGAATAAGAATTTTGAGAATTTAAAATTATCCTATGCTGGTCTTGAAAGAAATTTTAAAATACTTAAGGATGAATCTGAGAGCAAAACACATCGAATCAACTATACAAATTGAATTTTGGAAAATATGAATTCTTTTTATAAATTGACAATAAGATCTCTTGAGGATAATATGATACCTCCCAAACTTGAAGATTTTACAAATCCTAAATATTATCCTAAATATATGAAATCCCTTAGAAGACAAACAAATAGAAGAAAACTTAGGAATACTTTTTCTAATGTTAAATTTAATAATTGTGGATTTTTGGGACATATAGCTCAAACCTGTACTTTGAAGATGAAATCTAATTTGGTGTGGATATCTAAGATGCATAAACCTAGAAATATCATACATGCATCTGATTATAAATTGCTAAAAGGTGAACCCAAACTTGTTTGGGTTCCCAGGTCTAACATTTGATATTTTTGCAGGGATGCTCTCACACAAGACCTCGTGAGAGCACATGGTTCCTGGACAACGGATGTTCAAAGCATATGACTGTAGATACTGCTCAATTCATAACGCTAGAAGCCAGGAGTGGAGGCAAGGTTACACTTGGATATAATACCACAAAGAAAGTGGTTAGATCAGGTATGATTGAAAATTTTAAAAAAAATTTCATAGACAATGTGTTATTAGTTGAAGGATTAAAACATAATTTTTTAAGCACAAGTCAGCTATGTGATAAGGGCTATAATATAAAATTTTTACCTACTAGCTGCATATTAAGCCTAAATGGGAAAGAAGTTTTAAATGAAAAAAGGATAAACAATGTTTACATGATAAATTTAAATTGTATTCAATCTCCTACTGCTTTTTGTTTGAAAACTAATTCTGATGAATCATGGCTTTGGCATAGGAGACTTTGTCATTCTAGTATGAAAAACCTTAGGAGTATTACCCAAAAGAACTTAGTGAGAGGTATACCAAAACTAGACTTTACTAAGGACCACCTTTGTGATGCATGTCAATTAGGAAAACAAGTGAAGTCTTTTTTTAAGTCCAATAAGAATCATAGGACTAGTAAACCATTGGAAATTCTTCACATGGATCTTTTTGGACCATTAGGAACTGTAAGTCTAGGAGGAAAAGTATACAGATTTGTTATAGTAGATGATTTCTCAAGATTCACTTGGGTTAGATTTCTATTTCATAAGAGTGAATCATTTGAGGAATTTAGAAATTTTTCGACTTGGATTAAAAGAAAATTAGGGTGTGAAATCATTTCTATATAAAGTGATCATGGAGGAGAATTTGAAAATGAAAGATTTGAAAATTTTTGTAAAGAAAAATGGATTGATCACAATTTTTCTGCACTTAGAACCCCTCAATTAAATGGAGTAGTCGAAATGAAAATTAGAACATTAATAGAAGCCGCCCGAGCAATGTTGGCAGAATACTCACTTCCTAATATTTTTGGGCTGAGGAGGTTAGCACTGCATGTTATGTTCTGAATAGGGTGAATGTGAGATAAAATTTAAATAAAATATCCTATGAGTTGCTAAAAGGTAGAACACCAAATTTGTCTCATTTGCATGTTTTTGGTTGCAAGGTGTTCATTCATAATAATGGAAAATCTGCTTTAGGAAAATTTGATTCAAAATCAGATGTAGGAATTTTTGTTGGATATTCAAGTGTTGAAAAATCGTATAGGGTATTCAACAAAAGAACTTTGGTCATTGAATAAATCACACATGTTGTATTTGATGAATCTGGAAATTTGGAAGAGCCAAATGTTGTTGAAGATGAGATTGAGGAAAACTCCCAAAAGATTGATAAAATAAATTTGGAAGAAAATGTGGAAGAGAATTTGGAAACAGAAAACCCTTTGCCAAGAGATTTGAGATTTTCTAAAAACCACCCAAGGGAATTGATTATAGGTGAACCTAGTGAGGGTGTTAGAACTAGGCATGGATTAAACAAGGAAGTCAATCATTCAGCCTTTATTTCAACTATAGAACCCACCAATGTTGATCAAGCACTTTCTGATGAATTTTGGATATTAGCCATGCAAGAAGAGTTGAATCAATTTGTAAGAAATAAAGTTTGGGAATTAACTTCAAGGCCAAAAGATCAAAGTGTTATTGGAACCAAGTGGGTGTTCAAAAATAAAATGAATGACTCAGGAGTAGTCATTAGAAATAAGGCTAAATTAGTTGCTAAGGGGTATAATCAAATTGAAGGAATTGATTTTGAAGAGACTTTTGCCCCTGTAGCTAGACTTGAAGCAATTAGGCTTTTACTTGCCTTTGCCTGTTTTAAAGGATTTCAATTGTTTCAAATGGATGTCAAAAGTGCATTTTTAAATGGGGTAGTTGAAGAAGATGTTTTTGTAGAATAACCTCCAATTTTTGAAAATTCTAAATACCTAAATCATGTTTTCAAGTTAAAAAAGGCATTATATGGATTGAAACAGGAACCCAGAGCTTGGTATGAGAGGTGTAGCACCTTCTTACTTGAAAGATCTTTTGAAAAAGGAAGTGTGGATACAACTCTCTTTTTAAAGAAATGTGGAAAGGATATACTCATTGTTCAAATTTATGTGGATGATATTATTTTTGGATCTTCAAATAAAAATCTTTGTGATGATTTTTCTAAAACAATGAGTAGTGAATTTGAAATGAGTCTAGTAGGAGATTTAAATTACTTTCTAGGTTTTAGCATTAAGCAACTTGAGGAAGGTACATTTCTTAGTCAAACTAAATATGTTAAGGACATCCTCAAAAAGTATGAAATGGACAATGCTAAACCTGTTAGTACACCAATGAGTTCCTCAGTTCAGTTGGATAAGGACCTTAAGGGAAAATCTGTTGATAAAAAGAAATATAGAGGGATTATTAGATCTTTACTTTACTTGACTGCTAGCCGACCAGATATTATATTTAGTGTTTGCTTATGTGCTAGATTTCAATCAGATCCAAAAGAATCACATTTGACAGCAGTAAAAATGATTTTAAGATATTTATTAGGAACTCAGAACTTAGGAATTTGGTATCCTAAGTTTAGCTCTTCATTTGAAATTATTGGTTATTCAGATTCTGACATTGCAGGCTGTAGAGTGGATAGGAAAAGCACTTCTGGAACATGTCAATTCATTGGAAAATCACTAGTTTCATGGTCTAGTAGAAAACAAAATTCAGTGGCCCTATCTACTACAGAAGCATAATACATTGCATTAGGAAGTTGTGTGGCACAAGTACTTTGGTTAAAATAATAGTTGATTGATTTAGGATTAACTATAGGCACTATTCTAATCTATTGTGATAATACTAGTGCTCTTTGCATTTCCAAAATTCCTATTCAACATTCTAGAACCAAACACATTGACACATAAGGCATCATTTCATAAGGGATCATGTATCCAAGAGAGAAATTGAACTTACTCATGTTTCAACTGAAAATCAACTTGCAGACATTTTTACAAAACCTTTAGCCTTTGATACTTTCAGTACATTAAGAACAAGGCTTGGTGTAATTGATTTAAATGCTTAAATAAAAATTTTTTATTTTGCAACATTGATGTTTCTGTTTTCGTAGTTTATTTTTTTTATTATTTTGTTTTTGTGACTTTTTATTTGTTTTGAGTGCTTTTTGTTTTAGAGTCTGTGTATTTGTCATTATCTATTGTGTTTTGTGTGTTTTGTTTGCTTTTCTTTGATAAAAATTCAAAAATCCAAAAATTTGTGGTAATCGTCTGGGACGAAAAATTTTCATACGAAACGATGTGTGTAAAATTCAGTTTGCGCAGAGTTCTAACCGTCTAAAGAGCAGCTTTTTTTTAATGACGTTCGTCTGTACGATCTACAAGATGGTCCAGGACAAAATTTTCTTTTTTCTCAAACAACGCGACGATTGATTTCAGCAGTTGAACGGATAAGGCAATTTTAATTATGAACTTCGTCCGTATGAACCTTTGGTTCGTCCAGACGAATAGTAGTCGGTTCAAAGAGGGGGACGGTTTCAACTGCCATTAAAATGAGTTAACTTTTGATCATTTGTACGAACCCATGTTCGTCTGTACGATCCTTTTGGTCAAAAGTCTGTACAAAAGGACGCTTCGTAACTTGTGTAATTACGAAAAGCAGTTATTATTTTGACTCACTCGATCGTCCATACGAAATATTTTCGTACTGGGATGAATCTTATTCGTACAAGACGAATAAAATTTCGTCTGGTACGAACAGTCATAATTCTTTTAATTAACAGCATTTTCTACTGATCAGTCACTCTCACACATCACTTTCAAAGACTTCTTCCTTTCAAATCATTCAATGGCTAGTTCAAGCAAACGTCAAAATATTTTGGCTAAGGGCCCTCCTAGGAACACTTCAGAAAATTTTTTGTCTAAAGCAAATGAAGAGTCTTTTCCTAGATTTGCCTCTGCTAAAGTCACTCCTTCTAGAGTCCTTCTTCAGGAACACTTGACCTTTAAGGTAATGCCCCTTTTTGCTTCAACTCAATTTGGATTGATTCTCACCTTAGTCCATCTCTACAATAAGGAAACCTTCCAGTATTTCCTCGCTGACATGTCCTTTAATTCCGACCATTCTGTTATCAGTTCCTTTGTGTTCAAAAAGAAAATAGAAATCACCAAAGCTGATTTTGGTATTTTCTTAAATTTAAGGATTGAAGGGATTAGAGCACACACTTTTACCACTACTAGCTTTGACTGGACTAAAGTTAATAATGTTCTTAGAGGAATAAAAGTTAAGGACCATTTGCCAAAAGTAGCCACTTTAGATCTCAATGCCCGAATCATCCAGTATGTTCTTAGATCTTCTATTATACCTAAAGCTGGTGATAGAGTCAACATAACTCCACTTCTCTCTACAGTCACCTACCTGATAATGACTAGGCAACCCATAGATGAGGCCCAACTCATAATCGATTATATTTATGGTCTCTCTGAAATTGGTCATGCAAACCATAAAAGGAAAAAGAACATTTCCTTAGGCCATCTGATTGCCTACATTTTAGAGAAGTATGATTTAATACACCCTGTTGAAGACTTTGAAGAAACTCTTTACTACAATGATGGTTCATTTAGGGCAATCTTCAACTGGGATGACCCAAGTAAACCTCATGTAGTATTGAGTGAAACAGAAGAAGAGGGTGAACCATCACATGCTGCTGAACAAAAGTATCAAGATTTAGTTCAAAGATTTAACAACTTAGAGGCTCACTTTGATCAAAGATTTGATCAAATTGAAACTCATCTACAACAGCAAGACCTTCATTACAATCAAGATATGGGATTCATGCGTGAACAAATTAATTCCATAAATTCCAATATGTTTGTGATGAGTAGTTATTTCAACTTTTTCAATGTTGCACCTCCTCCTCCAGATCAGGGTCCTTCAGAGTGATTGTAGTATTTGTTTTAGTATCTCTTATTTAGTTGATGTGATTGTTATGTGTTTTAGTTTATTGTCTCTTTCCTAAGTATCATGTATTTGTTATGTGTTTGTTCTTTATTTTAATGTTGTTTTTATTGATATCATGTACCTTAGATTGTAAAATCTTCAATTGATATCAATAAATATTGCTTTGTTGTCAAATGTTTTGTGAAATATGTGTTAAACCTATGACTTTCAATTTTGTTTTAATCTTATTAGTGACTTATTTAAATTGTAAATTAAAATTAATTTCATTAGGAAATATGTTTATTATATAATTAAGAAATGCTTATAACTTGATATTACTAGAATCTTCAATTCCATGTCTCTTATTTAGACTACAATAGTACTAATATTATTATTGCATTTTAGATGTTTTCTTATTTTGTATTTCTTTTTTCAAATAGTATTTATGCACTTAGAAAAAATTTAAATCTTAGATTATTGACTTTGGAAAGAATTTAATTACTCTTGAAAAGTGTATAAATGTACAAAAATCAAAAGAGTTATGCAAAAAATTTGCAATGACAAAAAGAGGCATAAAATTAGCCCACAGAAAACAAGTGCACTAAAATGTGCCAAAGAAAAATAAATATGAACAAGATGCGAAAAGCGCCACTTGTGGTAATTCTTTCTTTCCAAACTCTTTCAATCTCCTAATTCAAATTGATATTATGTTCATTTATACTTGATATTGAAATCTGAAATATATAAATTTTTATTCATTCCTTGTGCAATGATTTTCGTTATCTTAATGTCTAAACTGACACATGCCTTTGATAAATTCTTTTTATTGTCTATGTTATAACCCTTCTTCAATTATATGATTCTCTATAATTTTCTCTAATGACTTAATTTTATTTGCATATCTTATTTCAATAACTTTCAAGATTAAATTATAAACTGAATTTCATACTTCTACCAACATTTCTTTCTTTTCTTCTTCACTTTTTGATGTTGTCAAAAAAGGGGGAGAAATTGTTTGTTGTGTTTTGGCGTATTTTTTAATTTTTTATTTATTTTATCGTTTTTTTTTGTATGTGTGTTTGATTGTTTTTGTTTTATCTTTTATATTATTTTATAGTGTATAAAAATTTGAAAAACAAAATTTTTTTTTTGAATTCAAATACCTCCTTATTTTCATGAGTTCATCATTTCAGGGGGAGTTTATGAGATTCTTAGAATTTCAAATTATACAAACAATAATTATTTTGCCATCATCAAAAAGGGGGAGATTGTTAGAAAAGTTGCTATTTGCATGTTTAAATTCTTGCAACTTGTATTATTTTGGTGATTTCAAATATTATTGTTGTACATATATCTCCTAACACTATTTGGAACATTATTTCTTGCTCTAGTGTGTACTAACATTTCAGGAAAATCAACTCCAAGATATTGAAGACTTATAATCAAATTTAACATGTATTACACACTTAAGAATTTTTTTTTGTGATCGTACAGGACGAACTTAGTTCGTACGGGACGATCATGTAAATTAATCCTAAGGAGAGCAATGGATCGAACAGGCGTAGATAAATTTTTTTCTAAGTCCTAATCGTCCAAGACGAATTTAATGTTCATCCCTTGACAAACGTCTCTTTATTCTCAATATGGCCTGTTCGTCCAGACGAAATTTAAGGTTCGTCCCAAGATGATCTTCTCTGTCTTGAGGGTCGCTCCATTCGTCCAGAAGAAATTTAATGTTCATCCCAGGAAGATCTTCTCTGTCTTGAGGGTCGCTCCATTCATCCAAACAAAATTTAATGTTCATCCCAGGACGATCTTCTCTGTCTTGAGTCTCGCTCCATTCGTCCAGATGAAACTCTATTCGTCCCAGGATGAACTGAACCAAAATAAGTCAGTTGGTTACATCCTAAAAAATTTCGTAAACTGACTTATGAAATAACCGTTTCGTACTGGACGAACTTGATTCGTTCGGGACGAAGAGCGTGTACAAAAAAATTTCATTCCAATATACATAAGGTTCGTTTCTGACCATTTATGTAAAATCGTCCAGGACGATCCACGATCGTACGGGACGATCCAAAGCGTACAGAATTGAAAACTTGCAGTTTTTGGGCGGTTTTTCTTGTCTTTTGTATAAAAAGTTCAAATTAGACTGCCACCAAATCTTTTTGTCATTTTGATCTTCGTGCCTATTGAGAGAAAAATCAAGGAGAGAGTGTAAGAGAGTATTCAAAGGAGGATTCTTACTACTGGAGCGTGAAGGCTTCATTTGGATTTTAAAGGTAACAATCTTTACTTGTGAATTTTGATTACTTCACTCTTTTCTTTCTTCCTTTTAGATTTATTGTAAGAAGATCTGTCAAGGAGATCCGGTTAGCTACCGACACTTGGAGAGTGTGAACAGCCGAAAGGTTCGCTGCCTACACCTGGAGAGTGTGAACAGCCGAAGGGTTCTTTGCCCACACTAGGAGAGTGTGAAATGATGAAAGGTTCTCTGCCAACACTGGGGATTGTGTAAAAGAACGACGGTTCTCTGCCGCACCGGGTAGTGGTGAAAAGAGTGTTTTGTAAAGGCTTCTCCGCCTTGTTGAGGGTGCAAAAGGAGAGTCACTATTGTTATTAGTGCAATACTCAGAGGGTGCCTCTGGGGAGTGGATGTAGGTCTGGTTTAGACCGAATCACTATAAATCTTGTGTCATTTACTTTACTGCCTTTTATTTTCCACATTTTTTTTTTGTTTAAAAACTCTGTGGTTGAAAAATGTTTTCTATAAAAACTTAATAAAAAATTTCATTTCGGTTCAGCACATTTTCAAAGAGGGTTTAAATTTTAAAATACCAATTCACCCTCCCTCTTGGTAGCTTTGGACATTAACTTAGGTCTAACAACCTATTTACTAGACTCAAAAACACTCATATAAAATTTTAATATCAGATATAACACTTTTACATTTCATTTTTACCACCCATAGCATCCTATAAACTTTAATATTTTATTTCATGCACCCCTTTTTGTTCTATGAGTGGTAAGCATGTAATATTAAAGTTTTAGATGTTAGATATGTAAACATCATGAAATAAAGTGGTATGTATGCAAATCCCCCTTGATTATTATCCTAATTTTACATAATTTATTATTATCTTTTTTATTAGGATTAATTAAATAATTAGAATGCAGAGATAATAATGAAAAATAATATAAAAATATAGGCAAATGGGAAGTTTAATGAAATGTAAATAAACACACATGTAAACATTAATAAATATCACATGCTTTTATATTAATGATCAAATTGTGTAAAACATGTGATATATATAAAACTATAACATAAGGTATAACTAGTGCATAAAGCACCACTCTAATAAGTACAATGCATTGGCTTTCAAAGAAAAGACTCTAGTCATTTCATCACTATAACAATTCTTCACATTTTTGAAATCTTCCCCAATATAAAGTTGTAAAATAAAATAAGAGAAGCATTCACACATATATTAAAATACATAGAAAATGAAACTCCTTATATACATATTCAAGATTTTTCTAATTCTTAATTCTTCTCATCCACAAGATTTCAATAAATGTACATTATCCTTAAAGATGTGAAAAGTATGTTTATCCTAAATTTTATGGAGCCATTTGGATATATTATAATGATAGTAAATGGGCCAATCCATCTAGATTTATGTTTCCATGATAATATTTCTCCCTATAAAAAAAGCAAGACTTATTGACTAGGAAAAAAATAGTGATCTAGAACTCCATATGCATGATTCTTCTTCATTTCTACTTTATAGAATTTTGTAACATCATAAAGTACATTTTTTTAATTCATAAAGTTTATGAAATATTACAAAACTCTGATAATTTAGAATAGAGAAGGTATCTTTATTCTTTAAGCATATTTAACTTCTTTTTGAGGATAAATGCTTTTGTTTCATTCCATCAATTACTTTAATATTCAAGAAAGGAAAGGAATACAATTAAAAATTCAATACTCAAGAAGGATTGATTAGGATAAAAAATCAACCATTAAACTTACCCTTTTTATAAATTTTAAGGGCACAAAAGTGCCAAAATTTGAATTTTAAATTGTTGCGACACATCCAAACTCATTGACACTAAAAGAAGCACTAGAACATTCTTCTCTCTCTCTTAGGATTTTTTATACTTACTAATGATCTCTATCGCTAATTCTAATTTACCAAACATCGAAAATAAAAAATTAGGTTGCCTTCAATACAACACTAAGTTTATAATCATCAGCAGGTCTTACTTACATTTGTCAATTTATTTATGGTACATTGCTACTAATTTTCAAATGATTTTCACTTAGATCTTTTTGTTTTTACTTTGGGTTAACTTAAGTAATGCTAGGTCATGATCTATGAGGTCTACTACTGATTGAAATTTCAAGCTAACATTATTAGATTTCTAATTTTTAGTTGAAGAATCTTGATTTTGTAATTGCGTTCCTAATTGCATTACTACATCTTCCAATGATGATTTTCTACTTCAAAATTGATTGCTTTAATTTAATCATAGAGGATATGCAAGTATAGGATTAATAGTAGGCTATTGAGAATTGTTTTAATATAGACATTGATTTTAACTAGAATTTTATTGATTGCTACGAATAATATTAGACCAATTAAAATTAGGATAGTTTATGCTATTTGGATTATATATATTAGAGTTGGGATTATTTTTCCTTCCAATAAAATTAATATTTTAAATTCCTTGCACATTGCTATTTCTAATTAACTTTTGATCCTCTAATTGCATAGATAATTCAATTTCAAATTCTTCATTTTCTACTCTTATACTCAACTTCTTATAAATTACTATAATTTATATAGTTAACATTTACAAAGCATGGGATTCATATATTTCTACCACTCTCTTAGGATTTACCCTATTTGTATGCCACTCAAAATTATTAGTAACCATTTTCTGAATTAGTTCATATGCTTCCTTAAATGGCTTAAATATTAATGATCCTTCTACTGCTGCATTTATGATTTCTTTTAAAGATCCTACTAATCCATTATAAAATATTTGAATAACCAACCAATTAGGTAAAGTATAATGAGGGCCTTTTTTAGGAATTTTCTTAAATCTCTCCCAACTCCCATAAATTAATTCTATTTCAATCTGAGTAAAATAGGTGATATTATCTCTAAGTTTTATAGTCTTTAAAGGTATGAAATACTTAGCTAGAAACTTATGAGCCAACTCATTCCAAGTGATTACAGAGCTTGGGGGTAAAGAATTCAACACGTGTTAGCTTCATCTCTTAGAAAAAATGGGAACAATTAAAATTTAGCAGCATCATCATTGACACCATTATACTTAAATATTACACAAATTTCTAAGAAACTGACTATGTATATATTGGGATTTTCTATAGGAATTAGCACAAACTAGAAATTTTGAACCATTTAATATATGGCGGGTTTTAATTCAAAATTATTAGCTTGGATCATAGTGTTGCGGATCAATGGTTTATGATTTTGATGATAGCAAACATTCCTTATTTCTCTACGATTGCCTTTTGTGCTAACATTTCAGGTCTACACGATCAGACTGCAATTTGGAACCAGCTCAAGATTGGGTAGACTAGGTCTGTGTCAGTTTGTAATCTTTTTCCTTTCTTGAATATGTTGTATTTGGTGTGGCATCTGATTATTTGTAACTTGGAAGATTTTCTGTTGTGCCCTAAAAGATTTCTATTTTTGGTAACATTATCCGGGACGATATTTATATCGTCCGGACGATCTGAAAAAAGTATAAACCCTAATTAGGGCATCCTCATTAAACCAGCCGTCTTTATGCAAAACACATCATCCTTGACGATTTTGTATCGGCCAGGATAATCGGCTCAATTTAGTAAGAATCTGTCATATCTACTTAGGAAAATCTTATTTTTGGACATCGTCCCGGTGGATCGTCCTGAACTATAAAATAACATCCCAGATGATCCAGAGCAATTTTTCCAAAATTTCTCAAACATTTTTGGAAAGAAATTAATGGGGATTTCATCCGGGCCGATCGCAAGATCATCCGAGACGATTAAGCATCGTCCAGCTTCATTTCAGGGCAATATTCAGGACGATTTTCCTCATATTTAAACTAATCGGCCAGGACAATAGGCCTATCATCCTGGACGATAATGTCGGCAACTTACTTTAATGAGCTTGTTTTGAGAGCTTCTTTTTAAGCTTGACATGACACTTTATTAGTGTCTTTGGCAGCCATTGTAGCTTCGTTCTTATGGGGGAAACTTGAAGAGAGAGCATGAAAGGGAGAGAGGAAAGGGTGGAGTTTGAGAGGGAGAAGATCCTGTGAGGGGGAGGAACTCAAGGGAGTGTGGTGGGGGATCCACACGGTTGCTCTGGAAAACTCGCACCTTAGTACCATCAGATTTAAGGCTTGTCTCGAGGTAAGTTCACTAAAGAAGAAAATCTCTTTGGTGTCAAAGGACCAGGCGACTCCGCCGTACTGGGAAAGGTGGAAGTGATTTTGTAAGGGATTCTCCGCCAAGATGTGGGGGCTAAAGAAGATACACTTTTGTAGTGCAATACTTGGAGGGTGTCTCCAAGGAGTGGACATAGGTCAAGGTTTGACCGAACCACTATAAATCCGGTGTGTTCTTTCTTTATTACTTCTGCACTTTAATTTCCGCATCGTTGATTTTCTATGTGGTGATATTGGTTTTAGTTTGAGTTTTGGTTTAAAGATTCTTCTTTTCGAATTCACTTCTATCTTTGTTAGCCTTGGGCCAGTTAATAAGGGCTTAACATCCCTAACAAATTTTCAAGTGATTTCAGAGCACTTTCCAGTGTCATCTGAGCACTTTCAAGTGGTATCAGAGCAAGTTTTCATAAAATAAGTTTTTAAAAGCTTTTGAATTTCAATCCATGGCTAATCATACTATTGTGGAAGGTTATTCAATCACCAGATCTTCTTTATTTGAAAATATGTCATTTGATTTTTGGAAAACTCGCATGTCTATTTTCTTTCAATCGATTGATTTTCGCATGTGGCATAAGATTTTAACTGGTTATTCATCACCGTCATGAATTGTTAATGGAGTTAAAATTGATATTCTTTTTAGTCAATTGAACAGGGAAGAACAACTTAATGCTCAATTAAATGCAAAATCTTTAAATTGTTTTTTCTGTGCTTTAAATTCTGAAGATTTTATATTAGTATCCACGTGCACTACTGGTAAGGATGTTTGGGATAAACTACACACCATATACGAAGGCACTAGTGAAATCAAGAAATCAAAGTTGAATTTGTTAATGCATGATTTTGAATTATTTTTCATTAAACCTTTTGAAACGATTATAGACATGTATACCAGATTCATTCAAATTGTAAACTCATTACATGCTTTAGGAAAAGATTTTTCAATAGTTGAAAAAGTTAATAAAATTTTTCGTTGTTTACTTGAAAAATTTGATGCCAAAGTTGTTGCTATTTGTGAATCAAAAGATTTGAATGATTATTCTATTGATAATTTGATTGGCTCACTCATTGCCTACGAGCAAAGTTTGGGTCAAAGACTTTTGGATGCAGGTGAAACTATTGTTCTAAAAGCTGGAGATACAGAAAGAGATAGCCTATTTGGTGATGAAGGAAATGACGTGTCAAGCAAATCACAAAGCTCACCTAAGCATAAGCAAAAGTGAAAAAAATGTAAAAGTGGTAAGGATGTCCATATTTCTTCTAACGTTATTTGCTTTCGATGCAAGAAGTCTAGACATACAAAAAATAAGTGCCATAATTTAAGAATTCTTCCTACGAGAGAAAAGGGCAAGGCGAAGAAAAATTTAAACTGGGGAAATAATGAAAGGCAAAAAATCTCATTGGCAGATCTTGTTTCTGAAGCATCGGACCAGGAGAGAGAAAATGGTTAAGAGCCTTTCATGTTTTTGTGTTGTGTTTTTGTGTTTTTTATTTATTTTTGTTTTTTAGTTTTGTTTATTCTTTGAAATTTTTGTTTTCGTGAAAGTTTTTGTCTAATCAACACACACATTCACTTTTCTAAAAATGATAAATCTACTTCCTATTTTTTTTATGAAATCTTTGATAAGTTGTGTTTGACTTCTCTAAAACAGTTAGAGGAAGGGAACTCATGATTTTGTTTCTCTTTCTCTCTTCTTAATGAGGCTATTTTACTTTTGATTCAAAATCTTCATCATATTTTAAATTGGATTTTGAAACTGATTTTTTTATCTCCCTACATTTTTTTATCGCATAGGAATCTTTTGCAAGATTGTTGAATCCACCATGAAATTTTCTTAATCAAGTTATTTGTGTTGTCAATAATTTGGGTTTACTTTAGTTTTGAAAATATAAGAAAGAAAGCATATTTTTTGAAAATAATTAAAAAAAAAGTGGACAATGATGCCAAACCAAAAGATGCGCAATGACGCCAAATTGAAAAAAAAAAAAAATACACAAAGTGTATTAAAATCAAAAGATGCTCAAAGAGCCATTCAAGTGATAAAGGGCATAAAATGAGCCCACAAAAAATATGCTCATTTTTTTCTTATAACTACTAAAAACTTAAGAAAATTTTTGATATGTTCGAAACTTGTGCATGAAAATCTTGGTTCCTGATTCAACAATTCGTGCATTGATCTTCTATTAGATATGTTTTATGAAAGGAGTTTTGAAAAATTAATATTTGTTTTTCCCCTTTATTCCTTGATTTGGATATTAAATTAAAAAGTTTTTTTAGCCTTTAAAAGAACTTGAGCTTGGATTAACAATTTATGAATTTCTTACTTTTTCTGGATTATGCGTTGTCAATCAAATTCTACTAAGTTTTTGATTAAAACCAAGAGGTAACTTTCTCATTTTAAGAATTTTTGTTTTTCACTAGATCAGGGAACATTTTCTTTTTCTCTTTTATTCATTTTGCTTTTGTTTGTGCCTCCTCTCTTTTTGATAATGTCAAAGGGGTAAAACGTATTGTTGAATTTTTGTACTGTTATTGTATTTGTATCTTGTTTTCAAAAAATTAAAAACAACAAAAATATTTTCATCTCTCCTATTTTTTAAAAAAAGTGTTATTCTAGTGAGGGGGAGATTAGTAAAAATTGTTCTTTTTGAAAATTCAAATTGAATTGTTTGCCATCATCAAAAAGGGGGAGATTTTTGCGGATCAATGTTTATGATTTTGATGATAGCAAACATTCCTTATTTCTCTACGATTGCCTTTTGTGCTAACATTTCAGGTCCACACGATCAGACTGCAATTTGGAACCAGCTCAAGATTGGGTAGACTAGGTCTGTGTCAGTTTGTAATCTTTTTCCTTTCTTGAGTATGTTGTATTTGTATGGCATCTGATGATTTGTAACTTAGAAGATTTTCTATTGTACCCTAAAAGATTTCTATTTTTGGTAACATCGTCTGGGATGATATTTTTATCATCCTGGACGATCTGATAAAAGTAGAAACCCTAATTAGGGCATCCTTATTAAACCAGCCGTCTTTATGCAAAACACATCGTCCTGGACGATTTTGTATTGGTCAGGACGATTGGCACAATTCAGCTAGAATCTGCCGCCATATATACTTAGGAAAATCTTATTTTTGGACATCATCTCGGTGGATCATCCTGGACTATAAAATATCGTCCCGGACGATCCAGAGCAATTTTTCCAAAATTTCTCAGGTAGTTTTGGAAAGAAATTAATGGGGATTTCATCCGGGACGATCGCAAGATCGTCTGGGATGATTAGACATCTTCCAGCTTCATTTCAGGGTGATATTTAGGATGATTTTTCTCATATTTGAACTAATCAGCCAGAACGATATGCCTATCATCCTGGACGATAATGTCGGTAACTTGCATTAATGAGCTTATTTTGAGAGCTTCTTTTTAAGCTTGGCATGACACTTTTTAAGTGTCTTTGGAAGCCATTGTAGCTTCATTCTTGTGGGGGAAACTTGAAGAGAGAGCTTAAAAGGGGGAGAGGATAGGGTGGAGTTTTAGAGGGAGAAGATCCTATGAGGGGGAGGAACTCAAGGGAGTGTGGTGGGGGCACGGTTGCTCCGGAGAACTCGCACCTTAGTACCATCAAATTCAAGGTTTGTCTCGAGGTAAGTTCACCAAAGAAGAAGATCTCTTTGGTGTCAAAGGACCCGGCGACTTCGCTGCACCAGGGAAGGTGGAAGTGATTTTGTAAGGGCTTCTCCGCCTAGCCGTGGGAGATAAAGGAGAGACACTTTTGTAGTGCAATACTTGGAGGGTGCCTCCAAGGAGTGGACGTAGGTCAAGGTTTGACTGAACCACTATAAATCCGGAGTGTTCTTTCTTTATTACTTCTGCACTTTAATTTCTGCATCGTTGATTTTCTATGTGGCGATATTGGTTTTAGATTGAGTTTTGGTTTAAATATTCTTCTTTTTGAATTCACTTCTCTCTTTGTTAGCCTTGGGCCAGTTCATATGGGCTTAACATCCCTAACGAATTTTCAAGTGATTCCAGAGCACTTTCTAGTGTCATCTGAGCACTTTCACATAGCTCTATTAATATTTTGATGAATTCCATCTATTGAAGGTTATCATAATTCCTAAGATGTTTAGAATAGTCTTAATCTAAAATAGGTTTAGCCATGTTTATAATATTTTTAGTTTTTAGAACTTATGAAAGGATTCTTTCTATTCTAGCTTCAAATAACAAAGGTTTCTTTCTATGTCTAACAAGCATCCAACTATGAATATTGAGTCATTAAATAAAAGAAATAAAACAAAAGATATAAGTATGCTTATTTATGTAATCAAAAGGAAAAATACCTCCTCGACAATGGTGCCAAAAACTTAAATGGAGCTATTGAGTGAAGATTTTAATTGTATAAAAATCTAGGGCTCTATTACCCCTAAATAATATATAAGTCTTCTTTGATATAAAAATAACAAAACCCAACTTAATATATGCAAGCATACACATCAAGACAAGTAATAAAGTGATAGAGCAGTCTATTAAACGTATGATAAAGTATTTTTACTTACAATAAACTGCTACTATTTACTCAAATTATAATAATTATCCTATTAAAATAAAAAATGTTATTTTAAAGATTCTATAATTGAATAAACCAACAAAAATATTTATTATAATATTTAATTAAAGTTTTTTGGATTGAAGAGTGTAAATTAGATATCTTTTCTAATGCCTCTCTTAATTATATATGTGATTCAGAGCATATGCATCCCTAAATATTTGTCATACTTGTAGGGGTGAAAAGGATATCTACTAAACTCCTACATATATAGTATCTCCTTAAGAACCTATAACATTTTACATCATATATCTAGACATACAAACATGTTATTAGAATATTTCAGGTTGTTCTTGCTTTCTTTCGTCTAGGCTATACATCACACTATATGTTAATTGCACATACGACCACTATGTGTATTAAATAAAGAAAAGTATATTATTAAAAACACCTTTTAATAGTTATAAAATAATAGTCTTCATTAGTACTTAACATACACTTTAGATCATCAATCCATAACAAGGGAATTAGCCAGACACAAAATGAATTACAAGTAAACTTATTTTTATTAAGGAGATGGAAAAATAAAAAAAATAAGAGAGTGATATCTCCTAGAAGGGTCAAAGTAATTCCTCTATACTCTTTCTCCCCTAACTTACAGAGTTGCTTCAAGAAATATAGTCTAAATCTTCCATATGGTTGTATGTTGTACTTCTTTAGCCTTCTGTAGATTTTACTCTAAGAGGGAACTAGAGAAGCACTCTAAAAATTAGTAATTTTTATATAAGTTACTGAAGTCTCTTACAAACATAACATCACAACTATTTTTAAAAATATATAAAAAAAGGCATGTGGCACTATGGCACCCTTCAAGAGAAGTAGTGCCTTGACACTAAAATTTTTGTACAGTGCATATTGATGTTGATCAATTATTTAGTGAATAGTCAAGTTATTTCACTAAGAGAATGTGGTATTTGAAAGTTATAACTATAATGCCATGATGCTGATGATATTCAAGTGTTACGGTGCCCAAGTAGAAAAAATAATGCCAAGGCATGAGAAATTATGGCACTATAACTTTTGAAAATAGAGAATTCAACACTACCATATGGATTTTTTTACGCTACGATGCTGGTAATGCTACACGCTAGATGTGTTGTCACCACTGCACTAGAAAACAAAGAACTCGGTGTCATAATGTCCAACTTATGGTTCCTCAGTGGTATTGTAGGTAGCACTGTGGTGCTTTTTTTTTTTACGTCACTGCGTTGTAAACTAGTTAGAATTTTTGGCCATTTTTTAGTTTTTCCTACACAAAAATAAATAACATAACATATTTTTTTTTGAAAAAAAAAACACATAAAACACTATGTAATTTACACTTATAACTAACTTTAAAAGTTATAGAGCCTACTAAAACTATAATCTAGAACTTGGTTACATTATCGCTTATGTCTTAAAGAGTAAATACAACCTCACATTCTCTATACCACCATATAACCTACCTACCTACTTCTTGAAAAATTCCTTTCTCCAACTCTATAATCAAGGGCAAATAAATTCTCACTTAGGAAGGGAGTAGGAAGAGGAAGAAGAAAGGAGAGCACCACAAACTCAGCTTCCTCCTCCCAGGCACCTTAATACCTAAAAGACACATGGATTAAGTACTTTCCTTAGCTTGAGCTCAAGGTAGATACCCATATTCGAGAATCTAATGACTGAAGGGAGGAGGCGTAGCACAAGGATTAGGAGCATCAGGAATGGTTTTAGGAAAAATATTCACTCCTTCATAGTTACTTTGAGCCTCATCCCCCAAGATCTAAAGAGGGGCCATCTGGTTATTAACTTTTTGTTATTTTTTTTTCCCTAATTATAATTTTTATTTATTTTCATAGTTGCTCCTCTTTTGGTATTGTTAAAAGGGAGAGAAGTATGATATTTTGGTTACACAGATTCTTGTATATCTTTTCTTTTAATGAAAAATATTTCTATTTTTGTCAGTTCTATAAATATTCTTACATTTTTTTTTGTATAATTTCTTATAATAATAATAATAATAATAATAATAATAATAATAATAATAATAATAATAATAAAGGAAAAAAATAATATTTTTCTCTTATTATATGTATTTTAAAAGATTCAATATAAGGGGAGGCAAAATTTTGAACTATTTAATGACTTTTTTTTAAATAAAATTATTTTCCATCATAAAAGGATGAGAGATTATTAAACCCTATGAGCTTGGTGTACACTAGAGTTCTGTTGATTACAAATATTATTAGTTATTGTGGAAAAAAATTGTTAGCTACCAATAATAATTTCGTCTAATGTTTCTTTAGGAAAATTTGCATAGCATAACATATATCACCTCAAAAGAAAAACTAATGCTCAACTATCAATTTGAAAAGATAAATCATTCACTTTTTTATCGGAACTTAGCATAAGAAATGTTTAATTCTTCTCATAAGGTAAAGAAACATTCATCTATTATTTATAATATGAATGTATAAACTAATGTATAAAGCTATAGTCTACATCCATAGAATTATTCACCTCCTTAAAAAGAAATATTATTATGGTTTATTTATTTATTTTATTTGGTTCTAAACTCCCTATAAATGCAAGCCTCTATAGTTAATTATATATGAAGGAAATTCTTGAGAATATATTGATTAAAGTAAAGACTTATGTCTCCTAGGGACAAGTCTCTATATTTATTTTAAAGGTTTATCTTTAAAAAAAATTTGGAAAAGATTTAGACTTTATTTTTTAGATTTAAAATTTAGTTTTTAGAATGACTCAATAACTCTCCTAGGGACAAGAGAAACTAATGAGTGTATAACCTAGGCTTATGATTTCTGAGAATGAATTACAAGCTAACATTCTAAGCACCGACCAAATTCCTTATGGGTGTAAAATAAGATGGCTTTATCCTAGGAGTAAGGAGATTTAGTTCAAAAACTTTAATCAAAACTCTTTAATATGAAAATGCATCTAATATTAGATAATGCAATGGTGCATGAAAGAAGTATATAATAATTTTATTCATTTATAATATAAATAGAGTACAACCTATGGCCTATTGAAAAGTAAAGATGGCTAGGCTCTACCACAACAAGCATAAATATTTATTTCCTATGCAATGTAGATATAAATACAATTACCTAATATTCTCTTTAAATCTTATGACTCCTAGATCTTTTATAAGATTCCAAAATATAATGACCTCTAAAGTTGTTGAGTCTAGTGAATAGGTTGTTAAACCTAAGTTAATGTCCCAAAGCTACCAGGAGGGGGGTGAATTGGTATTTAAAAATTTTCCCTCTTTTGATAAATTTAACCAAAATTAAACTTTAATGAATTTTTATAAAAAGTTTTTCAACCACAATTTTAAAAATACAAAATTAGATGCAGAAAAAATAAAAAGTAGTAAAATAAAAAGACACACGATTTATAGTGGTTCGGTCTAAACAAGACCTACATCCACTCCCCAGAGGCACCCTCTGAGTATTGCACTAATACTAATAGTGTCTCTCCTTTTGCACTCACAGCAAGGCGGAGAAGCCTTTACAAACACTCTTTTCACCACTACCCGGTGCGGCAGAGAACCGTCGCCCTTTTACACTTTCCCTAGTATTGACAGAGAACTGTTGTCCTTTCACACTCTCCTAGTGTGGGCAGAGAACCCTTCATCCTTTCTCACTCTCCAAGTGTGGGCAGAGAACCCTTTGTCCTTTCACACTCTCCTAGTGTCGGCAGAGAACCGGATCTCCTTGACAGATCTCTTTGCAAGAAATCTAGAAGGAAGAAAGAAAAAGAGTGAAGTAATCTCAAATCAAAAGTAGGAAATCTTACCTTTGAATATCATGCAAAGTCTTCACGCTCCAGTGTTAGAAATCCTTCTTTGACTGCTCTCTATAACTCTCTCTTTTACTCTTCTTCCAATAGGCACGAAGATCAATGAGCAAAAGATTGGATGGCAGTCTAATTTGAACTATATATACAAAAGACAAGAAAAACTACCAAAAAACTGTAAGTTTTCAATTTTGTACGCAGTGGATCGTCCCGTACGATCGTGGATCATCCTGGACGATTTTACTTAAAGTGTTGGAAACGATCCTAATGTATATTGGTACGAACTAAGTTCGTACACGCTCATCGTACCGTACAAACTATGTTCATCCGGTACGAAATGGTTATTACATAGGTCGGTTCCCAAAATTCTACAGGATGTAACCAACTAACGTAAATCGGTTCAGTTCATTTTGGGACGAACAGATTTTGTCCTGGGATGATGTTATACAGAGAGTTTCATCAAGGGAAAAAAATTTATTTCGTCCTGTACGATTTCATATAGAGAGCTTCGTCCAGGGACGAAAATTTATTTCATCATGTACGATTCCATACAGAGAGCTTCGTCTCGGTACGAACCATAATTTTCATCTAGACGAACAGTGCAAGGTGAGAATCCCGAGTTGTTCATCCCGGTACGAATATTAAATTCGTCCTGGATGATTAGGACTTAGAAAAAATTTTACCTGTCTGTTTGATCCATTTCTCTTTCGAGGTGTTAATTGACATGATCGTCCCGTACGAACCAGGTTCGTCCCGTACGAACCAGGTTCGTCCCGTACGAACCAGGTTCGTCCCGTACGATCAGTTTACAAAAAGTGTTCACCAAGAGTGTGTGTGGTGATTTTTCACTCAATTATAAACACTCCCTCTCATTTAAAAAACTTATAATTTACAAATGAATAATTTAAAGTCTTCATCGCTTGGAGTTGATTTTTTTGAAATGTTAGTACACACTAGAGCAAAAAACAAATCTTCCAAAAAGTGTTAGGAGATATATAAAACAATAATATTTGAAATCATCAAAATAATACAATTTGCAAGAATGTAAAACATGCAAATAGAAACTCTCTCTACAATCTCCCCCTTTTTGATGATGGCAAAACAATTATTGTTTATAGGATTTAAAGTTCTAAGTATCTCCTAAACTCCCCCTGAATTGATGAACTCATGAAAATAAGAAGGCATTTGAATTACTTAAAGAAATTTTGTTTTTCATAAATTTTATACAACAAAAAACAACACAAAAGACAAAATAATAAAAAATCAACCACATACAAAAATCAAACACTATGAAAACATACGAAATAAACAATTTCTTCCCCTTTTTGACAACATCAAAAAGTGAAGAAGAAAAGAATTTTAGAAATGCAAGCAGAAGTATGAAATTCATTTGATATTTTAATCTTGAAAGTGATTGAAATAAGGTATGCAAATAAAATCAAAACCTTAGAAAAACATAAGATTTCATATAATTTAAGAAGTGATATAACATAGAGAATAAAAAGAATTTATCAAAGGCATGTGTCAATTTAGACATGGAGATAAAGAAAATCATTGCATTGAGGATGAATAAAAAATTTTATATTTCAAATTTCAATATAAATTATAAATTAACATTAGATCAATTTGAATTAAGAGATTAAAAGAGTCTTGAAAGAAGTAATTACCACATGTAGCGCTTTGCTCATCTTTTTTAATTTTTATGGCACATTTTTGTGCATCATTTTCAATTTTTATGGCACATTTTTTGTGCATCTTTTACTTTGGGCTTATTTTGTGCCTCTTTTTTTCATTGCAAATTTTTTGCACATTCTTTTTGATTTTTATACATTTGTACACTTTTCAAGAGTAATTGAATTCTTTCCAAAATAAATAATCTAAAATTTTAAATTTTTCTAAGTGGATAAATACTAATTAAAAAAAGAAATACAAAATAAAAAAATATCTAAATTGCAATAATAATATTAAAGATAATGTAGTCTAAATAAGAGACATGAAATTGAAAATTCTAATAATAATAAGTTATAAGCATCTCTTAAATTTAGAAAAAAATTATATTTTCTAATGAAATTAATTTTATTTTACAAATTAAATAAAGCACTATTAAGATTAAAAAAAATGAATGTCATAATGTCTAACACATTTCTAAAACATTAAACGACAAAACATTTATATCGGATAAGGCTATTACAATTTGAAGTTTAAGATATCAATAGTAACACAACTAAGACAATAACAAAACAACAAACTAAAGAAAATCACTAACACATGAACTATAACGAAACACAGAACAAACACTGAACAAAAACTAAACAAACACTGAATAAACACTAAACAAATCATTCTGATGGACCCTGATCTAGAGGAGGAGGTGGTGCTACACCAAAGAAGTTGAAGTAACTACTCATCGTGAACATGTTGGAATTAATGGCATTTATTTGTTCACGCATAAATCCCATATCCTGATTGTTCTGAAAATCTTGCTTGTTGCAAGTGAGTTTCAACTTGATCAAACCTTTGATCAAAATGAGGCTGTAAATTTTCAAATCTTTGATCCAAATCTTGATAATTTGATTCAACAGCATGTGAAGGTCCAGCTTCTTCTTCTATTTCACTCAGAACTACATGAGTTCTGCTGGGCTCGTCCTTATTGAAGATAGCACTAAAGGATGCATCATTGTAGTAGAGAGGTTCTTCAAAGTCTTGTTCAGGATGAATTAAATTATACTTCTTTTCCAAAATATAAGCAATCAGATGTCCAAAGGCTATGTTCTTCTTTCTTTTATGATTAACATGACCAATTTCAGATATACCATAAATGTAGTCAATTAGGAGTTGGGCCTCATCTATAGGTTGTCTAGTCATAATCAAGTAGGTAACAGTAGAAAGAAGAGGAGTGATGTTGAGTCTAACACCAGCTTTACGTATAATGGAAGTTCTTAACACATGCTGGATGATACGGGCATCACGCACTAAGGTTGAAACTTTTGGCAAATGATCTTTAATTATCCTATCTCTAATCACACGATTAACTTCAGTCCAATCAAAACTTGAGGTGGTTAAAGTGTGTGCTCTTAAGACTTCAGTCCTTAAGTTTAGAAAAATACCAAAGTCATCCTTGGTGATTTCAACTTTCTTTTTGAAAACAAAAGAACTGATGATAGAATGGTCGGAGTTGAATGACAATGTGAAAGGTTTCTCTATTATAGAAGTGAACTAAAGTGAGGATCAAACCAAATTGAGTGGAGGTAAATAAGTGCATTATCTTAAAGGTCAATTAATCCTGTAAGAGAACTCTAGATGGGGTGAAGTTTGCAGACACAAACCTAGCAAATGATTCTTCATTGGCTCTAGAAAGGAAGTTTTCAGATGTATTTCTTGGAGGACCCTTAGCCAAGGTCTTTTGGCGCTTGCTAGAACTTGCCATTGAGAGATTTGAAGAGTGAAAAGGTTTGAAAGAGATGTGTGAAAGTGACTGTTCAGTAAAAATTGTCGTTAATTTAAAGAAGAACGACTGTTCGTACTAGACAAAATTTTCGTTCGTCCCGTACGAATTTGATTCGTCTAGTATGAAAATATTTCGTATGGACGAACGAACGAATTTAAAAAATAACGGCTTTTTGTAAACACACAATTTTCAAAGCGTCCTTTCATACAAACGTTTGACCTAGACAATCATACAGACAAACACGTGTTCGTACGGACGAACAGAAATTTAACTCGTTTTAATGGCAGTTGAAAATCGTCCCCCGCCATGAACCAACATGAGTTCGTCTGGACGAACCAAAGGTTCATACGGACGAAGTTCATAATAAAAACTATCTTATCCATTCAACTGCTGCATTCAATCATCACGTCGTTTGAAAAATATTTCATTCCGGATGATCGTGATGATCGTATATATGAACTACATTAAAAATTGCTCTTAAGACGGTTCGAAATCACGCAGTTTGTCATTTTTCACACATCGTACCGTATGAAAAATTTTCATCCCGAACAATGATGACCACTAATTTTCATTTTCACACACAAAACAAAAACGAATAAAAATAAACAAGTCACACTTAAATACACACCAAAAATAAACAAAACAACAACACAAAATGAAACAAAATTATAATGAACACAAAAATAAAAATAAAATATCAATTTTGCAGAAAAATATTTTTATTTAAGCATTTAAATCAATCACTCCTAGCCTAGTTCTCAATGTACTGAAAGTATCAAAGGCTAAAGGTTTTATAAAAGTGTCTGCAAGTTGATTTTCTGTTGAAACATGGTTAAGTTCAATTTCTCCCTTGGATACATGATCCCTTATGAAATGATGCCTTATGTCAATGTGTTTGGTACTTGAATGTTTAATAGGATTTTTTGAAATGCAAATAGCACTAGTATTATTTCAATAAACTGGTATAGTGCCTATAGTTAATTCTAAATCAATCAACTGTTGTTTTAACCAAAGTACATCTGCCAGAAACTTCCTTGTGCAATGTATTCTGCTTCTACAGTAGATAGGGCCACTGAATTTCCAATTTCTAATGAATTGACATATTCTAGAAGTGCTTTTTCTATCCACTCTACAACCTGCAAAATCAGAGTCTGAATAACCAATAATTTCAAATGAAGAGCTAAACTTTGGATACCAAATTCCTAAGTTCTGAGTTCCTAGTAAGTATCTTAAAATCCTTTTCACTACTGTCAAATGTGATTCTTTTGGATCAGATTGAAATCTAGCACACAAGAAAACACTAAACATGATATCTGGTCTGCTAGCAGTCAAATAAAGTAAAGATCCAATAATCCCTCTAAATTTCTTTTGATCAACAGATTTTCCCTTAAGGTCCTTATCCAACTGAACTGAGGAACTCATTGGTGTACTAACAGGTTTAGCATTGTCCATTTCATATTTTTTGATGATGTCCTTAACATATTTAGTTTGATTAAGAAATATAACTTCCTCAAGTTGCTTAATGTTAAAGCCTAGAAAGTAATTTAAGTCTCCCATTAGACTCATCTCAAATTCACTACTCATTATTTTAGAAAAATCATCAAAAAGATTTTTATTTGAAGATCCAAAAATAATATGATCCACATAAATTTGAACAATGAGTATATCCTTTCCAAATTTTTTAAAACGATAGTTGTATCCACACTTTCTTTTTCAAAAGATCTTTCAAGTAGGAAGGTTCTTAACCTCTCATACCAAGCCCTTGGTACCTGCTTTAAACCATATAATACCTTTTTCAATTTGAAAACATGATTTGGGTATTTAGAATTTTCAACACCTGGAGGTTGTTCTAAAAAAACATTCTCTTCAATTACCCCATTTAAAAAGGAACTTTTCACATCCATTTGATATAAATTGAATCTTTTAAGACAGGTAAAGGCTAACAAAACTCTAATTACTTCAAGTCTAGCAACAGGGGAAAAAGTCTCTTCAAAATCAATCCCTTCAATTTGATTATACCCCTTAGCAACTAATTTAACATTATTTCTAATGACTACACCTGAGTCATGTTTGAATAGTTGCTATTTGAATGATTTATATTTGTGCAACTTATGTAGTTTTGATGATTCCAAACATTATTGTTCAGATGTATAGTTATCTCCTAACAATTTTAGAAGATTTGCACTTGCTCTTATGTGTACTAACATTTCAGGAAAATTAGACTCCAGACTACGAAAACTTCAAATCAAATTCAACATATGATATTTTGTTTATTTGAAGTTTGTCTTTTCTCTGAATTAATTTTGAAAGGGAGTGATTGTAATTGAGTGAATAAAATCTTACACACACAAATAAGGAGATCTTGAAATTCTATACTGATCGTACAGGACGATATTTATCGTACTGGACGATCTGTCAGTTATCTCCTATAGAGCATTTGGAACGAATAGGAACTTGCTTTGGAAAATTTTTCTAAGTCCTATTCGTCCAGGACGAATTTTAATATCGTCCCGGACGATGGGTTCTCTGTAAAATTTCGTCAAGACGAATTTTACCATCGTACTGGGCGACCAGTCCTCTGGAAAAATTTCGTCCAGACGAAAATAAATATCGTACCGGACGAACAGCTCTCTGGAAAATTTTTGTCCAGACGAAACCAAATTATCGTCCCCGACGATTGGTCCTCTGGAAAATTTTCGTCTAGACGAAATAAATAATCGTCCAGGACGATCGGCTCTCTGGAAAATTTTTGTCCAGACGAACATATTTTCGTCCAAACGATAAACCGACTTAGGACAGTTTTCAGCAGTTTCTAGAACCGACCTTGTAATAACCGTTCGTACTGGACGAACCTAGTTCGTACAGGACGATCAGCTGTACGAAGTCATTTCGTACACATATACAAATTGGGTCGTTTCAGATCGTTTAAGTAAAATCGTCCAGGACGATCCAGGATCGTACGGGACGATCAACTGCGTACAGAATTGAAAACTTGCAGTTTTTGGGCGGTTTTTCATGTCTTTTGTATAAATAGTCCAAATTAGACTGCCACCCAATCTTTTTGTCATTTGATCTTCGTGCCTATTGAGAGAATAGCCAAGGGGAGAGCGGAAGAGAGCATTTAAAGGAGGATTCCTACCATTGGAGCAAGAAGGCTTCACTTGGATTGCTAAGGTAAGAATCTCTACTTGTGAAATTGGATTTCTTCACTCTTTTCTTTCTTCCTTCTAGATTCTTGTGAGAAGATCATTCAAGAAGGTCCGGTTCACTGCCGACACTTGGAGAGTGTGAACAGACGTGGGTTCTCTGCCTACACTAGGAGAGTGTAAAAGGAAGAAGGTTCTCTGCCTACACTTGGAGTGTGTGAACAGCCGTAGGGTTCTCTGCCCACACTAGGAGAGTGTGAAAGGACGACGGTTCTCTGCCCACACTAGGAGAGTGTAAAAGGATGACGGTTCTCTGCCAGCACTGTGGATTGTGTAAAAGGACGACGGTTCTCTGCCGCACCGGGTAGTGGTGAAAAAAGGGTTTTGTACAGGCTTCTCCGCCTTGCTGTGGGTGCTAAAGGAGAGTCACTTTGTGGTATTAGTGCAATACTCAGAGGGTGCCTCTGAGGAGTGGATGTAGGTCTGGTTATAGACCGAACCACTATAAATCTGGTGTCATTTACTTTATTGCTTTTACGTTTCCGCATTTTAAATTTCAGTTTTAACAACTCTGTGGTTGAAAAACATTTTTCTACAAACTTTAAAAGAAAATTTTATTTCGGTTCAACTTTATCATTAAGAGGGTTTAAAATTTTAAAACTACCAATTCACCCCCCTCTTGGTAGCCGTGGGACATTTACTTAGGCTTAACAACCTAATTACTAGACTCAACAAGTGGTATCAGAGCATTGTTTCAAAATCATAAGTTTGAACTACTTTTTGATTAACGTAGATGGCTACATTTGGAAACCGAAACACACCTGAGGGTTACTCTATCACTAGACCTCCACTGTTTGACAATATTCCTTTTGATTTTTGGAAAACACGCATGTCTACTTTCTTACAGTCACTTGATTATCACATGTGGATGTTAGTCCAGGAAGGTTACACAAAACCAACTAGATTAGTTGATGGAAATAGGGTAGATACACCCTATGCAGATTGGACTATAGAAGAACATGACTTAGCACAATTAAATGCGAAATGTTTAAATAGTTTCTTTTGTGCTTTAAAATCTGAAGACTACATGCGAGTTTCTACTTGTAAAAGCGGAAAAGACATATGGGATAGACTTTGTATTACTTATGAAGGAACAAATGAGGTTAAGCAATCAAGACTCAATATCTTGTTACATGACTACGAATTATTTCGCATGAAACCTAATGAATCAATATCTGACATGTACACAAGATTCACTCAAATTGTCACCTCTTTGCATGCACTTGGTAGGGAATTAACTAATGCTGAAATGGTTAATAAGATTCTTCGTTGTTTACCTACTGCATACGATGCTAAAATTACTGCAATTACAGAGTCAAAAGATCTGAACATTTATTCTATTGACAATCTTCTTGGTTCACTCATTGCTTACGAGCAAGGAGTAAGTCAAAGAAAGATTGATGCAGGTGAACCAAGAAAGGACAAGAATATTGCACTAAATGTGGAAGAGTCAGGAAGTGAACACTCACAACCTGAGGATGAAGATGATATAGCACTGATGACTAGACAATTCAAAAGCTTTTTAAAGAGGAAGCAGAAGAGACGCCAGCAATGGAATAGAGGTAAGTATAACAGAAATGGCAAGGTTTCTAATGAAGTGATTTGTTATGAATGCAGGAAACCAGGTCATATAAAGACTGATTGTCCAAAACTCAAAGCCTCTCCTAGCAAGGAGAAGGTAGAGGAGAAACCAATGGTAAAGAAGGGCAAGAAGAAGTTTCAAAAGGCTTTTTGGGCGGACTCAGCATCAGACTCATCTGAGACTGAAAAAGAAGAACAAGTCACCAACCTTTGCTTGATGGCAGATAAAGCTGAACAATCAGATCAAGAAGAGGTATGTGATTTAACTTATAATGAATTGTTTGAAGTTTCTGAACACATGCATGATGCATATAGGAAAATGAAAAAGATGCATGCTAGTTTAGTTTTAGAATTGGAAGAGCTTAATAAGGAACACGAAATCCTTAGGAAAGATCATGCTTTAATTGATAGCAACCACATGAAACTACTTGATGAATATGATGACTTGAATAAAAATTTTGAGAATTTAAAATCATCCTATGCTGAACTTGAAAAAGAATTTGAGAAATTTAAGGATGAATCTGAGCACAAGACATATAGAGTCAATTATACAAATCGAATCTTGGAGGAAATGATTTCATTTTACAAACTTACTATAAGAGCTCTCGAGGATAATAGGAACCCCCCTAAACTTGAAGATTTTACAAATCCTAAATATTATCCTAAATTTATGAAATCCCTTAGAAGACAATCATATGAGAGAAAACATAGGAATATTTTTCCTAATGTTAAATGTAACAATTGTGGATTTTTGGGACATATATCTCACACCTGCACTTTAAAGATGAAACCTAATTTGGTGTGGAGAACTAAGATGCATAAACCTAGACATATCACACATGCATCTGATTATAAATTTCATAAAGGTGAACCCAAACTAGTTTGGGTTCCCAGGTCTAACATTTGAGAATTTTGCAGGTATACTCTCACACAAGACCTCGTGAGAGTATATGGTACCTGGACAGCGGATGTTCTAAGCACATGACTGGAGATACTGCTCAATTCATAACGCTGGAAGCCAGGAGTGGAGGCAAGGTTACACTTGGAGATAATACCACAAAGAAAGTGGTTGGATCAGGTATGATTGGAAATTTGAAAAACTTTTTCATAGATAATGTTTTATTAGTTGAAGGCTTGAAACATAATTTGCTTAGCATAAGTCAGCTATGTGATAAGGGCTATAATGTAAAATTTTTACCTACTAGCTGCATAATTAGCCTAAATGGGAAAATTGTTTTTAAATGGAAAAAGGGTGAACAATGTTTACATGCTAGATTTAAATTGTATTCAATCTCCTACTGCCTTTTGTTTGAAAACTGTTTCTGATGAATCATGGCTTTGGCATAGGAGACTTTGTCATTCTAGTATGAAAAATCTTAGAAAAATTACCCAAAAGAATTTGGTGAGAGGAATACCTAAACTAGACTTTACTAAGGACCATCTGTGTGATGCATGTCAATTAGGAAAACAAGTGAAGTCCTCTTTTAAGTCCATTAAAGATCTTAGGACCAGTAAACCTTTAGAAATTCTACACATGGATCTTTTTGGACCAGTAAGCACTGTTAGTCTAGGAGGAAAGGTATATGGATTTGTTATAGTAGATGATTTTTCAAGATTCACCTGGGTCAAGTTTCTTTTTCATAAGAGTGAATCATTTGAGGAATTCAGAAATTTTTCAACTTGGATACAAAGAAAACTAGGATGTGAAATAATTTCTATACAAAGTGATCATGGAGGAGAATTTGAAAATGAAAGATTTGAAGATTTCTGTAAAGAAAAGGGGATTGATCACAATTTTTCTGCACCTAGAACTCCTCAACAAAATGGAGTAGTTGAAAGAAAGAACAGAACATTAATAGAAGCCGCCCGAGCAATGTTAGCAGAATACTCACTTCCTAGATATTTTTGGGCTGAGGCGGTTAGCACTGCATGCTATGTTCTGAATAGGGTGAATGTGAGATCAAATTTGAATAAAACACCCTATGAGTTGCTAAAAGGAAGAACACCAAATTTATCTCATTTGCATGTATTTGGTTGCAAGGTGTTCATACATAATAATGGAAAATCTGCCTTAGGAAAATTTGATCCAAAATCAGATGAAGGAATTTTTGTTGGATATTCAAGTGTTGGAAAATCTTATAGAGTATTCAACAAAAGAACTTTAGTCATTGAAGAAACCACACATGTTGTTTTTGATGAAAATGGAAATATGGAAGAGCCAAAAGTTGTTGAAGAAGAAATTGAAGAAAACTCCCAAAAGATTGATAGATTAAATTTGGAAGAAAATGTGGAAGAAAATTTAGAAAGAGAAGACCCTTTGCCTAGAGATTTGAGATTTTCTAAAAACCACCCAAAGGAATTAATCATAGGTGAACCAAGTGAGGGTGTTAGAACTAGGCGTGGATTAAACAAGGAAGTCAATCATTCAGCCTTTATTTCAACTGTTGAACCCACTAACATTGATCAAGCACTTTCAGATGAATTTTGGATATTGGCCATGCAAGAAGAGTTGAATCAATTTGTAAGAAATAAAGTTTGGGAACTAACTACAAGGCCAAAAGATCAAAGTGTTGTTGGAACCAAGTGGGTGTTCAAAAATAAAATGAATGACTCAGGAGTAGTCATTAGAAATAAGGCTAGATTAGTAGCTAAGGGGTATAATCAAATTGAAGGAATTGATTTTGAGGAAACTTTCGCCCCTGTAGCTAGACTTGAAGCAATTAGGGTTTTACTAGCCTTTGCCTGTTTTAAAGGTTTTAAATTGTTTCAAATGGATGTCAAAAGTGCCTTTTTAAATGGAGTAATTGAAGAAGATGTTTTTGTAGAACAACCTCCAGGTTTTGAAAATTCTAAATTTCCAAATCATGTTTTCAAATTAAAAAAGGCATTATATGGATTGAAACAGGCACCTAGGGCTTGGTATGAGAGGTTAAGCACCTTCCTACTTGAAAGATCTTTTGAAAAAGGAAGTGTGGATACAACTCTCTTTTTAAGGAAAATTGGAAAGGATATACTTATTGTTCAAATTTATGTGGATGACATCATCTTTGGATCTTCAAATAAACATCTTTGTGATGATTTTTCTAAAACAATGAGTAGTGAATTTGAAATGAGTCTAATGGGAGATTTAAATTACTTTCTAGGATTTAGCATTAAGCAACTTGAGGAAGGTACTTTTCTTAGTCAAACCAAATATATTAAGGACATCCTCAAAAAATATGAAATGGACAATGCTAAACCTGTTAGTACACCAATGAGTTCTTCAGTTCAGTTGGATAAAGACCTTAAGGGAAAATCTGTTGATCAAAAGAAATTTAGAGGGATAATTGGATCTTTACTTTACTTGACTGCTAGCCGACCAGATATAATGTTTAGTGTTTGCCTATGTGCTAGATTTCAATCAGATCCAAAAGAATCACATTTGACAGCAGTGAAAAGGATTTTAAGATATCTACTAGGAACTCAAAACTTAGGAATTTGGTATCCTAAGTTTAGCTCTTCATTTGAAATTATTAGTTACTCAGATTTTGACTTTGCAGGCTGTAGAGTGGATAGGAAAAGCACTTCTGGAACATGTCAATTCATTGGAAATTCATTAGTTTCATGGTCTAGTAGAAAATAAAATTCAGTGGCACTATCTACTGCAGAAGCAGAATACATTGCATTAGGAAGTTGTGTGGCACAAGTACTTTGGTTAAAACAACAGTTGATTGACTTAGGATTAACTATAGGCACTATTCCAATTTATTGTGACAATACTAGTGCAATTTGCATTTCCAAAAATCCTATTCAACATTCTAGAACCAAACACATTGATATAAGGCATCATTTCATAAGGGATCATGTATCCAAAGGAGAAATTGAACTCATACATGTTTCAACTGAAAATCAACTTGCAGACATTTTTACAAAACCTTTAGCCTTTGATACCTTCAGTACTTTAAGAACAAGGCTTGGTGTTATTGATTTGAATGCTTAACCAAAATGTCTTTGCAACATTGATACTTGTTGTGTTTTGTTTTTGTGATTTTGTGAATTTTGTGTGTTTTTGTATGAATTGTTTTTGGATTTATGATTTTTGTCTTATGTTTTCTGTGTTGTTGATTGTTTTTGTTGATATTGTTAAATTAAAAAATTTAAAATCAAAAATTTTTTTTGGAGGAAATCGTCCAGGACGAAATATTTTCGTACGGGACGATGTGTTAAGAAACAGTTTGCGCGAATTTAAACCGTTTTGAGAGCAGTTTTTTATTGGATCGTCTGTACGATCTGTGATCGTCCAGTACGAATTTTTTCTTTTTCTCAAACGTCGGGACGATTGAATGCAGCGGTTGAGTGGATAAGACAGTTTTTAATACGAACTTCGTCTGTACGAAATTTTTTTTTCGTATGTACGAACATGTGTCGATTCATTGTAGGGGACGGTTTTCAAGAGTCATTAAAACGAAACGCTTTTCGATCGTCTGTACGAAATTTTTTTCGTATGTACGATCGGTCAAGTCAAAAAGCCTGTACGAAGGGACGCATCGTAAGTTGTGTTGAATACGAAAAGCCGTTACATTTTGGACGAATTGGATCGTCTGTACGAAATTACTTCGTCCAGACGAACGATAATTTTTCGTCCAGGACGAATATTTTCGTCCAGGACGAACGTATCATTTTTCTTTAAATATGAAGGCTTTCAAACTTGACAATCACACTTTCAAACATCTTTTTCAATTCCTTTCTACATCAACTCAACTATGGCCTCCTCTAGCAAAAGACAAAAAGTTTTGGTGAAGAAACCTAACAGGAATGCCCCAGACAACTTCCTTTCCAAAGCAAATGAGGAATCTTTTCCTCGTTTTGCATCTGCAAAAATCACTCCGTCTCGCATTCTTATCCAAACGGAGTTGAAATTTCGGGTATTACACCTCTTCGCCTCAACCCAATTTCATTTCATTCTTTCTCTTGTCCACCTCTACAATAAGCAAACCTACCATTACTTCCTAGCCAACATGAGTTTCAATTCTGACCACTCTATCATTAGTTCTTTTGTTTTTAAGAAAAAAGTTGAGATCACCAAGCACGACCTTGGTGCATTTTTAAACCTAAGAACTGAAGGATATAGAGCCCACACCCTAGCATCAAAAAACACCTTCCAATGGTTTGAAATCAATAGGGTAATTAGAGAAAATGCAATTGACAATCATGTTGCTAGAGTGGCCGGTATGACCCAAGATGCCCGAATCATCCAGCATATCCTTAGATCCTAAATTATTCCTAAAGCTGGTGATAGGATTAATATTACTCCTCTCCTCTCTTGTCTAACTTTTTTAATCATGAAAAGATAACCTATTGATGAAGCCCAACTCATCCTAGATCATATCTATGGGCTTTCAGAAATAGGACATCCTGATCAGAAGAGGAAGAAGAATATTTCTTTAGGGCACTTGATTACTTATATTTTGGAGAAAAAGTACAATATAGTGCATCCTGATGAGGAATATGAAGAGCCAGTTTACTACAACGATGCATCATTCAGACTGCTCTTCAAGGAGGAAAAAGAAAAAGAAAAAGCACATGGCAGTGCTTCAGAAGAAGAAGAAGGAGTGCAAGCTTCTGCTTCTCAATCAGATTACCAGAATCTGATTGAGAGATTTGATAGACTAGAGACTCACATTGATCAAAGGTTTGATCAATTTGATGCTCATCTTACGCAGCAGCAACATGACATTGGTAATATTAGAGATGAAGTTCATGAAATAAATACCAATGTAATGTTGATGGCCTCCTACTTCAACCTCTTTGGCGGCATTCCTCCTCCTCCTCCTCCAGAACAGTAGAAGTTTTTTTTATGTGTGTCTGTTGTATTTTTTTTGTGTTGTTATGTTTTTGTTTAAGTTCAATGTTTTTATATAATTTTTTTTAATCAATGAAAGTTTGTTTGTTTTAGATTTGTTTTGAAATGTGGCTAATCTTTATGAATTTCATTAATATTATTTTTAATCTACATTGTGCTTAAATTCGATTGTAATATGAGATTATCTATATTAGAAAATCTAGACTTTCTAAATTTATAATTTGTTTATAACTTGTTGTATTTAGAATTTTTAAATTCATGTCTATTCATTTAGACTACATAAAAGTTAATATTGTTATTACAATTTTGATGTTTTCTTATTTTGTATTTCTATACTCAAATGATATTTATGCACCTAGAAATATTTGAAATCTTAGATTATAGATTTTGGAAAGAATTGGTCAAATTACTCTTGAACATTGTACAAATGTACAAAAATCAAAAGGGATTCGCAAAAATTTGCAAAGTGAAAAAGAGGCACAAAATAAGCCCAACCAAAGAAAAATGCACAAAAATGTGCTCCAAAACTTTGAAAAGATGTGCAAAGCACCACATGAGGTAATTCTCTTCTTTCCAAATTCATTTAATCTCTTAATTCAAGTTGATCTACTGTTCATTTATATTCTATTGAACTTTGAAATATAGAATTTTTTTTACATCTCACTTGTAATGATTTTCAATAATCAAAATGTCTAAATTGAATCATGTCTTTGATAAATTCTTCTTACTTACAATGTTATATCATTTCATAAATTTTATGAATTTCTATGATTGACCTAATATCTTTAGTTTAAAATTGCATACCCTATGTCAAATCACAATTTAGATTAAATTTTAACAATGAATTTCATATTATTATTTACATTTCTTGTCTTTTTCTTCTTCACTTTTTGTTGCTGTCAAAAAGGGGGAGAAAGTTTTATGTTTTATGTTTGTGTTTGTGTTTTTTTTGTCTTTTGTGATTTGTGTTTTCTGTTAAAAATTTTTTTTTGAAAAAAAAAAAAAAAATATTGTTCTTTAATGCCTCCTTATTTTAATGTACTCATAAATTCAGGGGGAGTTTAGGAGATAAGAGATTTGTTTTAACTTGAAACCATACTAATAATAATTGTTTTGCCATCATCAAAAAGGGGGAGATTGTTTGAATAGTTGCTATTTGAATGATTTATATTTGTGCAACTTATGTAGTTTTGATGATTCCAAACATTATTGTTCAGATGTATAGTTATCTCCTAACAATTTTAGAAGATTTGCACTTGCTCTTGTGTGTACTAACATTTCAGGAAAATCAGACTCCAGACTACGAAAACTTCAAATCAAATTCAACATATGATATTTTGTTTATTTGAAGTTTGTCTTTTCTCTGAATTAATTTTGAAAGGGAGTGATTGTAATTGAGTGAATAAAATCTTACACACACAAATAAGGAGATCTTGAAATTCTAAACTGATCGTACAGGACAATATTTATCGTACTGGACGATCTGTCAGTTATCTCCTATAGAGCATTTGGAACGAATAGGAACTTGCTTTGGAAAATTTTTCTAAGTCCTATTCGTCCAGGACGAATTTTAATATCGTCCCGGACGATGGGTTCTCTGTAAAATTTCGTCAAGACGAATTTTACCATCGTACTAGGCGACCAGTCCTCTGGAAAAATTTCGTCCAGACGAAAATAAATATCGTACCGGACGAACAGCTCTCTGGAAAATTTTCGTCCAGACGAAACCAAATTATCGTCCCCGGCGATTGGTCCTCTGGAAAATTTTCATCCAGACGAAATAAATAATCGTCCAGGACGATCGGCTCTCTGGAAAATGTTCGTCCAGACGAACATATTTTCGTCCAAACGATAAACCGACTTAGGACAGTTTTCAGCAGTTTCTAGAACCGACCTTGTAATAACCGTTCGTACTGGACGAACCTAGTTCGTACAGGACGATCAGCTGTACGAAGTCATTTCGTACACATATACAAATTGGGTCATTTCAGATCGTTTAAGTAAAATCGTCCAGGACGATCCAGGATCGTACGGGACGATCAACTGCGTACAGAATTGAAAACTTGCAGTTTTTGGGCGGTTTTTCATGTCTTTTGTATAAATAGTCCAAATTAGACTGCCACCCAATCTTTTTGTCATTTGATCTTCGTGCCTATTGAGAGAATAGCCAAGGGGAGAGTGGAAGAGAGCATTCAAAGGAGGATTCCTACCATTGGAGCAAGAAGGCTTCACTTGGATTGCTAAGGTAAGAATCTCTACTTGTGAAATTGGATTTCTTCACTCTTTTCTTTCTTCCTTCTAGATTCTTGTGAGAAGATCATTCAAGAAGGTCCGGTTCACTGCCGACACTTGGAGAGTGTGAACATACGTGGGTTCTCTGCCTACACTAGGAGAGTGTAAAAGGAAGAAGGTTCTCTGCCTACACTTGGAGTGTGTGAACAGCCGTAGGGTTCTCTGCCCACACTAGGAGAGTGTGAAAGGACGACGGTTCTCTGCCCACACTAGGAGAGTGTAAAAGGACGACGGTTCTCTGCCAGCACTGTGGATTGTGTAAAAGGACGACGGTTCTCTGCCGCACCGGGTAGTGGTGAAAAGAGGGTTTTGTACAGGCTTCTCCGCCTTGCTGTGGGTGCTAAAGGAGAGTCACTTTGTGGTATTAGTGCAATACTCAGAGGGAGCCTCTGAGGAGTGGATGTAGGTCTGGTTATAGACCGAACCACTATAAATCTGGTGTCATTTACTTTATTGCTTTTACGTTTCCGCATTTTAAATTTCAGTTTTAACAACTATGTGGTTGAAAAACATTTTTCTACAAACTTTAAAAGAAAATTTTATTTCGGTTCAACTTTATCATTAAGAGGGTTTAAAATTTTAAAACTACCAATTAACCCCCTCTTGGTAGCCGTGGGACATTTACTTAGGCTTAACAACCTAATTACTAGACTCAACAAGTCATTCATTTTATTTTTGAATACCCACTTAGTTCTAACTATACTTTAATCTTTTGGCCTTGAAGTTAATTACCAAACTTTATTTCTTACAAATTAATTCAACTCTTCTTGCATGGACAATATCTAAAATTCATCAGAAAGTGCCTTATCAATATTAGTGGGTTCTATAGTTGAAATAAAGGCTGAATGATTGACTTCCTTGTTTAATTCACGCCTAGTTCTAACACCCTCACTAGGTTCACCTATAATCAATCCCCTTGGGTGGTTTTTAGAAAATCTCAAATACTTAGGTAAAGGGTTTTCTATCTCCAAATTCTCTTCCACATTTTCTTCCAAGTTTAATCTATCAATCTTTTGGGAGTTATCCTCAATCTCATCTTCAATAACATTTGGCTCTTCCAAATTTCTAGATTCATCAAATACAACATGCGTGATCTCTTCAATGACCAAAGTTCTTTTGCTGAATACCCTAAAAGATTTTCCAACACTTGAATATCCAACAAAAATTCCTTCATCTGATTTTGGATCAAATTTTTCTATGGCAGATTTTCCATTATTATGAATAAACACCTTGCAACCAAAAACATACAAATGTGACAAATTAGGTGTTCTCCCTTCTAGAAACTCATATGGTGTTTTATTTAAATTGGATCTCACATTCACCCTATTCAGAACATAATATGCAGTGCTAACCGCCTCAGTCCAAAAATATCTAGGTAGTGAGTATTATGCCAACATTGCTCGGGCGGTTTCTATTAATGTTTTATTTTTCCTTTCGACTACCCCATTTTGTTGAGGGGTTCTGGGTGTAGAAAAATTATGATCAATTCCTTTCTCTTTATAAAAGTTTTCAAATCTTTCATTCTCAAATTCTCCTCCATGATCACTTTGTATAGAAATAATTTCACACCCTAATTTTCTTTGAATCCAAGTCAAAAAATTTCTAAATTCCTCAAATGATTCACTCTTATAAAATAGAAATCTAACCCAAGTGAATCTTGTGTAATCATCCACTATAATAAATCCGTATACCTGTTGACCTCATTTTTGATATGAGGTCACTAAGGCCCTTCCAAACTCCAGATTAATTTTAGATCCTAGGATCCACTCTAGACTTTTAGATCATTTCCTAGAGCCAGACCTTAGGATCCACTCTAGACCTTAAGATCCTTTCTTAGAGCTAGACCTTAGGGCCTACTCTAGAGCTTAGGATTCTCTTATATCTCAAATTTTAGAGCCCCTATAGATCCTAGATCTTAGAACCCCTCTAGATTTTAGGACCAATCTAGACTCAAATCAATCCCTACCCTTGATTCAAATCTTAAACTTCATTCAGTTCAAATCCAAATTAATTCAAGCTTCAAACATACCCAAACTTTGATCTAATCAATTTGACAATCCAAACTTCAACTTAGACTTTGATCCCACCTTTAATCTAGCTTTGACCCTATCCATTCATTAACAATCACCACATGATTGTGAATGATTTGGATACTCCAACATTAATCATTCAAACTTAAAATCCATTCCAAATTCAGAAATCCAGACTCAAAACCAAAGTCTTAAGGCCCTGCCCTAAAAACATTTTTCAAAGATTTTTTTTTAAACATTTCAAAACCCAGTAAAATGGCCTCTGATTCAGGGTCTATCACTTACAAAGTGATAATACATGTCCCTAGAGGTTACCCTCTAATTTTGAGCCCATTCCGAGGTCTCTAACTCCAGAATCTGGATTAAAATCCAAAGGCTGTAAAACCTTCAAATATTTACAGCCCATGCCATTGGACCTAACACCTTGAATATCTTGATCTTGGAGTCCTTATCAAAGCCTCCAATCACTGCCAGACTCTTGATTGTAATCCATTGAGCAGCAAACTATATTTTTTAGACCCATTTTTGACCCTAGTTGACCAATGGGTCAAAATTGACCAAAATACCCTTATGGGATTTCAAATGCCCATTTCAACTCAAATCAATTCCAAACTATTTGAAACCACTTTCAACAAGTTTTAAACATTGAACCTAACTTGTTGAGTCCAAACCCAGACCTTGGATCAACCTGGTTGACCAAGTCAACCAAGTTTGACCCATTAACCCATACACCCCTTCCCTTTCAAATCTTTGAATCAAGTCCATTCCAAGTCTTTTTGAATGCAAGGGATGACCCCTTGGGTACCCAAGAGACCTCTCTTGGAGACCCAAGCCTTGGGCTCACTTGGGTTAGCCACATGGCTTGACCCAAGTGACTAAAGAGAGGTCTCCCTTGAGCCATCTCTTAACCTTAATCAATTGAATCCAAATCATGGTATCATTGGGTTCCCATTGACCCAATACACCTTCTTTAACCAGCCCAACCCTTGGGCTCACTTGGGTCAAGAGTTAGGCTAACCCAAAGTGCCCAAGATCACTTGGGATTTAGCCAACTCTCAACCTAAGCCCAATTGAACTTGATCAACACCTCCCACAGGTGGCCCTAGGTCCAACACATCTCCTCCAGCCAGCCCATGCCTTGAGTTAACCTGGGTCAGGTTTTAGGCTAACCCAAAGTAGCCAAAAACACTTGGACCCGAGCCATCTTCCAACTCAGACCAAATTGGACCCAATTGCCACTTTCATTGGGTCCACCAGACCCAGACCCACTTACCACCACAAGCCCAGGGTCTGGCCTGACCTGGGTTGACCCTAAATTGACCCGTACCGAGCAGATATGGATCAACTCGAGCCATCTTTTAACCCAGACCAAATTGGATCCAATTGCCACTTGCATTGGGTGCACCAGACTCGAGCCGAGCAGGTTTGGGTCCAACCCAGCCACCAGTTCAATCCAGACATTCCCAGGCCAAATTGACTCCACCCTTGGCTTAAGCATGTCCCCATCGGTCTCCCCCAGTCAACCCAACCCAGACCATGGCCGGCGACAGTCGGAACCAATGGAAAACGAGTTCCGGTGGTCCCCCTCAGACAACTCCTGGCTCAAGGCTACTGTCCACCGGTTTGATCCCCATGATCTCCCTAGGACATCGCCATCATCTACCTGGCAGCGATTCGAGCCCTCTCCAGCTCAATCTCGGCCGTCCAAGCTCGCAAAAGGTGGCCGAGTAGCCTCGAGTTCCTAAGACCGCAAGAGGCATTGGAATTCGCTCTCGATCGATTCCTAGAGCTCCTTTAAACTCCCAGATGCTTCCTCCGAGCTCCCAGATCGATCCCTTCTTCCGTTCGAGCAAGTGCCCGTTAAAGCTTTCAGCGTCTCGCTCGAAGTCGCACCTCCGGCCGTCCTCCGGTCCAGACCTCCGAAGGAGAACTATTCGCCATCATCCCCTGAAGCTTCTTGATAGAGAAGCTCATTCGTTGAGGCCTTCTCTGCAGTAATCCCTCCATTCCGAGCTCCCTAGCTAGGTAGTCCGGTCAAGTGTGAAGGAAACCCTCACCCCAACGGATCTCCACCGTTGGATTGAAGGTTTCCATCGTCCTGATCCTCCCTGTGAAATTTCATCGGAGTTCGCCGGTGGGATCATTCGGATCATGCCGGAGAAGCTCTGCGGTCTTGGATATGCGCGGGAGGTTGAAGACGAAATCTCAGCCGTTGATCTCGATATACAGGCTCGGATTAGATCCCGCAGTATCAGAGCGCCTTTAATCTCAGCCATCCGATCCACCATCCGATGGCTGTGGTTATCCCGGCTGTTAACTTTTAGCGCCAATCATTGCTTGGCCAATCAGCGCGCGGCACATTTAAAGGCCTGCTGACTGTGTAATTGCTGGATTAATAAATCCAGAAATTCAAGGGAACTTTAAAAATTCATAACTCCCTGCACACTTATCCAAATTAGGTGTTCTTAGGCTCATTGGAAAGGTCTCAGGGAGCTCTACAAAAACCCTATAGTTCCAGATCCTGGTTAGGTATGTGTTAGGCTTAATTTCAATTTGAGAATTTTATGAATTTCCTTAATTACTTTTTAAATACAAGTCCACCAAGTCTGGAATTTTAGGAGATTAAAATTTGGCATGTTTCTGACATGTCCAAATTTTATCTCCCCAATTTAAGTTGTTCAAGGGCATTTTCCCTAATTTGTAAGTCTAAGGGTCATGGTTTGACCCTTAAATTCAAAAGGGGATATAGACCTATCCAATGGGATTTAGGGTGTGATTTTTAATGTTTTGATGATGTGTAGGATGAGGAGTGTAGAGCCACTGATTTTGTCCCAATCCAAGCCTAGGATAGACCCTTATAGTGATTTGAAGGTGACTTAGAGCTCACCTTGGGTGGTTTGGTTAACCATCTTAGAGTACTCCATTTGAGCTCAAATTTGGTGGGATTAGTCCTTAGGATCAGGTGATATCATGGTCCAAATTTCATCAAATTTGGAGTTCATTTACTTCCCCAAGTAGGAGCCTCAAAACTCCTTCTTAGAAATGGCATGTTAACCCTAATCAATTGATAATGAACTATTCTTAACTTGTAAAATCCATCAAAATGTCCTTAATTGTCCCTGATTAATCCCCTAATCAATAAGAATTGAAACCCTCTTAAATTGATCTCTAGATTTGTCTTAACTTGACCCTTAGGTAATTAGGGTTTAATCAATTTTAATTAATCTTAAAAAATCTTAAAAAATCCCAAAAGGGTCTTAAACATTTGTTGATATGTCCTTAGGTCATTTATGACCTTTGGAATTGATCCCAAGGAGTTTAGGGCTCATTTGGGTTGAAATCCTTAAGCAGCTCCCTTAGTTGAGATAGTTTGATAATCCCTACGAACATGTAAAATTTCTAAAATTCACTGTTAATTACGGAAAATTTTGAATAATCAAACTTGATGGATAATGACTCCAATTAGAATCTATCATTCCCTAAAAATATTAAACCTCCATAATTTGGTCAAAGTCAAGGACTCAACATCTTAGGTGACCTTAGGTCAAAGCGGGCCAGAACTTCTAAAAATCATAACTTTTCATAGAAAACTCCAAATTAAGTGTCCCACCTATCTAGCAACTCATATTTAGGTCTAGTATTTATTAAAAATCTTAAACCCTTAAGATTCACTCTAATTTTGAAAGTCAAATTTTGACCCCTTAGTTAACATATCTGGATACTCCTTTAAAATCTGTTAACTTCTCCAACCTCTAAAATTCTTTTAATAGGTTATTAAAATTATCACCCAACCCATTAAAATCAGTAATCAATTCCCCTTAATATTAATTTACTCCTGTATTTCCAACCAATTTAAAATAATTTAATTAATCCCGACTGCTACTGGGTAACCTAGGACTACGAGGCTATTAGTTTAGCCCCAAGGAAGGTGAAATAAACTTCACGGCCTCGGTGTGAAACAAAGGTAGAAATCAATTAACTTTTAAAATACATTTAATTAAAATTCATAATTTATTAATATTTAAAGTTTAACTCAAATCTCTCTTTTAAGCCTTAACAAACCCAGAACTTTAGACAACTTTGATTAATCACCCAATTTAGGATTTACCCCAGCCACACGACCTTTTACACACACTTTAGATGATGTGCTAGGACAACCAACTCTAGATCTAGGTTAGGCCGGTGTTTACTTTACTGCTGTGTGCCGAATTTTTCGTAGTTTTCACTGCATGCTATGAAATTGCTTTGTTGTGTCTGCTTACTTTTGTTTTGCACTCTGTGAATGGATTGATGTGTTTGGGGACTAAATTAACCTTAGGTTAAGTACGATCTGGATGTTTATATAGTTTTTTTCTGCAGGTGGCCATGCTCATGCAGGGCAGAAAAAGGGGGCTAAATCAATAAAAAAATTTTAATTGTTATAAATGCTTGCACAGGTGCTTCATCTGCTAAAGCCCCCAAACAATAAAAAGAGCATGGCCAATGTGTTTTACTTTCCTTTTTGCATATATATAACTGCTTGGGAATAACTTCTTATCATTTATTAACTACTTAGGATAACCCTGCATGTGATTCTAGATTTTATTTTTGATATAAATGTAATTTGTGTAATTGCCAAGTGTTATGAAAGTTAATTTTGAGTTGGGATACATAGGTCCAAAGCTTGGATTCCAAAGAGAAAATTATGCCCATTTGGGAAGTATTCCTTTTTCCATTTGGAAATCTAAATTTGGATCACACTTCTTTTATACCCAAAGAGGAAAGAGTGGCCTTCCCCTTAAAAGGGAAGTGCCCTCTTATCTATTTGGGTAGTTCATCACGAAGAATCCAAGAAGTTTGAAGAAAAGGAGTCCAGAGGAGAACAAGATTTAAGACTTGAAGATTGAGAGTATCCCACTCAAAAAATTACTTGCGACATTACTAGGTTTAGAATCCGGGTTGTTGTCAGTGATGCCCGGCTACTTTACTTTCTGCAAAATTCTGGTTTGTAATAAGCAAGACAACTTTGCCTATGGACATTTATTAATTGATTAATATTTGATGTGGTGAGTTGATTGCCTTTAGGATTGCTTGCTTTTCCTAGTTTTTTTGGCGATTGTGTGCCGTTTTTGTTTTCTCCTGGATACGTGAGACTCGGGAGGGTGTGAAAGTTTTCTACTAATAACTTTAAATGTCTAAAATTTTAGTGAGTTTAAATAACATAGAAAGATAACGAATTTAGGGAATTAGGCGGGGATCGACCCCGGGGTCGCATGCATATTTTTGCACTTCTTCTTTCCTTGTTTTAGACCCTTCCCCGCCCGCGGGTAGAGTCCGGATAATCTGACCTATGAGGACGACGTGCCGGACCTAGGGAAACCCAGTCTTCTAAAAAAAATTATTCTTATAAGACTGTTTTTAAAATTTCAAGCATACTTGATTTGAAAGTCATCGACTAGCATGCATTGCATTAGACACAAAGTAAAAGAGTCAAAAATTTTAATTGCATCAGTTTAGCATTTTAGTACCCAACATAAGTCAAAGGGGCCAATTAGAAAAAATTTTAGATGTCAGCCCCAATTCTCCAGAACTTTAAGTATAACGTCCCTACCACTCTTTCATAAAAGACCAGACTCATCTCTTTTAAATCGACTAGGTGGTTAGCTGGCTCCCCAATCCAGGCCGGGGTAAGTCCAGATTTTGCACTGCATTAGTTAGGATCGGACGACTGTGGTCCAGCTTCCAAATTAGATTTAGGATTCGGGGCAGATCTTTGATTATAAGACCCCAAATTTTGGGAATATAATCCCAAATTTCTAATAAAATGCTCAACTCTAATTAAATATCATTTCAATCCAAAACATAAAGCCCAACACTTAGATTAAGTTGGGACACTTTCGGATGGTTCTGGAATCTCAAAGTGTCCCCAACCTCTCTTCCTTCGATTCTATTAATAAATATTCAATCTTGATCCATTCCCTTTTGATTTTCCAAAAGATTCTTTTCGATTTTTTTTTATATCACTCATAGAAAATCTAGTAAATTTTCATTCTTATTTTAATCGAGAGTTTTAGTAGGGGACTATGTCTCCCTACGATGTAATTAACTAAGGGGGCTTGCGCTCGTAGGAGATTTGGAACCACACACACCTGATTTCAAAATTAATTTTTTTTAAAAATCTTCTTAGATTTCTTTGGAAAATGTTAAAGAATGATTATCATTATCATATTTGAAGAATTATCATTTAAAGGTGTTATCTCCCTTTGGGGAGATACATCCTTCTTTGATAAGGCTTTGGATATGAATTCGACAATCATACTCCTTAAATATCATAACTGGATTATTTAGCTGAACTCTACCTTGTCCCCTCGAGGCCGTGTGGAGTTCTCTTTAGAATCTAGTTATGATATTCAAGATGAATTTCCTGATTCTAAGTTTGAACACCGTTATGGAATTTTATTTTTGTCCTCCGGGTGATATATTTTTCCGAACGAGCTGATTCGACTTCCAGAATTATAATTAAAATCTCAATTTTAAAATTCCCAAAGAAAATTAATATTTTTAAAATATGTTTTCAAAATTCCACCAACAAGAAAATGGCACGCCCGATGGTACAAATGTCTCTCTCCATCTTTAATAAGAATGAAATTTTGTTTCATCGATAGTCTTAACTACCTTCCTTCCGTTGGTCCCTCAATCCATTTCTTCCTTGGGGGAGTGTGGCCAACATCTAAAAAACAATTTTAAAATATTAAATGAGAGATTCTACCTCCCAAAATTTGTCATTTGCTAACTTAATCGTCCTGTTTTTGACCTTCTGTCTTGGGATTTCCTATGAGGCGACAGTGTCAAATCAGGTCCCTAAGCATTCTTTTTAAAATTATGATTAACAAAAGTCACATTCAATATGCCAACCTTTTGAGATTGAAAGGAGTTTGAAAAATCTTTGACTTTAAAAAAGTTTTGAAGTATTTTAGCTTTGACCCCTTTACTCCCCTTAAATTTTTGGGAGTAAGGAGGGTTAGACTATTTACTTTACTCGGGTTTTTCTTACAACTCCATAAGCCTTCGGGCAAGGGGAAACTCTGTCTGTTGTGTTTTGGATTCCGTAGGAAAAAACCCCATCTTAAATCATTTAAAATTCAAATCCCCTTCAAAATGTGAAAAGCAAGATAATAACAATTGTCTCCAAGTTCCAAATCTTCATATGTTACCCCATACAATAATCTTATGGGCTAACATATGTTGACATTTTGATAAAACTTTCCTTTCAGCATGTATTTAGTCTCTTTATCTTCCTAATGTGTGTTGGGTGTGTTTTTTTTTACCACTCAGCATGTATTGGAAGGTTGAGACTATTTTACAAGCCTTAAGTTTCAAAATAACAAACTCTTTTTCGCTCCTTTTAAAAAAGAGATCTATTTTCAATCATCTCTTTAACTTTCAGAAGTTTCAAATGGCTGACCAATTGATCTTCTATTTCGACCGAGAGTTGTCCTCAACTATTAATGATCAAGGGAGCACTATCATCTTTGGAATGGGATTCAGTACCCTTGAGCTTTCTATGGATGGATACAAAATTGTTAGTTTGGTTGCCAGTAAGGAAGTTCCTCCAGTGGTTGAGTTGATTGTGGGATATGCACCCACCTTGCCAGTAATTAGAGATGACCAGAAACAGCCTGAGCCAGTTGTTGAGCCTCCACTGAAATCAAGTTTGTTTTTTAGGAAGGATCTAGTTCCGGACTTAACTTCTCCACTAAGAATCAAAAGAAGAACTATTTGAGGAGACTTAGGAAGAAGATTTCTAAGGCAAAGAGAATTGTGCCTTTTAAGACTTTAGCTCAAGTAGAGCCTGAGGCTGATGAGGAGCTACCTATTCCTGCCTCCTCTCCCCTTCTTAATGGGAGCCGCTTCTACCCCTTAGCTTCTGCTCAAGGGGAGGAGAGGATAGCTAGGATAGCCCATTCCCCACCATGCCCGGTCAACTACTCGACTAAAAAGACTCCAAAAGAAAAGCATTTGAAGATAACAAGGGCTTTGAGAAATATAATCCATACATGTGCTGCACAATCTGGGCAAACGAAGGAGCCGTAAATGAAACAGTTGAAGGGAGTGATCTCTCATCGCTTCCAAAAAGAAGTGTTAAAGGAAGAGGCGTCTGAGGCAAAGAATCTGACTCCACAAGCTGTTAGGAGAAATAAGAAATATGTCAGACAGCCCGCCACTTCAGTACTAGTTGATGGATAACACTGGGCACCACGCCCTCCTTCTTCCAAGACGGAGGGTATTGTGTTGACTGGGTCCGAGAGAGGCTACCATTCTGTTGGTAGACCCCCGGTACCCCCTTCCAAAGCTGTAAGGTTGGCCTCAGTAGCTGTCAAACAAAAGGGGAATGAAACTCTAAAACATCTTGATATCAAGGGCAAGAGGCCCAAATCCCCTGAGAAGAAGTTTGTCCCAAAAAGGACTAAGTTGGAGAATTTACCACCAGCTCCAAGAACCTCAAAGTTCATCCTCCAACTCCAACGAGTCCCAGTTAAATCTCCTCCATTTTTGATTGAGTCGATGGATGTTCAACTTAGTGCTCTAGTTGTTGCAGTAGATAGTTCTATTGCAGTCAGTCCAGTTCCCGATTCATTTATGATTCCCGTTGATGATCCGGTTGCTGACAGCGTAGATTTATGTGTCATTCCTAGGCTTCTTACACAAGAGTCTGAGGACCTTTCCCTACCATATGTAGGAGCTATTTCTCTACAAGCTCCTGCTTCACCTCCTGAGGTATATGTCACTCTCCTTGTAGAGAATGCCACTTCTCCGACTACCAATCTTGGGACAGTCGAGAAGGAAGGAATTGACCTAGATCTTGAGATAGAAGAAGAGCTAGCTACAAAGTCACAATCAGATCCTAACCCGAAACTTACAGAAATCATTGCCCTCATGGATTCTGAAGAATTGTTTGATATGGCTGAGTACAAAGGATGCTTACCCCTCGATCCTAAGTCAATTGGGGATAGACCGGTCGAGGAGGTAGTTTAAAAAATAAGAAATATTCTATTAAACAAAGAGGGAATGGCTTCTTTTGATCCAGACCTGGATGACCTCCTTGGAGAGGAAGATGATTATGTTGGTAGCGTCTCCATGGTAGAAACTAGAGGTTCCAACAAGGAGGTCGAACCTGGTAGACGCCGGCTTGCTAAAGATGATGACCCACAGGTTGCCTGGTCCGATTCAGATGAGTCCGTAAGGGCTAGGGGTGAAGAACATATTAAAGATTTGGAGAATCAGTTGACGACTATGATGTCACAAGTCAAAGAAATACAAGAAAGATTTGACAAGTCAGAGCAGGATTCACTTAAGATTCAACAAACGGCTCGAGATATTGCGGAAAGGGTTAGGAAGACAGAGTCTAGTCCGAAGCCCCCTGAGTCAACACCAGTGATTTTTACTTGCCTACTAGAGGCATCTCCAGCAGCACCTACAGTTTCCCTTGTTCCTTCAACTCTGCCTCAGAAGGATATTAAGCAACTGATTGAGGACCAGGTAAGGGAGGCCTTGGCCTTTTCTCAAGGAATCAAATCTATTCCAAAGGGTAGAGCTTACCCCGAAGAATATGATTCATTTCCTTACCCAAAAGGTTTTGTGCCACCAACTTTTAAAAATTTCACTAGAATAGAAAACCCGAGACAGCATCTAGCCCACTTCAGAGCAAGTTGTTGCAATGCGGGAGGGTCAGATGCTCTACTATTTTGCCAATTTGTAAGTAGTCTATCTGGCATAGCTTTTGAATGGTACTCTGATCTGCCCAATGGTTCAGTAAAAACCTTTAGCGAATACTTAGATGGAGGAATTTGAGCATGAAATGCGAACCTCAATTGCAGGAACAACATGCAATTGAGATTTTGCTTAAAAACATTCATGGATCGGTAGCCTTTCTTTTGAAGGGTTTTACCATTAAGACATTTAAAAAATTGCTCAATAAGGCCTCCAGTCTAAGAGAAGAAGCTTTACAACTCTCCTTTCTTGTTGACCAGTCTTCTTCAGACCCTAAGAAGCTGAAACCCCAGAAGGTCTTTAAAAAGAAATCTGGGACGGTGTTAGCTGTGGATAAGGGAAAGCAACCAATAAAAATTCAGACAAAAAGATCACCTCCTCAGTTTTATAATCAGCAGTAACAGAGGCCACAATATCCTCCACCACATCACCCTCCACTTTGGATTCAGCCAGAATTCAACCAACAACAGCCTTACCTTACTCTAGAAGAAAGAAAGGAAAAGTGGGAAAAGTTCAATGAGATGATTGGTAAGACATACCCCTTTAAGAAGGAGGCTTTGAAGAAGATCTTCAAAAATCTTCTGAAAAAGCCAGACTTTAAATTGCCTGCACCTAGAAGGCCAGAAGAAGTGGGTAAGATCATTTTAATTATTTCCCTTACCATCAGATGTTAGGCCATCAACTTGAAGATTGCATCACTTTTAAAGAATGGCTTGACAGAAATATGAAATTAGGAGCTGTAGTGATTCCCAAAGAATACTTAGTGGATCCAGGGAAGGGATCAGCTAAGTGTGTGACTGGTAAGCCTATCGTTCCTACTTCCTTTTCAGATTCTGATTCAACTTGGGATATAGCTTTATCCCGTTCTTCAATGAAATTTCTAAACAAACTTTACTTTTCTTCTCTTCAGGAGTCTTTGGGAGCTCAGAAGCCTCTCCAGGTTGATCTGATAGTTCCAGAAGATGATGTAGAGATGACTCCACCTTCAGAGCTCAAGGAAGTCCGAGTCAGCCAGGGTCCTATAGTTCAGGAGAAGGAGAACACTACAGATCGTTTTGATGCTTTTAGTAGTTTTGATTGTGATGTATCTAATAGAGTTGTGTTTTCTTCGGATGGGGAGACTTTTATCCTCAATCCTCTTGTCTTAGATGATTTTTATTTTATTAAGTGTGATGATGTTAAATCAATGAAAAAGGATTCTGCTTATATCTTGTCTATTTCTGATAATGATGTTACAGATGACTTGAAAAATATACCTGAAAATGATTCTCTGCACGATCAATTTTATTTTGAAGAATTAAAACATTCTCTTGGTTATTATTCAAATAGTGATGTCCCTGCACTTGATTTGTAGGGTATGCCTATCTGTATTGAAGCCGAGATGTTTGATTCTGAAAAATTTAACAGAAGCAAAATCAGAATTAGCTGAGGTCGAAGAAGATAACCTGCCTGTCACTTCTTCTGAAGAGATAGTGGAAATCAAGCTTCGTAGTGGAAAAGTGTTACCACCTCATGGTTCTTCTGAAGATAAAGGAAAGCAAGTTATTGACGAGCCAGAGTCTTCTCTTCCACCTCAACCTGTTCCTTTTCAAAGTCCAATTGAGAGTGGAATGCCCAAGGTCGATTATAATGTCCTAGCTCATCTCAGGAAGCTACCTGCCAAACTGAGCATTAACGATGCCTTGATTCTTTCCAAAGAAATGAGGGAAGCCTTAATCAAAGCTTTGTTAGATCTGGATATTTGCATGGCCCAGTTAGCAGTTGCACAGCCTGATGAAGCTTTTTGTTCCAGAGGAGTTCCTGAAATTTCTTTTTCTGATGAAGATCTGTGTTTAGGGACGGCTGATCACAACCGTCCACTATACATAACAGTGAACATAGATAACTTCAGATTGTCACGTATCCTTGTAGATCCTGGTGCATCAGTTAATATTATGACTCTAAGAACTCTTGCCTATTTGAGAATAGATGTCCGTAAGCTCAGCTCAGACAAGATGATCTTACGGGGTTTTAATGAAAATGGCGAGAGGGCTTTGGGTTCAATTACTTTATTTTTAGAGATTGAGGATTTTAGAACTGAAGCAAAGTTTCATATTATAGACGCTCCAACATCTTTTAACGCTCTTTTAGGTAGACCCCGGCTTCACGAATATAGAATGGTTCCTTCATCCCTGCATCAGTGTATCAAGTACATCAGAGATGGTACTGAGCACTATATTAAGGGAGATTTGTAACCATTCTCGGTTCATGAATTAGGAATTTATGAAGATGCCGCCTATTATTTGCCTAAAAAACAAACAGTTGTTTCCAAAGATCTTAAATTGGCCAAAAATGAAATTGCACTTGAAAAGAAAAATGAAAAAGAAAAAGAAGAAAAAAGAAATTGAAGAATATCCCTGCCTCGAAGATAGCATTCGTTGGCATCCTGCTCCTCCCTCACAAAGAGGTGGTAGGATGACCCAACGAGGGCGAGGTAGAGGCAGAGGATGGAAAAATCATGAAAGTGCAATGTATGAAAGCATACAAAAGCAAAACCCTACGATACACATCGATTTAGAATTTGGTTCAGATGATGAATCATGTGTACCGAAGGATGAAAATAGTAACAAAAAGCCAAAATTTGAGATCTCTTTGGAAAATGACAGTGATGAAGATAAAATTCAGGCAAATATAGAGGATGATTCAGATTTGTCTACCTATGAAAGACTTAGAGGATATGTGAAAACTTTAGCTCTAACCCCACTATCTCAAGATAATGTAGCCGGGTTGGCAGTTAAAGTTTCACCTGCTTTGAGCGATGATTATAAAACTGCTAAGTTTATTCCTTCTTCTAGCAAAAATGTTGAAACTGATGTACATATTGATGCTCCTTTTATGAATGAAATAGTGGAACTCCCTTTTGATTGGTATCCTTATTGTGTTAAAAATTTAATTGAGCAAGGTCTTACCCCATCTACTTGGACTAAACGTCAAGCTCAGTCCTTTGAAAGTCTTTGGAATACGGAATTCCATAAACCAAAGTCAAAAGAAGGACTAGGCTTTAATACTTTTTGTCCATTTGATGATGATGATTATTGCTTAGTAATTACTAACAATGTAGGATCTGATCATCTTTTTGTAGAGGACATTGAAAATCTTAATGAATTTTGCTTAGAAACTTTAGATGATTCGGATGACATTCAAGTTAAGGAGGCACCTCCTGAACTCGAGGAGGAAATCCAATCAACTATTGATGAACTAAAAGAAATTAACCTTGGTAATGAAGAAAATCCACGTCAGACGTTCATAAGTGCCTTATTGAATGAGGATGAGTCAAATAACTTAGTCAAGTTACTTTCAGAGTTTAAGGATTGCTTCGCTTGGAGTTATGACGAAATGCCCGAATTATCTCCAGAAATAGCAGTTCACAAACTTGAAATTCATCGTGACATAATTCCTGTCAAGCAAGCCCCACGACGCATGCGCTTAGAAATTGAACAACAAGTGATAACTGAAGTTAAGAAACTAATCGATGCAGGCTTTATTCGAGAGGAGAAATTTCCCTCTTGGTTGGCTAGTGTCGTCCCAGTAAAAAAGAAAAGTGGTCAAATTCGCGTATGCATCGATTATAGGGATCTAGATAAGGCATGTCTAAAAGATGAATTCCCGTTACCCATACCAGAACTCATGGTAGACATAGCCTCTGAGCACGCAATTTTCTCTTTTATGGACGGTTCATCTGGATATAATCAAAACATGATGGCTCCTGAAGATGAAAAATTTACTGCATTCAGAACACCTATAGGGATCTTCTGTTACAAAGTCATGCCCTTTGGACTTAAAAATGCTGGTGCAACTTACCAGCGAGCTATGACCCGAATCTTCGATGATTTAATCCACCAACAAGTGGAATGTTACATCGATGATTTGGTTGTCAAAAGTCGTCAAAGGGAAGACCACCTTCATGATCTGAGAATCATTTTTGAAAGGTTGCGCCGCTATAACCTAAAGATGAACCCCTTGAAATGTGCTTTCGGAGTTACTTCAGGGAAATTCTTAAGGTTCGTAGTGAGACACCGAGGTATAGAAATTGATCCTTCCAAAATAAAAGCCATCTTAGATATGCCACCTCCTAAAAGTCTAACCCAATTAAGATCTCTTCAAGGTAGGTTGGCATATCTACGGAGATTCATTTCTAACTTGTCTGGTAGGTGTCAACCATTTGCTGCTTTATGTAAGAAAGATGCCCGATTTCATTGGGATGAAAAGTGTCAAAACGCTTTTGAAAACATAAAACAGTATTTGTTAACACCTCCAGTCTTAGCAGCTCCTATTCCGGGAAAACCCTTAATACTTTACACAGCAGCTTTGGACAGTTCCCTTGGCGCCTTGTTAGCCCAAACTAACGAGGAAGGAAAAGAGAACACACTTTACTACTTAAGTAGACGACTCTTACCAACTGAAGCTAATTACCCACCTATTGAGAAACATTGTTTAGCCTTAATTTTTGCTGCCCAGAAATTAAGGCATTAAATGTTAGTTCATAAACTCAATCTCATTTCTAGAGTCAATCCACTCCAATACCTGATGACTCGTCCAACATTATCAGGACGTTTGGCAAAATGGTCAATGTTCTTACTTCAGTTTGATATCACGTTTATACCCTTACGTGCTATCAAAGGTCAAGCCGTAGCTGACTTCTTAGCAGCACACCCGATCCCTGCTGAGTCCCCTCTAAATGATGATCTCCCTGATGAACAAATTATGAGTTTAGAAGAGCAGGAAGGAAATACCTGGGAGTTATATTTTGATGGTGCCGCATCTTCACAAAAGATTGAGGAATCTAAAGAAATAATCCCAGGGAAGTCTGGTATCGGATTGGTTTTCATAACCCCTGAAAAAGGTTTGTTGCGTTATTCTTATCATTTATTAGAGCCTTGTACTAATAACGAATCTGAATACGAAGCTCTAATAACTAGTTTAGAATTAACAATATCAATGGAAATTAGGGAAATCAAGATCTTTGGAGATTCACAACTTATTATCAATCAAGTTGCTGGTATTTACAAAGTCTTGAAACCTAAACTTCTTCCCTACTATCAATACACTATGAAGCTTCTCGAACAAATTCCAAATGTAACTTTGCATAGGATACCCCGTGGAAGAAATTCTATGGCGGATGCCCTTGCAAAACTTGTAAAAGAGTTAGCTTGAATAGAAGAAGAGTCAATCTCTGTAAAAGTTCAAGGTCGTAAGATCTTATCTCTTATAGACTTGGAATACATTACTAAGATTTTTCCTTCTGAGGGTGAGGTTGTTCTTGTTGTTAATGATGAGACGGTTGACTGGAGAAAACCTTTCATTGACTACTTGCAAGAAAGTAAACTTCCTCAAGAGAAATCTGCTGCATATCAGATTAAGAGAAGGGCTCTCTCCTATACGCTGATAAACGGCACTTTATACCGCCGGTCTTTTGATCAATTGTGGTTACATTGTCTTAACAAACAGGAAGCCCAAAAGATTGTGACCGAGGTACATGCCGGATTGTGTGGTGCTCACCAATCTGGTCCTAAAATGAAGATGAAAATTAAAAGGTTAGGATATTATTGGCCCTCAATGATTGACGACTGTATGTCTACTGCACGTCATTGTCATCAGTGCCAAGTACATGGTGTAGTCCTACACCAACCTCCTAATGTCCTACTTCCAACAATTGCTTCATGGCCTTTTGAAAGTTGGGGTACGGATATCATTCGCCCTATCGATCTTCCCTCTTCTAAAGGTCACCGGTTCATCCTAGCAGCAACAGATTACTTTTCAAAATGGGTGGAAGCTATTCCACTACGAGAATTCAAGACTCATAATGTGCTCCAGTTCTTTAGAGACCATATAGTATATTTATTCGGCATTCCTCGTCGAATTATATCCGATAATGGTCCTTCTTTCAAAAGTACCAAACTGAATAATTTTGCTAAACGTCATAATATCGATTGGAGATACTCCACAAGCTATTATCCACAGGAGAATGGATTAGCGGAGGCCTTCAATAAGACGTTGGTAGGAATTTTAAAGAAAAGCTTAGAAGACAATAAGCGACAGTGGCATGAAAAGTTGAGTGAGGCTTTGTGGGCTTTTCGAACCACATATAGAACCCCAACTCAGTCTACATCGTTTGCTTTAGTCTTTGGGACAGTGGTTGTTCTCCCTTTAGAAGTACAGCTTCCCTCTTTAAGAGTTGCACTTAACAATAGTATCACATCTGAACAGAATGCCTGACTTCGACTAGAAGAACTCGAAGGTTTAGATGATAAGCGACTGCAGGCTCAACAGAACCTCGAGTTATATAAATCCCGTATGGCTCAAGCACATGATAAATTGGTCCGCCCTAAAACCTTTCGAGTAGGAGAGCTTGTGTTGGTCTTACGTAGACCTATCTTGACTCATAGAAGGTTTGGGGGTAAATTTGAGCCTACCTGGGAAGGTCCTTTTGTGGTGGAGAAAGTCTACCAAAGAGGATCTTACCAATTGGTGGATTGTAAGGGTGATCGTCCTATGTTACCCATCAATGGGCGTTTTCTTAAAAAAATACTATATGTAATGACGTTGTTATGATGATTTTGCAATAAAATTACAAATTTCTTAGAATATACGTTGTTCTCAAGTTTTTTAAAGTCACATATTGTACTGGGTCCAAGTGATTTGTATACTTTTGAAAATCCAAATTGAAAGGTTGCAAGATTTGAAATAATTGAGATGTTCTATAATACTACTGTAGAATTGTCCTTTTATTAGTTTTCCTTTTTCATATATGATGATCCAATATAAAAAAAAAATCCCCAGCGGCATCATCTCTTCATTAAATTTTAAATCTTAAATCCATCTTTAGGTATAAGTCCTCCTACGGCATCCTATTGGCATCTTTGGAGTTAGGAATAAGCATCCCTAGTGGCATCCTCATCTTCATTCCGAGGAGAAGTATAAGCATCCCTAGCGGCATCTTCTCTTCATTAAATGTTAAATCTTAAATCCGTCTTTAGGTATAAGTCCTCCTACGGCATCCTATTGGCATCTTTGGAGTTAGGAATAAGCATCCCTAGTGGCATCCTAATCTTCATTCCGAGGAGAAGTATAAGCATCCCTAGCGGCATCTTCTCTTCATTAAATCTTAAATCTTAAATCCGTCTTTAGGTATAAGTCCTCCTACGACATCCTATTGGCATCTTTGGAGTTAGGAATAAGCATCCCTAGTGGCATCTTAATCTTCATTATGAGGATAAGTATAAGCATCCCTAGCGGCATCTTGTCTTCATTAAATCTTAAATCTTAAATCTGTCTTTAGGTATAAGTCCTCCTACGGCATCCTATTGGCATCTTTGGAGTTAGGAATAAGCATCCCTAGTGGCATCCTAATCTTCATTCTGAGGAGAAGTATAAGCATCCCTAGTGGCATCTTCTCTTCATTAAATCTTAAATCTTAAATCCTTCTTTAGGTATAAGTCCTCCTACGGTATCCTTTTGACATCTTTGAAGTTAGGAATAAGCATCCCTAGTGGCATCCTAATCTTCGTTCCAAGGAGAAGTATAAGCATCCCTAGCGGCATCTTCTCTTCATTCTATTGACATTCTTGAAGTTAATCTTGATTTATAAAAAGGTTTCAATCATATCAAAATCAAATTCAAAATTACTATTCGTGTCAAACCTCATTCAACTTTTCAATATCTTGGGTTTATTGAATAATACTAATCTTCTTAGTTATTATTTGCTAAAACAATCATTATTGTTATAAACTTTCAGATCAATAAATCAATCTTAATCTTTCAGACAATCAACTCAAATTTCTTTATAAAATTTTCATTCTGATTTTCTATTAAACATCAAAATTCATTCAATTCATATATTCAGATCTTCAACTTCAACTATGAATCTAGTTAATCGTTTTGGTCAACGCCAATACGCACGATAAACTTTGGCAAGTTTATCATGCCTATTGGGGGTCCATTTGTTGACCTCATTATTCGAGTTCAATTTCCCAGAAATCGACTCTAGCACCTAGCTCTTCGTAGTCTAGTGTAGACGTCGCCCATAGGATTTGCCTTAGGTGAATGCCCATTGACGGGACTCGAGCCTATCACTCAATTCTAATCAAAATCAATTCAATCCAATTTCAATTCAACTCCGAAATTAACTCAAGTCGAATTCGATTTCAATGGCCCCGTTTAGTCTGGTTTAACTCGTCGCGAGCTAATGTCATTAGTTAATTAAATAAATGAATGCAAATTAGTTTAATTTAAAATGTTCACTAACTTGGTTTAATTTAAATATATCGATTTTATAAAAATAAATAACCTATATTTTAAAAATAAAATGTCATTTTTTATATAATTAAAATATGTCATAATAATCAACTCAAATTTTTTTTTTTTTTAAATCAATCCCTAAAATCCTTGCCATTGTTTTAAATTAAAATGAGAAGGAAAATGTGTAGTTAGAGCCGGTCCAACCCCGTTACCCCAGAGTAGTTTGCGAACTGACCCCATCTCCCTCTTCTCTCAGCATTTCGGAAACCACCCAGTACCGACTCTCATTCTAGTTCGCAGGAAGCCTCACTCCAGTCGCACGAAATCCAACTGCTCTCTCCCAGTTTGCGAAATTGTCCTCCCTCGTCGCCTATATCTCTGATTCGTGAAGGCCTCCTCACACATGAAATGCCTCCCTGCAGTTCAAAAACTGAACCCACGATCTCCCCTGGCCGTTCGCGAACTGCTCATATCTCTCTCTCTGTTCACAACTCTGATTCTCTGATTCACATGCAGAGAACGAACTGCCTCCCCCACTGATCCATTCGCATGAAGAAAAGGTCCCACTCCTCTCCTCCAGTTCACGTGAGAAGCCCAGCCGGCACTCTCTCCCGTTCGCAAGAAATTCTAGACGGAATCCCTTGCCATTCGCAAGCTTCCTACTCGGACAACCCAGAACCCGTCTCCTCTCCCTGTTCGCAAGAGACGCACATTCTGTTCCCTTTCTACAGTCAGTTTCGCCCGAAGGAAACCTGCCCGACGTCGTCCATCCGTCTCTCGCCACCTTGCCCTAGGCCGAGACCGCTCTCTTCGTTTCCATCTCTGGTTTGCACATCCTAATTCAAGGAAGAATCACCCCGTCCCGTTACTTCCCTTGCTCACGTGGACAGTAACCTTAATTGTCGATAATTCCTCTATTTTCAAGGTATCTTCTATCTTCTCCTTCACTATTGGGCTGCAGCTCTTAGCTCTCATGCCAAAATTTGTGATCAGCCATCAATTGAAATCATGATTGGTTATAAAACCCGATTCTAGCAAAAAAAAAAAAGTATCATTAACTAGATTTCATATTTCTATTTCTTTTAAAAGAAATTAGATTGAAAGCATCTAGTTGTGTCTAATCAAAAGTGTAACCTGTTGAATCTCTACATTTTATTTTCTTTGAAATGAGTCTTATATTATTCAAATTTCTGTTAGATTTACAAAAGAGTATAGATCATTTTTCTCTTAATTAAATAGTTTGGTCTTTAACACGAATGATTTTCATGTTGGGAAGTTTGATGGCTAGATCTATGCCTTTTTGTATGATTGCATTGCACTTTTCCTCCAATATATCTCCCCATTATCTCTTTAAGTTTAGTGGATTAGTGTAAGATATAGATGACTCAGTTAAAACGTGCTTATGGAAATATATAGATACATTGCTTATTCACTTGTTTTCTTGTGATATTTTCTATTACTTTGTGTTTGAGGAGTTGGTAGTTTGAATTATCTTAATGTGCAATGTTTCATTGTAGAGTTATAAGTGTGATGAGGTGATTTAGTATTCTTGTCAATTTTCAGAATCATGTTTTTATTCTCAATTGAAGGGCATAAGGCTTGTATTAGCCTTTCTTTTATTTTATGAATAATAGTAAATGATTTAAGAAGAGAAGTGTATTTAGTTTGAGAATTAAAATTTTTGAGATTTTAGAAAACAAAAGTTTTTTTATTTTTTTTTTGTTTTGAAAGTGAAAAGTTTATGTTTAAATGAAAAGTATAATGTGTGATTTTTTTTTTTTTTTTTAATAGTAGAGTGTTATGTGTATCTTTTGGAAAATTTTGGGAAGTAAAATGTGTGAACTTTGAAATAGTGAAATATATGAATTTTAAAAAGTGGAACTTGTGCATTTTGGAAAGATGGAAAATTGTATATGTGAAAAGTAAGATAAAAATTGTGTATCTTTGGGAAGTTTTTGAGAAGCAGAATTTGTTTCTAAGTTGAAAGATAATGTATAAGAAAGGTGAAAATGTACATTGGAGAGGTTTTGTATAAGAAAGGTGATTTGTGCGGAGGGTGACATGTATAAAGTGTTTTTGAAAAGTAAAATATTTATTTTTGTGGGAAGTGTATATGGAAAAGTTTGTAGATTTTGAAAGATTAAGATGTGGGTGTACTTTGAAAGGTGATAATGTGATATTTGAAAGGTGAAAGGTGTGTACTTTGAAAGTTGAAAAGTGGGAAAGATTGAGAGAAAGATTGGATTGTAAGATCAAGGTAAGGATGAATGTGAAAGTATTTGTGTTGAAAAACAAAGTGTATGAAAGAATGAAAATGGAAAGTTAGATTGTTAGGAAGCAAAGGTGTGTGTTAGAAAATGTATAATAGTGAAGTGTGTGGAATGATGAAGTGGACTGTATATGTATATATATTGAAGAGTATTAGATGGGAAAGATGAAGAGTGCATTATGATGTTTTGAAAGGTAAGGAGTAGTTTTTGAAGAAATTGTAGAAAATTTTAGGAAATGAATGTTCATGTGAAAAGAAAAGTGTTTAGGTGTGGGAGAAATGACTTGTGTGTTTTAAAAGGGGTAATATAGTGACTTGTGTATATAGAAGAAAAAGTAAGTTGTAAGTTTTGGGAGGTAAGATATTTTGGAAAGAATGTACAATAAAATTTAGGGATTTTGAAATATTAAGATTTGAAAAGGTTGAAAAGTGAAACTTGTGGATATTTTGAAAAGTGAAGCTCAAGTATATTTCCAAAAATAAAAGAATCCAAAAGGACATTCAACTAAGCCAGTGTTCAAGTCCGAAGAAAGGTACGTATTTACTTTTAGTAAAATTTCAATTATTTCATTATTATTTATTAAATGAACTTTCTAATCCCTGTTTTTCTTTGTTTTTCCTATTTTATTTGCATAAACTACGAGGAATGGTACCGGTCGAGGGAACAAAAGGACAAGGAGCTAATGACGTCAGTCGCCTCTATCCAACCGGGTAGAGGTGCTACGGGCGAAACCACCGGGTCGTAGCCCCCGGTGACTGTAAGTATTTCTAAACTTAGAAAACCTTTAGGGGCCCCTTGATGTGGTGTGCGTAAACCCTTCCCTTTTAGGTCCCTGTAGTAACTTCAATTTTATTAGGTTTACTTTTATTTGCTTTTAGATCCTTAAACCCCTTTTACACACGCTCAAAGTCATAAGGGTTAGTAATAACAAAAATTTCACCCTATACAACAGTAGTGACACTTAAGGACAAAAATTAAGAACTGAGTCTTAGAGAACTTAGACTTAGGATGCATGCATATTTTAGGATAGAAATATATAACATAGAAAACTTAGTGACACCTCACCTTAGGATTAGTGAATATTTTTAAATTAAAATTGAATCAATTAGGAAACTTTAGCCAATAATTGACCTAGGACATATCAAAACCACATAACCCATTGCACACACTTAGATTTGTTTGTTAGGACAACCGACTCTAGTTTTAGGTTAGGCCGGTGTTTATTTCTTTATTGCACTGTGACGGGCTTTTTCTCGACTTTTATTGCATGCTGGTTGTAAAATGTTGGTGTGTTTGTTTATTTATTTTTACTGCACTCTGTGTTGTGATTTGATTAACGATTATATTACCCATAGGTTAGGAGCGATCTGGATTGTTAATATGATTTTATGCAGATGGTCACACTCGTGCAGGGCAAAAAAAGGGGGCTAATTAATAAAAAATTTTATATAAATGCTATAGGTACTCCAGCTGCTTAGCCCCCAAATGAAGAAGAGTGTGGCCAAGTGTGGCTTAATAATTTAAATTCAATTGAATATATATATAACTGCGTGGGATGATTTTTATTATAAATTGCTTAGGATAACCCTGCAGGTGGTTTAGATTTTTCTTTTCTTTCTGTGAAATGTAATGTAAATGTAAATGCGTTTGAAAAATATTATAAATTGTGAAAGTGATTTTGAAAGTGGGATATTACATCCAATTTGGAATCCAAAGAAAGGAGAATATACCTTAAAGGATTATTCTCTTTTATTTGAAAAACCAAATTAGGATGATTCAATATCCAAATAGAAAAGAAAATACCCCTCTTAGGGATGAGTTTCTTTTCATTTGGATATCCAGAACCCGACGGACCCGAGAAGTTCGTAGAAGAAGAAAAGACAGAACAAGAAGATTTAAGAAAGAAGATGAAGAAATGAAGATGTAAGGAACAGTATATCCCATTTCAAAAATCACTTGCTTCATTCTTAGGATTAGAATCCGAGTTTGTTGTCAGTGGTGCCCGGCCACTTTACTTTTCTGCAAATTCTGGGTGTAATATGGACATTGGACATTATATTTGGATTATTAAAATTGATTGTTTACATTGTTTGTGCAGTAGATTTTTTTAGGACTTTGCATGCCGTGTTTTGTTTTAGCCTGGATCCGAATCAGAGAGATTTTTTTTGTAAGGGTACGCTCAAAATTCTTTTACTTGAAATTCTAATAAAATTTTTAGGCTCACATAGTAACTCTAACGATCTAAGAAGTAAGCTCGGGACCGCCGAGAGTCAGCATAAGCATATTAATACTTTCTCTTCCTTGTTAGGCACCTCCCCGCCTGCGGGTTCTGGCAGACCACTTGACCTATGAGGGTGCAATTCTGTCAAGGGGAAGTTGTGCAATCTCGAGGAAAAAACATATTTTCTAAGCCTAATTTTTAAATTGCTTCATATTCATTTTATGCATTCGAGTCAATTAGCACGCATTTCATTAGATACAAATTAAAAAGAGTTTAAAATATTAATTGCATTTCTAGACATTTTTCACCCTACATAAGTCAAGGGGCCAATTAGGAACTGTCTTAGATGTCGGCCCCCAATTCATTAAAACTTAAACAACATCCCTACCCATCTTTCATAAGAGACTTGACACATGGTTTTAAAACACTTAGGTGGTTAGCTGGCTCCCCAATCCAGGCCGGTAAGTCCAGATTTGCACTTCATTAGTTAGGTTCGGGTCACTATTTTGTAGTACCCAAATTAGATTTAGGTTCTGAGGCAGATTCTTTTTAGATCTTAATTCCTCGCTCTCCGGGAATATAAATCCCAAATTTCTAATAAAATGTCAACTTAAATATAAAATTTTCTCCTAAATTGTAAAGCCCAATATAGGGTAGATTGAGGTTGTCTCTGGGCTTCTCAGAATCCGACACCTCCTACTTTTCATCCTTTGACTCGCTAATAAATGTTCAACATTGAGCTTTCACCTTAGAAAATTCCTACTTATGTTTCTTGTCTTCTACTTTGTAGTCAAAGGGTATGAAATCACTGCTTTAATCGAGAGTTTTCTTAGAAGCATTCCTCCTAAGATGTAATTAACTATAGGGGCTTGCCTCTATAGGGATTTGAGAACCCCAGACTAAAATAAACCTTGTTTTATTTGTATAAAATAAGGGAAGAATTTTTGGGAACGTAGATATTTTTAAAACTTCATTTCTAATTTTGAATAGATTTGTAGAATGTTATTATTATCTTTTTAGATAATATAATATTATACTTGTTATATTCAACTTTAAAAATGATGAATTTTATAAAACTCATTCTGGCTTTTGGATATCTTGAATAATGTTATGTTCATCTTTTAAGACGATATAATATTATTCTTGTCATATCTAAACAAAAGAATGAATAAACTTTTTCAAAAATGTATTTCTATCTTTAAACATATTCTATAGAATTTCATGTTCATCTTTTGAGATGATATGTTATTCTTTGAACTATATTTGATTATAGAAATATCAATTTTCAAAACCCTATTTTGATATTGAATCCATTATAGAATATTGTGTCAATCTCTCGAGATTGTACTTTATTCTTAATGCAGTATTCGATTACAAAATAGGAGAAATCAAAATCTGCGTGGTGACACAATTTTTCCCACCAAGGTTTTTCTGGCGACTCCACTGGGGATCAATCCTCTCTCCATCTTTAGCAGTGTTTTATACCCTTTAATCAGTAGTATACTTGTCCTTAGCATAGGTTGTAACTACCTTTCTTCCGTCGGTTCTTTTATTCATTTCATTCTTGAATAATTTGGCCGGTATCTAAAAAATTTTAGAGGTCTTATTTTGGACCCCGTTAGAAAATTAACGGGGAGCTCCTTTATAATGGCCTATTTGTAAAGTAAATTCCCGTGTTAATTCGAACGTTGTAGTTACATTATTCTTGTAGCTTGATGTTTGAATTAGCACTAGGTCCAAAATTTCAAAAGTTAAAATTAAAACACTAAATAAAATTCATCCTTATCTCAATATTATGTTTTGTAGTTATATTTCCATATAATTCAATATATATGAAATGTGATAGGATTTATTTTATTTAGTTGGATTAATTAAACTTTTACAATTTAAATAAATTTTCAAAGTCTAATAAAAAATCTCTTTTAAATTTCAGGAAAAATGACGGGTAAATTAATCTTTTCCCTGTCTGACAACATGAACCTGTCCTACAATCCATTTGCTGAGGGTAGTATAATCAAGTTTGGAAAAGGATTTGAGGATTTGCAGTTGTTTGTTAGTGGACTTGAGTTCACTATTGTTCCACCCAATGAGGTTGCTAATCAGAAACCTATCTTAGAATTCACTTTGGGATGCGGGTCTCAAACTGCTCCTGTAGCCCCTAAGCCCTTAGTGTTTGATAAGATTGAGCAATCTAGTCAAGATCAGAAACTCAAGCCAGTTGTAGTAGCAAACAGTTCAGTCCCTTTTAGTGCACCCAGTTAGTTTGAGATTGGATCTTCTTCTAATTTATCGACGATTATGACTAAGACTCAGAAAAGGAATAAGAATCATCGTATAAAGAGAAAAATGGAAAAACTAGGAATGGCAAAGAAAAATGAGCTTATCCGTCCAACCTCTCCACATTTTAGTGGTAGTAGGTTCCATCTCCTCTCCGCTGCTGATGGAGAGGAAGATGCGAGGTTGATTGCTCGATCAACACCTACTACTGTTAAAAAGTCTGTCACTGAGCCAACAAAAAATAAAGAAACTCACATTCAGAATTTTGTTAAAGCTATTGTACAAGGGTGTGCAGATGGTCATCCACAGACTAGGGAAGAATTCTTAAGAAAAATTAAAAGAATGGTCAGTGATAAGATTGAAGAAGAAACCTTAAGGCAGAAACTTATTAAAACTAGGGTAGGAGGTCAGTTGAGAGCAAGACATAGTAAAAGAAAATTCAAACCAACTGCCATCTCTGCTCTCACTGATGGATACCCTAGGGAACCAAGGAGATCCAGTAGAAAGACAAACAGTATTGTGTTGACTAATGCTTCAGTGAGATTTAAAAGTACTCAGCAGGTTCCACAGAAAGTCAGCCGTCAGTTGTCCCCTTCTTCTGCACCACTACAGAGTCCTAGCAAAATTCAATGTAATTCTCATACCCATTCTTCTCCCCAGATAGATAGGCACCACTCTATGGGTCCTACTCCATCTTCTTATCCTGATGTAGAGCAGTTGGAATCCTCAAACCAACCCTCTTCAACATCTGATGAGAAGAAGGTTTGGAAACCCAAGGAAAAAGCTACTTCTCCTGTAGTAGCTTCACCTGAGAAGCCTATAGAAAGTGAACTTGAAGAGAAGGAGAGGGTTGAGAATACAACTCTAGACCACATGGACTGTGAAAAGTATGTTCCTGTTGATCCCAACTATGTTTCTGGAAGATCTATATAGTAGATGATAGGTGAACTAAAAGACAGTATTAGAAATTTGGATGAGGAAGAGGCTTTGAACTTTTACTTAGATGGAGATGATATGTTAGATGATACAGTGGCTGATGTCTTTATGGTTGAAACAAGAACAACATCTTATAATAAGCAGATTGAGGAAGCTGTATTACAAGATGTTGCAGTTCAGGAAGGCATAGCGCCAGACTTAACTCAACGTCTTGTACAACAATTAAAACAAAAAGATGAGCAGATTTCAAGTATGGAGAAGAAGATAGAAGAAATGATGGCCACTATGGCTTCTTTCCAAAGTCAGGATCCTTTACCACCACGAGCACAGGTTGAGTCTTCTCAATACGAGCCTGTTCAGGTGGTAGGAAAGAAACAAGTGATTGAGACTATAGAAGAACACCAACAAAATCCAGAAATAAAGGCTTCTAAATCCAAAGAATTAAAGCAAATGGTAGAAAAGCAAGTAAGGGAGGCATTAGCAGAATCTCAAAGTGCGTCATATACTCCAAAAGGTAGACCTTACCCAGAGGAGTTTGATGCAGTTCCTTACCCAAAGGATTTGTGCCTCCCTCCTTCAAGATCTTTGATGGTTCTGGAAACCCAAGGCAGCACATAGCATACTTTAGAGCCAGTTGTTGCAACGCTGGGGGTAGCGATGCTTTGCTTTTCAGACAGTTTGTTAGTAGTCTGTCAGGGGTAGCATTTGATTGGTATGCAGATCTTCCAAATGGTTTAGTGCACAGTTTCACAGAGTTAGAGAACATGTTTGTTAAAAGATTTGCAGGCAGTCAGCACCATGTTACAGTTGGGGATCTTGTAATAGAGAAACAAAAGCCTGGAGAAAAGCTAGTTGATTATATACTTAGTGAAAGTTCGATGGGGATGTTAAACCCTTATGAACTTATTCCCAAAGCTAATTAAGAGAGAGGTGATTTGGAAAAGAAGAATCTTTTAAACAAAGACAAAAACCTAAACCAAAATCACCACAAAAAGTGCGGAAGAAAAATAAATGCGGAAGCGATAATAAGAAAAGAACACACCGGATTTATAGTGGTTCGGTCAAACCTTGACCTACGTCCACTCCTTGGAGGCACCCTCCAAGTATTGCACTAACATAAGTGTCTCTCCTTTAGCCCCTACAGCTAGGCGGAGAAGCCCTTACAAAATCACTTCCACCTCTCCCGGTGCGGCGGAGTTGCCGGGTCCTTTGACACCAAAGAGACTTCTTCTTTGGTGAACTTACCTCGAGACAAGCCTTGAATCCGATGGTACTAAGGTGCGAGTTCGCCGGAGCAACCGTGTGGAACCCCCTCCACACTCCCTTGAGTCCCCCCTCACAGGATCTTCTCCCTCTCTCAAACTCCACCCTTTCCTCTCTCCCTTTCAAGCTCTCTCTTCAAGTTTCCCCCACAAGAACGAAGCTACAATGGCTGCCAAAGACACTTACAAAGTGCCTTGCCATAGCTTAAATAGAGGCTCTCAAAACGAGCTCATTAATGCAAGTTGCCGTCATTATCGTCCAGGACGATAGCCAAATCGTCCTGGCCGATCAGTACAAATTAAGCTCATTAGCCCGGGACGACTTGAGACGATCAGAAGAAAATTGGTTACATCGTCCAGGACGATATCACGATCGTCCTGGCCGATTAGTTTAAAACCGATTTCAATCGTCCTGATCATAGCCCTGAATACAAGCTATCCGATGAAGATCGTCCAGGACATCGTCCTGGCCGATCATTCGATCGTCCCGGACGATGTGATCGTATCAATCAACCATTAATGCTTTCCAAAGATACCAGATCAAATTAGGCATGATTGAGTTAGATCGTCCTGGACGATAATAATATCGTCCGGGCCGATTTCCTAAAACAAAGAATTCCTAAACTGATTATGGCGGCTGATTCTTTCTGAATTGAGATTATCGTCCTGGCCGATATAGGTATCGTCCAGGCCGATCTGTTGACGGCTGCCTTAATGAGGATGCCCTAAATAGGGTTTCTAATTTTGGACAGATCGTCTAGGACGATATAAATATCGTCCTGGCCGATATTACCAAAAATAGAAAACTTATAGGGAACAATAGGAGATCTTCTAAATTACAATCCAACTGGTCCCACACCAAATACAACAGACTCAAGAAAGGAAAAAGATTACAAACTGACTCAGACCTAGTCTACCCAATCTTGAGCTGATTCCAAATTGCAGTCCGATCGTGGGAACCTGAAACGTTAGCACATAAGGCAATCGTAAAGAAATAAGGAATGTTTGCTATCATCAAAATTATAAACCATAGATCCGCAACACTTAGATGGAAGAATTTGAGCATGAAATGAGAACCTCAATTGCAGAAACAACATGCAATTGAGATTTTGCTTAAAAACATTTATGGACCGGTAGCCTTTCTTTTGAAGGGTTTTACCATTAAGACATTTGAAAAATTGCTCAATAAGGCCTCCAATCTACAAGAAGAAGCTTTACAACTCTCCTTCCTTGTTGACCAGTCTTCTTCAAACCCTAAGAAGCTGAAACCCCAGAAGGTCTTTGAAAAGAAATCTAGGATGGTGTCAGCTGTGGATAAGGGAAAGCAACCAATAAAAATTCAGACAGAAAGATCACCTCCTCAGTTTTATAATCAGCAGTATCATAGGCCACAGTATCCGCCACCACAGCATCCTCCACTTTGGATTCAGCCAGAATTCAACCAACAACAGCCTTACCTTACTCTAGAAGAAAGAAAGGAAAAGTGGGAAAAGTTCAATGAGATGATTGGTAAGACATACCCCTTTAAGTAGGAGGCTTTGAAGAAGATCTTCAAAAATCTTCTGAAAAAGCCAGACTTCAAATTGCCTGCACCTAGAAGGCCAGAAGAAGTGGGTAAGATCATTTTAATTATTTCCCTTACCATCAGATGTTAGGCCATCAACTTGAAGATTGCATCACTTTTAAAGAATGGCTTGACAGAAATATGAAATTAGGAGCTGTAGTGATTCCCAAAGAATACTTAGTGGATCCGGGGCAGGGATCAGCTAAGTGTGTGACTGGTGAGCCTATCGTTCCTACTTCCTTTTCAGATTCTGATTCAAATTAGGATATAGCTTTATCCTGTTCTTCAAAGAAATTTCTAAACAAACTTTACTTTTCTTCTCTTCAGGAGTCTTTGGGAGCTCAGAAGCCTCTCCAGGTTGATCTGATAGTTCCAGAAGATGATGTAGAGATGACTCCACCTTCAGAGCTCAAGGAAGCCCGAGTCAGCCAGGGTCCTATAGTTCAGGAGAAGGAGAACACTAGAGATCGTTTTGATGCTTTTAGTAGTTTTGATTGTGATGTATCTAATAGAGTTGTGTTTTCATCGGATGGGGAGACTGTTTTCCTCAATCCTCTTGTCTTAGATGATTTTTATTTTATTAAGTGTGATGATGTTAAATTAATGAAAAAGGATTCTGCTTATATCTTGTCTATTTCTGATAATGATGTTACAGATGACTTGAAAAATATACCTGAAAATTATTCTCTACACGATCAATTTAATTTTGAAGAATTAAAACATTCTCTTGGTTATTATTCAGATAGTGATGTCCCTTCTCTTGATTTGCAGGGTATGCCTATCTGTATTGAAGCCGAGATGTCTGATTCTGAAAATTTAACAGAAGTAAAATCAGAATTAGCTGAGGTCGAAGAAGATAACCTGCCTGTCACTTCTTCTGAAGAGATAGTGGAAATCAAGCTTCGTAGTGGCAAAGTGTTACCACCTCAAGCTTCTTCTGAAGATAAAGGAAAGCAAGTTATTGACGAGCCAGAGTCTTCTCTTCCACCTCAACCCGTTCCTTTTCAAAGTCCAATTGAGAGTGGAATGCCCAAGGTCGATTACAATGTCCTAGCTCATCTCAGGAAGCTACCTGCCAAACTAAGCATTAACGATGCCTTGATTCTTTCCAAAGAAATGAGGGAAGCCTTAATCAAAGCTTTGTTAGATCTGGATATTTGCATGGCCCAGTTAGCAGTTGCACAGCCTAATGAAGCTTTTTGTTCAAGAGGAGTTCTTGAAATTTCTTTTTCTGATGAAGATCTGTGTTTAGGGACGGCTGATCACAACCGTCCACTATACATAACAGTGAACATAGATAACTTCAGATTGTCACGTATCCTTGTAGATCCTAGTGCATCAGTTAATATTATGACTCTAAGAACTCTTGCCTATTTGAGAATAGATGTCCGTAAGCTCAGCTCAGACAAGATGATCTTACGGGGTTTTAATGAAAATGGCGAGAGGGCTTTGGGTTCAATTACTTTGTTTTTAGAGATTGAGGATTTTAGAACTGAAGCAAAGTTTCATATTATAGATGCTCCAACATCTTTTAACGCTCTTTTAGTTAGACCCTGGCTTCACGAATATAGAATGGTTCCTTCATCCCTGCATCAGTGTATCAAGTACATCAGAGATGGTACTGAGCACTATATTAAGGGAGATTTGTAACCATTCTCGGTTCATGAATTAGGAATTTATGAAGATGCCGCCTATTATTTGCCTAAAAAACAAACAGTTGTTTCCAAAGATCTTAAATTGGCCAAAAATGAAATTGCACTTGAAAAGAAAAATGAAAAAGAAAAAGAAGAAAAAAGAAATGAAGAATATCCCTGCCTCGAAGATAGCATTCGTTGGCATCCTGCTCCTCCCTCACAAAGAGGTGGTAGGATGACCCAACGAGGGCGAGGTAGAGGCAGAGGATGGCAAAATCATGAAAGTGCAATGTATGAAAGCATACAAAAGCAAAACCATACGATACACATCGATTTAGAATCTGGTTCAGATTATGAATCATGTGTACCGAAGGATGAAAATAGTAACAAAAAGCCAAAATTTGAGATCTCTTTGGAAAATGACAGTGATGAAGATAAAATTCAGGCAAATATAGAGGATGATTCAGATTTGTCTACCTATGAAAGACTTAGAGGATATGTGAAAACTTTAGCTCTAACCCCATTATCTCAAGATAGTGTAGCCGAGTTGGTAGTTAAAGTTTCACCTGCTTTGAGCGATGATTGTAAAACTGCTAAGTTTATTCCTTCTTCTAGCAAAAATGTTGAAACTGATGTACATATTGATGCTCCTTTTATGAATGAAATAGTGGAACTCCCTTTTGATTGGTATCTTTATTGTGTTAAAAATTTAATTGAGCAAGGTCTTACCCCATCTACTTGGACTAAACGTTAAGCTCAGTCCTTTGAAAGTCTTTGGAATACGGAATTCTATAAACCAAAGTCAAAAGCAGGACTAGGCTTTAATACTATTTGTCCATTTGATGATGATGCTTATTGCTTAGTAATTACTAACAATGTAGGATCTGATCATCTTTTTGTAGAGGATATTGAAAATCTAAATGAATTTTGCTTAGAAACTTTAGATGATTCGGATGACATTCAAGTTAAGGAGGCACCTCCTGAACTCGAGGAGGAAATCCAATCAACTATTGACGAACTAAAAGAAATTAACCTTGGTAATGAAGAAAATCCACGTCCGACGTTCATAAGTGCCTTATTGAACGAGGATGAGTTAAATAACTTAGTGAAGTTACTTTCAGAGTTTAAGGATTGCTTCGCTTGGAGTTATGACGAAATGCCCGGATTATCTCCAGAAATAGCAGTTCACAAACTTGAAATTCAACCTGACATAATTCCTGTCAAGCAAGCCCCACGACGCATGCGCTTAGAAATTGAACAACAAGTGATAACTGAAGTTAAGAAACTGATCGATGCAGGCTTTATTCGAGAGGAGAAATATCCCTCTTGGTTGGCTAGTGTCGTCCCAGTAAAAAAGAAAAGTGGTCAAATTCGCGTATGCATCGATTATAGGTATCTGAATAAGGCATGTCCAAAAGATGAATTCCCGTTACCCATACCAGAACTCATGGTAGACATAGCCTCTGAGCATGCAATTTTCTCTTTTATGGACGGCTCATCTGGATATAATCAAATCAAGATGGATCCTGAAGATGAAAAATTTACTGCATTCAGAACACCTATAGGGGTCTTCTGTTACAAAGTCAGGCCCTTTGGACTTAAAAATGCTGGTGCAACTTACCAGCGAGCTATGACCTGAATCTTCGATGATTTAATCCACCAACAAGTGGAATGTTACATCGATGATTTGGTTGTCAAAAGTCGTCAAAGGGAAGACCACCTTCATGATCTGAGGATCATTTTTGAAAGGTTGCGCCGCTATAACCTAAAGATGAACCCCTTGAAATGTGCTTTCGGAGTTACTTCAGGGAAATTCTTAAGGTTCGTAGTGAGACACCGAGGTATAGAAATTGATCGTTCCAAAATAAAAGCCATCTTAGATATGTCACCTCCTAAAAGTCTAACCCAATTAAGATCTCTTCAAGGTAGGTTGGCATATCTACGGAGATTCATTTCTAACTTGTCTGGTAGGTGTCAACCATTTGCTGCTTTATGTAAGAAAGATGCCCGATTTCATTGGGATGAAAAGTGTCAAAACGCTTTTGAAAACATAAAACAGTATTTGTTAAAACCTCCAGTCTTAGTGGCTCCTATTCCGGGAAAACCCTTAATACTTCACACCGCAGCTTTAGACAGTTCCCTTGGCGCCTTGTTAGCCCAAACTAACGAGGAAGAAAAAGAGAACACACTTTACTACTTAAGTAGACGACTCTTACCAACTGAAGCTAATTACCCACCTATTGAGAAACATTGTTTAGCCTTAATTTTTGCTGCCCAGAAATTAAGACATTAAATGTTAGCTCATAAAATCAATCTCATTTCTAGAGTCAATCCACTCCAATACCTGATGACTAGTCCAACATTATCAGGACATTTGGCAAAATGGTCAATGTTCTTACTTCAGTTTGATATCGCGTTTATACCTTTACGTGCTATCAAAGGTCTAGCCGTAGCTGACTTCTTAGCAGCACACCCGATCCCTGCTGAGTCCCCTCTAAATGATGATCTCCCTGATAAACAAATTATGAGTTTAGAGGAGCAGGAAGGAAATACCTGGGAGTTATATTTTGATGGTGCCGCATCTTCACAAAAGATTGAGGAATCTCTGGAAATAATCCTAGGGAAGGCTGGTATCGGGTTGGTTTTCATAACCCCTGAAAAAGGTTTGTTGTGTTATTCTTATCATTTATTAGAGCCTTGTACTAATAACAAAGCTGAATACGAAGCTCTAATAACTGGTTTAGAATTAGCAATATCAATGGAAATTAGGGAAATCAAGATCTTTGGAGATTCATAACTTATTATCAATCAAGTTGCTGGTATTTACAAAGTCTTGAAACCTAAACTTCTTCCATACTATCAATACACTATGAAGCTTCTCGAACAAATTCCAAATGTAACTTTGTATAGGATACCCCGTGGAAGAAATTCTATGGCGGATGCCCTTGCAAAACTTGCAAAAGAGTTAGCTTGTATAGAAGAAGAGTCAATCTCTATAGAAGTTCAAGGTCGCAAGATCTTATCTCCTATAGACTTGGAATACATTACTAAGATTTTTCCTTCTGAGGGTGAGGTTGTTCTTGATGTTAATGATGAGACAGTTGACTGGAGAAAACTTTTCATTGACTACTTGCAAGAAAGCAAACTTCCTCAAGAGAAATCTGCTGCAAATCAGATTAAGAGAAGGGCTCTCTCCTATACGCTGATAAATGGCACTTTATACCTCCGGTCTTTTGATCAATTGTGGTTACGTTGTCTTAACAAAAAGGAAGCACTACAGGAAAACCTGTTATTACCGGCGGACGGAATACGCCGGAATTAATGTAAATTCCGACGGAACCGTTCTTTTCCGGCGCATGTTCCGGCGCAAACATCTCCGCCGGTTTGAGGTGCGTCGATAAATTGTTTCCGACATATCTTTTGCGACGGAACACCGTTCCGGCGTTGTTTCCGACGCATTACCGGCGCATTAAACGGTTTACTTGCCGACGTGAAAACGTTAAAATACCGGCGCCTAATGCGCCGGTATTTACCGTCGCAGTATACGACGGAAGTAAACGGCGGATTAAACGCCGGAATGTCGCCAGCAAGATTCAACGATTAGATTATTTGCGGCGCAATTGTTACGCCGGTAATTAACGGCGGAATATTCGCCATTAAAAACGCTCGATACATACGTTGTATCGTAGTTTCCGGCGCATAATCCGCCGGAAACCTGTAGCATTAACAAAAAAAAATTGCCATCCCAGCCAACAATCCCATTTCCACACCTGCAAACCTATCAATTCTAACAGATACAAGTTTTCCCAAAAGCAAGCAATTCCACAACTTCACAATAATTTAACAGTTTCACAACAGTTTAGAACTAAAAATCAACTGATAACATCATTTTCAAAGTAATACAACCAACACAAGTTAATAACACAAGTTCATATAAAAATAAAAGTTCATTTCAACTAAATTACACTACTCTGACTCCGTCGACTCCTCCTCAGGTGAAGCTACGTCTTTTCCACTCAGTTGCTCCCTCATCTTGCGCATTTCATCCAGCAACTGATTGTGTTGCGCTTGTGCTTGCAGCTGAGCTTGAACCTTTGCTTGAACCTGTGCTTGCACCTGTGCTTCCATTTGAGCTTGAATCTGTGCTTGCAGCTGAGCTTGCCAATCAACTTGTGATTTCCTTACTTGTTCTAGCTCAGCTTGAAGGGCAACTATTTGTTGAGCTTGTAAGGACTCATGCGAACTGGATGCGAAGCTGGATGCAGTAGAGGAGGTCATCCCCTCGTATGCCTGAGCTTGCGCACCTAAGCCATATACTCTACCATGCTGCATTCCTCCGACGGCCTGTGACCACATGCGATACTCAGAATATTCCATAGAGCCGCCAGAAGAGCCCTCACCTGCTGCGGCACGAGTCTCTCGAATCCGTGTATATTCTTCCTGTGAAAATCGAATATAAGTATATATATAATTAAACTAAAACTTATAAAATATCAAATATTTATAAATATACTAACATGGGCCTTCCTTGCTCTCTCATCAATCCATTGTTGATCCTCCTGTCGCTTATGAGTGCGACTATGCAATTCCACAGGAGTTGGTTCTCTACCAAGTGACGCTTTCTGTTACAATTAAGAGAGTTTTATCAATACTAATTATTAAAAAACAATTTTAAAAAATAATTAAAATTCATTACCAAACGACGCCTGTGCTCAGTATGTGGAACGGAGCCTCCTGTATGAAGTGCACTACCTAAGCCCCCAACATCAGAAGCTCTGTTCTGTCGATTTTGATCCCTCCTCCTAGTGTACTCTTCGCTGCCCCAAGCTGCATTCAAGTCAGCCCATATCTCCTCTCCAATCCACAATGGTCGCTTCCCAACCTTTCTAACATCTGTGAACATGTCGCGCATCCGAGTAGAGCCACGCTTCTCAAAATTCCTTCTAATCCTGTCATTGTGTTGGGGAAGCCAACAAAACTCTTTCTGCAATAAAAAACAATCAATTAACCTTAAGTAAGAAAGAATAAATCATTTAACATAAAAACAAAAAAACAGAAATACCTCAAACTCTCTAAACCACATCTCCCGGACTTCTTTTGGGACTTTCTTCCAAGAAATATAAGGAGCGTCAAACCTGCTCCGTATGATGTCCCGTATTTTATGTGTTGGTTGTTTTGATGGATAGAACCTACAAAAAAAAAGTTATGTAAAACAAATATAAAATATAAGATAAAACAATTAGTTAGTTTAAATAAAAGTTACCATACGTACGTGTCACCCTCAGGTGCTATCAACATTCTACCATCTGTCTGCTGCTCTGCTGCAGCTGCTGTCGAAGGTCCAGCTGCTGTCGAAGGTCCAGCTGCTGTCGAAGGTCCAGCAGCTGTCGAAGGTCCAGCTGCTGTCGAAGGTCCAGCTGCAGCAGACTGATAGGGTGGTGGGGGATAGTATGGTGGAGCATATGGTGGAAATGGATAAGTAGGAGGGGCACCAGCATAAGGTGGGGGTGTGAAGTATGGGTAGAAAGGAGTAGCCTGCCCGAGATCTGGTGAAGGAAATCGAAGGTCCGGTGAGTAGAACTGCGGGCTACTTGCTCCAGGAGTGGGTAAAAGCTGTGTAACAGGCTGAGGCTGTGAAGCAGGCTGAGGCTGTGTAGCAGGCTGAGGCTGTGTAGCAGGCTGAGGCTGTGTAGCAGGCTAAGACTGTGTAGCAGGCTGAGCCGAGGTGGTCTCCTCAGTATGTAAAATAAAAAGCAGTGCAGTAGTAATAAAAAATGGAGTGCAGTAGTAATAAATAACATGAAAGTAAAATACAGGGAAGTAAAATAAAAAGCAGTGCAGTAGCAAGAATAAATTTAATTTACCTTATGTTGTTAACTCATCATTTGTTGATTCACTTTCATCAGATGATACACTCCTAGCACAATCAGATTCATCATCACTTTCCTCTATGTTTAAATCTACCTCCTCTAACTGCAACTCGCTCTCATTAAATCTAATTTGGTCATCTACATTGATTGGGAGATCTTTTAAATTAGACATAAACTCTTCTTGGTGTGCTGTTGGTATCATACTGGTTTTCTCAATTACTCCCCTTGGTTTAGTCTTCATAACTACCAACCAATCCTGTTTGCCTCGTATTCCGCTTGGATAGTTAGCATAATAGACTTGAGTTGCTTGACTAGCAATGATGAAAGGATCAAACTTTGCATATCTCCTAGCCTGCTTTACTTCTGTTATACCGTAAATTGGATGAACTTTCGTGCCTCTATTTGGTACTGGATCAAACCATTCACAATTGAAGAGATACACAATATTCCTCATACCGGGATATTCAACCTCTAATATTTCTTGTAATACCCCGTAGTATTCAGAATCATCGTCTGTATGTGTGTTCCCTCTTACACATACGCCTGAGTTTTCTGTCTTCCTACCTTCACACAAATTTTTTGTTTGAAATTTATAACCATTTACCACAAATATTTGATAGCATTTTACTAATCTATTTGGTCCCCAAGCTAACTCAGATAACCTTGAAAACTGGGAACTATCTTCAGCGTGTACCTTTAAATGTACAAGATGTCATTGTTACTAATATTAATTGCAGAAATAATTAACTCATTAAGTAAGAATAATTATTCAAAATATACCGTATTTTTGAACCAAGCAGTGAATTCTTTTTCCACTATCTTCTGGACTTCTCTTCTTCTGATATACTAAGACCATCAATGAACCGCCTACAAATTCATATCTTGAGTTTAGAAGAAAGTTAAAAGATGTACTAAAAATATAACAAAATGAAATTATACTTACTCGAGATACGGCTCAACTTCATCATAATTAAGCAAGATGTACAATGTGATAACTGTCATCTCTTTATCAGTCAAATAGCGCACGGTGCTAGCGCCTAAAGGTTCCCCAATTCCACTAAATACAGATATATTAGAGGATTTACCAACATTCTGAGATGTTGAACTTTCACCAGATTGAGATATTGTTTCAAAATAATACGAGCAAAACTGAGTAGTCTCGTATGTTAAATATGCTTCGGCGATAGAGCCTTCGGGTCGTGCTTTGTTCTTAGCGGTCTTCTTAAGTTTATTTAAATATCTCTCAAAAGGATACATCCACCTATATTGAACAGGTCCACCAACCATAGCCTCATATGGTAAATGAATAGGTAGATGCTCCATAGAGTCAAAAAAGCCTGGAGGAAATATTTTCTCAAGTTGACACAAAATAAATGGAATTTGCTGCTCCATATGAATCAAATTTTCCACATTTAATTTAGAAGAGCATAAATCTTTGAAGAAGACACTTAACTCGATCAAGGGCTTCAAAATCTGATCTGGCAGATAACTGAAAGCAGTGGATAGTAGACATTGCATGAAGATGTGACAATCATGACTTTTCAATCCAAATAATCTCCCTGATCTTATGTCAACACACCGGCTTAGATTGGAAGAATATCCATCAGGTACTCGTAGAGTCTTAACCCATTCACAAACTGCTCGTTTTTGCTCTAAAGTTAATGTGAATGGAGCTTTTGGTTTGAGGAATTTTCCCGCTCCACCATCCTTCAATTCCAAAGCTTTCCTTCTACAAATCTCCTTTAAGTCCATCCTTGCTTTTATATTATCTTTTGATTTCTCTTTGATGTCCATAACTGTATAGAAAATATTATCAAAAACATTTTTCTCTATATGCATAACATCCAAGTTATGTCTAATCAAGTTTGTTCTCCAATATGGCAACGACCAAAAAATACTTTTCTTGGTCCAATTATGGTAGACACCATATTCCGGCAATCTGAACTCAGCTAATCTTGGAGATTCCATTATGGAGGGCAAGAACTCTACTCTTTCAAAAATTTCTTCACTACTGAATCTTGGTGGAGGAGGAATCATCACCATTTTATTTTTAGTAAAAGCTTCTTTATTTCGCCTGAAAGGATGACTTTGAGGCAAAAACATTCGATGACAATCGAACCAACTGTTCTTCCTACCATACTTTAAAGTGAATGATTTTGTATTTTCCAAACAATATGGACAAGCTAACTTGCCTGAAGTGTTCCAACCTGAGAGCATACCATATGCAGGAAAGTCACCAATTGTCCAAAGTAATGCTGCTCTTAGTGTAAAATTCTGTTTGGTGGAGATATCATATGTACTTACTCCTTCTTCCCATAATAAACTTAAATCATCAATCAGAGGTTGTAAGAAAACGTCAATCTTTAATTTTGGATTATGTGGCCCTGGAATTATAAGTGACAGAAACAGATAAGGAGTAGTCATACATAACTCTGGAGGAAGATTGTAAGGAGTAAGTATCACAGGCCAACATGAGTACGGTGTAGCCGACTGACTGAATGGAGTAAAACCATCTGCGCATAAACCTAATCTGACATTTCTTGGTTCTGCCGCAAATGTGGGATGTGTACGATCAAAGTGCTTCCAAGCCTCTGCTTCTGATGGATGTGTGATAACACCTTCTTGTGGAATGCGATCATTATGCCATCTCATATGTGCAGCAGATCTCATGGATGCATATAGCCGTTGTAGTCTTGGAATTATTGGAAAGTAGAACATCTTACTAACAGACACATCCTTCTGCTTTCTTCTATTTCTAGATTTGGGTTTAAATCTTGGTGCATTGCAATGTCGGCATACAGTTTCTGCAATATCTTCTTTAAAGTATAGCATGCATCAATTGACACAACAATCTATCTTTGTGCATGTCAAACCAAGTTTCGAAACTAACTTCTTTGTCCGATATAGATCTGTAGGAACTAAATTATCTGTCGGATTGGTTTCCTTAAGCAGCCCAATGAATTGATTAAAACATTCACGAGCAACATTATATTCAGCCTTGATGCTTAACATCTTCACAGCAACAGATAGTTCTGAGTGAGTCGTGCACCCTTTCCAGATTGGTTGCTGTGCAGCATGCAATAAATCATAAAAATTCTGTGCCTCCGTATTCGGTAACTCTTCATAAATTCCAGTTGCATCATGAACTAATTCCTCAAGATTTGGACGGATGTTTTCAGCCTCAGCAACATTACTACTTGTAGAAGGACCGCATTGATAATCAAATTGTGGCTCATACTCACCATGACAAGTCCAATACCAATACCGTGGCATGAATCCTATGCGATACAGATCAACAGTTACGTCATCTGGTTCTAGGATCACTAAATTTTTGTGTTTAGAACATGGACATCGAAACTTTCCTTCAGATATAAAGATCGGCAGCTGTTTCGCTTGCTGAATGAAAAGGTTCACCCCATTGATGAATTCATCAGTTAATGTCTTCCGACTTTGAGATAATCGGTTATACATCCAACTTCGTTGATTTCTAATATCCATAACCTATAAATAAGAGTAAAAATTTAATGGATTTATATATTTCTAATATCCATAACATAAAATTATGTTACACTTATTAATGAATTGTTCGCTCAAAGTCACAATACCCTCACTAGGTCTACTAACCACTAAAGCAAAAAGATATGGAGTAATGTTGATCTCCATGTATAATCCAACTTTACCTTCAACACCCTCTAGTCTTATCAACAAGAATAATACCATCAACAAAAAGCATGCACCAAGGTACATCCTCTAGCAAATATCTAGTGCTAACAACCATGACTAAAACATAAAAAAAATAGACTAATGTTGATCTCCATAATCCAAGTTTACCTTCAACTCTCTCTCTAGTCTTATCAACAAGAACAATATCATCAACAAAAAGCATGCACCAAGGTACATCCTCTAGCTAATGTCTAGTGCTAACAATCATGACTAAAGCAAAAAGATATGGACTAATGTTGATTTCCATAATTCAAGTTTACCTTCAAATCCCTCTCTAGTCTTATCAACAAGAACAATATCGATCATCAAACAAAACCCTAAACCCTAAACTATCCTCTAGCAAATGTCTAGTGATAACAATCATGACTATAGCAAAATGATATGAACTTAAGGCTAATCCTATATGTAATCCAACCGAAATAGCAAAAAAAATTGAAAACAAAAACCAAACCTTCGGTTCTCCTCGGCGGCGCGCGACTAGGCAGGCGTGCGATTAGGAAGGAGGCTCGGTGAAGTCCGGCGATCGTCGACGGCGAAGTCCGGTGACCGTCGGCGATGTCTAACCACGGCGAGCGACGAACGGAGACGGAGGGCGACGGGCGAAGCAGTCGAAGTGAGAGAATGTAAGGAAATAAATGACGGCCAGACAAGTTCGGGTTCGCGAAATAGGGCCTTTACCGGCGGACGTTCCGCCGGTACTTGCTTTAGTAACGTCGGTATCATTTCCGACGTCTGTTCCGTCGGTCATATTTCGTTGAGTTTAAAATAAGCCGGCGCAATTTCCGCCGGTAACATACGCCGTAACAGTTCCGCCGTAACGTGCGACGGAAACGGTTCAGGCATCCCTGTGCCGTCGGATTTTATGGCGGAACATTCGTCGGTACATTTACGGCGTATTTTGCGCCGAAAAAGTTGACGCAAACTTTACGTCAAACACATCCGCCGGAAACGGCGCCGTTTATTACCGTCCAGACTTTTCCGCCGGAAAATCCGACGGTATTCGCGTGTTTTCCTGTAGTGAAGCCCAAAAGATAGTGATCGAGGTACATGCCGGATTGTGTGGTGCTCACCAGTCTAGTCCTAAAATGAAGTTGAAAATAAAAAGGTTAGGATATTATTGGCCCTCAATGATTGACGACTGTATGTCTACAGCACGTCGTTGTCATCAGTGCTAAGTACATGGTGTAGTCCTACACCAACCTCCTAATGTCCTACATCCAACAATTGCTTCATGGCCTTTTGAAAGTTGGGGTACGGATATCATTGGCCCTATCGATCCTCCCTCTTCTAAAGGTCATCCGGGTTCATCCTAGCAACAACAGATTACTTTTCAAAATGGGCGGAAGCTATTCCACTACGAGAAGTCAAGACTCATAACGTGCTCCAGTTCTTTAGAGACCATATCGTATATCGATTCGGCATTCCTCGTCGAATTATATCCGATAATGGTCCTTCTTTCAAAAGTACCAAACTAAATAATTTTGCTAAACGTTATAATATCGATTGGAGATACTCCACAAGCTATTATCCACAGGCGAATGGATTAGCGGAGGCCTTCAATAAGACGTTGGTAGGAATTTTAAAGAAAAGCTTAAAAGACAATAAGCGACAGTGGCATGAAAAGTTGAGTGAGGCTTTGTGGGCTTATCGAACCACATATAGAACCCCAACTCAGTCTACACCGTTTGCTTTAGTCTTTGGGACAGAGGCTGTTCTCCCTTTAGAAGTACATCTTCCCTCTTTAAGAGTTGCAATTAACAATAGTATCACATCTGAACAGAATGCCTGACTTCAACTAGAAGAACTCGAAGGTTTAGAAGATAAGCGACTGCAGGCTCAAAAGAACCTCGAGTTATATAAATCCCGTATGGCTCAAGCACATGATAAATTGGTCTACCCTAGAACCTTTCGAGTAGGAGAGCTTGTGTTGGTCTTACGTAGACCTATCTTGACTCATAGAAGTTTAGGGGTAAATTTGAGCCTACTTGGGAAGGTCCTTTTGTGGTGGAGAAAGTCTACCAAGGAGGATCTTACCAATTGGTGGATTGTAAGGGTGATCGTCCTATGTTACCCATCAATGGGCGTTTTCTTAAAAAACACTATATGTAATGACGTTGTTATGATGATTTTGCAATAAAATTACAAATTTCTCAGAATATACGTTGTTCTCAAGTTTTTGAAAGTCACATATTGTACTGGGTCCAAGTGATTTGTATACTTTTGAAAATTAAAATTGAAAGGTTGCAAGATTTGAAATAATTGAGATGTTCTATAATACTACTGTAGAATTGTCCTTTTATTAGTTTTCCTTTTTCAGATATGATGATCCAATATACAAACAAAATCCCCAGCGGCATCTTCTCTTCATTAAATTTTAAATCTTAAATCCGTCTTTAGGTATAAGTCCTCCTACGGCATCCTATTGTCATCTTTGGAGTTAGGAATAAGCATCCCTAGTGGCATCCTCATCTTCATTCCGAGGAGAAGTATAAGCATCCCTAGCGGCATCTTCTCTTCATTAAATGTTAAATCTTAAATCCATCTTTAGGTATAAGTCCTCCTACGGCATCCTATTGGCATCTTTGGAGTTAGGAATAAGCATCCCTAGTGGCATCCTAATCTTCATTCCGAGGAGAAGTATAAGCATCCCTAGCGGCATCTTCTCTTCATTAAATCTTAAATCTTAAATTCGTCTTTAGGTATAAGTCCTCCTACGGCATCCTATTGGCATCTTTGGAGTTAGGAATAAGCATCCCTAGTGGCATCCTAATCTTCATTTCGAGGAGAAGTATAAGCATCCCTAGCGGCATCTTCTCTTCATTAAATCTTAAATCTGTCTTTAGGTATAAGTCCTCCTACGGCATCCTATTGGCATCTTTGGAGTTAGGAATAAGCATCCCTAGTGGCATCCTAATCTTCATTCCGAGGAGAAGTATAAGCATCCCCAGTGGCATCTTCTCTTCATTAAATCTTAAATCTTAAATCCGTCTTTAGGTATAAGTCCTCCTACGGTATCCTATTGACATCTTTGAAGTTAGGAATAAGCATCCCTAGTGGCATCCTAATCTTCATTCGAGGAGAAGTATAAGCATGCCCAGCGGCATCTTCTTTTCATTATATTGACATTCTTGAAGTTAATCTTGATTTATAAAAAGGTTTCAATCATATCAAAATCAAATTCAAAATTCCTATTCGTGTCAAACCTCATTCAACTTTTCAATATCTTGGGTTTATTGAATAATACTAATTTTCTTAGTTATTATTTGCTAAAACCATCATTATTGTTATAAACTTTCAGATCAATAAATCAATCTTAATCTTTCAGACAATCAACTCAAATTTCTTTATAAAATTTTCATTCTGATTTTCTATTAAACATCAAAATTCATTCAATTCATATATTCAGATCTTCAACTTCAACTATGAATCTAGTTAATCGTTTTGGTCAACGCCAATACGCACGATAAACTTTGGCAAGTTTATCATGCCTATTGGGGGTCCATTTGTTGACCTCATTATTCGAGTTCACTTTCCTAGAAATCGATTCTAGCACCTAGCTCTTCGTAGCCTAGTGTAGACGTCGCCCATAGGATTTGCCTTAGGTGAATGCCCATTGACGTAGCATCGACTCGAGCCTATCACTCAATTCGAATCAGAATCAATTCAATCTAATTTCAATTCAACTCCGAAATTAACTCAAGTCGAATTCGATTTCAATGGCCCCGTTTAGTCTGGTTTTACTCGTCGCGAGCTAATGTCATTAGTTAATTAAATAAATGAATGCAAATTAGTTTAATTTAAAATGTTCACTAACTTGGTTTAATTTAAATATATCGATTTTATTAAAATAAATAACCTATATTTTAAAAATAAAATGTCATTTTTTTATATAGTTAAAATATGTCATAATAATTAACTCAAAAAAATATTTTTTTTAAATCAATCCCTAAAATCCTAGCCATTGTTTTAAATTAAAATGAGAAGGAAAATGTGTAGTTAGAGCCGGTCCAACCCCGTTACCCCAGAGCAGTTTGCGAACTGACCCCATCTCCCTCTTCTCTTAGCATTTCGGAAACCACCCAGTACCGACTCTCACTCTAGTTCGCAGGAAGCCTCACTCAAGTCGCATGAAATCCAACTGCTCTCTACCAGTTCGCAAAATTGTCCTCCCCCGTCGCCTATATCTCTGATTCACGAAGGCCTCCTCACACACGAAATTGCCTCCCTGTAGTTCAAAAACCGAACCAACGATCTCCCCTGGCCGTTCGCGAACTGCTCATATCTCTCTCTCTGTTCACAACTCTGATTCTCTGATTCACATGCAGAGAACGAACTGCCTCCCCGACTGATCCATTCGCATGAAGAAAAGGTCCCACTCGTCTCCTCCAGTTCACGTGAGAAGCCTAGCCGGCACTCTCTCCCGTTCGCAAGAAATTCCAGACGGAATCCCTTTCCATTCGCAAGCTTCCTGCTCGGAGAACCCAGAACCCGTCTCCTCTCCCTGTTCGCAAGAGACGCACGTTCTGTTCACTTTCTGTTCACTTCCATCTCTGGTTTGCACATCCTAGTTCGAGGAAGAATCACCCCGTCCCGTTACTTCCCTTGCTCACGTGGACAGTAACCTTAATCATCGATACTTCCTCTATTTTCAAGGTATCTTCTATCTTCTCCTTCACTATTGGGCTGCAGCTCTTGGCTCTCATGCCAAAATTTGTGATCAGCCATCAATTGAAATCATGATTGGTTATAATACCCATTTCTAGCAAAAAAAAAAAAGTATCATTAACTAGATTGCATAAACTACGAGTAATGGTACCGGTCGAGGGAACAAAAGGACAAGGAGCTAATGACGTCAGTCGCCTCTATCCAACCGGGTAGAGTTGCTACGGGCAAAACCATCGGGTCGTAGCCCCCGGTGACTGTAAGTATTTCTAAACTTAGAAAACCTTTAGGTGCCCCTTGATGTGGTGTGCGTAAACCCTTCCCTTTTAGGTCCCTGTAGTAACTTCAATTTTATTAGGTTTAATTTTTTTTGCTTTTAGATCCTTAAACCCCTTTTACACACGCTCAAAGTCCTAAGGGTTAGTAATAACAAAAATTTCACCCTATACAACAGTAGTGACACTTAAGGACAAAAATTAAGAACTGAGTCTTAGAAAACTTAAACTTAGGATGCATGCACATTTTAGGATAGAAATATATAACATAGAAAACTTAGTGACACCTCACCTTAGGATTAGTGAATATTTTTAAATTAAAATTCAATCAATTAGAAAACTTTAGCCAATAATTGACCTAGGACATATCAAAACCACATAACCCTTTGCACACACTTAGATTTGTTTGTTAGGACAACAGACTCTAGTTTTAGGTTAGGCCGGTGTTTATTTCTTTATTGCACTGTGACGGGCTTTTTCTCGACTTTTATTGCATGCTGGTTGTAAAATGTTGGTGTGTTTGTTTATTTATTTTTACTGCACTCTGTGTTGTGATTTGATTAACGATTAGATTACCCATAGCTTAGGAGCGATCTGGATTGTTAATATGATTTTCTGCAGATGGTCACACTCGTGCAGGGCAGAAAAGGGCGCTAATTAATCAAAAATTTTATATAAATGCTACAGGTACTCCAGCTGCTTAGCCCCCAAATGAAGAAGAGTGTGGCCAAGTGTGGCTTAATAATTTAAATTCAATTGCATATATATATATAACTGCGTGGGATGATTTTTTTTATAAATTGCTTAGGATAACCCTGCAGGTGGTTTAGATTTTTCTTTTCTTTCTGTGAAATGTAATGTAAATGTAAATGCGTTTGAAAAATATTATAAATTGTGAAAGTGATTTTGAAAGTGGGATATTACATCCAATTTGGAATCCAAAGAAAGGAGAATATACCTTAAAGGATTATTCTCTTTTATTTGGAAAGCCAAATTAGGATGATTCAATATCCAAATAGAAAAGAAAATACCCCTCTTAGGGATGAGTTTCTTTTCATTTGGATATCTAGAACCCGACGGACCCGAGAAGTTCGTAGAAGAAGAAAAGACAGAACAAGAAGATTGAAGAAAGAAGATGAAGAAATGAAGATGTAAGGAACATTATATCCCATTTCAAAAATCACTTGCGTCATTCTTAGGATTAGAATCCGGGTTTGTTGTCAGTGGTGCCCGGCCACTTTACTTTTCTACAAATTCTGGGTGTAATATGGACATTGGACATTGGACAATATATTTGGATTATTAAAATTGATTGTTTACATTGTTTGTGCAGTAGATTGTTTTTAGGACTTTGCATGTCGTGTTTTGTTTTAGCCTGAATCCGAATCAGAGAGATTTTTTTCGTAAGGGTACGCTCAAAATTCTTTTACTTGAAATTCTAATAAAATTTTTAGGCTCACATAGTAACTCTAACGATCTAAGAAGTAAGCTCGGGACCGTCGAGAGTCAGCATAAGCATATTAATACTTTCTCTTCCTTGTTAGGAACCTCCCCGCCTGTGGGTTCTGGCAGACCACTTGACCTATGAGGGTGCAGTTCTGTCAATGGGAAGTTGTGCAATCTCTAGGAAAAAACCTATTTTCTAAGCCTAATTTTTATACTGCTTCATATTCATTTTATGCATTCGAGTCAATTAGCATGCATTGCATTAGATATAAATTAAAAAGAGTCTAAAATATTAATTGCATTTCTAGACATTTTTCACCCTACATAAGTCAATGGGCCAATTAGGAACTGTCTTAGATGTCGGCCCCATATTCATTAAAACTTAAACAACATCCCTACCCATCTTTCATAAGAGACTTGACACATGGTTTTAAAACGCTTAGGTGGTTAGCTGGCTCCCCAATCCAGGCCGGGGTAAGTCCAAATTTGCACTTCATTAGTTATGTTCGGGTCACTATTTTGTTGTACCCAAATTAGATTTAGGTTCTGAGGCAGATTCTTTTTAGATCTTAAGTCCTCGCTCTCCGGGAATATAAATCCCAAATTTCGAATAAAATGTCAACTTAAATATAAAATTTTCTCCTAAAATGTAAAGCCCTACATAGGGTAGATTGAGGTTGTCTTTGGGCTTCTCAAAATCCGACACCTCCAACTTTTTATCCTTTGACTCGCTAATAAATGTTCAACATTGAGCTTTTACCTTGGAAAATTCCTACTTCTGTTTCTTGTCTTCTACTTTGTAGTCAAAGGGTATGAAATCACTACTTTATTCGAGAGTTTTGTTAGGAGCATTCCTCCTAAGATGTAATTAACTATAGGGGCTTGCCTCTATAGGGATTTGAGAACCCCAGACTAAAATAAATCTTATTTTATTCGTATAAAATAAGGGAAGAATCTTTGGGAACGCAGATATTTTTAAAACCTCATTTCTAATTTTGAATAGATTTGTAGAATGTTATTATTATCTTTTCATATAATATAATATTATACTTTTTATATTCAACTTTAAAAATGATGAATTTTATAAAACTCATTCTCGCTTTTGGATATCTTGTATAATGTTATGTTCGTCTTTTAAGATGATATAATATTATTCTTGTCATATCTAAACAAAAGAATGAATAAACTATTTCAAAAACATATTTCTATCTTTAAACATATTCTATAGAATTTCATGTTCATCTTTTGAGATGATATGTTATTCTTTGAACTATGTTTGATTATAAAAATATCAATTTTCAAAACCCTATTTTGATATTGAATCCATTTTAGAATATTGTGTCAATCTCTCGAGAATTTACTTTATTCTTAATGTAGTATTTGATTACAAATAGGAGAAATCAAAATCTGCGTGGTGACATAATTTTTCCCACCACTAATCTCCTAAGATACCACCAGTACACACTTCACTTGTTGGAACAAATTCCTACCACCACTTTGTATAGGGTTCCCCGTGGAAGTAACTCCGCAGCGGATGCCCTAGTAAAACTTGCAAAGGAATTTGCATGTCCTGAGGAGGATTCCATCCCTATAGAGATTCAGGGTCGTAAAGCCCTCTCTCTTATATATTTGGAACAAATCAGTAAGACTCCCCTTCAGATCCTTTCTGCCTCTTCAACAACTGACGAAGAAGGCGATTGAAGACGACCCTTAATCAACTACCTTAAAGAAGGGAAGCTTCCCCAGGATAAGTCACTCTCCAACCAGATTAAGAAACGTGCCCTATCATACGCACTAGTCAACAATTTGTTATACCGTCGGTCCTTCGATCACATGTGGTTGCGCTGTTTGGACAAGCGAGAAGCCCTGAAGATTGTTAATGTGGTTCATTCAGGACTATGCGGTGCACATCAATCGGGTCCAAAAATGAAATTGAAAATTAAAAAACTTGGATACTACTGGCCTACAATGATTGACGATTGCATGAATACTGTAAAGCACTGTCATCAATGTCAGGTCCATGGTGTGGTTTTACATCATCCACCTAATGTGTTACACCCTACGATAGCCTCGTGACCCTTCGAGAGTTGGGGCACAGATATCATTGGGCTGATTGACCCTCCCTCCGCGAGAGGTCATCATTTCATATTAGCAGCGACTGATTACTTTTTGAAGTGGGCGGAAGCAATTCCCCTACGCAATGTAACATCACACCATGTCTTAAAATTCTTTCGTGACCATATCGTATATAAATTCGGTGTACCCCGCAAAATCATATCCGATAATGGGACCGCATTCAAGTCTACAAAAATCAGCAGTTTTATAAGACGCCATAATATTGATTGGAGATACTCGACGATCTATTACCCTCGGGCAAATGGATTAGCCAAGGCCTTCAGCAAAACCTTGGTGAAAATTGTTAAAAAGACCATTGATGATAACAAACGATAGTGGGATGAGCGCTTGGTGGAAGCTTTATGGGCTTATTGTACCACTTATAGAACCCCGACTCAATCCACCCCGTTTGCACTAGTATATGGATATGAGGCCATTCTACCCTTGGAAATACAAATTCCTTCGCTCAGAATTACAGTTCAGAATCAGATCACAAATGAACAAAATGCAAAACTGCGGTTGGAAGAACTCGAAGGCCTTGAAGAGCGACGTCTCCAAGCTCAATAAAGTTTAGAGTTATATAAGTCTCGTATGGTTCAAGCCCATGATAAGCTAGTGGGACCTAGGACCTTCCAAGCAGGTGCATTGGTGTTGGTCCTTCGGAGGCCTATCTTAGCCCATCGAAAGTTGGGAGGTAAATTTGAACCCACTTGGGAAGGACCCTTCATTATAGAGACTGTCTACGAAGGAGGCTCGTATCAGTTAGTAGATTGTAAAGGAAATCACGCGATGCAACCTGTCAATGGGCGTTTCCTTAAGAAATACTATGCTTGATGTAGCTCGTTTTATCAATTAATAAAATTTTCTTCTTGATTCGCAACCCAGTTCTTTCCTTTTTAAATTATTTTACTTTTAACGCTTTTTCGCCTTCTCCTTAGGGTCGGATCGTTCCCTCCCTTAGGATCGTACCATTTGCTAGTGGTGGAGTACACCCTCTGTGGCACCATCCTAGTTTGCAAGTTTTGGTTCTCTGTGTGGAGCACGTTTCCTCTCCACATGACCATTCGCTAGTGGTGGAGTACGCCCTCCGTGGCACCATCCTAGTTTGCCAGTTTCGATCATCTGTGTGGAGTAAGTTTCCTCCCCACATGACCATTCGCTAGTCGTGGAGTACGCCCTCCGTGGAACCATCCTAGTTTGCCAGTTTCGGTCCTCTGTGAGAAGCAAGTTTCCTCCCCACATAATCATTCGCTAGTGGTGGAGTACGCCCTCCGTGTCACCATCCTAGTTTGCCAGTTTTGGTCCTCTATGTGGAGCAAGTTTCCTCCCCACATGACCATTCACTAGTGGTGGAGTACGCCCTCCGTAGCACCATCCTATTTGCCAGTTTCGGTCCTCTGTGTGGAGCAAGTTTCCTCCCCACATGACCATTCACTAGTGGTGGAGTACGCCCTCCGTGACACCATCCTAGTTTGCCAGTTTCGATCCTCTGTGTGAAGCAAGTTTCCTCCCCACATGACCATTCGCTAGTGGTGGAGTACGCCCTTCGTGGCACCATCCAAGTTTGCCAGTTAATTTGCCTATTTGGAGTAAGTCTTTTATCAGCATCCTATAGGCCTAAGGTTGGGTGATGCCTTTCCTTAGACCCAAAGCTAGGTATTCCCTACCTTGGTTTCCAGTTAATTTGCCTATTTGGAGTAAGTCTTCTATCAGCATCCTATAGGCCTAAGGTTGGGTGATGCCCTTCCTTAGACCCAAGGCTAGGTATTCCCTACCTTGGTTTCTCCAGTTCCCTTATCTAATAGATGTAAGCCTTTTATTAGCATCCTGTAGACCTGAGGTTGGGATATCTCTTCCCTTACACTCTTAATATTCTATTTCTATTAGGTTAACGCCAATGTGTGCAGCAGAAGTTCCTCCTACCACACACATTGGGGGTCCATTTATTGACCTCATTTTTGATATGAGCTCATTAAGGCCCTTCCAAACTCCAGATTAATTTTAGATCCTAGGATCCACTCTAGACCTTTAGATCCTTTCCTAGATCTATGAAAGTTCGATGGGGATGTTAAGCCCTATGAACTTAGTCCCAAACTAACCAAGAGGGGGGGTGAATTGGTATTTTAAAAACTTCGTTTTTAAACAAAGAAATAAAGTAACATAAAACCAAATCACACCACGAAAATAATGCGGAATTAAACGTGCGGAAGCAAGAAAAGAAACACAGAGATTTATAGTGGTTCGGTCGACTCGACCTACGTCCACTCCTTGGAGGCACCCTCCAAGTATTGCACTACACAAAAAGTGACTCTCCTTTAGCCCCCCACGGCTAGGTGGAGAAACCCTCACAAGAACCTCCTTTTTGCCACCCCGGCAAGGCAGAGAACCTATCTCCTTTTGCTTCCTCCTGAAGCCGGCAGAGAACCAGAACCAACGGCACAACTCCTTACCTCTACCGACCCTTCCACGGACGAGAAACTCTAGACGAAGACGACGCAGAGAGATCCTTGAAGCAACCCTTGTGAAACCCCTCACAAGCTCCCCCTCACAAGATCCTCTCTCTCTCTTCTCTCTCTCTTTCTCTCCTCAAGGTCTTCTCAGGTCAAGGCAGCAGCCAAAGGTCTTGAAAAACGTTGAACAAGAGCTCTTTAAATAGAAGAGCTTCACAAGAGCTCATTAATTGCAAGTTGCCGACTTTATCGTCCAGGCCGATATGGACATCGGCCTGGCCGATCAGTACAAATTAATGAAGATCGGCCAGAGCATAGCCCTGAATGGAAAACAGGACGATTGAAAAATAGCTTGATCGTCCAGGCCGATCTTACGATCGTCCTGGCCGATTAGTTCAAATCAGAGGAAAATCGTCCTGACAATAGCCCTGAATATGGCCTGGCCGATACTGATCGTCCTGAAGTAACTTAAGGTTTTGACTAGATCGTCCTGGCCGATCTTGCGATCGTCCAGGACGATATGATCGTATCAATCATCCTTAATTACTTCCTTGATTTCCTGAACAATTATGGCATAATCTGTTAATATCGTCCAGGCCGATCCGAGGATCGTCCTGGCCGATAATTTAAAGATATGCTATACCATACTTGTCTATGGCGGCTACTTCTTTCTGTTTTGAGCTTATCGTCCTGGCCGATACACGTATCGTCCAGGACGATCGGTTAACGTTGGCTGCCTTAATCAAGAATCCTTAATTAGACTTTCTGTTTTAAGCTGATCGTCCAGGCCGATAAAAGATATCGGCCTGGCCGATATGAGTAAAAACAGAATTTCTAATTCTCTCAAGTGTGTGTGTGAAGGGTTACAAAGTATCAGTCTTTTTAGCTATTACAAGTGGACTCAAAAGATAAAAATAAAAGTACAGACTGACTCAACCCTAACCCTACGCATTCCTGAACTTGGCTCCTTTTTGATTGTCCGATCGTCGATTCCTGAAAAGTTAGAAGCAACAAGCTATCCAAGAAAAGCAGTGTTTGTCAATCATCAAAACATAAGACATGAAAAATAGATTTGCAACAATCTCCCCCTTTTTGATGATGGCAAAACATATTAAAGGGATTTAATCACAACCATGAAAAACTAACCTCATAACCTTATTATAAACTTCTCCCCCTTTTGACATATCAAAAAGGAGGGTACATGAAAGCATAGTAAAAGAAATTCCCTTTTTTTTTTTTTTTTTTTTTTTTTTTTTTTTTTTTTTTTTTTTTTTTTTTTTTTTTTTTTTTTTTTGAGCATATCAATGATATAGTATTCCATGTGATTGTTTTAAAAATTTGTGAGTTAATGTGTTACCAATCACATTTAATCCATAGAATAGGAGAATATCCGTTCATGGTTTACCCTTAGCCAAAAACGTTGTCTTAGGGTAGAATCGGCTTTTGGAATAAATAACCTAACTCAAATAATTAATTGGATATGAGAAAAAGAATCTACCCATCACTTGGCATAAGGAAAATATCTCCATAAAACAATGAGGTAGATTTGTCACAATCGAATGATAATCGAGATCAAGTCTTTGAGAATCAAAACTTCTAAGTTCTAAAAGATATAAAAAGAGAGAATAGCTTGCTTTTGAGTGGGCTCATTTTATGCCTCTTGTCAATGTTGTGGCGCTTTGCGCATCCTTTTATAGATTTTTCATTTTTTTGGCGTCTTTGCGCTTCTTTTGTTGGCATCATTGGCCAAAATTTTTTTTTATTTTTGCAAGCTAGATTCCCTTTTAGACTCTTTTAAAAAACTTAGTTGTGAATATATCTTCTCAGATATTAGAGAATAGGAGCTCTCTCTCTAACATAGGGAAGAATTACCACAAGCAGGATTAATAATTGAAGACAAGAATAACGAGGGATCATGAGGTGACAAAAAAACTTTTAATCATTGTAAATATAAGATAGATTTGCCTAAGCAAGCTTTAGAAGGAATCTTAGTTTCATAAGCAATCTTTTATTTTGAGATAGACTTTTGATTAGAAAAGAAAATTATGCCACTAATACTAAGTTAGGTAAAGAGACACAATCACAAGATATTCATACTATCTAGGGATTAAATGGATGAAAACATATTAACTACAAATTGTTAAAGACAAGACAAGAGATATCATATCAGTGAAGATCTAAAACTAAGGTACATGAAAAGAAAAACAAAAGACAACAAGAAGAATAAAAGAAAAAAAAAGTTTTCATGCATTTATGTCAATCACACCCAATCTGGTCCTTAAAGAGCTGAAAGTGTCGAAGGCCAGTGGTTTAGTAAAAATGTCTGCCAGTTGGTTTTCAGTTGTCACATGGTGTAACTCAATGTCTCCCTTAGTCACATGATCTCTAATAAAGTGATGCCTAATGTCAATGTGTTTAGTTCTTGAATGTTGGATAGGATTTTTAGAGATGCATATGGCACTAGTGTTGTCACAAAAAATTGAGATGGTGCTTACATGTATTCCTAGATCCAATACCTGTTGTTTCAACCAAAGAACTTGGGCCACACAACTTCCAAGAGCAATGTATTCAGCTTCAGCAGTGGACAGTGCAACAGAATTTTGCTTTCTACTAGACCAAGAGACCAAGGATTGTCCAATGAATTGACAAGTTCCAGAGGTGCTCTTTCTATCCACCTTGCATCCTGCAAAATCAGAGTCAGAAAAACCAATAATCTCAAAAGAAGTGCTATGTCTAGGGTACCAAATCCCTAATCCTTGTGTCCCCAAAAGGTATCTAAAAATCCTTTTAATAGCAGTCATGTGGGATTCCTTAGGGTCGGCTTGAAACCTAGCACAAAGACAAACACTAAACATAATATCAGGTCGGCTTGCAGTTAAGTAAAGTAAAGATCCAATCATGCCTCTATACTTCTTTTGATCAACAGACTTACCACTTGGGTCCTTATCCAACGGAGCACTAGAAGTCATGGGAGTGTTAATTGGCTTGGCTTTGTCCATCTCATATTTCTTCAAAATGTCTTTTATGTATTTTGTTTGATTTAGAAAAGTGCCATCTTCCAATTGTTTTATGCTAAACCCCAAAAAGTAAGACAATTCTCCCATTAAACTCATTTCAAACTCTCTACTCATTGTTTTAGAAAAGTCATCACACAAATTTTTATTTGAAGATCCAAAGAGTATATCATCAACATAAATCTGAACAATGAGTAAATCATCTCCAACTTTTTTAAGAAAAAGGGTGGTGTCTACGCTCCCCTTGACAAACTCCCTCTCTAGTAAGAATGTGCTAAGCCTCTCATACCAAGCTCTAGGTGCTTGTTTTAAACCATACAAAGCCTTTTTTAATTTAAACACATAATTTGGAAATTGAGAACTCTCAAAACCTGGAGGTTGTTCTACAAACACATCTTCTTTTATCTCCCCATTTAAAAAGGCACTCTTGACATCCATTTGAAAAAGCTTAAATCCTTTATAACAAGCAAAGGCTAATAGCACTCTAATGGCTTCCAATCTAGCTACAGGGGCAAAAGTCTCCTCAAAGTCTATCCCTTCTATTTGATTGTACCCCTTAGCCACTAATCTTGCTTTATTCCTTACCACCACTCCTGAGTCATTCACTTTGTTCTTAAATACCCACTTTGTTCCAACTACACTTTGTTCCTTAGGTCTTTCCACAAGTTCCCAAACATCATTCCTTACAAATTGATTCAACTCTTCTTGCATTGCTAACATCCAAAACTCATCAGATAGGGCTTGGTTAATGGTGGTGGGTTCAGTCATAGAGATAAAGGCAGAGTGGTTCACCTCCTTCCTAAGTCCATGTCTAGTCTTAACTCCACTAGAAAGGTCTCCTAAGATCAAATCCTTGGGTGACTAGTAGAGTATCTCCAATCCTTAGGCAAAGTGTGTGAAATTTCTCCCCTTTCATCAAAAGTTTCTATTCCTTGGGTGACTCCTTCTACTCCTCCATTGCTTAGGTGCTCATTCCCCTTCCCCAAATTTTCTACTCCACTTGTAATCTCTCCAACATCATCATCATCTACTCCATGCTTCTTATGATCAGACTCATCAAAAACTACATGGGTTGTCTCTTCCACCATCAAGGTTCTTTTGTTAAACACTCTAAAAGATTTCCCAACACTAGAATATCCTAAGAATACTCCTTCATCAGATTTAGGATCAAATTTTCCCAAGTGAGACTTTCCATTATTGTGAATGAAAACTTTACAACCAAAGACATGAAGGTGGGAAAGATTAGGTGTTCTACCCTTAAGGATCTCATAGGGTGTCTTTTCTAACTTGACTCTAACATTCACCCTATTCAACACATAACAAGCTGTGTTAACTGCTTCAGCCCAAAAGTATTTTGGAAGTGAATACTCAGCAAGCATGGCTCTAGCGGCTTCCACTAAGGTCCGGTTCTTCCTTTCAGCTACTCCATTCTGCTGAGGAGTCCTAGGAGCTGAAAAATTGTGGCTAATCCCCTTCTCCTCACAAAAATCTCCAAATCTTTCATTTTCAAACTCTCCCCCATGATCACTATGGATGGTCAAAATCTCACATCCTAGTTTCTTCTGAATCCAAGTAGAAAAGGTTTTAAACTCCTCAAAAGACTCATTTTTATGAGAAAGAAATCTAGTCCAAGTGAATCTCGAATAGTCATCAACAATCACAAAACCATAGACTTTCCCTCCCAAACTTGCTATGCTAATGGGTCCAAACAAATCCATGTGAAGGACTTCTAAAGGTCTAGAGGTGCTAATGTCCTTTATGGGGTGAAAAGAGGAGTGAATTTGCTTTCCTAGTTGACAGGCATCACAAAGGTGGTCTTTTGTAAACTTAAGTTTGGGGACACCTCTAACTAGGTCCTTTTGGGTCACTTTCCTAAGGGTTTTCATACTTGCATGACAAAGCCTCCTGTGCCACAACCAAGAATCATCAATGACAGTTTTTAAGCAAAAAGAAGCAGCACATTCAATGCTATTTAAATCAAGCATATAGACGTTGTTTACCCTCTTTCCTTGCAAAATGGTGTTGTTGCTTAAACTTACAATGCATGAATTTGTGAAGAATTGTACAATGAAGCCTTTGTCACAGAATTGACTGATGCTGAGCAAGTTGTGCTTCAATCCATCTACAAGCAAAACATTTTCAATCATAAGGTTCTTGGAATTACCGATTATACCTGCTCCTACCACCTTCCGGGTGGTGTTGTCTCCAAGAGTAACCTTGCCTCCAGTCCTGGATTCTAGTACAACAAACTGGCTAGCATCACCAGTCATATGTCGAGAGCATCCACTGTCCAGGTACCACATACTCTCACGAGGTCTTTTGTGAGAGGCTTCCTGCAAAATTATCAAATGTTAGTTTTAGGAACCCAAGCAGGTTTGGGTTCCTTCTTATGAAGAGAGGAATGCAATGCATGTGTGGTATGCTGTGGAACATGCATCTTAGGTCTCCACACCCAATGTGAACTATTATGAATTGTGCAAGTGTGTGAGATATGTCCTAGCATGCCACAAGAAAAACATCTAACTCCAGGAAAGGGATTTCTTAAATGATTTGAGTTATAATGCCTCTCTCTAGGTTTTGGCAATTGATTAAAAGTAGATGTCCTCCTAGATTCTTTACATGCTTCTAAATCATTTTGAATCTTCAAGTTTGTGTTTTCTAAAACTTTATTTTCAATCCTCAAATCTTTTTCTATTTCTTTTGACTTCTTAAAATCAGATTCAAGAGATGTGTGTGATATTTTCAATGCATCATGCTCTTCAACTAACTTGCCATAATTTTTATTTAACTCATCAAATTCATCAAGTAAAGTCATGTGATTTGAATCAATTGTTTGATGGTCCTTAATCAAAATTTCATGCTCTTTTTGTAGATTTAAAAGTTCTAATTTCAAGCTAGCATGAGTTTTCTTTAATTTTCTATATGATGCATGAATTTTTTCTGAAACTTCAAGAAGTTGATCATATGAAAGTTCACATACCTCTTCTTGATCACTTTGATCTTTTCCCATGAAACACAAGTTTGTAGTTTCTTCCTCTGGTTCAGTCTCAGAAGAATCAGTACCAGATTCTGCCCAAAAGCTCCTTTGATTTTTCTTTTTGTCCTTCCTAGACTTTGCTTTCTCATCACCTTTCCTTTGCTCGATTGATCTTGAAGTGTAGGACAATCAGATCTTACATGTCCAGGTTTCCTGCATTCAAAACAAACAACATCAGAAGATCCTTTAGTATGTTTATGATCTTTACCTTTTCTCCAATTTTGATGATGCTTTTGTTTCTTCCTTAGAAAGCTTTTGAATTGCCTTGTGATGAAGGCAACTCCATCGCTTTCAGACCCGGAAGATTCAGAATCCGATTTGTGTGCCTTCAATGCAATGGTTTTCTCCTTTTTCTTTTCACCTGCATCAAGATTTCTTTGATTCACCCCTTGCTCGTAAGCAATGAGTGAGCCAAGCAAGTTATCAATAGAATAGGTGTTTAAATCTTTAGATTCAGTAATTGCAGTAATTTTTGCATCATAGGATGAAGGCAAGCATCTCAAAATCTTGTTAACTTTTTCATAGTTTGAAAGTTCTTTTCCTAGTGCATGCAATGAGGTAGCAATCTGAGTAAACCTAGTGTACATGTCAGAAATTGATTCATGAGGTTTCATACGAAAAAGTTCGTAGTCATGCAAGAGAATGTTTAAACGGGATTGTTTAACTTCATTAGTGCCTTCATAAGTAATGCATAGTTTATCCCAAATTTCTTTACCAGTTTTGCAAGTTGAAACACGCATGTAATCCTCAGATTTTAAAGCACAGAAAAAGCAGTTCAAACATTTCGCATTCAATTGAGCTAAATCTCGCTCATCAAAAGTCCATTCGGTAAAAGCAACTTCCGTTTTAAAACCATTAATTTCACGAGAAGGTGGAGAATAACCTTCTTGAATAAGCATCCACATGCGATAATCAGTAGATTGTAAAAAAGTTGACATGCGAGTTTTCCAGAAATCAAAAGGTAGGTTATCGAACAGAGGAGGTCGGGTAATAGAATACCCTTCCGTAGTGTTGCGATTCCCAAAGTTAGACATGGATCAAATTCAAAAAGTTTTTAAACTTTAATTTTCGAAACAGGCTCTGATACCACTTGAAAGTTCGATGGGGATGTTAAGCCCTATGAACTTAGTCCCAAACTAACCAAGAGGGGGGGTGAATTGGTATTTTAAAAACTTCGTTTTTAAACAAAGAAATAAAGTAACATAAAACCAAATCACACCACGAAAATAATGCGGAATTAAACGTGCGGAAGCAAGAAAAGAAACACAGAGATTTATAGTGGTTCGGTCGACTCGACCTACGTCCACTCCTTGGAGGCACCCTCCAAGTATTGCACTACACAAAAAGTGACTCTCCTTTAGCCCCCCACGGCTAGGTGGAGAAACCCTCACAAGAACCTCCTTTTTGCCACCCCGGCAAGGCAGAGAACCTATCTCCTTTTGCTTCCTCCTGAAGCCGGCAGAGAACCAGAACCAACGGCACAACTCCTTACCTCTACCGACCCTTCCACGGACGAGAAACTCTAGACGAAGACGACGCAGAGAGATCCTTGAAGCAACCCTTGTGAAACCCCTCACAAGCTCCCCCTCACAAGATCCTCTCTCTCTCTTCTCTCTCTCTTTCTCTCCTCAAGGTCTTCTCAGGTCAAGGCAGCAGCCAAAGGTCTTGAAAAACGTTGAACAAGAGCTCTTTAAATAGAAGAGCTTCACAAGAGCTCATTAATTGCAAGTTGCCGACTTTATCGTCCAGGCCGATATGGACATCGGCCTGGCCGATCAGTACAAATTAATGAAGATCGGCCAGAGCATAGCCCTGAATGGAAAACAGGACGATTGAAAAATAGCTTGATCGTCCAGGCCGATCTTACGATCGTCCTGGCCGATTAGTTCAAATCAGAGGAAAATCGTCCTGACAATAGCCCTGAATATGGCCTGGCCGATACTGATCGTCCTGAAGTAACTTAAGGTTTTGACTAGATCGTCCTGGCCGATCTTGCGATCGTCCAGGACGATATGATCGTATCAATCATCCTTAATTACTTCCTTGATTTCCTGAACAATTATGGCATAATCTGTTAATATCGTCCAGGCCGATCCGAGGATCGTCCTGGCTGATAATTTAAAGATATGCTATACCATACTTGTCTATGGCGGCTACTTCTTTCTGTTTTGAGCTTATCGTCCTGGCCGATACACGTATCGTCCAGGACGATCGGTTAACGTTGGCTGCCTTAATCAAGAATCCTTAATTAGACTTTCTGTTTTAAGCTGATCGTCCAGGCCGATAAAAGATATCGGCCTGGCCGATATGAGTAAAAACAGAATTTCTAATTCTCTCAAGTGTGTGTGTGAAGGGTTACAAAGTATCAGTCTTTTTAGCTATTACAAGTGGACTCAAAAGATAAAAATAAAAGTACAGACTGACTCAACCCTAACCCTACGCATTCCTGAACTTGGCTCCTTTTTGATTGTCCGATCGTCGATTCCTGAAAAGTTAGAAGCAACAAGCTATCCAAGAAAAGCAGTGTTTGTCAATCATCAAAACATAAGACATGAAAAATAGATTTGCAACAATCTAGACCTTAGGATCCACTCTAGACCTTAAGATCCTTTCCTAGAGCTAGACCTTAGGGCCTACTCTAGAGCTTACGATTCTCTTATATCTCAAATTCTAGAGCCCCTCTAGATCCTAGATCTTAGAACCCCTCTAGATTTTGAGGACCAATCTAGACTCAAATCAATCCTTACCCTTGATTGATTCAAATCTTAAACTACATTCAGTTCAAATCCAAATTAATTCAAGCTTCAAACATACCCAAACTTTGATCTAATCAATTTGACAATCCAAACTTCAACTTAGACTTTGATCCCACCTTTAATCTAGCTTTGACCCTATCCATTCATTAACAATCACCACATGATTTTGAATGATTTGGATACTCCAACATTAATCATTGAAACTTAAAATCCATTCCAAATCCAGAAATCCAGACTCAAATCCAAAGTCTTAAGGCCCTGCCCTAGAAACCTTTTTCAAAGATTTTTTTAAACATTTCAAAACCCAGTCAAATGGCCTCTAATTCAGGGTCATTCACCTACAAAATGATAATACATATCTCTAGAGGTTACCCCCCAATTTTGAGCCCATTATGAGGTCTCTAACTCCAGAATCTGGATTAAAATCCAAAGGTTGTAAAACCTTCAAATATTTACAGCCCATGCCATTGGACCTAACACCTTGAAGATCTTTATCTTGGAGTCCTTATCAAAGCCTCCAATCACTGCCAGACTCTTGATTGTAATCCATTGAGCAGCAAACTGTATTTTTCAGACCCATTTTTGACCCTAGTTGACCAATGGATCAAAATTGACCGAAATACCCTTATGAGATTTCAAATGCCCATTTCAACTCAAATCAATTCCAAACTCTTTGAAACCACTTTTAACAAGTTTCAAACATTTAACCTAACTTGTTGAGCCCAAACCCAGACCTTGGATCAACCTGGTTGATCAAGTAACCTAAGTTTGACCCATTAACCCATACACCCCTTCCCTTTCAAATCTTTGAATCAAGTCCATTCCACGTCTTTTCGAATGCAAGGGATGACCCCTTGGGTACCCAAGAGACCTCTCTTGGAGACCCAAGCCTTGGGCTCACTTGGGTTAGCCACATGGCTTGACCTAAGTGACAAAAGAGAGGTCTCCCTTGAGCCATCTCTTAACCTTAATCAAATTGAATCCAAATCATGGTATCATTGGGTTCCCATTGACCCAATACACCTTCTTGGACCAGCCCAACCCTTGGGCTCACTTGGGTCAAGAGTTAGGCTAACACAAAGTGCCCAAGATCACTTGGGATTTAGTCAACTCTCAACCTAAGACCAATTGAAATTGATCAACACCTCCCACAGGTGGCCCTATGTCCAACACATCTCCTCCAGCTAGCCCATGCCTTGAGTTAACCTGGGTCAGGTTTTAGGCTAACCCAAAGTAGCCAAAAACACTTGGACCCGAGCCATCTTCCAACTCAGACCAAATTGGACCCAATTGCCACTTGCATTGGGTCCACCAGACCCAGACCCACTTCCCACCTCAATCCCAGGGTCTGGCCTGACCTGGGTTGAGCCCAAATTGACCCGAAACAAGCAGAATTGGATCAACCCGAGCCATCTTTTAACCCAGACCAAATTGGATCCAATTGCCACTTATATTGGGTGCACCAGACGCAGACCTATCTCCCATACCAAACCCAGGGTCTGACCTGACCTGGATCGAGCTCAATTTGACTCGAACCGAGCAGGTTTGGGTCCAACCCAGCCACCAGTTCAATCCAAACATTCCCAGGCCAAATTCACTCCACCCTTGGCTCCAGCATGTCCCCATCGATCTCCCCCGGTCAACCCGACCTAGACCATGGCTGGCGGTGGTCGGAACCAATGGAAAACGAGTTCCGATGGTCCCCCCCAGACAACTTCTGGCTCAAGGTTGCTGTCCACCAGTTTGATCCCCACGATCTCCCTAGGACGTCATCATCATCCACCTGGCAGCGATCCGAGCCCTCTCCAGCTCAATCTCGGCCGTCCAAGCTCGCAAAAGGTGGCCGAGTAGCCTCGAGTTCCCCAAACCGCAAGAGGCATTGACATTTTCTCTTGATCGATTCCCAGAGCTCCTTCGAACTCCAAGACGCTTCCTCCAAGCTCCCAGATCGATCCCTCCTTTCGTTCGAGCAAGCGCCCGTAAAAGCTTTCGGCGTCCCGCTCGAAGTCGCACCTCCGGTAGTCCTACAGTCTCGACCTCCGAAGGAGAACTGTTCATCATCATCCCCTGAAGCTTCCTGATATAGAAGCTCATTTGTTGAGACCTTCTATGCGATAATCCCTCCATCCCGAGCTCCCTAGCTAGCTAGTCCGGTCAAGTGTGAAGGAAACCCTCACCCCAACGGATCTTCACCATTGGATTGAAGGTTTCCATCATCCTGATCCTCCCTGTGAAATTTCATCGGAGTTCGCCGGTGGGATCGCTCGGATCAAGCTGGAGAAGCTCTGCGGTCTCGGATACGCGAGGGAGGTTAAAGACGAAATCTCAGCCGTTGATCTCGATCAACGGCTCGGATTAGATCCCGTGGTATCGGAGCGCCGTTAATCTCAGTCATCCGATCCGCCATCCGACGGCTGTGGTTAACCCAGCCGTTAACCGATAGTGCCAATCATTGCTTGGCCATTCAGCGCGCGACGCGTGTAAAGGCCTGCTGACTGTGTAATTGCCGGATTAATAAATCCAGAAATTTAAGGGAACTTTAAAAATTCATAACTCCTTGCACACTTGTCCAAATTAGGTGTTCTTAGGCTCATTGGAAAGTTCTCATGTAGCCCTACAAAATCCCTATGGTTCCAAACCCTGGTTAGGTCAGTGTTAGGTTTAATTTCAATTTGAGCATTTTATGAATTTCCTTAATTACTTTTTAAATACAAGTCCACCAGGTATGGAATTTTGGGAGATTGAAATTGGGCATGTTTCTGACATGTCCAAATTTTATCTCCCCATTTTATGTTGTTCAAGGGCATTTTACCTAATTTTTAAGTCTAAGGGTCATGGTTTGGCCCTTAAATTCAAAAGGGGATATAGACCTATCCAATGGGATTTAAGGTGTGATTTTTGGTGTGTTGATGATTTGTAGGATGAGGAGTGTAGAGCCACTGATTTTGCCCCAATCCAAGCCTAGGATAGACCCTTATAGTGATTTGAAGGTGACTTAGAGCTCACCTTGGGTGGTTTGGTTAACCATCTTAGAATACTCCATTTGAGCTCAAATTTGGTGGGTTTAGTCCTTAAGATCAGGTGATCTCATGATCTAAATTTTATCAAATTTGGAGTTCATTTGTTTTCCCAAGTAGGAGCCTCAAAAATCCTTCTTAGAAATGGTCTGTTAACCCTAATCAATTGATAAAGAACTATTATTAACTTGTAAAATCCATCAAAATGTCCTTAATTGTCCCTGATTAATCCCCTAATCAATAAGAATTGAATCCCTCTTAAATTGATCTCTAGATTTGTCTTAACTTGACCCTTAGGTAATTAGGGTTTAATCAATTTTAATTAATCTTAAAAAATCTTAAAAAATCCCAAAAGGGTTTTAAACATTTGTTGATCTGTCCTTAGGTCATTTATGACCTTTGGAATTGATCCCAAGGATTTTAGGGCTCATTTGGGTTCAAATCCTTAAGCAGCTCCCTTAGTTGAGATAGTTTGATAATCCCTACGAACATGTAAAATTTCTAAAATTCACTGTTAATTATGGAAAATTTTGACTAATCAAACTTAATGGCTAATGAATCCAATTAGAATCTATCATTCCCTAAAAATATTAAACCTCCATAATTTGGTCAAAGTCAAGGACTCAACATCTCAGGTGACCTTAGGTCAAAGCGGGCCAGAACTTCTAAAAATCATAACTTTTCATAGAAAACTCCAAATTAAGTGTCCCACCTATCTAACAACTCATAATTAGGTCTAATATTTATTAAAAATATGAAACCCTTAATATTCACTCTAATTCTGAAAGTCAAATTTTGACCACTTAGTTAACATATCTGGATACTCCTTTAAAATCTGTTAACTTCTCTAACCTCTAAAATTCTTTTAATAGGTTATTAAAATTCTTACCCAACACATTAAAATCAGTAATCAATTCCCCTTAATATTAATTTACTCCTGTGTTTCCAACCAATTTAAAATAATTTAATTAACCCCGACTGCTACTGGGTAACCCAGGCCTACGAGGCTATTAGTTTAGCCCCAAGGAAGGTGAAATAAACATCACGGCCTCGGTGTGAAACAAAGGTAGCAATCAATTAACTTTTAAAATACATTTAATTAAAATTCCTAATTTATTAATATATAAAGTTTAACTCAAATCTCCCTTTTAAGCCTTAACAAACCCAGAACTTTAGACAACTTTGATTAATCACCCAATTTAGGATTTACCCCAGCCACATGACCTTTTACACACACTTTAGATGATGTTCTAGGACAATCAACTCTAGATCTAGGTTAGGCCGGTGTTTACTTTACTGCTGTGTGCCAGATTTTTTGTAGTTTTCACTGCATGCTGTGGATGAAATTGCTTTGTTGTGTCTGCTTACTTTTTTTTGCACTCTAAGTTGGGACACTTCCGGATGGATCTGGAATCTCAAAGTGTCCCCTACCTCTCTTCCTTCGATTCCGTTAATAAATGTTCAATCTTGATCCATTCCCTTTTGATTTTCCAAAAGATTCGATTCGATTTTTTTTTTATATCACTCCTAGAAAATCTAGTAAAATTTCATTCTTATTTTAATCGAGAGTTTTCGTAGGGGACTCTATCTCCCTACGATGTAATTAACTACGGGGGCTTGCGCTCGTAGGAGATTTGGAACCACACACACTTGATTTCAAAATTAATTTTTTTTTAAAATCTTCTTAGATTTCGTTGGGAAATGTTAAAGAATGATTGTCATTATCATATTTGAAGAATTATCATTGAAAGGTGTTATCTCCCTTTGGGGAGATACATCCTTCTTTGATAAGGCTTTGGATATGAATTCGACAATCATACTCCTTAAATACCATAACTGGATTATTTAGCTGAACTCTATCTTGTCCCCTCGAGGCCGTGTGGAGTTCTCTTTAGAATCTAGTTATGATATTCAAGATGAATTTCATGATTCTAAGTCTGAACACCGTTATGGAATTTTAGTTTCATCCTCCGGGGTGATATAATTTTCCGAACGAGCTGATTCGACTTCCAGAATTATAATTAAAATCTCAATTTTAAAATTCCCAAAGAAAACTAATATTTTTAAAATATGTTTTCAAAATTCCACCAACAATACCTTCCCTCCTAGACTTATAGTTCCAACTGGTCCAAAACGATCCATGTGTAAGATTTCCAAAGGTTTACTAGTTCTAAGATCCTTATTGGATTGAAAAGAGGACTTCACTTGCTTACCTAATTGACATGCATCACAAAGGTGGTCCTTATTAAAGTCTAGTTTTGGTATACCTCTCACTAAATTATTTTGGGTTATCTTTCTAAGGTTTTTCATGCTAGAATGATAAAGTCTCCTATGCCAAAGCCATGACTCATCAAAAATAGTTTTTAAACTAAAGGCAGTATGAATGCAATTTAAATCTAGCATATAAACATTGTTTACCTTCTTTCCATTCAACACATCTTTACCATTTGTGCTTAATATACAGCTAGTAGGAAAAAAATTTACACTATAACCTTTATCACATAGCTGACTTATACTTAACAAATTATGCTTTAATCCTTCAACCAACAACACATTGTCAATAAAAAAGTTTTTCAAATTTCCAATCATACCTGATCCAATCACCTTCTTTGTGGTGTTATCTCCAAGTGTTACCTTGCCTCCACTCTTGGCTTCCAGCGTTATGAATTGAGCAGTATCTCCAGTCATATGCTTTGAACATCCACTGTCCAGGTACCATATGCTCTCATGAGGTCTTGTGTGAGAGAGACCCTACAAAATATTAAATGTTAGACCTAGGAACCCAAGCAAGTTTGGGTTCACCTTTTAGAAAATTATAATCAAATGCATGTATGATATGTTTAAGTTTATGCATCTTAGGTCTCCACACCAAATGAGATTTCATCTTCAAAATACAGGTATGTGCTATATGTCCAATTAATCCATAATTATTACATTTAACATTAGGAAAAAGTATTCCTAAGTCTTCTACCATTTGTTTGTCTTCTAAGGGATTCCATATATTTATGATAAAATTTATGATTTGTAAAATCTTCAAGTTTCGCTGGTATCATATTATCCTTGAGAGCTTTTATTATCAACTTATAAAATTAATTCATGTCTTCCAAGATTCGATTTGTATAATTGATTCGATATGTTTTGCTCTCTGATTCATCCTTAAATTTTTTAAATTCTTTTTCAAGATCAGCATAGGATTATTTTAAAATCTCATGATTTTTATTCAGATCATCATATTAATCAAGTAATTTCATGTGGTTGTCATCAATTAAAGCATGATCTTTCCTAAGGATTTCATGTTCTTTCATAAGTTCTTCCAATTTTAAACTTACACTAGCATGCATCTTTTTCATTTTCCTATATGCATCATGCATGTGTTAAGAAGCTTCAAACAATTCATCATAACTTTAGTCACATACCTCTTCTTGATCTGATTGATCAAGACTATCTGCTATCAAGCAAAGATTGGTGACTTCTTCTTCCTTTTTAGTCTCTGATGAATCTGAAGCTAAGTCCACCCAAAAAGCTTTTTGAAACTTCTTCTTGCCCTTCATTACAGTTGGTTTCTCCTCTACCTTCTTCTTGCTAGGAGTGTCTTTGAGTTTTGGGCAATCAATCTTGATATGACCTGGTTTCCAGCATTCGTAACAAATCACTTCATTAAAAATCTTGCCATTTATGTTAAACTTACCTCTATTCCATTACTGGCGTCTCTTCTACTTCCTCTTTAGAAAGCTTCTGAATTGTCTAGTCATTAATACAATATCGTCTTCATCCTCAGGTTGTGAGTGTTCACTCTCAGACTCTTCCACTTTTAGTTCTATATTCTTCTCCGTTCGTGGATCACCTACATCAATCTTTCTTTGACTAACCCCTTGCTCTTAAGTAATGAGTGAACCACGAAGATTGTCAATAAAATAAATGTTTAGATCTTTAGACTCTGTAATTGCAGTAATTTTAGCATCATAAGTAGTAGGTAAACAATGAAGAATCTTATTAACCATTTCAGCATTCATTAATTCCCTACCAAGTGCATGCAAAGAGGTGACAATTTGTGTGAATCTTGTGTACATATAAAAAATGGATTCATTTAGTTTCATGCGAAACAATTCATAATCATGTAACAAGATATTAAGTCTTGGTTGCTTAACCTTATTAGTCCCCTCATAAGTTATACAAAGTCTATCCCATATGTCCTTTCCACTTTTGCAAGTGAAAACTCACATGTAGTCTTTAGATTTTAAAGCACAAAAGAAGCTATTTAAACATTTAGCATTTAGTTGAGCTAAGTCACGTTCTTCTATAGTCCAATCTGCAAAAGGTGTTTCTATCCTAACTCCATCAACTAATCTAGTTGGTTTTGTATAACCTTCCTGGACTAAGATCCACATACGATAATCAAGTGACTGTAAGAAAGTAGACATGCGTGTTTTCCAAAAATCAAAAGGTATATTGTCAAACAGTGGAGGTCTAGTAATAGAGTAACCCTCAAGTGTATTTCAGTTTCCAAATGTAGCCATCTACGTTAATCAAAAAGTAGTTTAAACTTATGATTTTGAAACAAAGCTCTGATACCACTTATTGAGTCTAGTGAATAGGTTGTTAAACCTAAGTTAATGTCCTAAAGCTACCAAGTGGGGGGGGGGTGAATTGGTATTTAAAAATTTTCCCTCTTTTGATAAATTTAACCGAAATTAAACTTTAATGAATTTTTATAAGAAGTTTTTCAACCATATTTTTAAAATATAAAATTAGATGCAGAAAAAATAAAAAGTAGTAAAATAAAAAGACACATGATTTATAGTGGTTCAATTTAAACCAGACCTACATCCACTCCCTAGAGGCACCCTCTGAGTATTGCACTAATTCCAATAGTGTCTCTCCATTTGCACTCACAGCAAGGCAGAGAAGCCTTTACAAAGATTCTTTTCACCACTACCCGGTGCGGCAGAGAACCGTCGTCCTTTTACACTTTCCCTAGTGTTGGCAGAGAACCGTTATCCTTTCACACTCTCCTAGTGTAGGCAGAGAACCCTTTGTCCTTTTACACTTTCCTAGTGTGGGCAGAGAACCCTTCGTCCTTTTACACTCTCCTGGTGTCGGAAGAGAACCGGATCTCCTTGACAGATCTCTTTGCAAGAAATCTAGAAGAAAGAAAGAAAAAGTGGGAAGTAATCTCAAATCACAAGTAGGAAATCTTACCTTTGAATATCATGCAACGTCTTCACGCTCCAGTGGTAGAAATCATTCTTTGACAACTCTCTCTCACTCTCTCCTTTACTCTTCTTCCAATAGGCATGGAGATCATTGAGCAAAAAGATTGGGTGGCAGTCTAATTTGAACTATATATACAAAAGACAAGAAAAACTGCCCAAAAACTGCAAGTTTTCAATTCTGTACGCAGTGGATCATCCAGTATGATCGTGGATCATCCTGGACGATTTTACTTAAAGTGTCGAAAATGATCCTAATGTATATTGATACGAACTATGTTCATACATGCTCATCGTCCCGTACGAACTATGTTCGTCCAGTACGAAACAGTTATTACTAGGTCGATTTCCAAAATTCTACATGACGTAACCAACTGACGTAAATTGGTTCAGTTCATCCTAGGACGAACAGGTTTCGTCCTGGGATGATGTTATACAGAGAGTTTCGTTCAGGGATGAAAATTTATTTCGTCCTGTACGATTTCATACAAAGAGCTTCGTCCAGGGATAAAAATTTATTTCGTCCTGTACGATTCCATACAGAGAGCTTCGTCCCGGTACGAACCATAATTTTTGTCTGGACGAATAGTGCAAGGTGAGAATCCCGAGACGTTCTTCCCAAGACAAATATTAAATTCGTCCTGGATGATTAGGAGTTAGAAAATTTTCTACCCGCCTATTCGATCCATTGCTCTTTCAAGGGATTAATTGACATGATCGTCCCGTACGAACCAAGTTCGTCCCGTACAATCAGTTTACAAAACGTGTTCCCCAAGAGTGTGTGTTGTGATTTTTCACTCAATTACAAACACTCCCTCTCATTTAAAAACTTATAACTTACAAATGAATAATTTGAAGTCTTCATCGCTTGGAGTTGATTTTTCGGAAATGTTAGTACACACTAGAGCAAAAAATAAATCTTCCAAAAAGTGTTAGGAGATATATAAAACAATAATATTTGAAATCATCAAAACAATACAAGTTGCAAGAATGTAAAACATACAAATAGCAACTCTCTCTACAAAAGTAAGAAGAATCATTTTATTTTGGAGCTCACACACACACACACACACACACACACGCACACGCACACACACACACACACAATATATATATATATATATATATATATATATATATATATATATATATATATATATATATATATATATATGCATGTGTATGTGTATAAAATATAACACATCCTTAGAGCCTAAGGTGCACCAACAAAAACATAAACATGATATCCAAAGTATAAAAACTAAACAATTTTAACGAGTTTATAGAATAATTATAAAGAATATATTATAAGTATTTAAATATTTATTTAATTTTTAAATAATATAATCTAGAACAACCCATATATTCATATTGCATTTGATTTCCCATAGAGGATAATATATAATGCATATATTCCTTTATTGTATTTAGGTATTTTAATGCTTTATATTATCAAGAATCTTGTTAATTGATCACTTCAAGGACTTGAAGTTCTCAATTAAAAGATCCTACACTCATAATTATAATGCATTTTATTTCCCTTAAGGGATCTAATTATGTGTCTAGAGTCATTTGGTTTATTTATCTTCTTTATTTAAGCTATTTAAATTTATATTAATTATTTAATTCAATTTAAAATTTTGAATCTATTTTATTTTTACAATTTATTAATGGCCATGATTTATTTATTTGATTAATTTTTGAATTTTTAGGATTTAACTGAATTTTCTTTATTAATTAGGTTTGTCCAAACTTTAATGTTTATTTTTTTATGATTTTAGGGGTCTATAATTTTTAATAATTTCTACATTTAATTCAGATTTGAATGTAAATTACCTTAAATATTTTTAATTTTTCAACCTTTATTTATTATTTTTTTAAAATAAGCTCAGTTAATTGAATTAAAAAATTAAGGTAATTGAGCTATTTTTGATTTTTTATCAAGATCATTTCCATACTACTTGAAATCATCACTAGAGGTCAGGAATGACCTCTAAGGATGAGAGTTTCAATTCATTTGGACATTTATTAAATTTTTTTAATAATTTTATATATTTATTTATTAATTTTTTTAATTTTCCATTAACCTTGATTCTTACATTTTTTGGTGGGGATTTTATTTTTCCTTTAATATTTTATAAATTTAGGGTTGAATGTAACTTATTTCATATTTTTGTAATTTATTTTTATTTTTTTTATAATTTATTAAAAATATAAGGTCATTTATGCATGGTTGCTAAAGTTCACTAATAGATAGACCAAATGAACTACAACTTATTAAAATTTAAATCATATGTCAATTAAGGCCTAAAGATCAAACCCAAGAAACTTCAAGTCATCAAAGTCCTCCTAGGGTTCAAAATTTATTTCTTAAGTAAGGCATCTATAATTGAGAATTTTCTTAGGAGATCTTGACAATTGATGGTTTTGAAATTACTAAAAAACTAAACTTTGTACACTACACTTAAAAACCATAAACAATCAATCCCAAATGTCTTACAAAGATTGGATTGCTCAATTGAAGCCCATAGAGGATTCAAATGTTCATGGAAATTTTTGGACATATTAGAGACTTCCCCAAGAATGTTCCATTAATATTTGAGACTATGGTGAATTATATTTAGTGAGTAATTTAATACATATCCTAGAGAGTATTTTTGAAATTACTGAGCATTTGGGAAATTACATTTAATGTATTATAATTTAGTGGTTATAATCAAAGGCCTCTAAAATACTCCTAAAGACAAACCCATAAAGCCTAATGAAAGTTTAATAATTGGCTATAATATTTAATTAAATGTTGAAATGACTCACTAAGAGGGGTGAATTGTGATTTTTTTTTTTTTCAATTTTTTTTTTATTAAAAGCCTAAATTAGATTTTATTGCAGAAGAATTTTAATAAATGAAATTACAACTTACAATAATAACCCAAAAAAATAATAATCATTTTTATATTTTATTTTATAGAAAAAGTAAATATTTTTTTTTTGTTCTTTTTATCTTTCTTTTTATATTACTTTATAAAATAAATATTAATCCCAATCAACCATAATAATTTTTGTATCATAATGATAATCAAACTCAACCCAAATTGCAGAGAAATAAATATGCAAGAAAGTAAAAGTGTATAAAGTAAAATAAATTGAAAAAGAATGAAAAAAAAGAACATAAAATTATAAAGGTTTGGTCTACTTGACCTACCTCCACTCCCTTAAATTCCTCTATTCAGGTATTACACTAATCAATAGTGACTCTTCCTTAGCCCATGGTTAGGCGGAGAAGCATGTACAGACTCTTCTATCTCAAATAACCTCACCTTTCACCTCCTTGGTCAGATGGAGTCACCAAAATCCCTTTCACCTCCTCGATGTGGTGGAGTAGTCAAAATTCCTTTCACCTTAGTGCAGCGGAGTAGCTGAATCTCTAGCTGAATCTCTGTCACCTTCTCAGTGGAGTGGAGTAGCTGAAATCCCTATCACCTTGTTAGTGTAATAGCATAGTTGAAATCATTTTCAGTTACTTGGAGTGATGGAGTATAAAAAATCCTTTTTTCATCCTCAGTATGACAAAGTAGCTCCTTTCTCTTTCTAGGTAAGGTGGAGTAGCCATCCGCCCTTGCCACTAAAGGCTTTTACATAGAGATTTATTTAAGACAAATATTTGACACACCTAGAGGAACTCAAGTGCAGGTTATCCATAGAAACCATGTAAAAACTCTTCTCACCCTCCCTTGAAACTCATAAGGTTTTCTCCCTCTAAAATTAGCTCACCCTTTCTCTTATCTACTTAATGCTTTCTTTTCAAAACACTCATATAGATAAAACAAACCAATGACTGCCAAAAAATTATCCAAACTCATAGTAAGAGTTATAAAGGGCGTAAAGAACCCTAATTTTAAGTAATACTTCTTTTTTGTATAGTATGATAGGAGTATCATACAGTATAATTAGTTCAACCTCTATTGTACGATCCAATATTATCTAATATGAATAGTTCAATTGAATGTAGTTTATGTTGCAAATCTATTTTCATAATTTATATTTTGATGATTAACAAACACTTTTGACTCTCTTGGACTGCCTGTTACTTCTAACTTTTCAGGAATCAAAGATCGGACGAACAAATGAAGCAGTTCAAGATTTTGTAGGTTTAGGGTTGAGTTAGTCTGTATTTTACTTTTTTCTCTTTTTGAGTCAGTTTGTAATTTAAAAGAGATTGATACTAAGTAACCCACACACACACACTTAAGAGACTTAGAATCTCTGTTTTTGCTCACATCGGCCTGGACGATGCTTTGATCGTCCTGGAAGATCGAGTTCAAAATAGAGACTCTAATCAGGATTCTTAACTAAGGAAGCTATCATTAACAGATCATCCTGGATGATACGTGTATCGGTCAGGACGATAAGCTTAAAACAGAAAGAAATTACAGCCATAAATAATTAAGGTATTCTGTATTTTTGGAAATCGGCCAGGATGATCTTAGATCGGCCTGGACGATATTCACAATTATGCCTTAATTAATCTGATAAATCAAGGAAGTAATTAAGGATGATTGATGCAATCACATATTCTTGGATGATCATAGGATCAGCTAGGATGATATATTCAAAAATCTTAGTTGCTCCTGGACGATCGGGATGGGCCAGCTTGAATTCAGAGCGATGCTCTGGATTATTTTCCTCTGATTTGAACTGATCGGCCTGGACGATCGTGAGATCAGCCAGGACGATCAAGCCAATTTTCAATCATCCAGCTTGCATTCAGGGCGGTGCCCTTGCCGATCTCATGGGATTTGTACTGATTGGCCAAGATGATGTCAATATCATCCTGGACGATATAGTCGGCAACTTGCAATTAATGAGCTCCTTTGAAGCTCTTTAATTTAAGAGCTCTTGTTCAACGTTTTTGAACATCTTTGCTGCTACCTTGACCTGAGAAAAACTTGAGGCGAGAAAGAGAGAGAGAGAATCTTAAGAGGGGGAGCTTGTGAGGGGATTCACAAGGGTGCTTCAAGGATCGCTCTACTTCTACTTCATCTAGAGTTTCTCATCCGTGAAACGATCGGTAGAGGTAAGGCTTTTAGAAACGGATCGTGGTTCTCTGCCAGCTTCAGGAGGAAGCAAAATGAGATAGGTTCTCTGCCTTGCCGGGGTGGCAAAAGGACTTTGTTGGTGGAATTTTGGAAAATATGTTTTGAAAAATATTAGTTTTCTTTGGGGAATTTAAGATTAGAGTTGAGTTCTAATTCTAAGGTCGAATCGACTCGTTAGAAAAAGTATATCACCCTGAAGGACGAAAATAAACTTTCATAACGGTGTTCAGACTTAGAATTATGTAAACTCATCTTGAATACCATGATCGGGTTCTAAGAAGAACTTTATATGGCCCCGAGGGGACAAAGTATAGTTCAACTAAGTACCCAATTACAATATTCAAGAAACATGATCGTCGCATTCGCATCCAAAGCCTTATCGAAGAAGGATGTATCTCCCCAAAGGGAAATGACACCATTCTACGATAATTCTTCTAATGCGACCATGATGATCATTATTTAACTTTTCCCAAAGAAATCTAATGAAGTTTTAGAAATTGAGAGTTCTTTAAAATCAGGTGTGTGGGGTTCCAAATCTCCTACGAGCGCAAGCCCTCGTAGTTAATTACATCGTAGGGAGATAAAATCTCCAACGAAAACTCCCGATTAAAATAATGGCAGAATTTTGTTTAGAGTTTCTAGGAGTGATATCAAAGTATGAATAGAATTATTGGAAAATCAAAAGGGAATGGATCAAAATTGAGCAGTTATTAACGGAGTTAAAGGATGAGAGGTAGGGGACACTTTGAGATTCCAGAACCATCCGGAAGTGTCCCAACTTAATATAAGTGTTGGGCTTTATGTTTTAGGATTGAAATGAAGCTTTAATTAGAATTGAGCATTTTATTAGAAATCTGGGATTATATTCCTGAAGTTTGGGGTCTTATAATCAAAGATCTGCCCCGGAACCTAAATCTATTTTGGACACTGGACCATAGTCGTCCGATCCTAACTAATGCAGTGCAAGGTCTGGACTTACCCCGGCCTGGATTGGGGAGCCAGCTAACCACCTAACCGATTTAAAAGAGATGAATCCGGTCTTTTATGAAAGAGTGGTAGGGACGTTGTACTTAAAGTTTTGGAAAGTTGGGGCCGACATCTAGAGATTCTCCTATTTGGCCCCTTTGACTTATGTTGGGTGCAAAAATGCTAAGGACTATGAAATTAAAATTTTGACTCTTTGATTTGTATCTAATGCAATGCATGCTGGTTAACAACCTCAAATCAAATATGCTTGAAATTTTTAAAAAACAGGCTTATAAATTAATTTTTTAGAAGACTGGGCTCCCCCAGGTCCGGCACCTCGTCCTCATAGGTCAGACTATCCGGACTCTACCCGCAGGCGGGGAAGGGTCTAAAGCAAGGAAAGAGTAATGCAAAAATATGCATGCGACCCCGGGGTCGATCCCCGGCTAATTTCCTAGATTCGTTATCTTTCTATGTTATTTAGACTCACTAAAATTTTAGACTTTTAAAATTATGAGTAGAAAACTTTCACACCCTCACGAGTCTCACGTATCCAGGCGAAATCAAAAGCGGCATACAATCGCCAAAAAACTAGTAAGAGCAAGTAATCCTAGAGGCAATCAGATCATCACATCAAATATAAATTAATTAATAAATGTCCATAGGCAGAATTGCCTTGCTTATTACAAACCAGATTATTACAGAAAGTAAAGTGGCCGGGCACCACTAACAACAACCCGGATTCTAAACCTAGTAATGACGCAAGTTATTTTGAGTGGGATACTCTCAATCTTCAAATCTTCAAATCTTCAATCTCGTTATTCTTTGGACTCCTTTTCTTCAATCTTCTTGGAATCTTCGTAGTGGATTACTCAAATGGACAAGAGGGCACTTCCCTTTAAGGGGGAAGGCCACTCTTTCCTCTTTGGGTAAGGAAAAGGTATGATCCAAATTTGGATTTCCAAATGGAAAAGGAATGTTCCCTAAAGGGGTATCCTTTCCTCTTTGGAATCCAAGCTTTGGATCTATGTATCCCAACTCAAAATCAACTTTCACAACACTTGACACTTACACAAATTATATTGATATCAAAATAAAAATCTAGACTCACCTGTAGGATTATCCTAAGCAATTAATATATAAAAAGCAGTTATTCCCAAGCAGTTGTATATGAGCGGAAAAGAAAGTAAACACACTGGCCACGCTCTTTTTATAATTTGGGGGCTTTAGCAGCTGAAGCACCTGTGCAAAGAATTTATAATATTTATGCATTTTTTTTAATTTGCCCCCCTTTTATATTGCCCTGCATGAGCGTGGCCACCTGCAGAAAACTGTGTCAACATCCAGATCGTACCTAACCTAAGGGTAATCTAATCGCCAAACACATCAATCCATCCACAGAGTACAGAAAAAGTAAGCAGACACAGCAAAGCAATTTCATCCACAACATGCAGTGAAAACTACGAAAAATCCGGCACACAACAGTAAAGTAAACACCGGCCTAACCTAGATCTAGAGTTGGTTGTCCTAGAATATCATCTAAAGTGTGTGAGAAAGGTCGTGTGGCTGGGGTAGATCCTAAAGTGGGTTATTAATTGAAGTTGTCTAAAAGTGTGGATTTGTTAAGGCTTAGGAGGGAATTTAGATTAAAATTTAAGTATTAATGAATTAAGAATTTTAATTAGGCATATTTTAAAAGTTAATTGATTACTACCTTTGTTTCACACCGAGGCCGTGAAGTTTATTTCACCTTCCTTGGGGCTAAGCTAATAGCCTCGTAGGCCTGGGTTACCCAGTAGCAATCGGGGTTGATTAAGTTATTTAAATTGGTTGGAATTAAAAGAGTGGATTAACATTAAAATGAGTTAGTTACTGATTTTAAAAGCTTGATTAATTTAAGTTTTCCATTAATTGATTCGTGGCGTTGTGCCATCAGGCTCGAGGAACCAGCCTCCTTAGGACACTTAGCCTCGCAGCCCGGAGTAGTCCAGCCGATAAACCAAATTAATGTAATTGAATTAGAGATTTTTAAAATGTTAAATAATTAAAAATTAATCCATTTTAAGGTTTGACACCCTTTAGAATTCATTCGTGGCGTTGTGCCACCAGGCTCGAGGAACCAGCCTCCTTAGGACACTTAGCCCCGCAGCCCGGAGTAGTCCAGCCAATAAACTTCAACTTTAGGGTGGTTGTTATGTTTTAAAGGATTTGTTAAGTGTTTTAAGCATTAAACCAATAATTTCTGGAGTTTTAGAGTGATTTGAGCTTTATGAATTTTTTGAATATTTTAATGATTTAATTAAAGGGTCAAAAGTTGAAATTTTTATTAAGCTCAAATTCTAGAATGTTTGTATTTTATTAAAATACTAGGCCTAATTTTGAGTTGTTAGACATGTGGCACATTCAATTTGGAGTTTTCTATCAAAAGTTATGATTTTTAGAAGTTTTGACCCGGTTTTGACCTAAAGTTGACCAGAATGTTGACTTTTGACTTTGACCAGATTTTGGGGGTTTGAAATTTTTGGAAAATACTAGGTTTTAATTAGAGTCATTATCCACTGAGTTTGATTGATTTGGAATTTTCTATAATTAATGGTGAATTTTAGAAGTTTGGATATTTATGATAATTTTTAATTATTTCAATTAAAGGCTATTCTAGTGATTTGGGCCTAAATGGATCTCAAACTCCTTGAAATCTCTCCCAAAGATCAGAGGTGATCTAAGGGGAGATTATCAAGCATTAAATTAATTCTTGGGATTTTTAATGATTATTAATTAATTAATATTAATTAAACATTGAATTTTACTTAAAATTAAATTAAGGCTTAATTTGATGTCCAATCAAGGGGCTTTTAATTCTCATGGGTTAAGGGTTCAACACTGATTAATTTGAAGTATTAAACTTAAATTTTGGATTTAAAATGGATTTATTAGGATTTAATTAAGGCTAAGGGGCAATTCTAGAAAGGGCAAGCTATGGCTCCTAATTGGTGAACCAAATGAACCCCAAATCTGATGAAATTTGGACCATGGGGTCACCTGATCCCAAGGCCTAAACACACCAAATTTGGGCTCAATTGGAATACTCTAAGGTGGCTAACTAAGCCACCTAAGGTGAGCTCTAAGTCACCTTCAAAAAATCCTAGGGAGCTATCCTAAGGTTGGATTGGGGCAAAGTCAGTGGCCCTAAACTCCGTATCCTAAGCATAATCAACACACAAAAAACCAGATCCTAATTCTCATTGGATAGGCTTAAATCCCAATTTGAATTTAAGGGTCAACCCATGACCCTTAAACTCAAAATTGGGGGAGAGTGCCCTTAGACCTTTAAAACAGGGGAGACAAAATTTGGACATGTCAAAGACATCCCCAAATTCAATCTCCCAAAGTTCCATGCCCTGGAGACTTAACTACAAACAGTAATTGCATAAATTGAAATAATACCATTAATGAAATTAAGCTTAACACACATGCAATTAGGGCCTGGAACCATAGGGCTTTTGAAGGTCTCCTTGAGACCTTTCCAATGAGCCTAAGAACACCTAATTTGGTCAAGTGTGCAGGGAGATATGGATTTTCGAAGTTCACTTGATTTTCTGGAATTATTAATCCAGCCATTACACAGTCAGCCGCGCTTTACACGCGGCGCGTCCCGATTGGATGGGAAATCATTGGCGCTGACTGGGTAACGGTCGGATTAATCGTAGCTGTCGGATGCGGGATCGGACGGCTAGGATTCAAGGCGCTCCGGAACCACGGGATTTAATCTGAGCCGTTGATCGGAATCAACGGCTGAGATTTCGTCTTCAACCTCCGCTCATATCCGAGGCCGTGAACCTTCTCCGGCGTGATCCGGTTGATCCCGCCGGTGAACTTCGACAAAATTTCACAGGGAGGATCGGGGGGGTGGAAACCTTCAATCCAACGGTGGAAATCCGTTGGGGTGAAGGTTTCCTTCACACTTGACCGGACTACCTAGCTAGGGAGCTCGGGATGAAGGAATTACCGCAGAGAAAGTCTCAACGAATGAGCTTCTCTATCTGGAAGCTTCAGGAGACGAAGGCGAGCAGGTTTCCTTCAAAGGCCGCGATTGGAGGACGGCTGGAGGTATGACTTCGAGCGGGACGCCGAAGCCTTTCGCCGGAGTTCACTTGAAGTGATGGAAGGGGTGGTCTGAGAGCTCGAAGGAAGATGCTGGGAGATTGAGGGAGCTCTGGGGAATCGTTTGAAAATACTGGGATCGCCTCCCGAGCTTTGGGGAGCACCAACCTATTCAGCCTCCTCCCGCGAGCTCGGACGGCCAGGATTTAATCGGAGGAGCTCTCGGATTGATGCCAAGTGGAAAGGGGCACCGTTCCAGAGAGCTCGTGAGTCTCAAGCCGGCGAACCACAGCCTTTGGAAGGCTTTCGGTCAGGATCGGCCTGGGGGGACCACCGAAACTTGCTCTCCATTGGTTCCGACCGCCGCCGGCCACGGTCTGGGTCGGGTTGACCAGGGAAGGCCGATGGGGACACGCTGGAGCTAGGAGTGGAGTCAAATTGGTCTAAGGAAGCCGGGATCGATCCGGTGGCTCAGTTTGGCTCAAACCTGCTTGGTTTGAGTCGGATTGAGCTCAATCCAGGTCAGGCCAGACCCTGAGCTAGATATGGGAGGTAGGTCTGCGTCTGGTGCACCCAATGCAAGTGGCAATTGGGTCCAATTTGATCTGTGTCAAAGGTTGGCTCGGGTTGATCCAAATCTGCTCGGTTCGGGTCGATTTGGGCTCAACCCAGGTCAGGCCAGACCCTGGGCTTGAAGTGGGAAGTGGGTCTGGTTTTGGTGCACCCAATGCAAGTGGCAATTGGGTCCAATTTGACCTGTGTCAAAGGTTGGCTCGGGTACAAGTGTTTTTGGCTACTTTGGGTTAGCCTAACTATTGACCCGAGCTAGCCCAAGGCATGGGCTGGCTGGAGGGGGTGTATTGGACCTAGGGCCACCTATGGGAGGTGTTGGCCAGGTTCAATTGGGTTTAGGTTGAGAGTTGGCCCAATCCAAAGTGCTTTTGGGCACTTTGGGTTAGCTTAACTCTTGACCCAAATGAGCCCAAGGATTGGGCTGGTCAAAGAAGGTGTATTGGGTCAATGGGAACCCAATGGCACCTTGATTTGGATTCAATTTGATTAAGATCAAAAGATGGCCCAAGGGAGGTCTCTCTTGGGTCACTTGGGTCAAACCATAAGGCTAACCCAAGTGAGCCCAAGACTTGGGTCACCAAGAGGGGTCTCTTGGGTACCCAAGGGTTCATCCCATACATTCAAAGAACTTGGAATGGACTAGATTCAAAATTTTGAAAGGGGAGGGGTGTATGGGTCCATGGGTCAAACTTGGTTGACTTGGTCAACCAGGTTGACCCAAGGTCTGGGTTTGAGTTCAACAAGTTGAGTTTGATATTTGAAATTCATTGGAAGTGGTTTCAAAGAGTTTGGAATTGATTTGAATTGAAATAGCCATTTGAAACCTCATAAGGGTATTTTAGTCAATTTTGGCCCATTGGTCAACTAGAGTCAAAAATGGTTCTGAAAAATGCAGTTTACTGCACAATGGGTTAAAATCAAGAGTCTGGAAGTGATTGGAAGCTTGGATAAGGGTTCCAAGGTCAAGATCTCAAAGGGGTTAGGTTCAGTGGCATAGGCTGTAAATATTTTAAGGTTTTACAGCCTTTGGATTTTAATTCAGATTCTGGGGTTAGAGACCTCAGAATGAGCTCAAATTTGAAGGGTTTCCTCTAGAGACATGTCTTATCACTTTACAAGTGATAGACCTTGAATCAGAGACCATTTGACTGGGTTTTAAAATGTTTGAAAAATCTCTAAAAAGGGTCTTTAGGACAAGGCCTTGAGACTTAGGATTTGAGTCTGGATTTCTAGATTCTGAAATGAATTTCAGGTTTGAATAATTAAAATTGAAATATCCAAACCATTTACAATCATGTTGTGATTTTTAATGGATGGATAGGGTCAAAGCTAGATTAAGGGTAGGATCAAAGTCTGGGTTAAAATTTGGATTCTCAAGTGGATTGAGTCAAAGTTTGGATATGTTTGGAATTTGAATTAATTTGAATTTGAATTGGATGGAGTCTGAGATTTAAATTGATCACAGGTAGGGATCAAATTGAAATTGGAGTGGATCAAATATAGGAATTGATTTGAGGTTGAGGTTGATCAAGGGTGGAGATTGATTTGAAGTTGGAGTGACCCTAAGATCTAGAAGAATTCTAAGATCTAGGATTTAAGGGAATCCTAGGCTCTAGAGTGGACTCTAAGGTCTTAGATCTAGAAGGATCCTAAGGTCTAGAGTGGATCCTAGGGTCTAGGTTTAAATCTGGATTCTGGAAGGGTCTTAGTGACCTCATACAAAAATGAGGTCAACAAATGGACCCCCAATGTGTGTAGTAGAAGGAACTTCTGCTGCACACATTGGCGTTGACCTAATGGAAGTAGAATTTTGAGAATGAAAGGGGGATCATCTCCCAAACCTCAAGCCTATAGGATGCTAATGGAAGGCTTACACCTATTAGATAAGGAAACTGGTGAAACCAAGGTAGGGAATACCTAACCTTGGGTCTAAGGAAGGGCATCACCCAACCCTAGGTCTACTGGATGTTGATAGAAGACTTACTCCTAATAGACGGATCAACTGGAAACCAAGGTAGGGAATACCTAGCCTTGGGTCTAAGGAGGGGCATCACCCAACCTTAGGCCTATAGGATGCTGATAGAAGACTTACTCCTAATAGGCAGATTAACTGGAAACCAAAGTAGGGAATACCTAGCTTTGGGTCTAAGGAAGGGCATCACCCAACCTTAGGTCTACAGGATGCTGATAGAAGACTTACTCCTAGTAGACGGATCAACTGGAAACCAAGGTAGGGAATACCTAGCCTTGGGTCTAAGGAAGGGCATCACCCAACCTTAGGCCTATAGGATGCTGATAGAAGACTTACTCCTAATAGGCAGATTAACTGGAAACCAAAGTAGGGAATACCTAGCTTTGGGTCTAAGGAAGGGCATCACCCAACCTTAGGTCTACAGGATGCTGATAGAAGACTTACTCCTAGTAGACGGATCAACTGGAAACCAAGGTAGGGAATACCTAGCCTTGGGTCTAAGGAAGGGCATCACCCAACCTTAGCCTATAGGATGCTGATAGAAGACTTACTCCTAATAA